>BPLT01000002.1:2307500-3507500 GCA_019656295.1 Rhododendron mucronatum var. ripense
TGTACCTGAGTGAAAAAGTTCACCCCGTAGTATAATCCAACCCAGCTACCCCTGTTACTTTACAACTAGCAAGCAGCATGATAAAATGATACGAGAAAGTAAAACAGAGATTCTTCACATAAGCCAATTCATTACTATCCATTAACCTATCGTGTAGTCTAAGATCTCCTCCACGGAATCTTTCCTCCGCAACCGTTAGCCATGCTCGGTCCCATGAGGTCACTTCTCTTTGCGGTCGCAGATACACCTAAGTTATATACCGAGTTTGCACCCCAATAACTACAATAAGGGGTAAGCTTATCATGCCTGAATTATGACTAGGGTTCGCTTATCTTATATACCACTTCACAATCATCACAATCATCACTGGACTCCTGCCAGTTTCAATCTCATCACATCTCAAATCACGTCTCAAATCACGCCTGCAGGCAATCTAAAAATAAAACTTTCCAAATTCATCCATTACCTAGTATCGTCTAGGTGAATTTTACTCGCATACCACCTCATGTCTCTATGGTTCAATATAGCATTCAAATCAAGTGTCGGTGCAATATTCAATTAAATCAAATAATAATTAAAACAATTAACGAGCAATGCAATCACACAACTTTTTATGAATGGGCAGTTGCCTTATTCTTGTATGGTACAATGTCATATATGAAATGGAATTTATATAAAAATTTAATAAAATATTTGCTAGGTTCTCGTTAATTATTTCTAAGTAATTAAATTTATTAAAAACTAATTAAATACATTAATTAGACAAAAATATTGGAATAATTAACATGACCTTAATAAGAGTCCTAAAGGTCCTATACAACCAGTTGAGTGTCAAAAGTTGGGTTCGGAGGGTCGAGGAATTAATTTAAATGAAAGCGTTAATTAAAGTGACCGAAAGTAAAGTAAATAGATAATAAATATTTTACTAATAAAAATATGTTGAGGTTAACAAAATTACACCTTCAGGATGTATGGATTCTAAATAAAATTACTCGGGCATTAATAAGAAGGTTTATAAGGTCGTAAAGTAATTTTGATTGAAATTACTTTAAAAATAAAAATAAATAGTGAATTAAATAAAAAAATATTTAATCTAGCAAGTTACCATCTTTGAGATACAAGGAGTCTAGAAAAAATTATTTTGAGTGTTAAAACATTGGTTGGAAGGTCGTAAATAATTTTCGTTTGTAAACTTTGAACGATGACTAATAAATAGATAATTAAATAAAAAAAATATGACTTTGACAAGTTATGATCCTTGAGGTGTGAAAAGTGTAGGAAAAATAGTTCGGGGGTCAAAAACAAAGTTTAAAAGGTCGCAAAATCGATTCGAAACAAAACAGTCCAAACCGCGAGGTTGGACCGGTCATCCTTGCGGTGGAGCAGTCCACTGCAACCTTGCGTCTGGTTCTTACGGTTCGCAGGTTGCGGCCGCAAGGTTCAGGACAGTTTTGGTTTTCTTCGTTTTCCTCACGGTTTTTGATGCATGGGTTCGTTTAGGGCTTAGGGTTAAGTAATAAAACATTAAATATACTTAGAAGGAGGGTTGGAATGGATTATAATACCTCGAATTGGATCGGATTGAATTAAAAACGAATCTTGAATTTTGGGGAAGAAAGCTTCAGGTTCTTTGATCGAGAGATCTTGGGATCAAATTGGATGATGCTTGGTGATGCTAGGAGTTGTAGGAAGAGTTCGGAACGATCGAATCGGATTTCGGTTGGGTCTTGGTACTAAACCCACTTTTCTCTCTCTCACTTTCTCTCTCTAAAACTCCATGAATTGGAGTTTCGTTCTCTCCGAATTTCCTCTCTTTTCTGGACTGGTGGCGCGTGGGGAATATCTGGTATGCCCTAGGGTCGGATTAGTGAGATATATATAGGGGAATTTTAAAGAGGTTGATAAAATTGAGTTCAATAAGGACTCAAATTCTTGGGCTTTGAGATGGACGAAAATAAGGGCGATATATGATTAGGGAGATGAAGTAGAGACTGAGTAGGAGAGGGAGAGATGGTAGGAGGTTCCATGCATGCATGTATGTAATTAAAAAAAATAAGAGTAAGATAATTAGTAATTAGGATAAGATAATTGTTTTTGTATATATCTATTAAATAACTATGATTTAAGATAATTTTATTATTACGAATAATACTCTTTAAATGATATTATTAATGATAAAATTACGGGTCGTTACAGTTTTAAGTTCTTACACCCCATTCTAACCTTAATGCTATTTTTGTTTGATTTTGGCCACGAGGGGAAAAAAAAAAAAACAGGCCTCCGTTGGTATTAATTTTTTATTTTGTGGGGACCATTACGGATCCTACAAAGATGTTTCAAATCGCAAGTTATTCTTAAAATATTTTTGTATGGATTTCTGAAAAAAATTAGCTCAATTCAATGTCGGTAAGGGCTCTTTCAGAATTTATAGGGCGCTTTCAGCATTCATAGAGTGCCCTACGAATACAAAAACAACCCTTACTGATAGAACATTGTTCTAATTTTTACAACTCATAAAAAATATTTTAAGAATAATTTGCAGTTTGAATCATTTTTGTAGGATTCGAATGGACCCCACAAAAATAAATAGCATGTGTTCTGGTTGTAGGGCCTATTACAGATTTTACAAAGATGATTCAAAGTGCAAGTTATTCTTAAAATATTTTTTATGGCCTCCTGAAAAAATTAGCATATTCCGATATCGGTAAGGGCAGTTTTGAAATTCGTAGGGTGTTTCAGAATTCGTAGAATTCGTAGATCGCCTTATGAATTCTGAAAGAGCCCTTACCAATATTGGATTGAGCTAATTTTTTTAGAAACCTATAAAAAGACATTTTAAGAATAACTTGTGATTTGAAATATTTTTGTAGGACCAGTAATGAGAGCCACAAAAATTTTTAAAAAATGAATACAAATAGCACTTTTTTTCCCTCATGGCCAAAGTCAAACAGAGTTAAGGTTGGAATGGGGTGTAAAAGCCAAACGGTACCGTTTGGAGGAGATGCTGGTTGCTGCTTGGCACAGCATCCCCCCGAGTCCCCCATTTTACATGCTACTCTCAATAAAGCTTGTGAGGTCACCTATCACATATGTGTCATAGCTTAGCGATGACAATTTACATTGTCCTGTTCTGTATTTTTTTTTTATTTTTTGAGAAAAATAATTGTAATGATAGAAACAATGCATTTAATTCCCATTAAAGATGAACTCAATTTTTAACTACCTCCAAATACAACTTCATGATAAAATTACCCTTTTATCTTTCAAATATTATTAAAATTCAGTAAATCCTAAGAAAATGTATAAACCTTAGGGTGCCCTACCCCACCCTACCTCTTAGTACAACCTCTTGATAAAATTACCCTTTCACCTTTCAAATACTATTAAATTCACTAAACTCTATGAAATTGATTTAGATACTTTCATAGGGTACCCTCTATGGTGGGGTTGGGTACTCTAGAGTTTAGGCACTTTCATAGGATTTTAGAGTGTATTTTTCTATTATAGGGTTTTAGTGATTGAGGTAATTTCCTAGGGTTTAGAATTTTAGGCACTTTAATAAGGTACCATGGGTTTAGGTGTAGGCACTTTTATAGGGTTTAAGGGTGTACTTTCATATTATAGGGTTTTAGTGGTTTAAACATTTTTATAGGGATAATTTTGAAAAAATATTCCAGAAATCCTTGACCATTTTCATTTTTTTTTTTTTGGAGTGCAAGGAAAGAGGGAGTCCAAAACAGGAGCTACAAATAAAAACTCTTTTTTTTGTCAATAAGAAATTCATTAAACTAGCTAAGAAAGAGAGTTTCGCATCACACTGGTGCACACAGTAACATACATAACAAACGAAACAACAACAAAGATAGCCTACCCACCAAATTAGTCTAACACTTGCATATGGTTAAGGCTATCCCTAATAACAAACCCCCTAATGAAAATAGGCATTTTGGCTTGCTCCACAAGGTCTTCATCTTGTTCAGCCCCCACACGAGCAAGGTGATCCGCACACTGATCGATTTGTCAAATGGTAGATATGGCTAAGCGAAGTGTTGGTGCGATTCATAAGATAATAGGCTTCGTTGATCACCACGCTTTGAGGACGATTCCCTGAGTTTCCCTCGTTGATTAAGTTGACAGCCGTGAGGGATGCCGATTCAATCTTCACATTGCCCAATTTTTTTGTCAAAAATGATTTCCAAGCCTTTGTAGATGCTCCATATTTCAGCTTCCAAATAGGAATTACACAGGTTTTGCCATGGAACCCCAAAGTCTAGCCACCATTGTGATATCTGAATATGCCTCCAAATCTCCCTCTTCTATTAGCTTCATACCAACAACCATCCGTGTTGAGCTTTATGTTACCTACCATTGTGTAGTGGAGCAAAATATCCGAAGGTCCAATGCTCGGGATTTGATATGATGTTCCTAACCAAATAGTTGTCTCAGTTCATCTGCTCCACACGGAGCCGAGATACATCAGTCGTACACCTTATCCGAAGGATAAAGTGCCTGGAGGGACCCAGCCGAGCTTCGATCTTGTTCCGAAGGAAGAAGCCCGTTTGTTCGGATATGATAGCTGACAGAGTTCTTTCGTTCGGTGAAGAGCGCTGCCTGTTGCTCTCCGTTCCTTCGGGTACGATGACTTCGTTCGGAGGCCACAGATCTAGAACCTTCTGGAAGGTTCCAAAGAAACGTGGGAGAGCCTCTCTGATAAAGGATGGGACAGCTCTGAGTGATGTGACCCCCCCTTTATTCTGACTGGGCGGCTCCCCTTTCCCCAACAGGCGGCATTCATTTAATGCTACTGACTCGTGATGTCATCCGAGCGTCACCGAGCACGTGGGTGACAGAAATGGCCCAATCTACACTCTTTCCCTCTCTGCCTATAAATAGATGACTTCCTCCCCCAAGTAAAAGGTTCAACTTTTCTAAACTCTCCTCCCTCCTAGCATATTTTCTTACTAAACTTCTTCCCGGCTCCTTTTCTGACTAGACCGTCGGAGCTTCTTCCCGGAGGAACAACCCCCTCCGGTTCTGCAGGTACCTGACGTCCGGTGCCACGTCGCTCGGTTCAGAAGGGTCAAGATTGAGGAGAAGAAATCAGCCCCCCACAATTGGCGACTCTGCTGGGGCGTACTTAACCTAGCAACGTGGACCTGATTTCTACCCCCATCTCGACACTATTTCAGTCCGGTTCGCCCACACTCTCACCTTATGGCTCAACACATCCCACCTCCTGGCCCGGAGAACTTCACTTTGGGGTTGTCCGGGTATGGATCCATCAACCATGAACACGAACACACAACACTCCCGCATCAGTCGGTCTCTCGACGGCTTTCGTTTCCACCAACGGAGCTGGATGTTGCCCTGGCGGAGCAAAAACGCCAAGCAACGGTCATAGCCATGCTACAACAACGCCTAGAAGAGCGGGACGGTAACCAACTTGCCACCCCCGTTGCTGTCCATCAAGCTGGACCTAGTCAACCGGTGAGACGCCGAAAAAGAAGCAGGAGGTCCCACCACAACCGAACTACAGAGCCAGCAGTACCCGAGAGACGAACCGTCTTCGAGCGTCTGGAACCCAGCGCTCGGCCACAACAAACGGGCTCCCGCCCACGGCTGGAGAGCCTTGACCGAACGGAAAGCACTCGATCTTCGGCGACGCACTCCACGGCGGGAACGCAACGAGCGGAAGCATCGGGCCAGGGGCGTCGTCCATCTAGACATTACTCGGACGTCAGAAAGGAAAAACGGCCCATGGATCTGAACGATTCACCTCGGCGAAGCTACCATGATGAATTCCCCGAACGATCCGTCTCGCCATATCGAGATTCCGAGTGTCGCCGTGACAGAAAGCTAACGGAAGGGTCGCGAAGTCGTCTGACGGTTCCAAATCAGGAAGGACGTTCGGAAAGGGCTAACACCATCACCCTTTACGACCAATTCACTGGACTTCCGACGGTGTACCAACCGGTGGCTGGTCCTCGGGAGATTCCACAAACTCGGCCAGGAGGGTCCAAGCTGGGCCTTGCGCAAAGAAGGGAACCGGGAGAACGAGGATACAGGGCCGAACGTCCTCGTCGGCCCCATCATGAACGACGGACGCCCGAGCCTCGTCCAACCTTGCCAATTGCAGTAGTCCAACCGAGCCCTGCACCGGAGGACAATTCGAAACTCGGGAAGGCGAAAGCGTCCCCCTTCGTAGACGCTATACAGCAAGAGCGACCACCGGAGCGGTTCGTCATGCCGAAGCTCAAACGGTACGAAGCCAAAGAGGACGCAGTCGCGTTCGTCTGCCGCTTTCGCCAAATGATGAGCCTCCACAACTTCTCTGATGCACTTATGTGCAAAATCTTCCCCCTCTCGTTAAGTGAGCCAATCATGCTCTGGTACAATCAGTTGAAGCCAAAGTCCATCACCTGTTTCAACGAGCTTGAGTTGGAATTCACGAAGAGGTTTGTAACCAGCAACATTCAACCGAAGACACTTTCCATGCTGGTGAACATGCGAAGGACCCCGGGAGAAACTCTTCGGCTCTACACCGAGCGATATTGGGAGGTATACAATCTTATTCCTGACTGTGATCAGGGCGTAGCTGCTGAATCATTTATGAATGGCTTGGATCCAAATTCAGCCATGTTTCGGGATCTCTCGAGAAATCCACCCAAGAGTATGGGGGAACTAATGACCATTATAGAAAAGGATTGCGTACATGAGGAAGCAATGGCCGAACGTCATGTTCCGAAGGCAGCGGAAGCGGTTAAAGCTCATCCTGCGGCTCGAAAGCAAGTGGCCAACGTCGGACAGTCCCCGAAGGTAAATCAGCCGAACAACCGAAATCGACCTCCGCAGCACCAACAGCACGTGGTGCAACAGAAACGGGAACCAAGGCCAGATGAGTACGTTGCCGAGCAAACAACCTTCACGGAGCCCATCTACAAACTTCTCTCTATTATCGGAACGCTCCCATTCTTCTCTTGGCCTACGGGACTCCTCGGCACAGCAGGCCAGGGACCGGGGATGTGCTCTTACCACAAAGAGCGAGGGCATTACACGACCAAGTGCCAGCCGTTTAAAAGGTATTTGGAAGAGCTTGCCGCGGCTGGGCATCTCAACCCCTGGATCGACACTCGGAAATGTCCACTGCCGCCTCCGCCTCCATTGCTCGGTGGTATTGTCAGTGTAATTCAGGGGGTGGCTTCGGGAGAACGTGTATCCGAGCTACAAAAGGAGATCAGTACTGCCGTCGCCGCCTTGTCAATCTGCAACGTCGGTACTTCGGCCAAGAGGAAATTTGAAGATCCGAACCATGACGGCCAAATTACCTTCACGACCGAAGATTTGAAGAAAGTTCAGATGCCACATACCGATGCCCTTGTCGTAACGGTGATCATTGACAAGTCAACCGTTCAACGGGTGTTGGTTGATCATGGAAGCTCGGCTGATGTGATGTTTTATTCTACTTACAAGAGTCTTGGCCTGTCTGCGAATCAGCTTCGGCCAGCGACAGCACCGCTCGTTGGGTTTACGGGCGCACCGGTTTGGCCACTGGGCGCAATCAATCTCCTTGTGAGGGCCGGTTCCCGAGTGATCGATGTTGAATTCATAGTGGTTAGTTCTCCTAGCCCTTATAACGTGATCCTCGGTCGAGCCTGGTTACACGGGATGCAAGCGGTGGCCTCCTCATATCATCAAGTTGTGAAGTTCATCGGTTGGAACGGAAGACAAGAAAGCCTCCGAGGAGATCAAGTGCAGTCCAAGAAATGTTATATCAGCACAGTCACGACGAAACAAAGCTGCTTGGAAGTGCAGTGTGTAGAAAGTGGGGAAATTGACGTGCTTGAAGATGTTGGACTTCCGGCCGAGCAAAGATCCTCCGAGGAACTCATTCGCATGCCAATTTCGGAAGACGGCACCCGGTACTTCCTCATCGGCAGTTCTCTGACCGAGGAGGAGCGGAATGAGATGTTCGACTTCCTCCTGCGACACATTGAGGTATTTGCTTGGAGCCCGCAGGAGATGCCAGGCGTAGATCCCTCGTTTGCAACCCATTCTTTGAACGTCGACCCAAATAGGAAGCCTGTGGTGCAGAAGCTTCGGCGTTCCTCGGCTCTTCATGTTGATGCTGTGATGGCAGAGGTGGATCAATTGCTGGAGGCAGGGGCAATACGAGAAATTCTTTACCCAACTTGGTTGGCTAACCCTGTTGTGGTTCCGAAGAAAAATGGAAAGCTGAGGGTTTGTGTGGACTACACGAACCTCAATGATGCTTGCCCAATGGATAGGTTCCCCCTCCCTCGGATCGAACAAATGGTGGACGCAACTGCGGGATGTGAGCGGTTGAGTTTTATGGACGCCTACCGAGGGTACCACCAGATCGCCCTCGCCAAAGACGATCAGGAAAAGACGGCCTTCATCTCGCCTCGGGGTGTCTATTGCTACAATGTTGTTCCGTTCGGATTGAAAAACGCCGGGGCTACATTTCAACGAACGA
Source organism: Rhododendron mucronatum var. ripense (assembly GCA_019656295.1). Classification (NCBI taxonomy): domain Eukaryota; kingdom Viridiplantae; phylum Streptophyta; class Magnoliopsida; order Ericales; family Ericaceae; genus Rhododendron; species Rhododendron mucronatum. The sequence goes on from BPLT01000002.1 coordinate 2,315,995, forward strand.
TAACATCCATGTTCCCCGGGATGCTCGGAAGAATTCTGGAGGCTTACATCGATGATTTGGTATGCAAGAGCAAATTCGCTCGGGATCATCTTCGGGACCTTGGCGAGGTTTTCTCCGTCCTGAAGAAACGAAAGCTGCGGCTCAATGCTGAGAAGTGCGCGTTCGGAGTCAGCTCTGGAAAATTCCTTGGTTACATGGTTAGTCGCCGAGGCATTGAAGCTGATCCGACGCAACTCACAGCTGTGCAAAACCTTCGAGCTCCAACGACTATTAGGGAAGTGCAACGTCTTACAGGAATGGTTGCAGCGTTGAATAGGTTTATTCGACGCTCGGGTGATCTCTGTCGACCGTTCTTTCAAGCCATCAAAACCAGCCGCCGAAGATTTGTATGGACCGAGGAATGTGAGCAGGCACTGCAATCACTGAAAGATTACTTATCCTGTGCTCCTCTCCTCGTCAAGCCACAACCTAATGAAGATCTGTATCTTTACCTCGCCGTCTCGGATCATGCCACCAGTTCAGTGCTTGTTCGGAAAGAAGGGACAGAGCATCAGCCAATTTTTTATTCAAGTAAGACGATGACGGATTCTCAGACTAGGTATCTGCCTATGGAGAAGTTGGCATTGGCCCTCGTTTCCTCCAAAACGAGCCTTTTGCCGTACTTCCAATGCCATAGGATCGTGGTCCTTACTGAGTTTCCTCTCAAGGCTGTGCTTCGGAAGACGGATTCTTCGAGTCGGATCATGAAGTTCTCTCAAGACTTGGCTAATTATGACATCCAGTTCGAACCTCGGACGGCGATCAAGGGCCAAGCGTTAGCTGATTTCTTCGCCGAGCTTACTCCGGGCTTGCAAGATGAAGCTAACGCCTTGACTCTAGCGGAGACCGAAGCTCGGATAGCTGCGACCGAGTCCCACATGGAATGGATCCAACAGCCAACCGACGCACGACGCACAAGATTCACGCTCGGCAAAAAGCGCCCTGCTCATGAATGGAGCTTATTTTCTGGAGATGCTTGGCGGATGACTGTGGATGGAGCATCAAACATCCATGGGGCTGGGGCTGGAGTAGTTCTTGTATCACCCGAGGGGACCGTGCACGAGCATGTTGTCTCAATCGGTTACCGAGCAACGAACAACGAAGCCGAGTATGAAGCCTTAATTGCTGGGTTGCAAGTTGCCCTTCGGCTTGGTGCGGATTCTGTTCATGTATTCTGTGACTCTCGGCTTATTGTGGGACACTTGAATGACGACTATCAAGCCAGGGATGAACGAATGAACGCCTATGTAAGTCACGTTTTGGTTCTTCTGAAACAATTCGGACGTGTGGAAATTGAGTGGATCGCTCGGGAGCATAATGCTCACGCTGACGCCCTCGCAGGCCTCGCTTCGGTATATCGAGCCTCGGGCAGTCGCACAATAGTGTTTGACGAGGTCAACACTCCGAGCTTCGAACCCTCTGACCCACCGGTTGCGGCCATAACGTTCGGCACAAGCCAGTTGGATCCTATTATGTTGTATCTTCAGAATCAAACCTTGCCCGCAGACAGAAAGGAAGCTCACAAGATACGATGCCGTGCCGCTAACTACTTTTTAGATCCCAACGGAAGTCTCTACCGAAGAACTTTCACGGGCCCCGATTTGAAAGTGGTGTTTGAGTCTCAGGTGGACGGTGTACTGGATGAGTTACACTCGGGAAGTTGTGGGGCTCATTCAGGTGGACGAAGTATGGCGCAGCGAGCTTTGACCCAAGGCTATTGGTGGCCGAAGATGGTGAAACAATCCGAAGATTATGTGAAGCGCTGCGTTCGGTGTCAGAAGCATGCTTCGCTCATTCACCAACCAGCATTTCCACTAAAGATGATCACAAGTCCTTGGCCTTTTGCAGTCTGGGCTTTCGACATTGTGGGCAAATTGCCCAAGGCTCCTGGAGGTTTTGAGTATTTGTTGACTGCCACGGACTTGTTCACTAAGTGGGTCGAAGCCAAGGCAATGGTGAAGACGACAGCCGCTGACGTGGAACGATTCATATGGAAGCACATCATCTCGAGGTTCGGTGTTCCATATGCCATTCTCTCGGACAACGGCTCGCAATTCGTTGCTGCTGCCCTCAAGGCCTTCTACAAACGACGCAAGATCACGATCCAGAATTCTTCGGTCGCGTATCCTCAGGGCAATGGTCAAGCCGAGGCATCCAATAAAACCATCACTCGGGGGCTCAAGCGTCGTTTGGATAGGAAACTCGGATTGTGGGTTGAGGAACTCCCTCATGTCTTATGGGCCTATCGTACTACGCCTCGGCGTTCCACGGGACGTACCCCGTTTTCAATGGCCTACGGCATGGAGGCCGTCCTCCCCCTATCCACGTTGATTCCCACAGCCCGTACGGAAAATTTCAACCCAGTGGATAACAATGCTCTCGTGGGTTCGGAGTTAGATTTTGCCGAAGAACTTCGCGATAATGCTAACCTGCGGCACGCCGCGTATCAACAGGAAGTTGCACGAGGCTACAACAAGAACGTTCGGGCACGGCCATTCAACGTCGGGGATCTCGTCCTTCGGATGGTTGTGGAAGCCAAAAAGCTGACGAAACTCAAGGATCCATACGAGGGTCCTTACCGAGTGATCGAGAAGATCGGCCATGGGGTTTACAAGCTAGCTGAGATGGATGGTACTCCCATACCTAACCCTTGGAATGCTCAAAAGCTTCGGAAGTTCCATGGCTAGCTGTTGTTTCACTTTTTTACTTTTCTTTAATTGTTATTTCTGTTCAACCTTGTAAGCCTTTGGGCCATTATTAATAGAAGTTTCTTTTTTCTTATCTTGTTTGTTTTCTGTGTTTTCTTTTTGTAAGTGTTGGGTATCTCACCTAGCCCACTTTTAAGCCGTTGGGCTCCACATCGTGTTCGTATGGGTCATATTCACATAGCCCTCGGCAATTTCATCCGGGCGATCTGTCCTTCGCCCTCGGTGCATTCGTTTGGACGTCTCTTGCGTCGCCCGTATCATTTCGTTCGCTCGGGTGATATATTCCTCTGTGTGCCCTCGGATGATTGTTCATTTACTATCTGCTTGAATTCCCGCCAATGTCCTTCGGCAATCCTAGCAGCTAGGGGGCTATTATGGGATATTATGGGAAGATCGATTAAGATATCCGAACAGAAACATGATGGAGCATGACCCATAACATTTGCACGACAGATATGTACTTATCCGAACATCGCGGTTAATTCACAAGCAAACCAAATAACCGAATAACAATACTTGTGACAATTTCATTTCCTTACGATAACCGAACAAAAATACTTGATAATTTCATTACATTTCCAAAACGAAACAGAACAAACAAACAAAAAGAGCAAAACGCCCAAACAACTCAAGGGGCTGGAGTGGGGAAGAGCGGCAGAGTAGGATCATCTGTCAGGGGAGCTGGAGTGGTGTCAACCTCGGTGGATGCACCCACGGGCGTCACAACAGGGTCAGGCTGCGCCTCAGACTCGGTTGGTTGCTGTGCTTCCTCGGCCTGTGGCGCTTCGGCTTGACGACGAGGGGGAACCTCAACCAGCAGTCTCCGCTCGTCATCAGCCTCCACACCGGCGTCATTAAAGCCTGCATTGTAGCCCAGCATAAAGCTTGCTTTATGCTGGTCTTCCAGCATTTCAGCCTGGGCCTCGGCAAGTTCTTCTGCGGCTGTTTCCTCGGCGTCGAAGTACCCCTTGTCGTAACCCTTGCTGTACTCCTTCGCCAGCTCCACCTTCATCTCCTCTCGGCCAAGAGCTCTTCCCTCGGCCAAGCCCTCGTCCTTCCCCTCCAACCTGGTTTTTTCAGCAGCATCCTGCATGCCTTTTACCAGGTCGTTGAGGTTGAACACCTGAGCCTCGAGCGCCTTGCGCGCTGCCTCGGACTCCTCCCAGCTTTTCTTATATTCATCAGCTGCATCCTTGTTCACTTGAAGACACTGCAGCAGCTGTTTCTTCTTCTTCTCGTGCTCGGTGAGATGAAGGTTGACGCTGATAATGGACTGGGAGGCCTGAAGGACGAGCAATGTAGTAGATAAGGAGACAAGGAGTAAAAAGAAAAGGAAGCGACCAGAACCGACGAAACTTACCCTCGCAGCATGGTAGTAATACTCGGTGAGTGCAGCTTTGAGCGAGGGGGGAGATTGGATGTCCCTCGGCAGGCCCACCCCCGATAGTAGTGTCAGAGCAAGGGAGGGATCCTCCCGAAGGCTGTCGGACTGCAGCACCTGCTTCTTGTCCGGAGTGACAAAGCTCGGCGCCCATGGGACAGAGTCTCCAATCGTGCCCTTCCCCTTGGCCGCCACAGCTGCACCGCCTTCGGGCCCGCCTGCACCGTTTTTTGTTTTTTTCCTGCTGGGGCTTCCTTCGGTGAAAGAGGAGCAGGAGGAGTTGCACGTTTCTGAGTTGAGGGGGGAGGCAACTTTTTGCTCGGTGCCGAGCTCGTCGCCTCTGCCGCCCCGGCTTTCTTTGAAAGGCCCGCGGCCTTGCCTTTCTCGGCAGCCTCAAGCTTCTTCTGAAGCAAATCTTTCATGTTCCTGGGAGGCATGTTCTCTGCTTCTTCGGGGGTCGAGTCTTCGGCCGGTTCTCGGATGAGTCCTCTGAGAGGTCTGTCCTCGCTCGGAAGTAGCTCTTCGGGAAACTCTGAAGATGCTTCCTCTCCCTTGTCTGCTTCCTTTCTTCGGATCCTACCACCGTACGCCGCTTTGTACTGGAGAATGGTGGGAGCGTCCCTCTCTTCCCAAGGGATGGTGAGAAGGGTGGAAGCAAGCTCGCAATTTCTAGCAGCTCTGGACAACGCCTTGTTCACCCTTGTCGTAACTGTCGAACAAAACAGAAAACAAAACATCAGTCCGAAGAACAGAAAATGGACGAAACAACTTAAGGAAAGCAATAAAAATCTCTTACGAGGTTCGCCTCGGTGTGTGGCAACTTCGAATTGCCCGTATTCCGTTTGGGGAAACTGGTAATTACCCCGAACCTCGACGTAGTCCGAGGCCCATTTCTCGGAGTCATACATCCCTTCAGGAATAATTTTGGCCATGTTCCTTCGGGAACACAGATAGTATCTTGAGTACCTCACGTTCCGAGACATCGTATAGGTCTCAAAAATGTGATGAGCTTCCAATGGGTACATCTTTAGCTCGGCGAGCTTTATTATGGAGTGGATGATTCTATAAGAGTTGACGCTCAGCTGGCAAGGCGTGAGCGAGAAGAGAGAGAGGACCTCCCTGAGGACTCTGTGCATCGGGAACCTCAGGCCACCTTCGGTAATGGCCATCAGTGGAACCGTGATGTGTTCATCACTGAATCTAATCCGAGAGCCAGGGACCGGTGTGACGACGACGTCGTTCGGGATTTTGTAATCCCTTCGGAAGGACCTCATGCCCTCTTCGCTCTCGAAGGACTTCCAATACGGGCATGGATCCTTTCCTGTTCGTTCAGGAATGACGTCAGGATCTAGTGGGACTATCTTCCTCTTCTTCCTTTGGGGTACGGATGGGGCTCCGATAGTTCCTTCGGTACCCTCGGCTTGACTCGACGAAGCCGTGGCCGCACCACCTTCGGCGACATCTCTGTCAGATACGGTTTCCTCGGCCTCATCATCTCCTTCAGCCTCTTCCCTCGGATTGTCCTGCTCCCTTTCCGAGGGATCGTCCTCTAGATTGATTATTTGACTCTCTGGCGGCATCGTTCGGAGAGGAGTGATGCTGGCAGGGATGTCAGTTCCCGCAGAATCTCCGGAATCCCCGCTGCTCTCCCGAACACGGTAATGCCGAGCTAGGTGGGAGATAGCGTCGGAAATAGCGAGGTTCGAGCCTCCAACGCCTAAGTCTGCGCTATCTACCGAGCGAAATGACTCCCCGGACGAAATCGACGCAGAAGAAGCCATACCTATAAGCAAAAGTGCAAGGGAAGGACCGTTAGCGAATTGCATGGTCGAGTCCTAATGTGCCTATGTTCAGTGAAGCGTGGATCTGAGGGAACCGATCCTCCCGAGAGACGACTAACCGAGGCAGGGATTCCAAGTTCCGAGTAAACGATTAAAAACTGAAAAGAGGGTATTCCTATCGGAACTCGGAAGAACAGATGTTGAAGATTCAACTACGTTCGGAAGAACATTTGAAGATCTTCAACGTGTTCTACGGTTTTCTACAGTGCGCAGGCAGGAAAAACGGGCAAAAAACAAGAAAAACGACCCAAATACGGTAACTGAGAAGCATGAAGAATGTGAGAACTCAGAGATACCTGGAAATCAACGACAAAATCTGGGTCGAAGTCTTCAAAATCGTCGCGAATCTGCAGATGGTTTGAGTTTCTGAGAATGGGAACGGCTGGAACTGTTCAAACGTCTGAGAGAGAGAGAAAAAGTGGCTCTCTCTCTCCTCTCGTCGCCTCTTTATACCTAGGGCGGAAATCGAAGCGTCGCCGAGCCCCCAACCGTAGGATTTGGGCGGGAGATTGATGTGACCGTCGATGCTTGACACGTGGAGACCAATGGGCTGCGCCGTATCGATATCCAATAGCGGACGGACGCGTGTTTTCCTCTGGAGCTGGCGGTTGCAGAAGCATTAAATGAAAGGTACGGGCCTGACGATTCGATATCTTTCTGACGTTTGACATGGTTCTGGCGTTCGGAAGTTCGTGTCATCGGATCTGGTTCGGTGGCGTCTTGTTCCTCGGCCACTACTGATTTTTCAACTCCTCCTTCCATTCCGAAGCGTAACAGCTATGGAAACAGGAGTTGAGGGGCTATTGTAGTGGAGCAAAATATCCGAAGGTCCAATGCTCGGGATTTGATATGATGTTCCTAACCAAATAGTTGTCTCAGTTCATCTGCTCCACACGGAGCCGAGATACATCAGTCGTACACCTTATCCGAAGGATAAAGTGCCTGGAGGGACCCAGCCGAGCTTCGATCTTGTTCCGAAGGAAGAAGCCCGTTTGTTCGGATATGATAGCTGACAGAGTTCTTTCGTTCGGTGAAGAGCGCTGCCTGTTGCTCTCCGTTCCTTCGGGTACGATGACTTCGTTCGGAGGCCACAGATCTAGAACCTTCTGGAAGGTTCCAAAGAAACGTGGGAGAGCCTCTCTGATAAAGGATGGGACAGCTCTGAGTGATGTGACCCCCCATTTATTCTGACTGGGCGGCTCCCCTTTCCCCAACAGGCGGCATTCATTTAATGCTACTGACTCGTGATGTCATCCGAGCGTCACCGAGCACGTGGGTGACAGAAATGGCCCAATCTACACTCTTTCCCTCTCTGCCTATAAATAGATGACTTCCTCCCCCAAGTAAAAGGTTCAACTTTTCTAAACTCTCCTCCCTCCTAGCATATTTTCTTACTAAACTTCTTCCCGGCTCCTTTTCTGACTAGACCGTCGGAGCTTCTTCCCGGAGGAACAACCCCCTCCGGTTCTGCAGGTACCTGACGTCCGGTGCCACGTCGCTCGGTTCAGAAGGGTCAAGATTGAGGAGAAGAAATCAGCCCCCCACACATTGGTTTCAAAAGACGAGCAATGTGGTCATCACCTGCCATTGGTTTCAGCCACATTGTCCCGTCCTTGCTCCAACTGGCCAATTCCCTAGCATTTTGTTGTAGATTTATGTGTCATTTGATAACTCAATTCAATAGTACAAGTCATACATAATTAGTTGGATTTTATAATCATGTTTTTAAATGAAGTTGTCCGTACTTATATATCACCCCCCCTTCCTTCACCGCCACCACTCTCAACGACCAGCATTGCCAGCGCCACCATTGTCACCATCATCATTGTTGCCACTACCACCTGTTGGTTTTAATTTAATATTTTACTTTTATGTTAACATTGATCATGTGGGTCTGAGGAGGAATTATAAGGATGTACAGTTAGAGTTAAAATGAGAGTGTTTAGTTGAAAATCACTTTGACTAGGTCCCTATTTTTCCTCTTAGTTTTAAGACCACTATCTGTTAGCATAACAAACTTACGTTTTCTTAATGCCTATAAAACCTCTGCTTCGTTATTTGGCTAAAATATATTACAGTGCTCAACTCTATCAAAAAACTCTCTCTCCTGCTTTACAAACTTCTGTTCCGAACTAAATACTTTCAGCCATCCTCTTTCATATATCTAGATTTTTGGTACAACAATATATTTGGATTTCGAGTGTCGGGAAACTATCGGTTCGTGAGTTTGATTCACTGCACCGAAGAGAACTTGAAGGTCATTGTATCTTGGGGAAAGAACGCCAACCAACCCCGTACAGAAGGGGTGTATCGTTCCTTAGGAGGACGTCATCACGTGCCTCGACCACCCCACAGGCTCTTCTTATATTTTCTCCAATATTATTGAAGTGCATTACTTGATTGATTATTTTTCTTGTTTAGGCATTTAATTTCTAACAGAAATTTCTTAATCATATGATTTTCCCAACAATCTAAGTTATGAGAATTGTTAGGGTTTTTTGTTAGTCTTATACTTGCCTTAGTGTTGGCTGATTTTATAAAAAAAAAAAATGGCATTTGTTAGTAGCCCTGAGTTAAACATTGTTTTCAACTCATATGATTGGTTTATAGACTCGGGTGCTAATGTCTATGTATGCGCTGATAGAAATATGTTTTCATCATATTATGAGGAATCAGACACAAGAACTGTAAGCATGGGAAATGGGAGCATGGCCAGTGTACTAGGAGAGGGGAACACTAGTTTAAAGTTGTCCTCTGGCAAAGTTATCATCTTAAATGGAGTCTTGCATGTTCCGGACATTAAGAAAAATCTATTTAGCACTTCTTTATTAGTTCGTCATAGCTTTAAGGTTATTTTGGAGTCAATAAAGTTGTCATTACTAAGAATGGTAGTTTTGTTGGTAAAGGTTATTTAGTTGACGGTTTGTTCAGTCTTCATGCTGTGAATTTTGATTCGAATAAAATTGCTTGCTCTTTGCCCAAAAGTTCTTCAGTTTCTAATGTTGAATGTTGTGGTACTTGGCATGGTAGACTTGGGCATGTAAATCTGAAAACTATTCAAAGGATGATGAGTTTAGAGCTCGTTCCAAAATCTGTAGTTGATGTTAAAGAAAAATGCCAAGTGTGCGTACAAGCGAAACTTACTAAAAACCTACATAAATCAGTTGTTAAAGACACTACTTAATTTATTAGAGCTTATACATAGTGACACTTGTGACAGTAATAATGTGCTTGCCCGTGGTCAAAGATATTTTATAACCTTTATTGATGATTTTTCAAAATATTGCCATGTGTATTTAATCCATCACAAAAGTGAGTTTTTTGAAAAATTTAAAGTCTTCAAAGCACGAATAGAAAATCAGTTGGAAAAGCAAAAAAAAATATTAAGGTCCGATAGAGGAGGCGAGTATGCACCAATTGAAACAGAAGTTTTTTGTGAAACGCATGGTATAATTCACCAACGAATTCCTTCTTTTTCACCTCAATCAAATGGAGTAGCGGAACGTAAAAATCATACGTTAGTAGATATGGTTAACACGATGTTAGCTAGTTCTGGTTAACCGAATAACTTATGGGGTGAAGCTTTATATTCGGCTTGTCACATTTTGAATAAAGTGCCTTACAAAGATTGTGATAAAACTCCTTATGAACTTTGGAAAAATCAAAAGCCTAGCTTAAAGTATTTCAAATTGTGGGAGTGTTTGGCTAAAGTTTTATTACCACCTCCTAAGAAATGAAAATTGGGTCCAAAAACTATTGACTGCGTTTTTGTGGGATTTGCCATTGATAGTGTTGGTTATCGAATCTTAGTTATTAATTCTAAAGTTTCTGATATTTCTAATATCACTATCATGGAATCAAGAGAAGCTGAATTTTTTGAACATATTTTTCCAATGAAAGATAGGCCTTCAAGGTCTTTTGGTGATTGTTCCACCTCGAGAAGTAGTGTTGATTCTCAAAACAATTTTGAACTAAGGAGGAGTAAAAGAGGTAGAATAGCAAAGGACTTTGGTAGTGATTTTCTTGATCGAAAATGATCCTCAAACCTATAGTGAAGATATGACTTCCGTAGATGCTACCTTTTGGCAAGAAGCTATAAATAGTGAGATGGATTCTATCATTTCTAACAATACGTGGTATCTTACTGATCTTCCTCCCGGTTGCAAGACAATAGGGTGTAAATGGATATTTAGGAAGAAACTTAGAACTGATGGAACCATTGAAAAATTTAAGGCTAGACTAGTAGCTAAAGGCTTCAAACAAAAAGAAGGAATAGATTTCTTTGACAGATATTCTCCAGTAACTCGTATTACGACTATTAGAGTTTTGATTGCTATAGCATCGATTTATAAATTAGAAATTCATCAAATGGATGTGAAAACGGCATTTTTAAACGGAGAATTAGAAGAAGAAATATATGGATCAATCCGAAGGGTTTGTGGTTCCTCGACAAGACAGAAAAGTGTGTCGACTTGTAAAGTCTCTTTATAGATTGAAACAAACACCAAAACAATGGCACAGAAAGTTTTATAAAGTGTTTCTTTCCAAAGGCTTTAAAATAAATGATGCTGATAAATGTGTGTATATTAAGCAACTTGATGGTGCTTGTGTTATTCTTTGCTTGTATGTTGATGATATTCTTATATTTGGCACCAATATTGATGTCAATAGAGAAACGAAAAATTTCTTGTCTAGCAATTTTGATATGAAGGATTTAGGACTTGCTAATGTTATTTTGGGGATTAAAGTACTAAAAAGTGTTGATGGAATTGCTTTGACATAGAACATTATGTTGATCAATTGCCAAAAAAGTTCAATTATTTTGATTTAAAGGAGGTATGTACTCCTTTTGATCCTAATGTTCGCTTGAAGAAAAATATGGGTGAGAGTGTTTCTCAAGATAAATATTCCCAAATAATTGGTTCCTTGATGTACTTATCTAATTGCACTAGATCTGATATTTCTTATGTTGTTTGTAAGTTAAGTCGTTATACGTGCAATCCTAGCTTAGAGCACTGAAATGCATTAGAAAGAATTTTTCAATACCTCAAGGGAACAATAAATTATGGCATTCATTATTGTGGATTTCCTAGTGTTCTAGAAGGATTCAGTGATGCTAACTGGATCATTGATTCAGAGACGAAACTAAGACAACTAGTGGTTATGTTTTTACACAAGGTGGTGGTGCGATAGCTTGGAAATCTTCTAAGTAGACTATTATATCTAGATCCACAATGGAATCTGAATTTATATATTGCCTTGGATTTGTCTTGTACTGAAGCCGAATGGCTAAGGAACTTAATGATCGATTTGCCTTTGTCTACAGCTAGTCTTATTCCTGTTGTCTTTATACATTGTGATAATCAAGCTGCAATTGCAAAGGCTAAGAATGCAAACTTCAATGAGAAAGAGAGACATATAAGGATAAGACACAATTCTATAAAATAGTTGTTATCTCAAGGAGTGATTGCAATCAACTTTGTGAGGTCTGAAAAGAATGTAGCAAACCCATTTACTAAAGGCTAGTCTTTGAATCATCGAGGGGAATGAGACTGAAGCCTATAGGTCAGTCACCTCGGTGGACACCGAACCTATGTGATTGGAGATCCCATGAATCAAGTTCAATAGGTAACAACGGAGCTGAATGGTGACTAGGAGGAGCACTAAAAATGATATGATGGAAATTCCCTGGTCCTATTCCTATGGTGATAGTGCTCAAGTTATTTATGTGACGTTAGGAAGAGCTTGGCTCTGAATGTGTCCAAGGTAGGATTTCTACAAGGTGTTGGTCACAAATCACCCTTGGAGGATATACCTATATGAGTGTGGCAGTGGGGTCGCAGCTGTGGCAAATTGGGCTATTCTCTAAAGACACTCATAGAAGCAAGATACGTGCGTATGACCGTCAATCACGCCAAACCGTTCCAAAACTGTAATTGTTTCTCGTACTGTGTGTGCGGTAGGCATCAGTTTGATTTAAAGGACCTAGTTCAAGACTTAGTTCACTACGGTTCTTCAAATTGAAACCTGCTGACACTAAGTGTAGGTTCAAGTCTGGAAGACACCTATGCCCATTGCACAGTAAAAGCACTCTTGTAAAATTTTAAATTATGTGGCGGATTGTTAGTTTTAATTTAATATTTTACTTTTACGTTAACATTGATCACGTGGGTCTGAGGAGGAATTATAGGGATGTACAACTAGAGTTAAAATGGGAGTGTTTAGTTGAAAACCACTTTGACTAGGTCTCCTATTTTTCCCCCTAGATTTGAGACCACTATCTGTTAGCATAACAAACTTACGTTTTATTAATGCCTATAAAACCTCTGCTTTGTTATTCGACTGAAATATATTACAGTGCTCAACTCTATCAAAAAACTCTCTCTCCTACTTTACAAACTTCTGTTCCGAACTAAATACTTTCAGCCATCCTCTTTCATATATCTAGATTTTTGGTACAACAATATATTTGGATTTCGAGTTTCGGGAACTATCGGTTCATGAGTTTGATTCGCTGCACCGAAGAGAACTTGAAGGTTGTTATATCTTGGGAAAGAACGCCAACCAACCCCGTACAGAAGGGGGTGTATCATTCCTTAGAAGGACGTCATCACGTGCCTCGACCACCCCACAGGCTCTTCTTATATTTTCTCCAATATTATTGAATTCCATTACTTGATTGATTATTTTTCTTGTTTAGGCATTTAATTTCTTATAGAATTTTCCTAATCATATAATTTTCCCAACAATCTAAGGAATGAGAATTGTTAGGGTTTTCTGTTAGTCCTATACTTGCCTTTGTGTTGGCTGATTTTATAAAAAAAAAAAATGGCATTTGTTAGTAGCCCTGAGTTAAACATTGTTTTCAACTCATATGCTTGGTTTATAGACTCGGGTGCTAATGTCTATGTATGCGCTGATAAAAATATGTTTTCATCATATTATGAGGAATCAGACACAAGAACTATAAGCATGGGAAATGGGAGCACGACCAGTGTACTAGGAGAGGGGAACACTAGTTTAAAGTTGTCCTCTGGCAAAGTTATCATCTTAAATGGAGTCTTGCATTTTCCGGACATTAAGAAAAATCTATTTAGTGCTTCTTTATTAGTTCGTCATGGCTTTAAGGTTATTTTGGAGTCGAATAAAGTTGTCATTACTAAGAATGGTAGTTTGTTTGGTAAAGGTTATTTAGTTGACGGTTTGTTCAGTCTTCATGTTGTGAATTTTGATTTGAATAAAATTGCTTGCTCTTTGCCCAAAAGTTCTTCAGTTTCTAATGTTGAATGTTGTGGTACTTGGCATGGTAGATTTGGGCATGTAAATCTGAAAACTATTAAAAGGATGATGAGTTTAGAGCTCGTTCCAAAATCTGTAGTTGATGTTAAAGAAAAATGCCAAGCGTGCGTACAAGCGAAACTTACTAAAAACCTGCATAAATCAGTTATTAGAGACACTACGTTACTAGAGCTTATACATAGTGACACTTGTGACAGTAATAACGTTCTTGCCCGTGGTGGCAAAGATATTTTATAACCTTTATTGATGATTTTTCAAAATATTGCCATGTGTATTTAATCCATTACAAAAGTGAGTTTTTTGAAAAATTTAAAGTCTTCAAAGCACGAATAGAAAATCAGTTGGAAAAGAAAATAAAAATATTAAGGTCCGATAGAGGAGGCGAGTATGCACCAATTGAAACGGAAATTTTTTGGGAAACGCATGGTATAATTCACCAACGAATTCCTTCTTTTTCACCTCAATCAAATGGAGTAGCGGAACGTAAAAATCATACGTTAGTAGATATGGTTAACACAATGTCAGCTAGTTCTGGTTTACCAAATAACTTATGGGGTGAAGCTTTATATTCGGCTTGTCACATTTTGAATAAAGTGCCTTACAAAGATTGTGATAAAAGTCCTTATGAACTTTGGAAAAATCAAAAGCCTAGTAGCTTAAAGTATTTCAAAGTGTGGGAGTGTTCGGCTAAAGTTTTATTACCACCTCCTAAGAAATGAAAATTGGGTCCAAAAACTATTGATTGCGTTTTTCTGGGATTTGCCATTGATAGTGTTGGTTATCGATTCTTAGTTATTAATTCTGAAGTTTCTGATATTTCTAATAACACTATCATGGAATCAAGAGAAGCTGAATTTTTTGATCATATTTTTCCAATGAAAGATAAGCCTTCATGGTCTTTTGGTGCTGTTCCACCTCGGGAAGTAGTGTTGATTCTCAAAACAATTTTGAACTAAGGAGGAGTAAAAGAGGTAGAATAGAAAAGGACTTTGGTAGTGACTTTCTTAATCGAAAATGATCCTCAAACCTATAGTGAAGCTATGACTTCCGTAGATGCTACCTTTTGGCAAGAAGCTATAAATAGTGAGATGGATTCTATCATTTCTAACAATACGTGGTATCGTACTGATCTTCCTCCCGGTTGCAAGACAATAGGGTGTAAATGGATATTTAGGAAGAAACTTAGAACTGATGGAACCATTGAAAAATATAAGGCTAGACTAGTAGCTAAAGGCTTCAAACAAAAAGAAGGAATAGATTTCTTTGACAGATATTCTCCAGTAACTCGTGTTACGACTATTCGAGTTTTGATTGCTATTGCATCGATTTATAAATTAGAAATTCATCAAATGGATGTGAAAATGGCATTTTTAAACGGAGAATTAGAAGAAAAAATATATGGATCAACCCAAAGGGTTTGTGGTTCCTCGACAAGACAGGAAAGTGTGTTGACTTGTAAAGTCTCTTTATGGATTGAAACAAGCACCAAAACAATGGCACGAAAAGTTTGATAAAGTGTTTCTCTCCAATGGCTTTAAAATAAATGATGCTGATAAATGTGTGTATATTAAGCAACTTGATGGTACTTGTGTTATTTTTGCTTGTATGTTGATGATATTCTCATATTTGGCACCAATATTGATGTCATTAGAGAAACGAAAAATTTCTTGTCTAGCAATTTTGATATGAAGGATTTAGGACTTGCTAATGTTATTTTGGGGATTACAGTACTAAAAAGTGTTGATGGAATTGCTTTGACATAGAAGATTATGTTGATCAATTGCTAAAAAAGTTCAATTATTTTGATTTAAAAGAGGTATGTACTCCTTTTGATCCTAATGTTCGCTTGAAGAAAAATATGGGTGAGAGTGTTTCTCAACATAAATATTCCCAAATAATTGGTTTTTTGATGTACTTATCTAATTGCACTAGACCTGATATTTCTTATGTTGCTTGTAAGTTAAGTCGTTATACGTGCAATCCTAGCTTAGAACACTGAAGTGCATTAGAAAGAATTTTTCAATACCTTAAGGGAACAGTAAATTATGGCATTCATTATTGTGGATTTCCTAGTGTTCTAGAAGGATTCAGTGATGCTAACTGGATAAGTGATTCAGAGACGAAACTAAGACAACTAGTGGTTATGTTTTTACACAAGGTGGTGGTGCGATAGCTTGGAAATCTTCTAAGTAGACTATTATATCTAGATCCACAATGAAAGCTGAATTTATGTATTGCATTGGATTTGTCTTGTACTGAAGCCGAATGGCTAAGGAACTTAATGATCGATTTGCCTTTTTGTCTACAGATAGTCTTATTTCTGCTGTCTCTATACATTGTGATAATCAAGCTGTAATTGCAAAGGCTAAGAATGCAAACTTCAATGAGAAAAAGAGACATATAAGGATAAGACACAATTCTATAAAATAGTTGTTATCTCTAAGAGTGATTGCAATCAACTTTGTGAGGTCTGAAAAGAATGTAGCAGACCTCTTTACTAAAGGCTAGTCTTTGAATCATCGAGGGGAATGGGACTGAAGCCTATAAGTTAGTCACCTAGGTGGACATCGAACCTATGCGATTGAAGATCCCATGAATCAGGTTCAATAGGTAACAACGAAGCTGAATGTTGACTAGGAGGAGCACTAAAAATGATATGACGAAAATTCCCTGGTCCTATTCCCATGGTGATAGTGCTCAAGTTAATTATGTGACGTTAGGAAGAGCTTGGCTCTCAATGTGTCCAAGGTAGGATTTCTACAAGGTGTTGGTCACAAATCACCCTTGGAGGATATACCTATATGAGTGTGGCAGTGGGGTCGCAGCTGTGGGAAATTGGGCTATTCTCTAAAGACACTCATAGAAGCAAGATACGTGCGCATGACCGTCAATCGCGCCAAACCGTTCCAAAACTGTAATTGTTTCCCGTACTGTGTGTGTGGTAGGCATAAGTTTGATTTAAAGGACCTAGTTCAAGACTTAGTTCACTACGGTTCTTCAAATTGAAACCTGCTGACACTAAGTGTAGGTTCAAGTCTGGAAGACACCTATGCCCATTGCACAGTAAAAGCACTCTTGTAAAATTTTAAATTATGTAGGGGATTGTTGGTTTTAATTTAATATTTTACTACTTTTACGTTAACATTTTCACTTGGGTCTGAGGAGGAATTATAGGGATGTACAGTTAGAGTTAAAATGGGAGTGTTTAGTTGAAAACTACTTTGACTAGGTCTCCTATTTTTCCCATAGTTTTGAGACCACTATCTGTTAGCATAACAAACTTACGTTTTATTAGTGCCTATAAAACCTCTGCTTTGTTATTCGGCTGAAATATATTACAGTGCTCAACTCTATCAAAAAATTCTCTCTCTTGCTTTACAAACTTCTGTTCCGAACTAAATAATTTCAGCCATCCTATTTCATATATCTAGATTTTTGGTTTAGTAATATATTTGGATTTCGAGTGTCGGGAAACTATCGGTTCATGAGTTTGATTCGCTGCACTAAAGAGAACTTGAAGGTTATTGTATCTTGGGGAAAGAACGCCAACCAACCCCATACAGAAGGGGGTGTATCATACCTTAGGAGGGCGCTATCACATGCCTCGACCACCCCACAGGCTATTCTTATCTTTTCTCCAATATTATTGAATTGCATTACTTGATTGATTATTGTTCTTATTTAGGCATTTAATTTCTAAAAGAATATTTCTAATCATATAATTTTCCCAACTCCACCACAATCATAACTTGACCGTCGATCGACCTTGTTTTATGGAATCTTCTCTTTTCTCCCATATCCACCACTACTATCTGCACCCTGACTCCATTGCTGCCATCACTACACCTTCATTATACAATCGCCACAATTACTATCATTACCACTACTTCGATGCCATCACCTTTACCATCGCCGCCAACACCACTATCACTTTTTTTTTTTGAACGGCGCCGACACCACTATCACTACCACTCCACCACTATCTCTTTATCTTGTTTCACCACTACATTCACCCGTCTTCTTAACTACCACAACTACACCACTACTCGTTGCGATCATCACTTCACACTAGTTATCCATCACATATCCCAATCACTCCACCACCGCCAACATTTTACGACACCACCTTTGTTATTACCAACAGTCTACCACCATACCTAGGACTGCTCAAAAAATTTGGTGAACCATGAAATCGGTCCGGACTAAACAGATTCATACCTTTTGGATTTTGTTCGTGGATTAATGGTTCGGACACGGATTGAAAAATTAGAAAACTGTGACTTACGGCTTGGTCCTCAGATTTTTATTACAAAAGCGTGGACTAACCGAACCGGACCGTGAGATATTTATTTTATATAAATAATATATATGTGTATTTATATAATAAATTGTTAGTAATGTAACACTTTTTCTACCAATTTTAGTATTTTATCTTAATAATGAGATATAGTGTAGATGTACATAAATAGAGAGAGTAAATCGTAGTTTTTTTTTTATTTTATAAATTACGAGTAACCTTAGTTGAGTTTCAGTAGTTCGTTTCTTTTCTAGTTCTTTTATGTTATGTACTAAATATAATGATACAATCCTACTAGTGATTAGATTCTTTTGAATCTGATTTCTGAAGTAGGTCTTTGGTAGTTTATGTACGTAACAAGTACTTTATGGTGATGTTAAACTTAAGTTTGAATGTAACTTTCTTCCATTTTAGTGTGGAATAAATGCTTGAGCTTTGTTTTTGCTAAAATCCTTGAAAAAAATCTTAACCGATTCACGAGTCACGGATCGGATTGGAACCGGACCATAGAACTTTTGGTTCAGACGCGGATTTCGTTTTAAAAAACCGTGACTAACGGTTCGGTCCTCGAATTCTTAAAAATCTGAACCGAACCGGACCGCGAGTAGTCCTAACCATACCATATCCGGTACAGTCATGACCGGCATACCACCAACTGCCGCCACAATAATCATTACCACCCATTCTCCACCACCACACCACATGCAGTCAACATTTCTCCGCCAACATGATTACAAATACGTGACAACCATTAATTAAATTAAAAGAGAATAATCATAAATAAGTTAATTAAGATTCATTTATCCATATCAAAATATTTATTAGCGGTAATAAATAATAGGACCATCCAAAACACTTTTAAACGACTTGAATGAAACAACTGCACGACGCAATAGCCCCCGCTTCCATTAGAAAGTATACTAATTGTTCGTATAAATGGAAACAAAATATGTACACCACCAATGCTCATATCGTACAATCTTACGAGTTTGTACAAGATTGAGTTTTTTTAGGGAATTGGTTTTCACACTCCATTTTTTTATATCCATACTCTTTTTTTTGTCGTTTAAAAAAAAAATACACTTTCAACACTAAAAAACAAAAAAGGGAGTGTGGATAATAAAAAAAGGAGTGTGAAAATCAATTCCATTTTTTTAATACTTAGGCCCATTTTGTAAGTACTTTTCGCTTTACAAGACATGTCATTCTCTCATTTTATTCACTAAGACATGTCATTCTCTCACAATACATCACTTTTAATTCAAAAAATAAATACTTAATCTAGTAAGTGGAACACACCATTAGTGTTTTTGCTCTTTAAAAATAAATAAAACAAACTAAGTAAGTGTAACTACCCTGATTTTTGGTAAATAAAAATTTCCTTAAATATTTGAATTTTATTTTTATTATAATTACTTGGATTTTCTTTTAAAATTTGCTTTTAATTTCTAATAATCCGTCATAATTAGATTTTGACTTATAAAATTATATCTTTTCGCACCGGGCAATCTAGTCCTTTTCCAAAGACAAGTATGCTTGTAGAAGCACTTGTATATTTTTCTAGTGAGTAAGATAAAATGTTTAAATTGTATTTCTTGGCTTGAAATCCTACATGGCAAGTAGAATTAGTTTTCCAGCTGATTAGTTAGAAAACCCTAATTACCGTTTCAACCTAGTTATATTTCCCTAACCATAGATGGACATTTTTGACCATTTTCGAGCCTTATGAACGCCTCTCAACCCTAGTTGAACCATTAGACCTTTAGGGGTAATCATTAAATCCATGACTAGTCTTTTCAAGACCATACTATCATCTTTACCCTTTGGTTATTAAATGTTAAGGAAATTATTATCCCTTGGTTAATGGAAGTTAAAACATTGTCAATGAGTATATAGAGTTGACAAGACAACTCATGAGATTCCTTCAATCATTATGCTTTCAAAAGAAGTAATCATGTTGCTTCCAAAGGAAGTGAACCTAGACTTACCATGCAAGCAAGCCTATATACTTAGATGTACACTTTCTAGGAAAAGTCTTACCCATTGGGTAATAATTTGTAGGGAAATTTTTATCTTATGAGTAATAGAAATAAGGCTTCCTATTGTCTAGAAATAGTACTACCATAGACTTGTCTATGGCCAAGTTTGTTCTTCCAAGCAACCATGATTATGTATTGTCACATAATCCATTATTTCTTCCAAGAATATTCCTTCTCATCATTTTTCTTCTTTATCCATCGGACAATAATTGTTAGGGTAATTTTTGTCCTTTGAATAATAGGAGAAAGACTTGCCATAATGAGAACCTAGATTTGATTGAACATATCAAAGCCATACCTGTCATCATTATCCCTTTAACCATTGGTTAATAATTGCTAGGGAAATTTGTAACCATTGGATAATAGAAATTGGATTGCCAATAAAGCATTGATTTGACAAGTCATTATGGACCATGTCATTACTTTACTTCCAAAGGAAGTAAGCTTAGTCTTATCAACCTTACATACCATTATTGCACCTTTGACCATTGGACAATAATTGCTAGGAAAAATATTATCCCTTGGATAATAGCAACTAGACTTACCTTGTATATATATGTATTTGACAAGACTAGTCATTTAGGAATCTTGTACCATAGGAAGTCATCACCTTGCTTCCAAGAAAAGTAAGCCTAGTCACATTCACTTTCTTATCCACTTCACTCACCTCTTTACCCATTGGTCAACAAATGCTAGGGAAATTCTTGTCCCTTGGATAATGGACATTTGACTTGCCAATGTGTGTATGACTTGGACAAGACAAGTCATAGCCATCACTTTGCTTCCAAAAGAAGCAACTTAAGCCTTGTCACTCATCACCTCTCATCCTAGACTACTTGGTACATAAATGTACACATAGATATATGGTTATCTATCTATATATACATATATATATATAAATATATTTATAGAAGTACATGGTACAAGAGAGAGAGAGAGAGGGGCTGAGAGAGAGAGGAGGAGAGAGAGGGAGAGAGGCTGAATGGGAGAGAGAGTGTGTGTGTTGTGTACTCCAAGCTACCCCTTTAGCCTTAAGCCTATTTATGACTAGACAACCCATTTCTAGCCAATTTCAAGCATAGAATCTTAGCCTTAGTCATCCTAGATTTGCTTCCAAACTAGCCATTAATGACCCTAGATTTTGATTACAACCTAGACCTAGGATGGACTAAACATGGAAGACTAGCTCCTAGACTTGTAAGTCTAGTAACCTAGCTTATAATTACCTAAGATTTACCTAGAAAACCTAAGATCCTACTTGATTTTATAGCCTTATGCCTTGGATTGGACAAGTCATGGCATGCTTGGAAGGCTTGATTTGACAAAATAATGGAGCAAATCCATGGGAGAGAGAGAGAGAGAGAGAGAGAGAGAGAGAGAGAGAGAGAGAGAGAGAGAGAGAGAGAGAGAGAGATATGGCTTGCCAAGAGAGGGGAGGGAGAGCCCAACATTTTGCTATAAATAGGATTCGATTCTCACCATTCAACTCACACCTTCATCCTCCAACTTCTCTCTCTAAGAAAGCTTGTGTTCTTACTTGTTCTTGCTTGTTCTTGAAGTTCTTCTTGTGTTCTTCAAGAAACTCATCCAAAATCGCCACTCGACCACCCTTTTGATCCAAAAGTTTTAGTAGTAGTAGTCAAGATCAAGTTTCGAGAGAAACCTTTCTCTTTTGAAGCTACCGGAAGGTTACCGTAGGAAGTCACTCCATCCGATCACCAACTCACCTTTCCGTAGCCACTCTACCGCCAAGAAGAACAGTAGAATACTTCTAACCACTATCTCTAAGTATAAAGCTTGCACTCTAAGAATAATTAGACTATATGATGTATTGTTCGTATGTTGGAATGCATGAGAACTTGAAAAGTGTTTACTTGAAAAGATGAAAAGGAAGGGGAGTATGTTGAACATATCGATTTTACTTTCCGAAAAAACATATGTTGTTCTGAACTTCCCAAAAAGAAAGAAAGAATGAGTTTTAAAAGGATTGAAATTTAAACACTTGATTGTAAGTATTCGTACTTTGACCTTTAGGATGGTTATGAGAATGCATATTTGACTACTTGCATTACTTGTGGTTGTGTGAAAAAGCATAAATAGTCTCCACTCCAAAGGTGTCCATACATGTGGCGTTATGCTTAAAGTGGTAAATTTGAGCATGATAGATAATATTGAGTTGAATGATCTTACTAGTTTAGTTTCAAGATTTCAATGAACGATTTATGAGAATGCATATTTGACTACTTGCATTACCGCGGAGTCGTTGCATGTAACGAGACATAGAAATTGAGGAAGTAGAAACACGACATCTAGGGTGTGGTTAATGACAAGACATGTTTGAAACCGCAATGTGGCCGGACTTGGTAGCCCATTGTGTGTATGGAAAACCGTGATGTGGCCGGACTTGGTAGCCCATCTTGTGGATTGCGAAAACCGCAACGTGGCCAGACTTGGTAGCCCGTTGTGTGAATGAAAACTCGCAATGTGGCCGGACTTGGTAGCCCATTGCGTGGATTGCAAAAACCGCAATGTGGCCGGACTTGGTAGCCCATTGTGAAGATTGCCAATGGGGCCGGATGTGGTAGCCTCATTGGTAATATGGCTTGGTTATTCGCGGAGAGGAGCCAATGTAAAGTTTTGTGTGTCAATGGGAACCCGGAGCGGCGAAACCATTGTGAGGATACTCGGGAACCCGGAGCAGCGGAACCGAGGTTGGGTGTGTTAAAAATGATTTTGGAAATGTTGATTTGGAAAAAGAAAAAGTGAAAATAATGACACGGTCTATGATGAGTCACGTAGGAGAAACACAGAAAATCATTGACACAAGCGTTAGATTGGATAGTGAATGTGGATGTGTTATTGTTAGCTGTTTTGTTAAATATGTATGAACTATGTGGAAATCGTTAATTATATGACCTATTGTTTGTAAGTTAAGGGTTACTGGGTATGAGTTATTCTATTGAGCTTCTGTAGCTCATGGTGTTACCTTTGGTGACTCTGACATATTATATTGATGGTGACGTCGGTATAATGTGTTAGACCTTATAGACAAACAGGGTGAACTCTACACTTTAGAGGCTTTCAGAGCCGAGGAGCTGGCTAGAATGGAGGAGCAGGCGGAGCTGTAGTTAGGAACCCTAGTTTCCCTCCTTTTGTTGAATAAAAGTACTCTTTTGAGAATTTTGATGTAATATTGAGCTAGACTCTATTTAGTTTTTCAATAAAATTGCCTATTTAATGTTCCCAAAATTCGGAGCCTTACAGTAAGTAACAGAACAAATAAGGAGTAACTGAAAATGGCGATGCAAGAGTTGGATATGATCGACCTTTGCTTTTGTTAGTTGAGTTAAAGATTTTGTTTTTGGTCTTAAGGCACTGCCCAAATGGTGCCCTAACACCCTTATCCACCACATATTTCTGCGGGGTTGAACAAAGTGTATGAACAGTACCACGTAGTGACCCAAGACCACTGAATAATTACTCCTTGCAGATGAGTTAAGATTAAAGACTTTGGGTTTTAAAGAAGGTTTTTGGGATAATAAGTGAAAATAGATAGATAAGAGAAAATAAGAGGAATCATTTAAGAGAAAACTTTTAGTAGGGACCATTGACAAAAAGAACAGTTTTTCGAGAGACCCGAAACGAACGTACCCAATTAAGGATTAAGTAGTCGTCTCGTCTGGTCACACATATACATGGGCTTTCATTGTGGTTGCCTTAAATATTCTAATGGGCCTACCTCGTAATCAAGCTAGCTCCATGTATGCCAGTCAACGTAAGGAACCAAAAGGTACAAAAAGTGGCCTGGATCACATTCACCGCCGATCCAAATTTCAAAATGGGATGAGTGCTTAAATCCCACTCATTTAAGAACACTAGGGTAAATTCTACGTGCTTTAATGTTGCTCATTGCTTATGAGGCCAATGCAGTACGTTTCTTTATTATTATATATCTGGGTCAGTTTAAGTGCACCTTGACTAACCTTAAGAAACATTAAATCCACCGTCTACTAGGAAGGGGCCATTTAAAGCTGGAGCAATGCTCCATATGAACTGGTGTAGACACCCTATTTTGGGCTTCCCACATTAGTTTACTTACAGCATTTGATTCCCCGATGATGAATAAGATCGTGA
This sequence comes from Rhododendron mucronatum var. ripense, assembly GCA_019656295.1. Classification (NCBI taxonomy): domain Eukaryota; kingdom Viridiplantae; phylum Streptophyta; class Magnoliopsida; order Ericales; family Ericaceae; genus Rhododendron; species Rhododendron mucronatum. Next base: position 2,339,733 of record BPLT01000002.1, read on the forward strand.
ACACCATGAGAATATTAGTATGTTTGAGTATTGAGCGGGTAAATCCTTTTCAAACCCTTGAAGCCATAACCAAAAGCCTCAGCCAAACCCTACCTGCATGCGCTGGTGGACCACTGGCGTACGCTTGACAAATTGCCACGTGTTAGTCATCGGGCTTTGATTCGCTCACACAGTTCATTAATTGGCGTATGCCGGTCAAAGGTAGTCTCATCACCTTTATTCAGCCACGTTCACAAGACTTTTGTGATACCTCAGTGGCCTGTACATTCGTCTGAGAAGCCATCTCAGGTCAGGGGATGTTCCCTTCTTCCCTTTCTAACTCCCATCACTTTGTCTCATGCATTTAATGCATGAAGACTTACACTCCAAGCCTAACCAGCCCCAACCTCAGTTGGTTACACCCCTCACTCTCACCACCTTCTCCTATATATACCCCCCAAGCATTCCCTTGCGAAGGGTTACAAAAATTCAAAAGCTCTAATTACAAGTTCAAGTTCCAACTTCTTGTTCATCTTTTCCTTGCCAAAGGAGAACATAAACAAGCTTCACTCATCCCCACTACATACATCTAGCCATATACATTTTTCATCCCTCCATCAAACCACAAGTTCAAAGATCAAAAACTCCTAAAAACTCAAAAACCAAAGGTATACCACCTTTGAAAACTCTCTATTCTGATCCCTGAGGGGGGCTGGTAGCATCAAGGCTGGTAATCAATACTAGTCCTAGCCCTAAGGCTAGCAAAGTTTCAAAATTGTTCTTGGCTAGAACTAGCGCACGCCAATCCCATGTATGCATACGCCAGTCATGGCTGTACGCGCAATACTGGTGTGGGGATCAATATATAGTTATTTTACATCTTTCATTCCATATACCACTGTGATGCATGCTAAAAACCAGTTCAATGTTTCCATAGTCAAAATCTGCAAGTTTTTCTTTTCAATATCCATTTCTGCTGCTATGGAATACCTCTGGGGTCTTTCAGATAATGTCTCAGAACCCAGAAAATGCAAAGTCAAGCACTGACCAAAAGGGAACAACCTGTGTGCTGCAGTGATCTACTCGCGCACGCCGGTTGTCCCAAGGCCAGTGGCTGGCCCTTGCATGGTAACTATGCCCTGGCCTCTGTTTCGTTCCCAACACTATTTATGGGGTGTTCTATTCTTTTGTAAGCCTCTGAGCCCATTTAGCCTACTTAAAACTTTATATAACTGTATATAGAACTACTTGGTTTGTCCTGGGTGAGCACTGGTCATTTCCAGAGTCCAAAGGGTTGAAAATAGGAACTATGGGTTTAAATTTACTGATGTACGTGAGTTTAAATGTGGCGTACGCAGGTTGGATCAATATGCAGTGACTTGATCAATGCATGCTAGTCTCTTCTTGCTCACATCACTCCTAAACAGTGTATTCCAGTCTCTTTAAAGCTCTCACAGGAGTCTGTTTTCATCCTATACTAATTGTTTCAATAAGCAAGTATACCATTTTATCACATCCTGCCATCATGTTACAGTTTTAATCCCTTTAAACTGTTCCCCGCCCTAATTGGCTAAAAAAAATGATTCATGAGAGAGAAGCGCAAATATTTTACAAAATGCCCGAATAGAGACAAGTCTCCGGATTGGGCGAGAGGAATGCCTTAAAGTCCTTCCTCTCTCGTAACCTGGCTCCAGAACCTCAGATATCAAAAGTGACGACGGACCAGTCTAAAAAACCTTTTCCAATCAAAACGTAGCAAACATTTCAAGTTCGGTTCCTTGGGTAGTTTACCGCAAAACTCGAGTGGCGACTCTGAATCGAAGTATTTCGTCGCCCTATCCAAAAAGGGCGCACCCGATTTCTATACAAATTTTTCAGGGGCGTGTGCCCACAATGGCGACTCCGCTGGGGAGACTTATTGCAATAGTCTATATTTGGAAATTAATACTCTTGTGAACAATCCTGCAAAAATCTGTCAAAATAGTACGCTCCGCGCTGCTAAAGAACGGAATTGTGACTTCAAAGGATCTCCGCATCTAACCAATCCGAACTGGGACTTTTCCGATTATTCACTTAAGTAGTTTTCTCCAAGTATCGATTAATAAAAGTGAGCCATATTTTAAAAGGCATTTTGCAAACGTTCTGATTCTCTCTCATTAATCAAAAATTTTTTTTTTTGGCATTCTTCTTGTGCATCAATGTTTGCTAGCCCCGTTGAGGTGTTTTGGGTAACAGGCATAGTTTATTGGATTCCCGGGTCCTCGAATGACCAACAACCTTGGACGATGATGAGTCATTCTGCCGTTCGACCGTTGCACTGCAATACGCGGGCAGCGAGAGGTTTATCTTGGCTTTAGTCTGAGGAACCCTCTCAAACCAAACCCGGCCTCTTCATGTACAAAGCACTAAAACTCTCCAAAACTAGGACAGGTACCCGTAGGGTAAGATCTACTTGCATCTAACCCCCATATACTGTCTATGTGCTACCGTTTTTCCTATCGCATGCACTGTACATACATACATACCGTTTTGTGTAAGAGCATGATAGGGCAGCTTTTAAGTTATCTTTTGTCGAGTCTGTCTTATGCTTATTAGGACACTGCCATGGCTCGATGATAAGTCATGCATCTTGATGTTCCACGTTATCAATTTTCAAAATCCTTGGATCAGCGAGACTTTGGGAAATCCGTACTTTCTTAGTCCTTGTCTAAAGCCCAATCGAGGTTTCTAACAGAAAACTAGGAACAACAGAGAGAATGTCGTGACACTTACACCACCCAGGTTAAAAAGTGCCAATCACTTGCATCGGTCAGGCTCCGGCACAGTGCTGCTTACGCCACTCCAGTTACAAGTATCACGTCATCTACACCGAGTTATTCCGACTCCAAAAGTTGAAATTTTGAGCACGGAATAGTCAAAGGCTTAGACTGTTTTTAATATCTTTTAGTGTTAGTCGATTCTAAAGGATACACCCTCGAAAAGAATTCCAAGGATTTTTGACAGTGTCCGAACGTCATGAGACAGACTCACCTTAGTTGTAGAGTCTAGGAGGACACCGACGACGACAACTTGTGCATTTTCATTCTTTCAAATAAAATTGTTGCAGGAGTGCCACTAAGTTCTCATTTGCTTTACAATCAGCCATGAACCATTGCACCATCAAAGAAAGTTTCGAAAATAAGAGCCAAACGTGCTTGGGAACGTCCGCCGGGTTCGTCCGGAAAAAGGCTTGATAGGGTTCCTCCTCAATCTGTCACAACGGAAGCTTTGGCTGTTTCATTGTAAAAGGCAGATTCACCGCCGATTACATTGCATGAGACCCCTCTCTTCTCCATCTTTGATATCATCACCAAAATCCACCAAGGCGCTCATCATGGCTGATACTCTTCAGGATAAAGCTGCAATTTTGACAGGTCTTCAGCTTAACATGGCCATCATACAAGAAAAAGCCGATTAAGCCGAGGCATCCATAGCTAACTTGCGCGCTTTGATCAATGAACGACTCCCAGCAAGTGGGGAAAGAGTCACTACAACACGAACAACCTTTTGTGAGGGAAATTAGTGAGGAAATTTTATCTTGTCGCTAAAGAATGACTATTTGCGAGGAAAACCAAATTTCCTCATAGAATCAATTTGACAAGGTATAATAGGCGAGGAAAACAATTTTTATCGCCCAAAGATCGTTTATGGCGAGGAATTTACATTTTCCTTGCAAAAGGAAATCTAAGGCGAGGAAAAATTTTTGTCGCTAATTTTTCTCCAACTTTTTGGCGCCACTCAGGGGGAAAAAGCTAATGGGTTAGCGGGACTCCGAATTTCCGTACAAAAGAAAAAATTGCCCCTAAAATTAAAAGAGGCTTAAACGACGTCGTTTGGGAGGGGTTAAGTTCAGTGAATTGGAAAATTCCAGACTAACAATTCCTCTCTTCCCCTCTTTGCACATCTCTGTCGCTCTCTCTCCGAAGTCGACGATGATTCTGAAGTCGACGTTCTGAACTCCACTAAGCGGACAATCTCAGAAATACAGGTATAATCCACTCCCTCTCTTATCCTATGCCAAGGTGGGTTTTTTCTTTTGTAGAAATCTCGTTTTGTTGGCCGATGATTCTGAAGTCAACGATATGGGTAGTGGGTTTTTTTTTCTTTTTTAAAAATTGGTCTTTGTTATTCTTGATAGATCGGACGTGGAACTAGTTTCAAAGAAGAAGTTTTGGCTGATTTGGGTACTGAAGAAACAATATTTTTACTTTAAAACCTAAATCTCTAAAAAAGAGTGCCGATAGCTCTCCGTTATTGTTCTCGAGGGAGTTGGAACTAGCTGCAAAGAAGTTTATGCTGATTTGGGTAGTGAACAAATTTTTTTTTAGTTTAAAACCCAAATCCAAAAAAAATGGGGCCAATCGCTTCGCTTTGAACTCAACTACTAGGGGTCAAAACTCACTGTCACGGAACTATAAAATTGAACACTTCTAGGAATGAGTATTTTATTAGATATGTTTGTGCTATTGTTTGTTTGTGTCATTCTCATAACTCTACGGCTAACGAATCTTCAAAGGAGGGACCACTAGAGTATGAACAAGTACCAGTAGTAATATTATGTTAGAAAATCGGCCCTTGTTGTCCACCACATGTTTAGTTTACTGCCTTTCAACTTTTCACTCCTGTTTCGTATTCTATTCATCTTTAGCCAAAGAAAAAAAGAAGAGGGGGTGATTTGGTTATGACTTTTGGACTCACCAATGCCCCTGCCATGTTCTGCACCCTCCCTGGCCATTTTGGCTGTTGCTCGAATTGGAACCTTTGTATGCGTTGGTAGGCTTTCGAATCGGCACTCTTTGTCATCCTCCTTCTTTTCATAGTTATTAACTATAAGTTAGATATGCATGTTTTGTAAATGAAAATATGGATAATATAAAAAGAAAGGGGCGTAAAAAGAAAAGAGTTAATGCGGTGCGCATAGAGGAAGGTCCAGATAACAAGAGTGCCCCAGGTAAATAATTGTGTCTAGAACCCGAGTTGTACTATACAAAAGACTGAGCATCATGCTTCTAACCTTTTTGCTAGAGGTCAGAATTCTCTCGGCACATAGAAGTTTGGGCTCCAACCTCTTTTAGTATTAAGGTTTTTATGTTCTTTTCAGCCATTGGTATCTCGCTTCTTTATTGTTCCTAAACTTTCTGTACGTAGCTGTAAGAAGCATCACCATCCTTTCTTCTTTTTTTTTCCTTCTCCATCCAAGCATATGTCTCTGGCGTCCTCAAAATTTTTGATATGTCTCTGGCGCACTAGGAACTCCGTTGTGTGAAGGTACTTTCAGCTTCTTGTTGGGCTTTGATTGACGTGCTTTTGATAAAAGACTTAATGCCACGGATTTCCCTTACCTAGCTGATTATATTACAAAGGTGGGTCGATAACTATCAATTTAGTATTTTTTATGCACCTTTTGCTCATTCTTGGAATGCAACTGCAGTGCGGTGGTTGAGTCTTGCCAGTTTCTTCACTATGTTTCTTTACTCGTGATGTTATTTAGGATTATGCAATGGTGGATTATAAATCTTTTGTGCTGTTCATATTGTGCAAGTGTGTATATAAATATATAACAGCATATTTGATGATTTCTTACTTTCTTTGATATGTTCACTATTTTTTTTCTTGGCAGCGTGTAAGATCGATGTTCTTTTTTGAGTTCGTGGCTGTGGGAGATGGAATTCAAAGAAGGATATATTGCAAAAGTTGGCCCCGAGGTGGTGTAGTATTTTGGAAAGATCCATCGTGCTTTTTGAAAATCCTAGAGCATAAGTAGTTGTAAACTTGATATTTTGTTTCTGGGGCTAAACTTTGTAGTTGAAAGGATTTGGCTAATGTTTCACAGTAATGACAATTTGTATACTTGAAAGCTAACAGATTTTTGCTATTTATGGTTATGATTGTCTATGATTGTATGAGGTGGTGATCGATTCTAAATATGAGCAGGGAATGTATAAAAAATGTTTGCAAGGAGAAATATTCATTGCTTGCAATAGGCTGTTTTTTTGTTGCGTATATGTAACATTAGCGAGGAAAAAATTTGTCTCTGAAAGCCTACAATAGGCCACTTTCTGCCAGGAAATTACTTTGGCAGCAAAATTCTCACCAAAAAAGCAAAATTGCTCGCCTATTATTTTGCTTTTTTGGTGAGAATTTTTTTCCTCACTGATCATTTTTGGCGAGGATTTTTTTGCTCGCCTATTATTTTCATTCATGTCATGTCTAAAGGTTTGGGCAAGAAATTTTGCGTTTTTGGCGAGGACTTGTTTCCTCGCAAACTATTCTTGGCAAGGAAATTGTTTTCCTCGCTGTAAGCTTCTGTGACAACATTTTAGCGAGGAAAGTTGGTGACAAAAATATTCCTCGCTAATACATTCAGTGAGGAAATTTATGATTTAGCGACGAAATATGTTCCTCGCAATAGGTTGTTTGTGTTGTAGTGAGTTGAAGAAGAAAAAGCCAATCCGGAAATCGAAGTTGAACTTCCTCATGCTGAAGTGGTAGTTCCTAACCCAGAAATGGCAGCTTTAATTGCCAAAATGGCTAAACTTGAAGCCGCAGTTTCCAAGTCTGAAAAGGTAGGAGTTGGAGGTTTGGAAATGGACTGGCTTTGCCTCTTCCCAAATGCCAGGCTGCCCGAAAGGTTCTAGATGTCGGACTTTACTAAGTTCGATGGAACCAGTGACCTGAAGACTCATCTTCTAGGTTATCATGGTGCTATGAAGCTACTCGCGACCAAAGGTGACGTGATGTCACAAATGTTCCCGCAAACACTTTCTAGTCCAGCATTTCATTGGTTTCTGTCTCTCGACGTCTCCAAAAGAAGAACATGGGAGGATATCAGAATAGCTTTCAAAGCTCAATACAACTACAACTCTCAACTCAAGATGACCACTCGAGAGCTGGAGTCAACCAAAATGAATGCAAAGGAGTCCTTTGCAGACTTTATCAAGAGGTGGAGAAGCAAGGCTGCCCTCATGACTGATCGACCAAGTGAAAGGGATCAGATCCGCATCATCTCTCGTAACTTGCAGCCCGATTATGCTAAGAACCTTGTGTTGGTTCAGGCGGCCAACTTCAATACTTTCTTTTAGTCCGATTTGGCCATCAAAGCAGCATTGCAGACCGGAGTTCTACCAAGGAGTGATTCCTCCTTCACCTCAATTTAAAAGGCTAAGCCCTGAACTTACACAGGAAACAGCTCCGCTCTTTTTGGTAGCAACTACTATGCCCATGCAGCTTCCAATGGAAACAGTGCCACTGCTCAGAATTTTAACCACGCTGTGGATATCAATCAGGTTCAAGCTCCACAGAAAAACTGAAACCAACAACCCCGAAACTTTGCTATCTTCGAGTCACCTCTTTCCTCGGTGATGGAAAAGTTAGTCAAGTTTGGCCATCTCAGGCCCTTGACTCCAACCCCTCTTCCTCAAAATCCACCCCCTTGCCAATGCCTTCTGCGCCTATCACTAGATGTCTGGCCATCTCACCGATTCTTGTTATCGCCTTCGTCATGCGATTCAAGACTTGATTGATGATGACACTCTTCAAACCCCACCTTCTAAACCAAATGTTATCTCCTAATTCCATGCCTAAACATAACTCTAACCTACAAATTAGCCAGATATCACTCAGCTCCACTCAAAACAACCCAAGCTCTACCATATTCAATCCTACCCACTACATTGTCCTAGAAAACCACCTTAAGCCGATCATACCTGTTCCGTCCGAACCAAGCATTAACATGATGGCAGTAGGTTGGGCCATGGAAGATAAGGCTGAAGAATGGAAAGAGCTCTCCGAGGACTGGATCGAGCAATACAATATGGGATTCCCAACATACCTCCATGTTAATCAGATACGGTTAGACCAGTGGGAAGGTGAGTGGAATGCGGCGCAAGCTGACCCTTTGGATGGCCTTTCCTTATACATGTTATATCATCAGCCTGAGGCGGTTCAGACTGAGGAAGAAGTCGAAGAGTATGTGCAGGACTCACAATCCGATGCAGGATAGGTCACATTGGGTCTTAAAGCTTACTTAGACCAAAGTGATGTCAATGAACAATACTAGAGTTATTATCAGGTAGGGGAGGTTATTCCCGATTTGCATCGTCCACTTGGTGCCATGCTCCCTCTGGCAAACTCAATCTCAAACACAGTCGATGGTCTTATCCATGAATTCGACCCTTCTCTTGACATCATCTCTATGGAGCAACCACGCCTTATCGTTACCGCTCCAGGAGATGACTATAGCATCATGGTTTTACAAGGTGCATCGCCTGATGATCCTTGGGAGGTAGACGAGATTGTCGATGTGGGTAAGGCTTCACCACCTGCTAATCTCTGGGATGTCAATACAGTTATGGATGTTACGGTCGGTGACGAAGTCGGGACTGTCAACTCAGTTTTGGTAGATGGAGGTCTATGGGATGTTCTGTTTGTTACCAATCCGGGAGTACCTTTCGAGGGTTGCCAATGTCAGAAGGAGCGGCCAAGTTTTCCAACCTCCTAATCTTCAGGCTGGAAGCTCGTCCAATTCATCTGCTCAAAGGCCCAGGGTTCCTGCCGCTTAAAGGAACACTCCTCTTGTCATCCCTATGGTTCTAAATGGTGCTCCGGAGCACGATATCATTAAAAGGCAGCTCAAGAGGATTCCCGCTGTAATCTCTGTTTGGGGTCTAATATGTTCTTCTAAAAAGCATTGTGAGAAGTTGTCTTTAGCTCTTGCTCATCTCATGGTGCCTACCGACATTACTCCAGAGGCCATGATCGCCCTCATATTGCCTCTCATAGCAAAACACTCTGTCACTTTCACCGAGAGGGACCTTCCTGTCGATGGAGTTGCTCATAACCGTCCGTTGCACATAACAGTCAAGTGTAGAGGACATTGGGTGCCGACTGTCCTCATTGATAATGGCTTTGCAATCAATGTTTGCCCTTTGAGGGTTGCTTACCGACTAGGTCTCACCAAGAAGGATCTTTCACCGTCTAACTTGGCGGTCAAAGCCTACGATAGCACTCACTGTGTAGTGGAAGGGGCGCTAATGCTCAAACTCGATGCTGAGGGCTTTGAAATGGATGTCGAATTTCACGTTGTCGATATCCCTGCTACCTTGAACCTGTTGCTGGGAAGGCCATGGCTTCATAGGGCAGACATCATGGCCGTATCCTCTACTCTTCACCAAAATGTCATGCTGTGACTCACTTCCGGGACTTTGACAATCCGTGGGGACTCTGGAATCCGTCCGCACACTAAAGATGGAGCACCGATCTTAGGAATTCAGCATGGGGAGGAGGATGCGATTTTGGAGGTTTCTCTTTTGACACGCCTGGTTTAGTCCTAGCCATCACCATGGATGACGATTTTATCGTAAGTTCAGTTGCCCTCGAGATAATGAGGAGAATGTCTTACATGCCTGGCTTAGGACTCAGAATGAACCAGGAAAAAGGTCATTGAATTCCCTATCTTTCCTTTCACCGAAGGCCGCTTTGGTTTGGGATATGTTCCCCCTGCCAAAGATGCCAAGAAAAGGAAAGGTTCAGGAAAGTTTCGAACCCTTCAAGGTAACACGGACAGTTACTTTGTACGTGAAGGAGGAGGCATTGTGTACATGGGACAGGTCGAGCCGTTTTGGGATCCAAAAACTCATACTTGGCTGCCTAATTTTGAGGTCTTCGTTGCTGACACCTGGTCTGATAGTAAGGATGAGGAGCTGTATCACTCCCCGCCCCGCAAAACGACACCCATTGTGAACCCGAGTTGGCGCGGCCACGTGGCATTCCCAATCGCCAACTAAACAATCACTTAACAACAGATATTAACTCAGAATAAACCAGCGGAAGACTTAACATTAATATTAACAAAAGAGTCGACGTGATACCCATAACATTACATGCTTTACATACTTAAGTACACGACATCCTTGTCACAAAACGTGTCGATAATATGTATAAGACAACTCACTACCACCGACACAATCAACAACCCCAAAGCCAACCCCAAAACGCCGACTGGTAGTGGACCATCCTACGAACCCCTGCTATCTGACAATCCAAAGGAAAACCAGGAGTGTGTGAGATATAGAATAAATCCAATAAAACTCAACATAAACAACTAATTGAAACAACCACAATTTAAATTCACAACACATGCAGTGACACGTCTGCCACATCCCATGTACCCAAGGTATTGTGTCCCGCACACCAAGCTCCCATTCACCGTAAATAGAACGACACGGCTCACGACAAGGTGTGACTCACTCCACAAACCTTATATGGGTACAATCAAGATACACCAATCATGCACACCAATAACTAAACCAACCATAGCGTGATACACAACCAACATGTTAACATCTTATTGAAGATATAAGATATCAAACACACTCACCTGTGAGTCAACCGAAGTATGCCAACTTACGGTTTTGGCACCTCCCGATTACTCAGCTCGTTACCTAACCACACTCTTAATCGTATTAGTAATGAGTTCAACGAACGATCAACACAAGAATAGAAAGCTAATAAGGAACTAAACAATGGCCAAAGAATGCAAGTATGTCCATCTCAGAGGCCTAGAAATAAACCAAAACTCACATAAAATTCAAACACAACAAAACTCCCAAAATGACAAGACATCCTACAACCAGCCTGTCTTTAAATGACTGTAGCATTTTATAGGATCAGAGTTGGGTCACGAAACAACCACCATTAGAAATTAGACTTTCAGTAGACCAATATCAATATAAAGTTTGTCCCAAATAGATTTCGAATGACAAAGTTACGACTGTCCAAAGATGCACACTTAGAAACACAAATCTGCAGTTTCTGCAGAACAGACAACTTCGAACCAAAAGCTGTGTTTACCTACAAAATTTTAAGGTACAAACCCTACATATTCTGAAAGACATAAGAGTCTAGTTTCCAAATCAAAAACCGGTTTGCAAATCCGATACACGTGCTAGGAGATATGCCTATTTTTCCCAAGATGTGTCAATGCAGTAAATACCAAATTCAGCAGAACACACAAACTTGTACAATCCGCCAACACTAGACTATACCATCACATGATCTGAAATTTTGCAGAGATCATAGAAACACATCAAAGTTTATCCCTGATTTTTCCCAGAATTTTTACAACAAAGGAACCTAGTCAAAATCACCTCCAAACTCAGAAATTCTGTGCAGCGAAGCACAATTTCCAGCAGAACAATCTGCGATCGAAAGCTCACTAAAAATTGTACACCTAATATTTTGCAATGATTCTTGTGCCAAAACCTCACCAGCTCAACAATATTTAAAACCCATAAAGACCCATAACCAATTAACTTGTTGAACTTTAATGAATTGGATGAAAAACACAGCTCTGGAAGCTGTCCAGATTTTCCAGAATTCACAAGACATCAAATCAACTAAAGTTATATCAATTCATCGCCAAAACAAAAGATATAAGCCCTAGAGCATGAAATTCAAGACAAAGGCATGTAATCAAGAGTAAGAACAGAAGAATTATCAAAATCAAACCTCAATTCAAGCAAAGAGATACAATCCCAAGGTTTTTCCCCTATTCTTGTCTTCTTCCTCCTCCTTGCCGTTCTCTCTCTCTCTCTCTCTCTCTCTCTCTCTCTCTCTCTCTACGCGTATAGATGAGTTCTAAGAACAGAACACGTACTAGTTTTTTGATGACAACCTTAAAAGAACAATTATCATGTGTATGCTAGCCCACAAGCTAGTATACTCTCACTTTTAAATCACACACAAGTCCTCACACTTCCAATGCATGCAATTTAACCCCGTGACGCATAATTTAATTAAATACGTGAATTAAAATATCAAATCTCCGGGACGGGTGCGACAAGCTGGCTAGAGAGGAGTTCAAGAAGTAGTTGGCTCAGATCAAAGTGAAGACTGACTGACTGAAGACATTTGATCACGGGAGCTTGGAACTACTGTTCTCCCAAGTAGGTTTGGTTGGCGATGCTGAGGAGGTCGAAGAGCTGATGCTTGGACCCAACATTCTCGAAGATCCTACCTCTCTCATTGTGGGGGCTAATGGTATTATTAAAAATTGCATTTTCACACTGCATCTAACTTGCATTGACGACACGTCTGAATCTAACACAAAGTCAGTCGAGTCTAAGTCTAGCTCAGAGTCAGAGTTTGTGCCTCTTGGCCCTCCACGTCGTAGCTTTTACTTTGAGTTTGAGTCGACGGTACTTGGCAACCTTGAAGGGTTTTATGAAATGCATGATACTTCTTCCGATTACTATGCTAATTTCTATAGAAACTGTGTCGACCCCAACGATGAAGGAACAGATTTTGATGGGAACATCCTTGCTGAATTGCGTTCCCTCATCAAAAGGGAAGACGAAAGGCATGCTTAGCCTCTAAAAGAAGAAGTAATTTCTGTAAATTTGAAAGACGAGGATGACCCCCGTATGATGCAAATTGGTTCAACTTTATCCCCGGAGGATTGCATCGCATTTGATTGACCTGCTCAAGGAATTCTTCGAAGTCTTTGCATGGTCTCACAAGGATATGCCTAGCATTGATCCCGAAGATAGTGCAACATCAGATTCCTTTAACACTGGGAGCTATACCTATCAAGCAGAAGCTCTGCAGAATGAGGCCGAACTGGGTACATAAGATCAAGGAAGAAGTTACTAAGTAGAATTGAACAAGTTTCTGGGGTTGTACCTGAGGTCTCATCTGTACAGAAGCAGGAACTGGAGTCACTGGTGGATACTTCAATCGTAGAGGAGTGCCGCTTGCTATTTTGTGAAATTCTTTCTCCATTGCAAGTATCAAACGGGCAGCCTCTTCCACCCACTCTACCGGCACCTGAGATACATTTTAGGGACAAAGTTCAGAATACAGTTCAAATATGGTACAAAGGAAGGGAACAAATTGGAACCATGTATTATCGGTCCTGTGACCCAGGCAGGCTCTGTCCTTGCTAGCTCAAAGTCAATTATGGCGGCTTCTCCTTGTGTGTCGCACACTGCTAGTGTCCAAAAAAGTTGAGGCAAGCTAGTTGTCGTCGCATAGCTGGACCTCTCCTTCGAGTGAGCCGTCCCCTCTCTTGATCTTGAACTCTAACCTTGCCTCTTTTGGCCGGCTTCTATAGCCTCTCCAACAACGGCCTGATGTGTCATCACTCTAAGTGGCCTAGCCAAGTGTTGCCTCTGGTAGATGGCATAGTCTTGCTCTGCCCTCTAAAAGGCAGAAAGATCCGCCGGAACAGTAAATCGCTGCCGCTCAGCCAGTGTGTACCTACCTGTGTGAAGCACGAGGCAGAAGTGGCCTAGGGACCTGGAACAAAGACGAACCAAGTGACTGTCTCGTCACCCGGTTGCCCAAGTACCACTGCCACCCGAAGGCCGACTCCAGCAACACTCGGGTTGCAGTCACTGCTCTGCTCCTCGACACGTAATCTGGCTCAGGCACCACACCGCCCCATGGATTCCACTCCACTTGCAATGTAGTCAAAAGGCCAAAACAAAGGGCATCAGCGACAACATTATAGCATTTAAGGCATAATCGACTAGTAGAATTCTTGTTTACCTAGGTGCTCGACAGTTTGTCGAGTTTGGCTCTGAAAGCTAGAAGACTCCCCTTCGATTTCTTCTTGCCTCTGTGCAGCGGCCCCCAGATCATCGCACGCGGGAGAGTCCTCATGTCCGAACATTTGTTCTTCTCTGGAGGGTACATTTTCAGCACATCGTAGGCCCACAACTACAAAGTTTTCAAACAATCAAAGCATCAGAATATAGTCTATACAAATCAAAAATGCAAGTACAAGTTAAAATTGAACTACAAGTTTCAATTCATACCTCCCATATCCTCCAGGAGCCAGTAACCGCGTTCTTGAACCGTGTGAACACTCCCATGAAGCCGTAGCACACCCCTAAAGCTGCTCCTCCCAGTCGTACCGATAGGCCGTGCGTAGGTCACGAAGAGCCGGCAAGTAAGACAAGTGCACCATGACACTCTTGTTTGGATACAGAGTCGCACCAAACAAGTACAGTAGATAGGCCCTCACCATCTCTTCTCCCCGTTCGGGCGCCCGGCCTAAAAACCACTTCAGTGCTGCTTCATCCTTGTGAATTCCCGAATCGAATGGGATAGGCTTGCCTCCTACCCTCAGACCCATGATGGCCACAAAGTCCAGTGGAGTCACTGTCATCTCCCCAATTGAAAAGTGAAAGGTGTTGGAAGTGTCATACCACCTCTCACCCAAAGCAGTAAGCACGGCATGGTAATTCTTTGCCAGCATCAGTGTGAGGATAAACCGCCCAAATCCTGTAGCGTCTACCAACTCCTGCACCCGCTCGGGCAGTCCTCGGTAAAGTTCAACCGAGCTTACTGCTCCTCCATGCCCTCTCGAACTGGCCACTTTTCTCTGTTCAAAACAAAGTCGAGACAAAGGACATGTGTCAGTACATATGCAAATCAAGTTCAATAAGCAGCCGATCAAGTAATTCAAAGTTACATTCGACAATCGAATTCACATTTTGAGGCATTCTACAATCAATATCAATTTAGCAAAGGCGTTCTACAGTCAATACCAATTTAGCAGAGGCATTCTATGGTCAATTCAAATTACTTTAGGCATCTTATGGTCTAGTTCTAAAAGTCGAAGCATCCTACAGTCGATTCAAGTTATTCCAAGTTACATTCTACGATCGAATTGTCAAAGGCATTTTACAGTCGAGTTCAATTATTTAAAGTCGATTCAAGTTTTAAATTTAAGGTCGAGGCATTCTAAGTCAATTTGGGGTAAATCATTCAAAGGTTCTATACAACAGTCTAGTTCGATAATTCAAGTGACATGCATTACGAGCTCAGACAGTTCAAAAATAAGTCTATGAAGATACAATAAGTCAAATGGAAGTCAAAGCAAGAATTGAAAGGTATACCTGCTCCCAAGTCAGTGCCAAGTGCTCTGTCACGTCCCTCAAGACAAGCTCGAGGTCATAGTCCTCCCGCATAGGTACGTAGCTATCAACCCCCAACGGGACAAAGACGTGCAGCTCCGGTGGCATATATGTCTCCGCAATGAAGTCAGCGCGAGCCACTTGCAGTCTAGGCCTCGCCAGCTCTTTTGTAGACTCCTGCGCCCATGCCGCCTCCTCCTGAGTCTTCTCAGCTGCCTCGGCCTCTCTTACAAAGGCCTCCTTTTCAGCCCTAGTCCTCTCAGCCTTGGCTCTCAAGCGCTCCTCCTCTTGGGCTCTTTCAACTTGCCTTTATCTCTCATCTTGGGCTGTCAGAACTGCCGTAACCACTGCCGATTCTCCCGAAGCAAACGACTGAGCTCCTTCTCTATCACGTACTCTGCAAAGCCTCCGTGTGTAATGGGTATATGCATTAAGGACCTTGCGAAAGGCCTAAATTCCACCTGCTCCATTGGCACCTCTCCAGATGTCTCCTCCACAACCACTGGATCTTTTCCCCTTGCCAAATCCCTCCATGGTGACCTCGATTCAACGTCACCACTACCGCCACCACTGCTACTGCCTTCAATCCCACTGAAGCCCTCTCCAGTGACTACAAGGCCTTCCACGCCACTTCTGAAGTCCAAGCGACTAACTCGTGGGTCCCCTGTCTTAATGCCCATCGGCGTATGCCCCTTCAGTACCGGCGTACATCGATCACCACTACCACCAACCCCCTCTGCATGGCTCCCGTTGCCTCCGTCGCTACTCTGAATCTTTGCACCAGTGCTCGCCGGGGCTTCGCCCATCATCTGATCGTCGATCCGAGGCCTCTCGGTCTCAGCCTTACCAGCCCTTCTCCGATCTCCGCTATGGCCTCCACCATTGCCACTTGAATCACCTTCCATGGCGAGAGCTATGTGGGTTTTGTGTTTTTGGGCACGAAATGGTCAAAGAAGATGAGAGGGAGAGGAGAGAAAGAGTCGTTGGAGAGTTTGAAAGAGTTTAAAACTGTCTCTTATTCCAGGAATAAGAAAGAGAAGAAAAGAAGGTGAGCCAGATTTGACCTCAGGCCTGTTGCCCGTAGCTGCGTACGCTAGTGGGTTACCAGCGTATGCCGATTGTTCTTAGGCCTCCGCCCAATCAATGTCCTGCATCTAAATCTCCCCAACAGCAGTCCATTTTTGTCACTCCATACACTTATCAAAGGGAAATCATACCCCGGATCAAATCAAGTCAATTCAATCAACGATGGTCCACCCGTCCACTTAAATCAATTCAATCAACAACGATTCGCCTGTCCATTCAAGTAAAATCAAATCAACGATGGTCCACCCGTCCACTCAAATCAAATCAAATCAATGACGATCCACCCATCCATTCAAATCAAATCAATTCAACAATGGTCCACCTGTCCATCAACTCAATTCAATCAACGTGTCCATTCAAATTAAATCAATTCAACCACAGTCCGCCCATCCATCAACTTAATTCAATCAACGACGGTCTGCTCGTCCATCAAATCAAATCAATTCAATGACGGTCTGCCCGTCCATCAACTCAATTCAATCAACGACGGTTCACCCATCCATTCAAATTAAATCAAATCAACGATGGTCCGCCTGTCCATTCAAATCAAATCAATCAATGACGGTCCACCCGTCCACTCAAATCAAATCAACGACGGTCCGTCCGTCCATTCAAATCAATTCAAATCAATGACGGTCCACCCATCCATCAATTATATCCCCAACAACGATGATTCATCCACAACTAATTATTCCCCAGGAGAGTCTACCTCCACAACAACCTGTTCTGTTCAAATCAAGCAAGCAGCGGCCTATCCCATCCATTCAAACCAAAGCGGGTATCCATTCGTCCAGTTCTGCATTCATCCCAACGACGGTCCATCCTTCCAACCCATCCAATCGGGTTCTTTAAGTACATGTGTCTACTTTGCTACCATGTTCTGTTCTGGATAGCCTTGAGGGTTGTCTAGAAACCTTTGACGTTACTTATACCAAGACAATGGTGCTCCAAGTGTCGTCAAAGAGGGACTACTATAGACACCCAATTTTGGGCTTCCCAGATTAGTTTACTTACGGTATTTGATTCCCCAATGATGAATAAGATCGAGAACACTCCTAGAATGTAAGGATGTTTGAGCCTTGAGCGGGTAAATCTTTTTCGAACCCTTGAAGCCAGAACCAAAAGCCTCAGCCAAACCCTACCTGCATGCGCCGGTGGACCACTGGCATACACTTGTCAAGTTGCCATGTGTCAGTCATTGGGCTTTGACTCGAGCACGTAGTTCATTAATTGGCGTATGCCGGTCAAAGGTAGTCCCATCCCCTTTATTCAGCCATGTTCACAAGACTTTTCTGGCACCCCAGTGGCCTGTACATTTGTCTGAGAAGCCATCTCAGGTCAGGGGATGTTCCCTTCTTCTCTCTCTATCTCCCATCACCTTGTTTCATGCATTTAACGCGTGAAGACTTACATTCCAAGGCTAACCAGCCCCAACCTCAGCTGGTTACACCCATCACTCTCACCACCTTCTCCTATATATACCCCCATTCCCTTGCAAACGGTTACAAAAATTCAAAAGATCTAGTTACAAGTTCAAGTTCCAACTTCTTGTTCATCTTTTCCTTTCCAAAGGAGAACATAAACAAGCTTCACTCATCCCCACTACATACATCTAGCCATATACATTTTCCATCCCTTCATCAAACCACAAGTTCAAAGCTCAAACACTCCTAAAAACTCAAAAACCAAAGGTATACCACCTTTGAAAACTCTTTGTTTTGATCCCTGAGGGGGGCAGGCAGGGTTAAGACTGGTAATCAATACTAGTCCTAACCCTAAAGCTAGCAAAGTTTCAAAGCTGTTCGTGGCTAGAACTGGCGCACGCCAGTCCTATGTATGTGTACGCCAATCATGGTTGTAGTGCAATACTGGCATGGGATCAGTGTCTAGTTGTTTTACGTCTTTCATTCCATATACCACTGTAATGCATGCTAAAAACCAGTTTACAAGTTTCCATAGTCAAAATTTGCTAGTTTTGCTTTTCAATATCCATTTCTGCTGCTATGGAATACCTCTGGGGTCTTTTTGATCGTGTCTCAAAACCCGGAAAGTGCAAAGCCAAGCACTGACCAAAACGGGACAACCTGCCTGCTACAGTGATCTACCCGCGCACGCCAGTTGTCCTAAGGCCAATGGTTGGCCCTTGCATGGTAACTAGCCCTTGGCCTCTGTTTCGTTCCCCACACTATTTATGGGGTGTTCTATTCTTTTGTAGGCCTCTGAGCCCATTTAGCCTGCTTAAACTGTATATAGAACTGCTTGGTTTGTCCTGGGTGAGCACTGATCATTTCTAGAGCCCAAAGAGTTGAAAACAAGAACTATGGGTTTAAATTTACTGGCGTACGTGAGTTTAGCTGTGGCGCACACAGGTTGGATCAATATGCAGTGACTTGATCAATACATGCTGGTCTCTTCTTGCTCACATCACTTCGACACAGTGTATTCACTACAAGAAAAAACACTTTTGCCGACTAAAATAACAGTCGCCAAATGGCTGTTTTTAGTCGCCAAAACCTTTCCGCGACTAATTTTTTGGTCGTCACTTTGGTCAGCAACACTTGGTATGGGAAAGGTTTTGCCGACCAAAATTTTTTGTCGCCGAAACTTATTTTTCCCGACAAAGCACTTTTGTCGCAAAAAGTATTCGCGACTAACTTTAGTCGCCGTATCTAATTAATTTAAATCCCTTCGAAAAATCATATTCATATACGGCGACCAAACTTTTAGTCGCCGAATATAACTTTCCCCGACTAAAATGAATTTGTTGCCGAATGTCATGCTAAATAATATAAAAAAAAATTCGGGTGCCACGTGGCCCCATCTTTGTACTGCCACGTGGATCATCTTGGATCCTCCACGTGGCGCGTGTGGAATAATCCAACCTCATGCCTTTGCCAAGAATCGAACCGCCGACCTCCCATGTCTTATGAGGGCGCACAACCAGTGGGCGACACGCTTAACTTGTGCTTTATTCCTAAGGATAATATATTTATTACATAAGAAAATAAAATAAAATATATAAAACAATATTTATA
Source organism: Rhododendron mucronatum var. ripense (assembly GCA_019656295.1). Classification (NCBI taxonomy): domain Eukaryota; kingdom Viridiplantae; phylum Streptophyta; class Magnoliopsida; order Ericales; family Ericaceae; genus Rhododendron; species Rhododendron mucronatum. The sequence goes on from BPLT01000002.1 coordinate 2,358,793, forward strand.
TAATATAATATATTATATTATATTATATATTATTTACGAAAAATTATATATATAATATAATTATGTTTATTATGATACAATATATAGTAAAAATATGGTTAAATTAATTATATTTATAATTTACCCTTAAATAGTCATAATTATTTTTTAACTTTATGCTCTCATATTAGAGTCATATGACCAAATGAAAAACATATACTTAATTATAAAAGCCCTAGAAATAAATATTAAACATGGCCTTTTAGTATAAAATAATCAGAAATTCTCTTTGTATATTTCTCATTATTGATATCGCTATTTTTTTTATTAAAATTCGGAAACTCCTATGGACCTAATCTAAATTGATACTCCACTATCGCAAGACCCCAACCAAAATCCTTTCTTCTACCAAAAAGGACTCTCTAAAGCACTACCTTTGAGTCTTCGACATCTAAAAAAAAAAACTCTAACTTCTAAAAAAATTATCATCGTCTCACTCCGTTTCTTTATCACATTGAAACTACCTCCTCCTCCTCCTTCTTCTTCTTCTTTTTTTTTTTTATAATTTAGTTACATGCATAAGGTCATAATAGTCGAATATGTCCCATATCAAATGAGTTTAACGTAACTTTCTCCTGTCTTGCTTTTTTTAAAAATGCTTCATGAAATGCATTCTTAATTGTAGATAAGAATATTTATTTTAATTTTCAATGGTTGTGGACCTGTGGTTATGTCTTGCTAATGGACCCAGAAAGCATAAATTAAATTAGTGTTTAATTTTTTTAGTGCCATAGTAGCATAGGAGGATTTTTTTTTTCATTGGAGTTAAAAATAGAGAAACCATGGCCAGATAGGGATTTGATAAGTTCTTCGTAATTCTTTTTTTCTTTTTTTTTTATAGTAGGTTTGTATGATGAGAATTTGTGCAATGTACCAATGGGCATCTTAGAAAAACTAAGTGACCCACAAACGGCATGTTATTTTCATCCGCTCAGGTAGATTTTATAGATGCGCGCTATTTGATTAGATGATGAACGCGGATCTCCTCATGCCCCGATAGGAGGACTTTCTCCAACCTCAGACACACGACAACCTTTCACTGGCCTAAGCTCCTTTCTCCTTAATCTGCCTAACCTCTACCTAACGAAAGTTAGCCCAACCCATATTCCACCGTAGACAAAATAATTCTTTTCACCATTAACTCCAACGATTCAATGTCCTTTTTTTTTCATCCAGGAATTAGTTATAAGGCTAGACAATCTTTCTTTGTTTGAAAATATAATAGAGAAAAATCCAAAAAGACCAATAAAAAAACACGAAATAACACAAATCCAACAGGTGAACGCCAACGGAAAACCTTAAAAAAGAAAAAAATTGGAATAACTAATTAATTTGGAGCAAAAATGTCATTGCCGTTTGAATTCCAACAATGTCATGCCGCAATTGAAAAATATTTTCATCGGTGTAGATGGGAAAAATGATATTGGTAACTCATTTTGCAATGGCTAGAAGTTGGACTATTTATGATTCATTGAATAGCAAAATTATGCAATTTGATTGATTATTGTAAAGATTAGCGTAGATAAATTCTATTAGATTTTCCCTCTTCCATATTTTAAATGAAGGTTTTCTCCATTCATAGGAGCAATTTTTATTTATTTTTGCTTTGTTGAGAATATATGGAAGAGAGACAAATTGAATTTTTTTTTTTAAATGTAAGGAGAAAAGTGAGATTTAATTAAGGAGCGTTTTTTTTTTTTGCTTTGGTAGCATTTAACATTAGATTTAAGGAGTTGCCATTTAAAAAAAAAAGTGAGTTTTAATTAAGGAGTTAACGGTTGAATACGGGTTAAACTTCGATTAAGTAGATGGAATAAATATATAAGTTTATTATGATATAATATATAAATTTTCGGCGACAAAATGATCTTTAGTAGCCAAATGGCAACCTTTTGCCGACTAAAGATGTTTTAGTCGCCAAAGGTTCACACAAACAGCGACAAAATGAATTCAGTCGCCAATTGGTAGCTTTCCCCGACTAATATTTTTGTCGCCTCATGTTTTTTTTTGTTGACTATTTGTTGGTCGCCGATTGTTTGTTTTCGGCGACCAAATGATCGTTGGTAGCCAAATGGTAGCACTTCGCCAACTAAGAATGTTTTAGTCGCCAAAGGTCTTGAAAATCGGCGACAAAACAGAATTTAGCGCCAAATGTCTACAATCGGCAACGAAAAATATTTTAGTCGCCAAAAGTTGACAATCAACGACAAAAAATAGTTTCGTCGCCGAAAGTTGTTCGCCAAATGTGTTTTTTCTTGTAGTGATTCCAGTCTTTTTAAAGCTCCCACAGGAGTCTGTTTTCATCCTATACTAATTGTTTCAATAAGCAAGTATACCATTTTGTCACATCCTGCCAACATATTACAGTTTTAATCCTTTTAAACTGTTCACCGCCATAATTGGCTAAAAAAATGATTAATAAGAGAGAAGTGCAAATGTTTTACAAAATGCCCGAGTAGAGATCAGTTTCCGGATTGGGCGAGAAGGGTGCCTTAAAACACTTCCCCTCTCTTAACCTGGCTCCAGAACCTCAGATATCAAAGGTGACGACAGACCAGTCTATAAAACCTTTTCAATCAAAACGTAGCAAACGTTTCAAGTTCGATTCCTTGAGTGGCTTATCGCAAAACCCGAGTGACAACTCAGAATCAAAGTGTTTCGCCGCGCTTTCCAAAAAGGGTGCACCCGATTTCTATACAGATTTTTCAGGGGCGTGTGCCCACAACTGGCCCCAAAGGAATTCACAGCACTTGAGAAAACCAATACCAATTTTACAAGAGTTTAGAATGATTGTCAATTACTGGAGGAATTTACCAACGCACAAAATATTATATAGGATACCTTTTTTGATCAACAGAAAAAGATCATAAATATAAAGGATAAAATCAAGACAGCAATAGGAAAAGAAAAGTGTAATGATATGTGAATTTTGCGAGTCTTATTTTTACTTAATCTATTTTTTTGCCTGTTGCGAATTCTTCAAAAAAAATTATTTAGAATATCGCCTAAACCCCTCATATTTAGATTAGGTTACAGAAAACTCCCTCCGCTTGTCTACTTTCTCAGCCAGCGTTTGAAAGGAATGGGGTAAAATGTGAAGTTTTTCATTATAAAGTAAGACCTTACAAGGAGTTTTTAAATATCCATCCCAATATGTCATCCCACGTAAGTATTCATCCCGCCCACTTTTAGTGGTTATGTTTTCATCCTTTCAATGGGTGAATTACCGTTCTTGCCCTTTTAATAAGATATACATATGTATGTGTATGTTGTCTTCCTAAATTAATGGGATTGGATACTTTTTTTGTCACAACAAATAAATAAGGGATACAAAAAGAAAAGAGTTTAAAATTTCAAACATTTGAAACAACCAAATCTCACTGATTTGGTATCAATTTAAAACTCAAAAATGATTTTTTGGTTGTTCGTACCATTACCATAAAATCTACACCATGAATGCATGAATCATATTATTCAAGATAAACCACGAATACATAAATACATTAGGATCATAAAATAAGAATCAGAATTGGAAAATACTTCATGAATACACCATGATGAATACATGATTCCATTTTCTACGGATGAACTTTAAAACTCAAAACATTTCCAATCATGGTAGATTATTCGTAATATTTACCATGAAATCTGCTTGTGCAAGTCACGACTATTCAAAATAAATCATGAATACATAAAAGCACAATGATCATAAAATATAAATCTGAGTTGAAAAATACACCATGATGAATACATGAATCTATTTTTTACGAATGAAATTTAAAACTCAAACATTTGAAATTATGGTAGGTTATTCGTAACACTTACCATGAAATCTGCATATAAATACACCATGAAAACTCCACAAGATGGTGAATTCACCATGATATGTTTTCTCAACCAACATCACCGATCCTGAGATTTGAGTCATAAACTTCCCTCAACTGAAATTGAAAATTTTAGTCACCTCGCCAAGCATTTTCACTCCCACTATTGACTTCATGAACTCAATGCTAAGCCTTTTAAAATCTTTATAAGTCTACGTTTTCAGACTGATTCTCAACCGCCATCATCTTTTACAGCTTTTTCATTCAAACCCAGCCACCTTCGACGATTCTTGTGGGTTACGGTGGCAGAGTAGGGGTGTGCCACCGCTTGCGATGGCGGCACGACATTATACACCGGTGACTGGTGCTCTCGGTAAACCTCCGTCAACATCCTTTGAACCACGTAGTAGCCCTGACCAATTGGGTCATTCATCAGTCTCCCCATCAACGTTGAACCTCTATTCTCCAGATCTATTATTTTGTCCAGCACAGGGAGAGAGAGAGAGAGAGGGAGAGACAGAGAGAGAGAGAGAGAGAGAGAGAGAGAGAGAGAGAGAGAGAGAGAGAGAGATTGTTCTGAGATTTCAAAGAGAGGGAATGGGATGAATGGGTTTTTAGTGAGATTTATGGGATTTTGTAAACTATTATGGAATTTTTTTGAATTTGGGTCAAACGGTGACCACCCATTTTTTCGGAGGACTTGTGGAGTTATGTTTTAGTCCCAAATTTCAGTGTTTTATGTGTGTATATATATATACACAGTCCGTCTCCCATGAGAACCACCTCCTTTTACACTACAAGAAAAATTGCATTGGATGAGGAATGAAAATCGTCACAAATTGTATGTTTTTCGTCACAAATAATATAGGTCACGAAAAAAAAATTTGTCGACTAAAGGTTATCGAGGATTCCTACCTGGCGACAAAATCTATTTTTCGTCACCTATGGTGCCTTTTGGCGACGAAAAATTTCGTTATGGAAAAATGACTTGGTGACAAAATTTTCTTCGTCACCTATTGTGCTTTTTTTACGACAAAAAATTTCGTCACTAAATATTCCCTTTGGCTCGTCAAAGGAGATCCATTGGTGACGAAATATTTCGTCGCAAAAGACATTCTTGTATGTGAAAAAGTTCTCACTTTGTTTGCTCCTGCTGGGTTTCGAACCTGAGTCTCCTAGGTTTTGCACGCAAGTTTTAACCAACTACACTACACAAACTTTTCAGCATATGTTTGAAATATCTAATATATAACACATACATTTAACATTAAAATATATTTTGAATGGCATTTTGAATCATTAAACATTAAAATTAGCAATTTTGATCAACATTAAAGTCGTAGCTCTTTTAAATTATCTCAATCGGAGTTCTGAGCAAAGAGTTATGTCCAAAATATATTTGGGGACAAAGCATAATTCATAAATTTCGTCACCAAAGGATAAATTTTTTGTCACTGAAAACATAATAAGAAGACGAAAAATATTTTTCATCACCAAATTGGTTCATTTGGTGACAAAATATTTTTTTCGTCACTAAGTAGTTATCTTTGGCAACAAAAAATAATTTCGTCTTCTTTTTTCCTCTTTTGGTGACGAAAATTTTATTTCGTCGCCAAATAAGTGCCTTTGGTGATAAAAATATCTTTTTCGTCGCTAAAGAGTTCAAAATGGTGACGAAATAATTTTGTCGCGGAAGTTGCCAAAACAGTGACGAATTTATTTTTTCATCGCCAAATATACTCATTTAGTGACGAAATTAAATTTTGTCGCCACTTTTTCGTCACTAAACATACTTTTTCTTGTAGTGTTAATAAAATCCGGACCTCCCTTTCCCGATCGAATTTCAATGATTCGAGCCGCTCAATGTGTTCAGATCGTGATTTTAAGCGTACCCACTAAAAATCATCAAAAAAATTGACCGGAAAGGGCTTCATCCGAGTAGTTTTAGTTTGTTTTTTATCGAACGGTTCAAACAAAAACTGCTCAGATGAAGCCTTTCCTAATCGTTTTTTTTGCCGATTTTCCTCAATACTCTAAAAATCACATTCTAAACACATTGAGCGGCTCGGATCATCGAAATTTGATCGAAAAATGGGAGAAATGAGGAGGTCCGCATTTTAACTAAAATGAGGACCACTTCATTTGAGACTGACTCTGTGTGTGTGTGTATATATTTATTTATTTATTTATTTATTTATTGATACAATAATTAATATATAAGGGCACTATTGGAATTATAAAAGAATGAGGATGAAAACATAAACGTTCAAACTGAGCAGAATGGAAACATAAGTTTGTTTGGGTCTGAGGATGGTTATTTAAGTCTCTCGATTTATAACGGTTTTAATAAATTTGCGGATGAATTGAATGAATTCAAATTTGCACGAAAGCCAAGTGTATTACTCCAAGTAGAATTCTTCTTCTCTCTCTCTCGCTTTCTATTTGCTTTTTCCCTTCTTTTCCTCTTTCTCAGCTTCTCCTCCATTGTCAAGGTGTTGTTCGCAATACAATTATGGAAGTTGTTGCCAGTGGAAGGTGGTGGTCCAAGATGAATCTTTCCGGTTGCCTCGTTTGCATTGCTGCTTAAGGATTTTAGCTTCTCTTTTCTCTCTTCGCTTTTTATTTTATTCTATATATGGGCTTTTTTTTAGAGGCTTTTGGTCTTTATTTTTGACTTCAACTATTGCCGAACTTGTTTTTCGGTTACATTGTCAGTATGTGTTAGAGATCTAGGCTTGTATCGAAACCAAACACATCAGTCTCCATTTTGGAATTCTATGTTATTGACTCTTTTTTTCTTTTTTATAAAAGTCAGTGATTGTTAGAAGTGTTATATATAGTATATGAATGGAATGATTTCAGTTGATGAAAAATATTTTGGTTGTACTTAAAAATATTCTAAAGTCTAGAAATTAATTGTGGCTCTAAACAAAATCGGCCTTGAGATTTTGGGGGACTAAGACGGACGCAGACAATGTGGCCCTTAATAAAATTTACAAAAATAAAATAATACGTAGATAAATAATATTTTCCAAAACCAAATGCATGTATTCGACAAGAAAAACCCCATACAAATACTAATTTAAGATCTTGTTTTCTCTCCTTTGATCTCTAATTCATCTTCTTTATTTTGTGTCCGTGAAACGAGATAAAAGTTGTAAGGGTAAAATATGCATAAAACTTATCAAGAAACCCACCACATGAGATCATTTTCCAAGGGGCTCTGCATGAAGACAGGTCTGCCCGCGATTTGCTTTTTTTTTTTTTTTTCCTTTTTTGTTTCCTCTGATTGAGAAAGTCAAGTTGGGTCCAACCATTGGACTTGTGTCCCTTGAATGCAAGGGAAAATGACGGCCAATAACGTGATTTGATAATCAATATCTTTCAAGGACATTTTCTGCTTTAACAAATATTCTCTTTTACGAGTATTAATTATTAAAATACGTCATGAACTGTCATTTTCCCTAAATGTAAAATAGGTGCTTTGGGTTAAAATAGGCACTTAGTGTTGCTATATACCTAAAAAGATTGGACATATATAATTGATACCCAAAAAAAAAGAGGCCCCAATTTTTACACATTTTTAGGGGGCTTAAGGTGCAGGCCTCTTGCGCCCTTAGCCCAACAAAGCTGGCCCTGGCTTTGAATAATTAGACCTGAAACTATCTAGTTACAGCAACGGACTTTCTCAATGGATTTAATATATATTAGCTCTATATTTTTTTTTTTTTGTTGGAAACGTACGAACTTCTCTTATCAACCTATTGTGTATGCAACTAATACAACTGAAACGAGACAATTTGCACACTATTGAAAACAAATAACACAATCAAACCAAATGAATGATACAAGCCAGCGATAAATTGAAACGTTAAAGATCTGCACGCGATGACCAGCTGTTACAGAAGTCCCACTATTGACAAAACTTCCTTCAAGAAACTGATAGATAAAAATCAAGTGACTAAAACCCCAAGTCGAGAGAACTGCGTGTACAGTTAGATATCATACAACTAGACGACCGAGACCAACTACAGCGTTCTAAAATCGGTAGAGAGAATGCAAGAAAAGAATCACAACCCCAGTTATTGGAAATGAAACTGCTAGGAGGGCGGTGTACCCCATACAACTGATTAAAGGGGTCGTTTTTTCCCCTTGACTTTTTCTACACACACGACCGAACAAAACAACGCCGATCCAAGAACACCAACAAACTACTACTAAATTAAACTCCCACCCCTTCATACCAACCATAAGCCACCATTACCGAAGAACCAACAAACGCATCCACGAAGCGTCGAGCTGTAATCTTCAACTGCCAAACATCACAAGAAATTAATGGATCGACACTGCCTCGCAAGCATGAACCACCAAACGAATCTTTACAACCATTACTTCAGATGAGGATTAACCCACAAACCAAGCCATACCCTTACCCCTTACCCATTCAAAGCCGTGGAACCCAAAAAAACATCATACCACCCAAAGTCGCCAAATCTAGAAAAATCAATCAATACAGAAGATGATACCAATTGAACATAAAACTAGCGAATAAACCGCTGGCCAGAGCACGCCCATAATATCGATGTCCAACTCAGATCATCCAACAGCCAGTGCATGTGTGTGAAAATTGTATGTGTGAGAGTGCATACCAGTGACTAAACCGCTGGCCGGATCACGTCTATAATAATGACGGCAGACTCAGATTAGTCAGTCAAAACCCAAAATCAAGATAAAAACGTACAGCTGATAGCGCAACCATATTAGCATAACACAAACAAGGGTTCATGTGTGCAGGGACACCAAAGAACTACACATGCTTAGACGGAACTCAAACTGGAAAGAGATACCATTTGGAAGCAAAAATCGACACTAGACACTAAAGAACCCAAAGACCCTCAAACACACAGGGCAAACAAAACATGCAATTAAAAGAGCCAAGCACACATGCAATAAACAGAAAAAACCAATCAGCAAATTAACGAGCTCGGTCCAACTGGGATAAGCAATACCAAACCAAACAACACCGGACAAACCAACAAACGTTTGGCGACGACGACAGAGGGGAGCGCAGTGGCTGGCGCGCGAGGTTGGAGAGCAACAACAAAATTAACCGGGTTCTCAAAACGGACCCATCATCGGATCTGCATCCGATTGCAAATTTGAACAAAAAAATGCTATGTGTGCGAGGATGATCGCGATGGAAGACCATCTAGGTACAGAACGATGGCGAGATAAAGCAGACGTCGTCGGCGAGTCGGTTTATCGAGAGATGATAGGACACAACACACAAGGGATGAGATCGGGGGGGGGGGGGCGGAGGAGATGTTGAGAATGCTTGTTTGTGGAATTTATTTGTGGGGTTACAGTGGTGGAGTGCGGTGGAGGAGGCAGAAAAATATGCAAACATATAGAACCTTTTTATCTCAAAACTGATAACCATACAAAGTGTTAATATTTTAGAAATGCATGAATTATGAAAAAATGTGAAATGTGTTTTTGGGGTGAATATGCAAGGATTTGATATTATGCGAGTTGGTGTAGTATTATGATTTGTGGAGGGGTGCAAGTGTTATTAGGGGTGTTCCAGTTTGGCTTCCTTTTTTTAAAAGTTCTTTTTTTTTTAATTTTCAAACTCAAATATAATGAAAAAGAAAAATAATTTTATGATTTTTTTGGCAGCATATAAAAGCCCTCAATGAGATCTATCAAATAAGATCCATATTGATAGAAAAATTATTTGTATAAACACATAATTTTTGAGCTTAAAATTATCTTTTTTTTCTAAAAATTCTTTTTTCCGAAAACCGGAATGCCCCCTTAGTGTGTTTGTATATATGTCGGGTGAGTGATTTTGCCATTCCCCTATTTCTTAATGTCACTCTCCTTTATGTCTCTGTTAGGTGATTTATTTTATGAGAGAATGAGAGTACTATTAGAGAAAAAAAGAGTGTCAAAATCAATTCCCTAGATGGGTGTGTGTGGATAAACACCACGCAACACCACCTACCTCTCTCCCTCTTCTCTTACACGAACACCTCCCTCTCTCTCATCCCTCACGGTTCACTCTCCCTCTCATTCTTTCACACTCAAACACCACATAATACTTCAAACCCACCTAGATCCATCACAAAATCTTTGTATTTGAGTGTTCTAAGGCTTGGCTTGGAGAGAGAACATTTTGGTTGATTTTGGAGTTCTAAGGCTTGATCAAGCTTCTGTTTGGGTTTCCAATCTTTAGGTAGAGATTCTATACCCTCTTTATGTATTATGAGGCATTTTAGTGCTTTGATTATGTTTTAGATCTTTGATTTGAGTTCTAGCAAAATCTGCAATGTTTGGACATCGCAAAAAATTTCCAGGTGGGCACCAATACCTCACTTTTCTCAATACCGGTACTGTTGATCAGTGCTCCAATCTCTTGTTTCCCTACCGTTACTGCAATATTTTTGGTACCGGTACCACTTTTTCTTTGATACCATTTCCAATTGTCCAGTGGCGAAATGTTTGAATTTGGTACCGATACCCTTTTCTTGGTACCGGTACCCACAACAGTTTTTCGTAAATTTTCTTTCTCTTATTTTAAGATTGTGGTTCGTTCCAATGGATCGTATCATTCATCTTTATGAGATTGAGAACCTTAATATATGTTTGACACGTGGTACACTGTTCGTTGGACTTGGGCTAGTCGTTAAAATGTTGAAATGAGGATTATCACATGCTTTGGACAAATTGTGTATGAATAGGTCACAATAATGCTTAAAACGAAATGAGAATACATTCTAGACCTGCCGATGGGTGTTTGCACCATAACTGAGATTTCCTTTTACCCATCGATCGGGTGATACGTGGCAAAGGAAAATATGGACTGCTACAAGAATAGAATGGACTCACTTCAATTAATTAGGATTGGATTGAATCGATGGTGAAACTATAAAAAGTCTTGTCCATCGATTGGCCAACATGTGGCGTAATTTTATGATTAGTTGATCCATCGATCAGGTGACAGATGTCAAAGGGAATTAATTCCCATGATTCCACGATTTAAAAGGGATGTCAACCACAATTAACGAAACGGTTTCCAGACGTGGACATGATCAGCAGTTGAAGAAGTTACTTTGCCAGAATTTGAAGAAGTTTCAACTGCTACTTCGGAGGGAAGATTTGAATTCAAAAATGAAGGCATTCCTATTTATAATCAAAGTACGAGACAATTGACGGACACACAAACAACGCCAATCAGGCCTTTATCTTTTCTTTTCTAGGAGTAGAGTTAACTTGTAATTGTTCACTCAATCATCTTGATTGATTGTTCTTCTACTTTGAGGGTTAATAAAGTCCATTTTGTTAATCTTCTTCCATACTTCGTCCACTTCATTGTTTGTTTCCAGAGAAGTTCTGAAATATGGCAAGAAACCAAACTCCACTTTCCACACCCACATTCCAGCAAGCTTACGATACGATTTTCCCGTCGATTGGAAAGAAAACAGAAATTTGGATAACAATTTTGGCGCTAGAAGGAGGGCTCATCACTAATTTGGAAGTGAGCAACGGCACCAAAGACTAGGAATCGACTGCCAACAGATGGCAACAATGACAACAATTCTGCCAATACTAATGGTGGAAATGATGCAAATGAAATCAATATCGTGAATCCAGACCAGAGGATTCCAGAGAGTGGCCAACCAATTGGTCCAGAGATTGAGTCAATTGATTTGGTCCAACAATTTGCAAGGGTTTTAAATGATCCAGAAAGTGAATTAGCCAAGACGTTGATGGCTATGTCTAAGGCAGCAATGGCACGGAATCAACCAACAGTAGAGGTCCCAGTTAATGTAAATGTTAACCTCGGACAGACCAGTGGATATGCCAATCGTAGTACATAAGTACCTCCTGTACAGGTATTTGATAATCCAACTTTTGAAACTTTTTTGTCTGGAATGAATAGAATTCCGAATAACGTTAGTAATGGTCAAAATCAAAGCTTTTATCAAAGTATACCAACTACTGTCCCTATGGGAACAGAAATTGGAAATAATGGAAATAGTAATGGTCAAAATCAAAGCTTTTATCAAAGTATACCAACTACTGTCCCGATGGGAACAGAAATTGCAAATAATGGAAATAATGCCCACGGAGGGCAAAATGTCAATGCAAATATTTTTAGGAATGATAACAGAAATATTCCAAATATGGCTAATGGTGATCCAAATCTTTATGGGTATGATCCACCAAACATAAGAAGACAAGATTACCCATATGGGTATGATATTAGACCTGAAATTCCTTTTCCTCCTAACCAAACTGGTAGGATTCAGGAGCCCTATTTAAGGGCTCAACTTATGAACATTATGCAGGACATGTATGGTCCTGGACTACGAAGAATTGAAAAACCTATGTTTAGGAAACCATATCCAAATTGGGTTGATAATGTGCATTTTCCTAGGCATCATAGAATTCTAGATTTAGTTCTTTTCAATGGAGAAGAAAATCAGTCGACTATAGAGCATGTTGGAAGATTTTGCCTGCAAATAGGTGAAGCAGATTTGGATGAGGCTTTAAAATTAAAATTGTTTCGTCATTCTCTTACTAGAACTGCTTTTTCTTGGTTTATAAGTTTGCCTCCAAATTCTGTCCATTCTTGGAGAGAAATGGAAGAACAGTTTCATACTCAATTCTTTAGGCATGCACCAGAAATTTCAGTAGCAGACTTGGCTAAAATCAAACAAAAGCCTTCAGAGTCTGTTGAACAATATATGAATAGGTTCAAAAAGATTAGGAATCAATGTCATTTTTACATCCCTGAGTCTGAAATAGTTAAGATAGCCCAGGAAAGGCTTGATTATGATTATAAGAAACACTTTACTGGAACGGAATTCAGAGATCTATTTGATTTTACTTCCAAAGCCATAGGATATGAGGCTATTCTTATGGAAGGAGAATACAGAAAAAGTAAATCACTTGGTACATATTATCAAGATATAGAGGGTGACGTAGAGATTGATGTTGCCCAAGTGATTGGAAAAGCACCAATTGTATGTCATACTTTAACAAAGGCTGAGAAGCCTGTGAATATGCCTTCATCTCATCCAAATAGGAGGAATCAAGCGAATTTTAGGCAATATTCATTTGATTTGTCCAAAGCCAACCAATTGTTTGATGAACTAATTAACCAAAAGTTCCTAACATTGTCACCAGGGCATATAATTCCTCCTGAAAAAGATAGAAAAGGAAAAGATTACTGTAAATGGCACAACTCTTTTAGACATAATACTAACAATTGTGTTACATTTCGAAATTGTGTGCAGGACCTAATCCAGAAGGGTCTGTTACAATATGCTAAGGGAAATAAGGAAGTGATGGGCATTGATATTGATCCTTTTCCTTTAGTGGAAGTCAACATGGTGACTGCCAGATTAAAGAAAGGAAAAATGGTGTCCGAAATTGAAAGAAGAATTCAAGAAGAAGAAATATGGAAAGAGAAGAGGAGGTACAAGTGAGACAGAAATTTGAAAACTATTTTTGTTTGAGATGTGATGAGGAGATCAAGTCAGGGGAAGAGATTATTGCAGAAAAAGAGTATAATGGTACCTATGCTAAAGGTTCCATTAGATTCAATACTATGGGAAGTAATGATCTACAGATTTATGTAGGACCAAAGTTGATTTTTGAACCCTGGGATTTTTATACCTTCTGAATCACTCAAATGGTACGGAGAAGATGATGGACCATTCCTGTTTAAAGGATATCCTGTAATTCCAACATTACCAGGAAAGCCGGATACAAGCCTGATTTATCCTCCTTTATTTATGAATGAAAGGGGAAGAGGTTTTTATCCACGAGGTACAAGATCAAGAGGAAGGCTGCCTTTTGTCAGAGGCGGTTATCAAGGGAGAATGGTAATCCCACCAAATATCGAGTATCATGGGTGGGATACAGTGAGACACCCCAAGTTCCCAAATGTTAGAGAATTTGTTCCTATTACCAATACTCAGAAAAGGAGGTTGCAAAGGAAAATTTCAGAAAGAGAAAGGAGAGACCAACAGATGATGATGGATTCGACACAATGGCTAGAAATAAAGGCCAAAATAGTTCCAAACCAGGCAGCCCCTATGGTTTGGACTAGAGAGTCGATTGTACCAGGCTCAGCAGTGCCTAAACAAAAATCAAAGGGGATAGAAAAGCCTGAGGGGCAAACAAGCAAACCAACCCTTACTCAAAGGCTTGGGGGGCAAAACTCAAGTTCATCTGGGACCCCTACTTTATCGATTAAGGAGCAAAAAGCGGAATTCAAGAAGTGCTTGAAGAAGAAGATGGAAGAATTCCAACAAGTGTTGATGAGAATTCCAACAAGTGTTGATGGAAGAATTCCAACAAGTGTTGATGGAAGAATTCCAACAAGTGTTGATGGAAGAATTCCAACAAGTGTTGTTGGAAGATGATGAAGATGATGATTTACTATCAGTTAACAGTTCTGATATGATGAAAGAAGATTTCAAAGATGACAAGAATGAAGTAGACTCTCAAAAGTCTACCACTTTTGGTCAAGCATTGGATACAATCCAATTCGGGTCAGTCTCCCCTACTAGAATCCACTGCAACATGATTTTAGTTTTGCCAAAAACTTTTCAGGTAAAGCCTAATCAACCCACAAGTTTAGAAGGGGATGTTGAAGACCAAACAAATGCTATAGTAAAAATAAATGAGCAAGAGGAAGACTTGAAACAGAAGTCTATTCAAATTGAAAAAGACATAAAAGGAAAAGATGTGGTTGTCTGGAGAACTCCTAAAAATGCCTTGGTCAGGCATTTAAAGCCATTATATATTATGATTCATATCAATGGACAACCTATTAATACGATTTTGATTGATAATGGAGCTATAGTAAACATCTTGCCCTCAAAAATGATGAAAATCTTGAATAAAAATGAGTCAGACTTGATCCCAACAGAAGTGACAGTTGGAAATTTTGCAGGAGGATGTTCACCTACTAAAGGTGTGATTTCTTTGCAATTACAAATTGGAAACAGAAAAATAAACACTACATTCTTTGTTATCGATTCTTCTTCCAATTATAATGCCTTGTTAGGCAGAGATTGGATTCACATAAACGGTTGTGTTCCTTCTTCTTTACATCAGGCATTAATATTTCTGAAACAAGGAGATGATAAAGAAGTTGGTGGAATGAAAATTTTCTGGGTAGACAAACATCCATTCAAAGCAAACACCAACAATGTGGAAGCAGGTCTATATGATG
This sequence comes from Rhododendron mucronatum var. ripense, assembly GCA_019656295.1. Lineage (NCBI taxonomy): Eukaryota > Viridiplantae > Streptophyta > Magnoliopsida > Ericales > Ericaceae > Rhododendron > Rhododendron mucronatum. The sequence goes on from BPLT01000002.1 coordinate 2,373,910, forward strand.
AAAACCTATGGCCAATCAAGTTTGAAGGTTCAGAAGTGAAGTCAGTAGGGGTAAGCCTTACTGAAAGCCAAATCCTTAAATACCTCACAGATGGTTTTAAGGAGATAAGTAGAGATTTCGTTAGACCTAACATGATACTAAGGTCCAGTGGTTCTGAATCAAAGATTTCTTATGATTAATGACAGTTCAAGCTATGTAAACGAAGAGCTAGCTACTTTGAAAGCTACTTTTAAAAGGTTATTTTCTTTTATTGTATCTAGGAGATTAGAGGCTGATGAGCCTATTTCTTGTAATTGGGCAGACTGTGTAGTAGATGATAGTCCTTTGACTCTTAAGGAATTGGCTATGGAAGATCTTAAAGCTGCTCCTGCTAAACTTGATGATTATAAAGCAGAAGTAAAGGATCCTTTAGAGGATTTTAATGTAGGAACAGAGGAAAATCCTAAAATTCTTCATGTATGTGCTGCTTTATCTGATGAAATGAAAGATCGTTTGAAGTACTTGTTGTCTGAATTTAAGAATTGCTTTTCTTGGGATTATCCCGATATGCCTGGTTTGAATAGATCATTGGTTGAACATAAAATTCCTATTAAAGAGGATTTTGTTCCATATCAACAAATTTCAAGACAGATGACACCTGAAGTTCAAAGAGAAGTAAAGAAAGAAATGGATTATTTAAGGCCAAATTTATTAGGCCTGTTAAATATGTTGAATGGATTTCAAATATTGTTCCTATAATTAAGAAGAATGGGAAGGTAAGAATATGCATTGATTTTAGAAATTTAAATACAGCATCACCAAAAGACGAGTATCATATGCATGTTGTAGACCATTTAGTGGATGCAACTGCAGGCCATCGATTTCTTTCTTTCATGGATGGTTATTCTAGATATAACCAGATATTTATTGCTGAAGAAGATACACAAAAAACTGCATTTAGATGTCCAGGGTATATTGGATTGTTTGAATGGATTGTCATGGCATTCGGACTAAAAAATGCGGGGGCAATTTATCAGAGAACAATGAATGTAATCTTTCATGACCTAATTGGGAGGTTTATGGAAATTTATATTGATGATATAGTAGTGAAATCTCATACATTTGATGAGGATATAGACTATTTAAAGGAAGTCTTGGTGAGGATGAGACAATATCATCTAAAAATGAATGCAACAAAATGTGCTTTTGGGGTTACTGTTGGAAATTTTTTGGGATTTTTGGTACATAAGAAAGGAATTGCGGTTGATAAAGATAAGGCTAAAGCTATAATAGAACCACAGCCTTCAACAAATAAACAAGAACTTCAACAGTTTTTAGGACAGGTGAATTTTCTTAGAAGATTTATCACTAATTTGTCTGGAAAAACCCTTGCTTTTTCCTCACTTTTGAAATTAAAATCTCAGAAAGATTTTAAATGGGAAAAGGAACATCAGGAAGCTTTTGAGTTTTTAGAACAATCATTGGTAAGGCCTCCTGTTTTGATGCCACCAATAATGGGTAATGTAGGGGGATGAAAACAATTGGTGCTCTAAACAACACCAAACTGTAACGGCTTCGCGTACCTCTACACCGGAACCCTAGTTCGCTGGAACCCTAATCTGCAAAACAGACAAGGGGTGAGTGCACCTTTGCCTCTCATGGCAAAGGCGCTCCGATGCCTAAGTTAGTATCACGTACTAGTAAATAACCCTAGTTATCAGTAGGAAAGCAATCCGTGATAGCCAAAAATTGCGTACCTTTTTCCTCCAGGTTTATCTCGTATTTATAGACTCATAGATGCTTGCTCACCAAGCATCCCTATTATCCTAGGATTCTCATCACGTACAGGAATCTAGGATATATTGGGCACTTCTTTCGTTATCAGTTCACCAAAAGAGTCATTTCAGGACTCTCTTTCATAACTGGCCAAACCTCCCACTCACGTTGGGTATCTATCCAAGAGCCTACATACTCGGGATCTCATCCCTTTACAGAATATTACCATTCTAGAACATTCTTGTTACCTCATGCTTTAGGGCAACTTGTTCCCCTGTTCGGCTACCTGGTTACCGAACAGTCCACATGGACCAATGACCGCACATGCAACTGGTCCATGTCGCTACATTTGGACAAGGGACTTCTCATGTCTTTTGTCCTTATTAGCCGAACAGATAGTCTGGGTTAATGACTTCTCGTGTTACTGGTCCACACAGCCGTTCATCGCACCGCCCGGTGATAAGCTTATCACGCCTATCACGTGCCCGCGATACATCACGTGCTCGGCGACTAATTTTACCTATTCGGGAATACCTCCCTACAATCGCTCCCTAGCTTCATCCATCTGCCACTGTTCGGGGTAGTGGGTGAAGCTTTTAGGAACAAACGTTCTAGAGTAAACTCGTCTAACCCCGAGCGGTCATTTGTGTTAATACTCATTGATGCCCTTTGGCGTCTCTGTCATAATATCGATTTGGGTTAATGACTCCACGTGGCGTATTTCGTACGTCTTGCATTTAATTCTGATTGACGTCTCAGTGAAGACATCGTCAGAATAGCGTCTTTTAATGCCCTCTTTCCGTTACCTTTCTTGTAACGGCGTAGGGGGCGGCGTTTCATTTCCGTCCCTTACGCCTAAACCCCAAAAGAGGGTTACTTTTTGGTTTTCAAAAAAAGAAAACGAATCTGTAGTTTTCTCTCTCTACAACCAGGCGAAAACTTAATCCTTTCTCTTTCCGCCATTGCCGCCGTCTGCTACTTGATTGCATCTCGGGTCACCACTGCAATCGCTCCGTAAGATTCTCGTTCTCACCTTCCTTTGCGTCTTTTTCTGAGACTCACTCCAGATTTTTCCCTTTTACTTAGGGTTTCTTCGTCTGTTCTGTTCCTCCATACTCATGGGGGAAAATAACGAAAACCTTCCAAAACCGAGCAAGTTCAAGAAACTATGTGAAACTCCTAGTGCTATGGCGACGTTCAGAGCCGATTATAATATTCCTGATAACGTAGGAATTGAACTTGCCCCATTAGGTGCTGACAGGGATGGCGGTACTTGGGATAGAATGTGCATCCCGATAGTAGCTATTGTCGAGGGTGGGGTCCGTTTCCCCCTCCACCCACTACTTCGCCAGGTTTTGAACTGGTATCGCCTCACCCCCATGCAAGTCTCGACAACTGTATTTAGGTTAGTGATGGGGATAGTGGCTTTGAATAGGATATTAGGGACCCAGTTGGGTTTATGGGATATCCAGTGGTGGTATAGCATTGTGCTAAACCCCGAGTATAACACTTTCTATTTCAAAGTTAGGAGAGCAGAAAAGCGTCTCGTGCTCAACTTGCCAGACCCTGCTCGCGACCACGAAATTGATTTCCTCTATGTAACGGGAGCGTTCGAGCCAATAGGGGAGGACGGCCAAGTGGTGGGTTTGTATTGCCCCCACATATGGGGTTACCCACGTACGCCTCTGATTTCACTTTGTACATTCTCGTCGACTGTTTCTCCCTTGTTTTTATGTCCTTAACTTCCGTTTTGAATCACGATTCTGCAGCTGATAACGCCAATAAGCGCCCCAGACGTGAACCGAGTTACATCCGAACAAAAGACATTAACAGAGTCCTAAGATACACAGCAGAGCCGGGCACCCGAACTGCTGGATGTGGTCGTGACGCGCACGTCCTACTGGGCTACGATCCCGCGTACAAGGGATTTATTGACAGGAGATTAGCCCACCCGAGCACCAGTGGTGCGTCAACGTCTACGGCCACTCAATCAACGAGTGTGAGGACCAACGTTGGAGTTACGGATGCCGGCGAGCCAGGTGAATTCCCAATATCAGAAGGCGTTCCCCTACCGCGTCTGGTACTCAGGAGATCTCGGAGACAGACTGTTTCTCAACAACAGTCTGAACGGCCAATCCATACCAGTGACACCAGCCAGTCATCTTCGTATGGGTATTCACCCTCTCCCCCAAATCCAGACAACATGACTCTTCAGCCTCTGAATCTCAGCTCTCTCCTGACCGTCCCAACGCGAGGACGCGGTGGTGCCAATAGGGTGGCATCAACTGGTGCTGCTCCCCCTCAATCTCGTAGCACGAGGGGGAGGTCGACACGATCATCCTCATCCCCTCGCAACAGCTCCCTCGAGGCTGGTGATGCCCATCAGGATAAGCGTGCAAGGACTGAGGACCCAGCGTCTTCGGATGTTCCAGCTGACACGAAAATCAACCAGCCCCAATCGCCTCCTCTCCAAGTGCTTCCCCAGTCATGGGTTCCCTCACTCATCAGGGGTGATCGTCCCGTTCACATCGGGGACAGTGCAAGTTCGACTGAGACTGCACTAGCTCTGGCACAGGCTTTATCACTCCCTGTGGATATGCAGAAAGAATCCTCGTCTCCTGCAGATAGGCTCGTATCCACTGGTCTCGTCAGTGGAATCAAGGTAACCAACTCATTCTCTTGTTAGATTTGCCTTTCTTATAATACTTAAGAATTCCTTGGACTTATGTTTGGTACTCATACAGCTTATCCAAAAAATGATGACGTTAGGTCAGAAGTTTCAAGAGGCTGATGCTGAGAGGATCAGACTTTTGAATGACAATACGAGGCTCCTTCGAACAGTCTCGAGGCTGGAGAGAGAAAGAGACAAAGCCAAGGCTGAAGCTAATGAAACGAAAAACAAACTCGAGACGGCCGAAGACAGTCTCAGTCAAGCTTTGACGGAGATGGATGGCGCCAAGAAGGCTGCTTTTGACGAGGGCTATAAGAAGGGATACGACGTCACCACGGCCAGCTACGTGGAGCAGATACCAATCCTTCAAGACCAAGTCTGGACTGCATGCTGGGAGACTTGCCTGACTAAGGTTGGTGTTGCTGACGACTCCCCCTTATGGACTGAGATGGAACTTCCCAGTAGCCGGGCAGCAGCCCCTCAAGAAAACGACGAACCCCTAGTTGACGATGTTGACCGTCAAGTGGATGAATATGCAGATGCAGATGAGGAAATAGAGATGGAAACTCAAGATGCTTCTGTAGAGCACGGGTCAGGCCAGGAGGCAGCCACTGAAGCCAGTTTTGCCGAGGAAGGTGCTGCTGGCGATGAGGACGTACTTCAAGGGGCTGCAACCAATGCTGCACTAGAGATCCAGGAGTTAGATTGATTGTGCTCCCGGGCAGTGCCTAACTGGATAATTTCGTAGTTTTAGCCGGTTTTATGCTACCTAGGCCTTCCGACCCTGCATGGTACCAATAAATTCATGTTTTGTTAACAGTATTAGGCCCTTTGTGGCATGACATTTTATTTTCAGAACACCTTGGCATTTTGCTCGGTCCTTCGTGGCCGTGGCTTTGGTATCTCGTACTTTCGTTAAACTACAATTTTAAACATCTCGTGCTTAAATATCATAATCGACACATGTTGGTTGTAGCTTTATCCAAGTATTTCGTACTTTGTGCTTTTCGTGTTATGCCTGTCACCCAGGTATTTTGTACTTGGATTTTACTAAGTATATTCGTACCTAGAACTGTACAAGTATTTCGTACTCGTATGTTACTAAGTATATTCGTACTTAGAATTGTACAAGTGTTTCGTACTTGGGGTATCTCATACCTTTACCACAATCACTAACTTAAAATGACTGTTTCCGAGCAGACCGCATGCTTTCGTATGCATCCTAAGTGTCTTCGTACTAGGGGTGCAGCTGTTTCTTTGCAAGTTTCTCATACTGTAGTGTTTGTTCGTGCACAGTTATCAAGCTATCTATTATCACCCATAGATATATTCGTATGTGGCATTTCTGCCAATCCCTTGCTCCCCAATATGAAGAGAAAAATAATACCAAATTTCACATTTCATATTTCTAAATTAAAAATTCCAAAAAACTCAATACACTGTAAAAGAACGAACTTTGTTTATAAGCTGAGACTCAAGGGGGCGTTATTCGTATCCCTTGCAACTAAAAATTAAAAACTAGAATAAGGGAATTTTATTCGTAATTCCCACACAATCACGTAATGCAATCCAAAACAAAATTCAAAGCTCTTAAACGAAGAATTTGCGTAGATTATGGACATTCCAAGGTCTCGGAATTGGGTTACCGTCCAGATCAGCCAATCTATAGGCCCCTGTGCCCACAATTTCGGTTACTCGATACGGGCCTTCCCAATTGGCCCCCAGCTTACCTTCATTTGCTACTTTGGTGTTGCCGAGTACCTTTCGTAGTACAAGGTCCCCAACACCAAAATCTCGAGGGTGAACATACTTGTTGTAGCCTTTCATCAACTATTCCTGGTAAGAAGCTAAATGTACCAGGGCCCTTTCTCTCCTTTCCTCGGCGAGATCAAGCTCGATTTCGAGGGCCCTGTCATTGTCCCCACTTTCGACCAAGGCAGTCCTGTTAGTTGGTAAACCAACCTCCAAGGGAATTACAACTTCCATTCCATATGCCAACGAATAGGGGGTTTCTCCCGTAGACCTCCTAGGCGTTGTTCGGTGAGCCCACAACACCAGTGGTAATTCGTCAGGCCACTTCCCTTTAGCTTTGTCCAACCTCTTCTTGATCCCGTCAAGAATGGTTTTGTTAGATGCTTCTGCCTGCCCATTACTCTGAGGGTAGGCTGGAGTTAAATAGTAATTCCGGATTCCATACTGGGCACAAAAAGACTTGAATTTTTTCTGAAACTGGAACCCGTTATCTGTAATCAAGGAGTAGGGGACCCCAAATCGAGTAATAATGTTTTTCCACACGAACCTTTCTATCATAGGTTCTGTGATTTTAGCCAGTGGTTCTGCCTCTATCCACTTGGTGAAATAGTCTGTTGCAACTAACAGGAATTTTCGGTTCCCAGTTGCCTTGTGGAGAGGACCCACGATGTCCATTCCCCACTGGGCAAATGGCCAAGGGCTCGTCAAAGGCACCAGGTCTTCGGCCGGTGTTCGAATCATTGGTGAGAACTTCTGACATTTCTCACAAATTTTCACATACACCTTGGCATCTTCCTGCATATGTGGCCACCAATAGTCTTGTGTAATTGCTCGGTGGGCAATAGATCTGCCTCCAGCATGACTCCCGCATGTCCCTTCATGAATCTCATGAAGGAATTTCTGCACCATCTCGGGGTGCACGCAAAGTAAATACGGTCCAGTAAAGGGCTTTCTGTAAAGCTTCCCTTCTGGAGACAACCAAAACCTTGCAGACTTGGTTTTGATCTTGTGAGCTTCCTTCTTATCAATGGGGAGTGCTTCATTTCGTAAAAACTCCACGATTGGATCCATCCAACTTGGTCCTTGGTTCACGTCCAAGACCAACTCTACGCTCCTACTAATGCTCGGCTCTGTCAGATACTCGACTGCTACCTTTCGCTTGAGTTCAGTTGGGACGGCTGCTGCCAACCATGCTAGTGAATCGGCATGAGCATTCTGTCCGAAACTTATCTGTTCAATATGAATCCTCTCAAAGGTGTCAAGTAAATCTTTGGCTGCCTCCACATATGCTGCCATCTTCTCATTCCGGGCCTGATATTCCCCGGAGAGCTGATTAACTACGAGCTGTGAATCACAGTGCACCCTGACTCGTTTTGCTTTCAATGTCCTCGCACTTCTGAATCCAGCTAAGAGTGCCTCGTACTCCGCCACATTGTTTGACGCACTGAAACCAAGCCGAACAGATAGCTCTATCATCACTCCTCCAGGGGGAAGAAGGACAACCCCAATTCCTGAATCGGTATTGCAAGCTGACCCGTCTACGAATAATTTCCACTCCGTAGCGTCCTGTTCGGCTGAGGCTTTATCCTTCGCGGTTAAAGTCTTGTTCGCCTGTTCCTTTTTCGTAGGAGGCAAGGGAGCTACTGTGGGAGAAAACTCTGCCACAAAATCAGCCAACACCTGGCCTTTGATTGCTGTACGTGGTTGATAATCAATATCATATTGGCTCAACTCGACAGACCACGTCGAGATTTTTCCTGAAAAATCTGCCTTTCGTAGCAATGATCTCAGTGGAAATTCAGTATAAACCACAACCTTGTGGCTCTGGAAGTAATGTGGCAGTTTCCTCGTTGCTGTCCTAAGTGCCAGGACAAGTTTTTCTAGAGGCAGATATCTCGTCTCTGCATCCAGCAACGTCTTGCTAACATAATATATTGGGATTTGCTCGATTCCCAAATCCCTTAATAAGACTGCACTCACAGCATGCTCAGAAACAGCTAAGTACAAAATCAAGTACTCACCTGGATGTGGGGTTGACAGAAGAGGAGGCTCGGCCAGATACTTTTTCAGGTCCTGGAAAGCTTGCTCACATTCTGCTCCCCATTCAAATCCTTCCCTCTTTTTCAATAACTGAAAAAAGGGCCTACATTTATCACTTGATTTGCTGATAAACCTATTAAGTGCTGCAGCCATCCCAGTTAATCTCTGGACCTCCTTCGTGGTTTTGGGACTTCGCAGCTTCTGCAGGGCTGCAATTTGATCTGGGTTAGCCTCAATTCCCCTCATGGTGACTAGATGCCCAAGAAACTTCCCAGAACCAACCCCAAACGCACATTTTGAGGCATTGAGTTTCAGCTTGTACTTCCTCAAGATTTCAAAGACTTCTCTTAAATCCGTAATATGTCCTCACTTATCTTGGCTTTTCACCACCATGTCGTCTATGTAAACCTCCATAGTTTTCCCGAGCAGCTCCCTGAACATGATAGTCGCAAGCCTTTGGTATGTTGCCCCGGCGTTTCTCAGCCCAAATGGCATAACACTATAGCAGTACAACCCTCGTGGAGTGATAAAAGATGTCTTCTCTTGGTCGGGCCCAAACATAGCAATTTGATGATATCCTCGATATGCATCAAGAAAACTCATTCGCTCGTAGCCAGCTGTCGCGTCAACCAATTGGTCTATCCTTGGGAGAGGAAAACTCTCCTTGGGACATGCTTTGTTCAGGTCTGTGAAGTCTACACAAACACGCCACTTCCCGTTCTTCTTCTTCACGACCACGGTGTTGGACAGCCACTCAGGGTAGTAGACTTCACGTATCGCTTTTGCCTCCAGCAAGCGAATGACTTCTTCAACAACAGCATCTACGTGTTGCACGGCAGCCCTACGTTTTCTTTGAATGACTGGCTTATGCTGAGGATCAACATTCAAGCGGTGACAGATTATATCGGCATCTACGCCGGGCATCTCTTCTGGTACCCACGCAAATACGTCGACATACTCCTTCAGAAACTGTATCGATTCAGCCCTTTCCTCTGCCGGCAATGACTCCCCAATTAGAAAATATCTTTCAGGATCAGTCTCGTTGATCTGAATTCTCTCCAGGCCTTCAACCACTTTTTCTGCCGGGCTCCTCCCAACATCCTCAATAGTGGGTTGATCTGGTAGTTCCAGTGTATGAACGTGGTGGGCCTTTGGAGCTTTCTTGACAATGGAAATTAGTCACTGTTGGGCCATTTTCTGATTGCCCCTAATTACCTAGATCCCATTGGAGCTTGGGAATTTCACCATCTGGTGATAAGTTGAGGAGACTGCCCTCATTTTGTGCAACCAGGTCCTTCCTATAATCGCGTTATAGGAAGAAGGAACATCCACGACCAGAAAATCTGTTCTCAAGACAACTGATCCGGCCCGAACAGGCAGTGTTACTTTCCCAAGGGGCCAAACTGCTCTTGCACCAAAACCAATCAGGGGAGTTGTGGATTGTTCTAAATCCGTTTGGGCAAGCCCCAATTTCTTGAACGCATCGTAATACATCACCTCCGTACAACTTCCTGAATCCACGAGGATCCTCTCGATGTCATACTCCCCAATTCGTAGGGTTATTACCAAAGCATCATTGTGGGGTATCTGAACTTCCCCCAAATCATTATCCGTGAACACTATGCTTTCTTTGCATGCGTCATTCTCTCGTCCTCTCTTATTTCCCAGTCGCATCACATGCTGATTGTGCTTAGCCTGCCTTTGAAATAGCCTAACCTCATTTCTCGTATAAGGCGTGGCCAACCCATGTATCATATGGATTACACCTTTAGGATTCTGTTCGTAATCTAGTTCCATGGCTTTCCCTTTCTCCTTAGGATCCTCCTGGATAAATTCCTTGAGATAGCCTCGAGAGACCAAATCGTCAAGGTGTCTTTTGTACATCTCGCAATCTTCAGTCATGTGGCCCCAATCTTTGTGGTAACTGCAGTGCTGATTCGTAACACGTTTTGCGTCTTTATCCCTGCCTAGACTTGGGGGCCACTTAAAGTATGGCTGATTCTTTATCCGATAAAGAATCCTGTAGATTGGTTCCTTCCAAACCGTTGTGATAGAAAAGAAGGACTTTGGATCAGGGGCTTGCTTCTCTTTGTACGACTCTTTCTTAGCCTGCCCGTATTCCCTTCTCTCCTTTTATGTTTTTGTTTCTGGCTTATCCACCCTTTTGGCTGGTGCCTTAGGCTGCTCGTCAACAATCCTGCCATCTTCGCGGAGTATGTCATCCTCCATTCTGGCGTGTTGCTCTATCCGCTCCATCATTTTGGCCAACGTTGCTACCAGATGTTTGTTCAATGAGCGGCGCAACTCACCCCGAACAGGTAAACCAGTTTTGAACGTCGCAATGGCGTATTCCTCACTGCAACTCTCAATCTCGTTGAAAGTTTCCCAGTACTTTTTTGCATAATCCCTGATTGGCTCGTTGTCGACTTGCCTCATCGTAGAGAGGCTTTCAAACGTCTTAGGAGCCTTTCTACTTGTTAAGAACCGAGCAGTGAATTCTTCGGCTAGCTGTCTCCATCCTCGTATGGAGCGCGGGGCCAGTTTGTGAAACCAAGACAAAGCGACCTTGCCTAGACTGGATGGGAACATTTTGCACAGAATGGCATCATCACCATCATGCATGAACATGGCCTGCTGGTAGTGCTGTATGTGAGCCACAGGATCCGTGTTTGTTTCGTAAAGCACGAATGCTCCATGCGTCACTCTGCTCGGCAACCTAGCCTCTTGTAACCTTCTTGAGAAGGGGGAAGCCGCTATGTTGCTTAGGGCCTTTCTTGCTGCTTCTCGTGCAGTTACTGTCCCATCCTTGAATTCTCTCGTTTTGTGAGACGTAGCCTTGGCCCAATCGGCATCAGGTCTCTCGTACCTGTCCCGGTGATGCTTCCTTTTTTCCTCTTCTTCAGGGGTGGAGCTCCGGTCCCTACTCCTCCTTTTCCGTGAAAAAGCCCTTCGTCTTTCCGGTGTTCGGCTTCTGTCTCTCCTTTTTCGTGGAGAAACCTTATGTCGCCCCAGAGTAGGACTTCTGCTCCTTCTTTCTCGCGAACGAGCCTGCCTTTGGACTACTAAAGTCCGTCTATGTCTCTCAGAATTCCTCCTTGAGAGTCCAGAATCTTCTGGGTGTTCTCGTACCCGCTGCAACTCTTGTATTTCGTACTCTTGTTTTTTAATCAAACGAGCGTACTCCTCGATCTCCTTCCTCTTTCGGTCGAGGACATCTTCACTGTTATGTATACTCCTTGATTGCTCTACCGACGCCTCTCTTCGGTGAGACTTGCTTCTTCTCGTGGAGCCCGTAGCTGTCTTATCCTGTCTACTAGTGGGCTTTCTCGGAGCACCCGGTGGTGATTTATCTCCTCCACCACTTAACTGATTTTTTGGATTGAACGGTGTTGCTGGATCTTCTTCCATCATGATTATTTTTCAAGGAAAATCGGTTCTTTCCCACAGATGGCGCCAATTGTAGGGGGATGAAAACAATTGGTGCTCTAAACAACACCAAACTGTAACGGCTTCACGTACCTCTACACCGGAACCCTAGTTCTTCGCTGGAACCCTAATCTGCAAAACAGACAAGGGGTGAGTGCACCTTTGCCTCTCGTGGCAAAGGCCCTCCGATGCCTAAGTTAGTATCACGTACCCTAGTTATCAGTAGGAAAGCAATCCGTGATAGCCAAAAATTGCGTACCTTTTTCCTCCAGGTTTATCTCGTATTTATAGACTCATAGATGCTTGCTCACCAAGCATCCCTATTATCCTAGGATTCTCATCACGTACAGGAATCCAGGATATATTGGGCACTTCTTTCGTTATCAGTTCACCAAAAGAGTCATTTCAGGACTCTCTTTCATAACTGGCCAAACCTTCCACTCACGTTGGGTATCTATCCAAGAGCCTACATACTCGGGATCTCATCCCGTTACAGAATATTACCATTCTAGAACATTCCTGTTACCTCATGCTTTAGGGCAACTTGTTCCCCTGTTCGGCTACCTTGTTACCGAACAGTCCACATGGACCAATGACCGCACATGCAACTGGTCCATGTCACTACATTTGGACAAGAGACTTCTCATGTCTTTTGTCCTTATTAGCCGAACAGATAGTCTGGGTTAATGACTTCTCGTGTTACTGGTCCACACAGTCGTTCATCGCACTGCCCGGTGATAAGCTTATCACGCCTATCACGTGCCCCCGATACATCACGTGCTCGGTGACTAATTTTACCTGTTCGGGAATACCTCTCTACAGGTAAACCTTTAAAATTGTATATTTCAGCAGGACACCAATCGATTGGTTGTCTTTTGGCTCAAGATAATGAAAATGGTCATGAACAAGCTATTTATTATCTTAGTAGGAGGTTAAATGAAAGTGAGATAAAATATAAGCCTATTGAGAAGTTATGCTTAACATTATATTTTTTTGCAATTAAGTTAAGATATTAGATGTTACCGTCGACGGTGCAAATAATTTCACAAACAGATGTTGTTAAATATATCTTAACAAGGCCTATATTAAGAGGCAAATAAGATAAATGGTTGTTAGCCTTAATAGAATATTATTTACAATACATGCCCCAAAAGGCAGTAAAAGGATAAGCTTTAGCTGATTTTGTAGCAGACCATCCTAATATGTTATTGGAAAAGGATGAGTTTGAGGTACATATGGTTGAAATAAACCATGGAAACTGTCATTCGATGGCTCTAAAACTGATAGACGAGTTGGAGCAGGCATAGTTTTTACATCTCTAAAAGGGGAACTCTTATAGTTTTCTTTTCAATTAGATGAAAATAGGATTTTAACCAATAATCAAGCTGAGTATGAAGCTTTGATTATCGGTTTAGAAATTGCAAAAGAATTGAATATTAGGTATTTAAATGTTACAGGGGATTCACAATTGGTGATTCGACAGATAACAGGTGAATATAAGTGCAATCATCCTTTGCTAGAATTACAACTACAGAAAGTTAAAATTCTTGTATCATGTTTTGATGAAGTTCAGTTACAACATGTTTATAGATTAGAAAATGGTGATGCTAATCAAATGGCACAAATTGCTTCTGGAATTAGAATTCCAGAAGGACAAAATGAAAAATTAATAAAAGTACAAAAGAGATTCTTGCCTTTCTCGATCGAAAGAGATGGGAATAATTTCGATATTATGGAACTAAACTTGGTAGATGATTGGAGAGTTCCAATAAGGAGATTCCTAGAGAATCCAAATGAAAAAACAGATAGAAATATAAAGCAAAGGGCTATTAATTATATCATAATGGGAGACGACTTGTTCAGAAAGTCCTCCGATGAAGAATTATTACTGTGTATTGATAAACCCCAAACAATGACAGTTATGGGAGAAGTTCATGAAGGAACTTGTGGTTCTCATCAATCTGGAGAAAAGATGAAATGGTTACTTAAAAGATATGGCTATTATTGGCCAACAATAAGAAAAGATTGCATCTCTTATGCTACGGGATGTCAAAAATGTCAACAATATGGACCCATTCAGAGGGTTCCAGCTTTCCTTTACAATCAATCGTTAAACCATGGCCTTTCAGAGATTGGGCAATCGATATGATTGGAGAAATAATTCCTCATTCTTCTCAACAACATGAGTATGTAATGGTAGCTACGGATTATTTTACAAAATGGACAGAACCTATTCCATTGAAGAGTGTAGCACAAAAACAGGTAATTGATTTCATTGAGGAATATATTTTCTGTCGATTTGGTATTCCTGAAACAATTACAGTTGACCAAGCATCCGTGTTCAATGGTCAAGAAGTAATGGCTTATGTTAACTCATATGGAGTATAAATTTTGAATTCTTCTCCTTATTATGCCCAACCAAATGGGCAGGTGGAATCAACTAATAAAATCATTAAGAATACTCTATCTAAAATGATAATTGATAATCCCAGAGAATGGCATGATTTATTGCCAAAAGTGTTATGAGCTTATAGGACTTCAAAAAGAGAGAGTACAAGAGCTACACCATATGAATTGGTGTATGGCCAAGCTGCAGTGTTGCTCGTCGAAATTAATGTTATATCCCATAGAATTGCCAGGCATTATGATCCAAATAATGTTGATTTCGAAGAAGCAATGTATCAAGAGTTAGATGGACAAGAAGAGTCCAGAATAGATGCTTTAAATAATATACAAGCACAAAAGAAAAATATAGAAAGAGTTTACAATAAAAGAGTTCATGAGAAATCATTTGCAGAAGGTGATTTGGTTTGGAAGGCAATTTTGCCTTTTGATAAGAAAAAGAAAAGAAATTTTGGTAAATGGTCTCCAAATTGGGAGGGCCCATTTCGTATATTAAAAGTACTGAGAGGTGGAGCTTATCAGTTAGAATCTATTCTTGGAACTGTACATGAAAGAACAATCAACGGAAAGTATTTAAAAGCATACTTTCCATCTCCTTGGGAGTTAATCGATGGATAAAAGAGTCATAAGTTAAAGGTAATTCATACATAACAAATCATTTGCAAAAACCTGAAAACTAAGGCTTACTTCTCATTCAACATAAAACAAGTTACATTTCCTACTTGTAGACACCCCAATCTGGGCCTCCGAATAATCTTTAAGTTCCCCGATGATGAAATAAGGAAAAATATACCTTCAAGGCTTGGATTGTTGCTCCTTTGCTACTCCTTCTCTAAACCTCAAGAAAACCCCTTCCCAAACATGTAGGGTGGCCCCCGGTTCAATTGCAAAGAGAAAAACGTGCTTGCTTGGTCAAAAATAACTTTTTTTTATGACACACTGATGGTAAAATGGGCACACATTTCAATGTATAAAACATCTTTGAATGAAACCAATCGAGTTAGAAAGAGAACTCGACAAGCTTTCCAACGCTTTGAAAAATGCCCAAATCCGAGTTCGAGAGTGTCCGGGGCGCCCCCGTGAAGTTCAGAGTGCTGAGCTGTCTCGAAAAACCGCACGACATTTCAAAATGCAGCATGGCATTTTAGAAACGCAGCACGGCATTTCAGAAAAATTCAAAAAAAATCACTCTACCACGCGGGATTTCAATACACCGCCCGGCATTTTGAAATTTGAAACTCTGACAGGAGGAGCGTCTGTCAGATTCCTTTACAGACTGTTTTGAGCACATTTTGCACGTTTTTTTTTCCTTTGGGTGCACTCCAAGCACATTTTTGCCTATAAATACACCCCTCCTCTTAGAGAAAAAGGATCTTTCTTGATTCTCTCTCTACAGCTCCTTACACCCATTACCATACTCCTCTTTCTCTCTCTCTACATCAACCCACAAATTGGGCTATTGAGAAATCAATCTCAAATTGATTTCTCTCCCTCTCTCTCTCTACACTCATTTGCTCTTAAGTCTCTCAAACTCAACCCAAATCAACCTTCGCTCTCTATTTTCAAGCACATTCAAGCTTCGATCAAAGAAGTTTTCAATCCGAATCAACCTCCATTCCTCCATCTTCAAGCACATCCAAGCTTCGATCAAAAGGTATAAACATATTCCTTGGGCTAAACTACGTTTAGCTTTGAGGGGAGCCGATCGAGGCCCTTCTCAGTCTTTCTATACTGAGTTTGGGTCTCAAACGAGCTTTATATTCAAAAAGCACAAAACACAGTTTCTGCACTTGATACACTACATCGTGCGGCATTTTACGACACCGCACGGCGTAGTGTATTATACCGTGCTTTATTTCATTTCTTGTACATACTCTTTCTTATGTTATTTTGTTTAGTCTGTTCATTACTTTTCTACGCGGGCACATTCCAGAATCAAGTTTCATGTTAAAATCATCTTTTTGACTTCATTAAATCCTTTAACACTTCAAAAAGCTTTTAACATTGTTTTACATAATAAAGATGAACAAATGGGTCTCATAAATCATCTTTAAGAGATTCGAAAAATATAAAACAAACTGTTTGGCGGACCTATGTTTGTTTTGTTATGTAAAAGCGAACTGATTCTGGAATGCATAGACAGGTGCACCGCACGGCGTTTCAGTTACACCGTGCGATGCATCCGGTCCGTCGCGCGGTGTTTCACATGATATTGGCAGAT
This sequence comes from Rhododendron mucronatum var. ripense, assembly GCA_019656295.1. Lineage (NCBI taxonomy): Eukaryota > Viridiplantae > Streptophyta > Magnoliopsida > Ericales > Ericaceae > Rhododendron > Rhododendron mucronatum. The sequence continues at coordinate 2,390,178 of BPLT01000002.1, forward strand.
TGCCGTAATGCTATTATTTCATTTTCTATACATGGCTCATCCATTTCATACTGTACAGTTTGCACCACAAGCACGCCAATGTGTTATATTAAATCTCATGTCCCTTTCCCGTACATGTTTTAATCAAAGTTAAGTTTTTCCAATGATATTAAATCCCCTATCTGAAATGCTAAGTAGAGACTAGTTTTTACCGGGCGAGCGGGATGCTTTTCCAACAAAACCTTCCCCGTTCGTAACGTGGCTCCCGAACCCAAAATCTCAACGTTTTCGCTAGACCAAAAAGCCTTTTTCTTTTCAAATCAAGCTCTCGGTTTTTCGAATCATCCATCTCAAAAATCCGGATGGCGACTCTCTTTTTGGGCACGCGCCGGGGCGGGGAGCCCACACTACTTACAAAAAGGAAATAAAACATAACATTTCCTACTCAAAAAGGAAATAGAAAATAAAAATAGAATTTAAATGATGCCTATAAATCTAGGCATTGACAGGTGCTATAGGATTGCCATCAGCATCGATTCGAATGATTTCAAAATCATGTAAGAAACTCCAAGTAACAAAAACATGGAATTTTTCCCAAACATAGGTTAGGAATTCATGCTCTTTGTCCCTAGCCATCTCCTCTGCATCCATCTTTATCTTTTTATCTACTAATGGCCTCATGGCCATTACACTCTTCTCAGCTTTAGCCAAAAGATTAGCTCTCTTATAGTTCTTCTTGCAGAGCCAGTTCTAAAGCTTCTTGAGAAGGGTTTTTGAGGGGTTTGGTGGTAAGTCCCAATTAGAGTGATTTAGGTCCAACACTTTGTTATGAAGTTTGACCACTTTTTCATGGTGTACTTCATAATCAACCCAAAAGGGGTCATAGTGAGCAACAGTGCTGGTCTTCATCCAAAGCCTTATAAGAGGCAATGCAGATTTAAACCCATGAAGATGGGTCGTAATGAGACTACTCTCATAAAACTGGAGAGTTTCACATGCCCACAAGAAATTCAAGTATGGGACATGTTCTTCCAGAATGTGGATATCCAGAAAGGCAAAAGCAGCCGGTAGTTCTTTGGCTGTATTTTCGTCAGAATCTCCATAGATCGAATACCCTACATGGGCATGAGACAGTGGAGGGTTATACCTTAGTTCTCTAACTCTGGGAACCAATCAGGGTTCTCTGGGAGAGGAGAGATGTCAGGCTGATCATCAGAAAAGCCATCGGGAAAGCATGGCTTTCTTACTACTTCTTTCCAATATGGTTGCTGAATTTTGGCTCTTTCAAAGAGGGATTCATGATTTTCCAAGCTCGGCTTGCCACCTGCCTTTGCCAGTTGAAATGACATTGGCCTATAGTGCATGGAAACTAGTGAATCCAATAGCATTGCCCTTGGTTCCTCTCTGACCCAGGGGAATTGGTAGCTGACTTTGACATGGGAGCGTCAAATACTTGAGTTTGGATACAGAGGAGGATCCTCCATTCTTACGATCACCCTTTCAGTGGGTGGTGTGACATTCCAACTTGCTGGAGGATTGGATGGCAAAGGGTCATCCCAGCCAGAAATGGCTGTAATAGGAGAAAGTGGTTGATTGACGGCATCAAAAGAAGATGAGGGGTTGTTTAGATCAATTTCCATGGTCTCAATTTGACTATGAGCAGAAAAAATTACAAAAAAAAGAAGTCAAGTTGGAATGAAAGAGAATCGATGTGAAACCATTCCATAAAGGTTTAATTTATAAAAGAAAAGATGAATAACGGTTCAGTTCTCTAAGCAGTTGATCGAGCAGTTATTACGCATGATCATCTCCACTATCAGGAAGTGGAGGAGACGGTTGACGTTTCCCATGGGATGTCATTGGTTGATCCCATCGATGAAGAGTTAATATTTAGCCACGATTTATATCCACTATCAAGAAAAGGAATAGTCGGTTAATGGTTTTGTGATTTCCAATGGAGCAACCCTATCGATGAGGGGTGACGAATAGTCATAAGGTGAGGTTTGGTATTTCCCTATTGATTCTGAACAGAAATTGATTAGAGCTTATAATTTTGAGAAATGTAGGAATGGGATAAGAAAACGTACTCAAAATTAGTATAAATGTTCTTATCACAAAAGACAAAACCAATAAAAGCCTGAAGAATAGGCTAAACATTACAAGAGAATAAAAGAAATAATTAAAGAAGCATGAAAACATATAGGCCAAATTTACAGTTGTACTACACAGACTGGCTAATGATTTTTTGACTTAGCTTCTATGAACAACTTGGAGAAGTAACTCCACTTGCTATTTGTAGCATTGTATCTCTCTTGATATTTCAGAAAGTCTGTGTTGGCCATTGTTATGATGGCCTTAGTCCCTTGCTCATTACAGGTAATCTTGGACAATTCATGACTGATCAACTCTTTCCGTGCTAATAAAGTTTTCTGTTGCTCATCGAGTTGACTTAAGCGTGCAAGGAGTTTAGTTTTTTCATCCTCAATTTGTTGCAATTCATCCTTCAGCTGATGAATATTGCTTCCCATTGTGTCCAATTTTGTTGAAATAGCTGCAAATTGACTGAGGGTATCTTGCTTGTCCTTCATTTCTTTCTGACAGTAGGCTGCTATTGTCAGACTCTCGTTTATAATTGAGCCAAACTCCTCAAGTTTGATTTGCTCAAACAGTGGAAACACCTTCTTGGATATCAAATAATTCACACAGCTAGTAAAAGTTGTAGTGTGATCAATGGCAATCTCCGATAAAGGAAGCTCAAGCAACTCAAAGAAGGTTTTCATTTCATCTTTGGTCTCTTCACTAAGTTCAGAGGAAACTGGAGGAGTCAAAGATTCAGAAAATTTAGAAATGGACCTCGAGTAGAATTCAGAATATTTCTTGGTTTTAGTCAGCATGAAGTCCAAGTCAGAGGTTGGTGAATTGGTTGTTAATTCAGGATCAGCCCTACTAACAGATGGAGGGGAGGTTATTGGAGTTGTGGATTTAATAGCCAAATCTGGAGTGTCAATTCCCACTTCAGTCTGTGGCTGCTCTAGGACCTCAGTAGCCTCAATCGATGGTTCCGTTGAAAGAAAAGGCTCTGGCACTATTTCTCCTTGAGTATGAGAATGGATCCCTAGTTGTTCAACATTAAAAGTCTCCTTTTCTACAGGAGATTCAATTTCCAGAATCGCAGGAAAATTAGGAACTGAATTCAAAATGAGATCTGTAATGGGGTCAAGTGGCAAGCCTACATCCAAAGTTGTTAATGGATGTTTCAAAGGTGAAGGAGCAATCGATGGGAGATCAGGTTCATTAACAGAAGAAGGTTTGACAGGAGTTGATAGGTTTGTGGTAGAACCTTTGTCTTTTTCACCTTCATCATCTGACTGAGGTACCATTTGGAGTTTTCTCCTTGTTTTCTAACATAAAAGAAAAGAAATGAATCAATAACGGACTAAAATATGATATATATAAGTCCAACAAACTAGCAGAAATGAAATTATTACCCTTTGAAATGTTACTAATATCTCTGAGTCCTCAGCTATTTCTGTTTGGACTTGTCTGTCGATCAGGTAAGTTGAGTCCCTTCATTGCATCTGCCATAAGTGGGGGATCTCGTAATGTATCTCGGACATGAGAACTTCTGGTTCTTTTCTTTGTTGGAGGTGAAGTCTCAAGTTTCTTCCCTTTATCTTGACCTTTTGGTTTAGAAACAGGGACCTTCTTAAGAATTGAAATTATAAGAAATTAATAATAAGAATATAATTATGATGACCATTAAATAAAGGTTGATTTCATAAACATAATAGATGATACTTGATGGATAATCTTCAGGATCAAACCTCAAAAGGCAGTTGCTCAACTCCTTGTTGAATATAATAGGTTTAACACAATCCCAAAACAATTTAAATTCTGAGGTTGAGGAAGGGTCGGCCACAAAACTCATCAGTTGGAAACTGGCTTTGATACCTTGAAATTGACCAATCAATTCCTTGATCAGAGAAGTTTGAGTTATATTTGGCCTTGTCTTGGCCAAATCTTTGATCCTTGGATGAGTATGAGGGACAGGGATCCCTTGCACAAAGCCAAATTGCCTAGCACATTGATTTGGCATGTAGATTTCAAAACTGCAATTTGAGAAGCGCGTAGTTGATGGAGAAAACCCAATCGATAGGAACCTCGAGATCAAAATGCTAGCCCAAAATTCATTGACCGTTTGGGCTGGGACTAAAAACTGAAGAATGGGTTCTATCCTTTTTGATGCTGAGTATTGGCAGTCCTTAAAAGGAAGCCAATTGGTACAAAAACAGGGCTATAAAAAGCCTTGAAGTACCTCTTGAAGGATGAATCTTCATTTTTGGGCTCATGAGCTAGTAAGTACTCTGCATAGCTCAAGCATTCGCCCCCATCTTTTCTCTTCGGATAAAAATTTGTGGGCTTGAGATATGGAAAGTAAGCATACAGCCATGCTTGAAGAATCCAGAATGGGCCACCACAATTACTGGTGATTTTGTTCTGCGTGAATGTCCATAACCATTTATATAACTGTAGACACCCTATTTTGAACCTTCCAAATTAATTTACTTATGGTGTTCGATTCCCCGATGATGAAACGAATCAAGAACACCCCAGAAATGTTAGTGTGTTTGAGTTTTGAGCATTCCAGAAACCCTTTCAGATCCATCTCAAACCCTTCAAACCAGAACCAAATGGCTTCAACAAAACCCAACTTGCATACGCTGGTATTCACCTGGCGTGCGCTAGTCCTCTGCCACGTGTCAATCATCGGTCAACTTTGACCGTTGACCAGATTTGACCTGGCGTACGCCAGGTATATAGTGGCGTACGCCAAGTCAACCTCCGGTCAAACTTGTGTTTTTAAGCATGCAGAAGCCATGGGTAGGGGTCTACAATACATGGGAACCTTCCAATCCATTGAAAAATCAATCTCGGCCGGGGGGACATTTCTTACACCCATCCCATCATCTTTCTCCTCTCATCCAATGAGAAGAGAGACTTAAGGGCTAAGGCTCCAGTCACTTTGGCTGGCCTTAACCCCTCTCTCTCCCTCTCCCCCTATATATACCCCCTCCATTGGTCTTTCAAAAGGTTGCTCCTTCAAGTTTCAAGTTCCCAAGTCTCTTTCTCTGTATTTTTCTTTGGTCTTCTTGCTTCTTCTTCTTTCATCCATTGGAAGAGTAAACAAGGGACCCCTCCACACACCTCTTGCAGTCAAACATCCACCACCATCCATCATCCAACCCTCAAGTTCAAAGCTCAAACATCTCTCAAACCTCAAAAGCCAAAGGTATACACTTTGGTACTGTTTTTTTCTGTTCTGGTCCCTGAGGGGAGCTAACAGGGTCAAGGCTGGTAATCAAAACCAGTCCTGGCCCTAAAGCTATCAAAGTTTCAAAAGCAAAAAAAAAATCGTTTCTAACTAGAATCGGCGTGCGCCGGTCATAGGCCCGCGTACGCCGGTCCGTGGCAGTACGTACAGTTTTAAAATTTGATCTGTCTGGACCCTGCGTACGCCACTAAAAAGGTGGCGTACTGCAGGTCCGAGCCCTCCGGAACTGGCGTATTCCAGTCGTAAAATGGGGTCTAGATCTTTGTTTCATGCTTTATTTCTTGTCCATTCATCACCTTATTGCATGCTAAAAACCAATTTCCAGCTTTCTGTATTTAGAACTGTTCAAATGTAGCTTTCAATACTTGTGTCTTTCTGCTTCTTAAGGCCTCTGGGGTACGTCTGGTCATGTTCCAGAACCCAGATGATGTAAAAGCCAAACACTGGTTAGAATGCAAGCCTGGCGTACGGTCGCCATGGGGAGGCGTGCGGCATGCTTGACACAGACCAGCGTCTGGCCCTTACATCGCAGTTCAGTCCCGGCCTCTTGTTCCTCCCCACTCTGTTTATGGGGTTTGCTTTGCTGTTTTCCTGGCTCTTAGCCATCTCTCATGACTGTACATGTGCATAATCTATCTTATCAACTGCGTGGTTTGTCCTGGGTGTGCACTGGTCCATTCCAGAGCCCAGAGGGTTGAGAGTAGGAGCCGTAAGAAATCAGTAGGGTAGTACTGTACGCCAGCTTCGAGGTGGCGTGCGCAGGGTATGGTGGCGTGCAGTGGCCTGGCCATTGCGTGCCAGCATGCTGCCTGCTCACGTGTCCGAAAAGCAGCATACATCATCCCGTTGAACTTTTTGCAGTGCTTGTTCTCAATCTAGGTTCTTACGTTTAATTCAATTCAAGCAAGCAAACCATCATCCATAAACATTTTTGTCATATAATCTGCAACTTGTTACAGTTTTTAACCCCCATTAACTGTTCCCCGCCCTAACTGGCTAAAAATGATCAAATGAGAGAAAAATGCAAATGTTTTAATAAAATGCCCGGGTAGAGACCGATCTCTGGATTGGGCGAGAGGGGTGCCATAAAACCCTTCCCCTCTCGTAACCTGGCTCCCGAACCTCAGATATCGAAGGTGACGACGGACCAGTCTACGCCTCTTCAAATCAAATCAAACCTTTTCCAAATCAAAGCAAATGTAGCAAAAACGTTTTCGAGTTCGGTTCCTTGGGTATTCCTCCACTAAAACCCGAGTGGCGACTCTGAATCGAAGCGTTTCGCCGCGCTATTTTCTAAAAGGGCCGCCCCCAAACAATTCATTTCCTGCAAACCAAAATCGGGCGATTTTTGGGGCGTGTGCCCACAGTGGCGACTCTGCTGGGGACCATTGCATTGATTAGTATTTGGGCATTAATACATAAATGAACAAACTTCGAAAGTCTATCAAAACAGTACGCTCCGCGCTGCTGAAGAATGGAATGGTAACGTAACAGGATCTCAGCATCCGACCAATCCAAACTGGGGCTTTTACTATTGTTCACTTGTGTAGTTTTGTCCAAGTATTGATTGATAAAAGTGAGCCAAACTTCAAAGGGCATTTTCAAAACCTTGCGTTTCTCTCTCATTTAAATCATTCTTCTCCATTTGCATCGATGTTGGAAGCTATCAAAGTTTCAAAAGCAAAAAAAATCGTTTCTAACTAGAATCGGCGTGCGCCGGTAATAGGCCCGCGTACGCCGGTCCGTGGCAGTACGTACAGTTTTAAAATTTGATCTGTCTGGGATCTGTCTGGACCCTGCGTACGCCACTAAAAAGGTGGCGTACCGCAGGTCCGAGCCCTCCGGAACTGGCGTACTCCAGTCGTAAAATGGGGTCTAGATCTTTGTTTCATGCTTTATTTCTTGTCCATTCATCACCTTATTGCATGCTAAAAACCAATTTCCAGCTTTCTGTATTTAGAACTGTTCAAATGTAGCTTTCAATACTTGTGTCTTTCTGCTTCTTAAGGCCTCTGGGGTACGTCTGGTCATGTTCCAGAACCCAGATGATGTAAAACCCAAACACTGGTAAGAATGCAAGCCTGGCGTACGGTCGCCATGCGGTGGAGTGCGGCATGCTTGACACAGACCAGCGTCTGGCCCTTACATCGCAGTTTAGTCCCGGCCTCTTGTTCCTCCCCACTCTGTTTATGGGGTTTGCTTTGCTGTTTTCCTAGCTCTTAGCCATCTCTCATGACTGTACATGTGCATAATCTATCTTATCAACTGCGTGGTTTGTCCTGGGTGTGCACTGGTCCATTCCAGAGCCCAGAGGGTTGAGAGTAGGAGCCGTAAGAAATCAGTAGGGTAGTGTACGCCAGCTTCGAGGTGGCTGCGCAGGGTATGGTGGCGTGCAGTGGCCTGGCCATTGCGTGCCAGCATGCTGCCTGCTCACGTGTCCGAAAAGCAGCGTACATCATCCCGTTGAACTTTTTGCAGTGCTTGTTCTCAATCTAGGTTCTTACGTTTAATTCAATTCAAGCAAGCAAACCATCATCCATAAACATTTTTGTCATATAATCTGCAACTTGTTACAGTTTTTAACCCCCATTAACTGTTCCCCGCCCTAACTGGCTAAAAATGATCAAATGAGAGAAAAATGCAAATGTTTTAATAAAATGCCCGGGTAGAGACCGATCTCTGGATTGGGCGAGAGGGGTGCCATAAAACTCTTCCCCTCTCGTAACCTGGCTCCCGAACCTCAGATATCGAAGGTGACGACGGACCAGTCTACGCCTCTTCAAATCAAATCAAACCTTTTCCAAATCAAAGCAAACGTAGCAAAAACGTTTTCGAGTTCGGTTCCTTGGGTATTCCTCCGCTAAAACCCGAGTGGCGACTCTGAATCGAAGCATTTCGCCGCGCTATTTTCTAAAAGGGCCGGCCCCAAACAATTCATTTCCTGCAAACCAAAATCGGGTGATTTTTGGGGCGTGTGCCCACAATAACGTCCCTAATACAAAGGGAGCCAGTGCAAGCTTCGCGTCTTGAGCCAAACAGATGGCTAGACAAACATATTCCTTGGTAATCTTTAAACCAGATACGCATAATACATATTTGTTGAGCCAATACAAGTAAAATGCTACTTTTTCAGTAAAGGATGGCTCTCTGGGATCAGAAGTACAAAAGATGGATATGAAATTGGCATAACTCCATGAATTATCAAAATTCTCAAATGGGGGGTCGCAAGGTTGATGATCTAGGGCAGCATTAACCTCTGCGCCCATGCTCGACAGGCCAGTTAGATGAATAATGTCCAAATAGTGGGACTCATGGGGCCATTTGGAAACACAAAACCGTTGGATGAAACAGACCAAAAACAAGCAGCAGCAACAATCAAGTTAGGGTTTAATTCGAAGGCCTGTGTAGAAAGGTCTATTGCTTCATAGATGCCCATTGCATACCACGAGAGATGTAAATATCTCTTCATACGATCAACCCACTTTGTCCAAGATGGGAAAACGGTGGGCCATGATCGGATTGTTCCTCTGGTATTCCAGCCAGTACGATGAAGGCCTGGGAGCAAAAGGAGCAAAGGTTCGTCAAAGTTCACCGGGTAGTAAGTCGGTAATTCCCCAGGGGAATTTGGAAAGTAAATAGGACCCAGTACAAATTTGGAGGGATAATTAACCACAGGAATGAAATAAAGAGTTAATTGGTGTGCCTCCCTTAGACATTGAGGGTACCTTGGACAATATGACTCCGTTGGGGTCTCAGTTTCTTGAGAACTCGACTCTTTCTTCTTGCTTGATTGCAGAGTCAATAATTTGGAAGAAGCCTTTGAAGCCATTGCTTTACTTAGTAGAGCTTTCTTGGGCGCCATCGATGCCGGAGTTGAATCGTTGGCGTTGATTGTTTGCAAAGAGAAAATAGAGCAACGTTGCCCTAATTTTTATAAACGAAAGGGTATATATAAGTTGGAAGAACCTTGTGTGTTGATCACGCCTTTTAAAAAGGTGAAGGAATTATTTACTATAGTTAAATGATTTTAACTCAAATAAACAAGGGGGGCATTATTTGCACCATAATTGAGATTTCATTTTACCCATCGATCGGGTGACACGTGGCAAAGGAAAATATGGACTGCTACAAGAATAGAATGGACTCACCTCAATTAATTTGGATTGGATTGAATCGATGGTGAAATGATAAAAAGTCTTCTCCATCGATTGGCCAACGCGTGGCGTAATTTTATGATTAGTTGATCCATCGATCAGGTGACAGATGTCAAAGGGAATTAATTCTCATGATTCCACGATTTAAAAGGGATGTCAACCACAATTAACGAAACGGTTTCCAGACGTGGACATGATCGGCAGTTGAAGAAGTTACTGTGCCAGAATTTGAAGAAGTTTCAACTGCTACTTCGGAGGGAAGATTTGAATTCAAAAATGAAGGCATTCCTATTTATAATCAAAGTACGAGATGATTGACGGACACACAAACAACGCCAATCAGGCCTTTATCTTTTCTTTTCTAAGAGTAGAGTTAACTTGTAATTGTTCACTCAATCATCTTGATTGATTGTTCTTCTACTTTGAGGGTTAATAAAGTCCATTTTGTTAATCTTCTTCCATACTTCGTCCACTTCATTGTTTGTTTCCAGAGAAGTCCTGAAATACGGCAAGGAACCAAACTCCACTTTCCATACCCACATTCCAGCAAGCTTACGATACGATTTTCCCGTCGATTCACCGTCGATTGGAAAGACAACAGAAATTTGGATAACAACGGGTAAGGTGCTAGGCATGTGGTATTGGAATCCCTTAAAAGACTCGGTAGAGCAATCATCCATAAAATATTTTAGACTCACCAACGGGTGAGGCGCTAGACAAGAGGTAAGAAAATCTCTAAACACACCCGGCTGAGCATTCGCACATGACACACAATGAGAAAATAAAATTTGAGATGAGGAAAGGAGTAACTAATTAATGTTGTGGATTAATGAGAGTATGGATGATTGTCTGCTCTATGAATTATCAATGTTACATTTGTTTCCATTGTACCTGAGTCATTATGTCTTGCTTTCGCCGTTCACATTTTCTATCATCTCATTTTCATATAAAGTTAGTGTAGAATTTTTTACTAGACTAGTGCAACTCATTCTTTCATATTTAAGATACAAATCAGGGTCAGTTACATGAAATATTGTGCATGCATTTTAACATTCTTTTGAAAGCTAACAAGAGGAGTTACTTATAATCTGTTCGGATGAATTTTTGAGAAATTTTTTTTATGAGAATAATGATTGGAAAGGATAATGAGTAGAGAGAGAAATGAGAAATAATAATTGGAGATAGAAGTAATGAGTTGAAAGTAATTATTAAAAGTAGCGGTAATGAGTATTTTTTGAGTTGAAAATATTTTTTCAAAAAGAACAACGAACAAGGCATTAGCATCTTTTGTAAATCACATTTTGAAGATATAAAGTAACTTTACTTTTGATTTATTTTGACTATGGATGATTGTAACCCAGTTAACTCTTCTTTCTCATTCGGTACTGTTGAAAAATTGGGCCGTGGTGCCTTTAAATGTAACCCTTTTGAACTTGGTGAATTAGCATGGAAATCTTTGTGGATATAATACCTATTAGAGAGGGTATTTTATTTATGAAAAACTATTATTATTTATGTTAAAAATCGGTGATATGACATAATGTGTAGCTTTTGTAGTACGTTACTATGTTGTATATGACGTTTTGTTTTTTGATCTACAATTGCTACGTTCATGTGTGATTATTTTTGTCTATGAAAATACTTAAGAAAGTTTCACATCCCAATGTAGAATAATTTTAATTTTTGACTTGATCAAATCAAATTATTTAGATTTTTACACATTTGTGTACTATTTATATAAATACTAGTTATATTGTATATAATATTAGTAAAATTATAAAATTTGGGGGTGGCTGGGGCCCTCTAGGCCCCTGTGCACTCCGCCATTGAAAACATGACAACTTTTTGGGATTGGGACGTAAGAATGAAATTTCTTATGAATCTCTGAGTCTTGCCTCTGATCAAACCGAGGAGAATAGGCAAGTGCGCGAGAGCTTGCTGGAACAACACTTACCGTCAAAAAAAAAACTAAACGGCCCACGCCACATGCTTTCCACTTCTTTATCACACCCGCGCGTGAACTTTTCGCCATTGTTTTTCAAACCATATCCTTCTCTCGTGCTGCAGTCAAGAGCAAGAAAAATTGCTAGGTGAAACGCAGTCAATACTCTTGTTTAATTGTCGTTAGTACGAATTTTTGCTAGACTCGTCAATTTTTTAGATTGATCTTTCATCTCAATGAGCGGAGTTTAAAAATTAACAGATTAAAACCAAAAGAAAATTATAATTCACTAAAGACCAAAAAAAAATTTAAATTAGTTATCTTTTATCTTTAGTGTTGCATTATCTGAACATTTAGCAACGTCGATTCATTTTTATAAACTTTGATTTCTCTTGTCGAGATGAATGAATGATGAAAAATTTAAAAAAAAAATCTCTTAAACGTAGCTGTGTTCCCTTTGGGTTTTTAGACCCAACTCTTTTTCGCTGTCCATGGTCTCTAATAAGTTTTCTCTCCATTTAATAATACTCTCATTTCTCGATCTATTATTCTTCACCCATTACCGAAAAACCTCCTGCAAAACCACATCGAACAAAGTGGCATGCTTTGTTAAATAAATCTTTAACATAAATAAATCCACTCAAAACTCATAGATCATAGATGCCAAACTCAGACCATATAGTGGTGTAGACTTTTATCTAGGGTACGTTGCTAAATGAAGCAAGTTACTTGAGTCTGAGGTCGTGTTCATTTGTTAAAAGCTTGTTTATGAGTGGTTTGTCACATAATCAAACCAAGCTTTAAGATTTTTTAAAACTCGTTAAGATTTCAAACCAAACTTGAACAAGCTATATATTATTCGGCTCATTCAGCTTATTATGTATAGAAAATTCAAACTACTTGAGATCGGCCCGTGTTTGGCCCGATTATAGATCATTTGAGATCAACTTGACTACAAGAAACCAGGTAATAGGTGACGAAATTGATTTTCATCACAAATAGTACACATTGGCGACGAAAAATTAATTTCGTCGCCACAATTGGCGCCAAATGTAATAAATTGGCGACGAAATTACTTTTTCGTCACAAAATGTACCAAACCGGCCACCAATTTGTCACATTTGGCAACGAAAAATTTCGTCACCAATTTTGTTACAATGGCGACGAAATTAAACCTTTGGCGACGAAATATTTCGTTCCAAATTTTGTTACAATAGTGATGAATTTTTTCGTCGCAAAAAGCATTAATTGGTGACGATTTTTTTTTCATCGCCAATTTTGTTACACAAATTTTTTCATCATTCTACTCTATTTATTTAGTTGTAAGGCTCTCTTAGGACTCTCATTGAAAGCCTTAGAGCCAAAAAATAATTATGACCCTTTAAATTGAAATTATGCGGAAGCGTTCAATCTACTCCTAGGGGGGGGGGGGGGGGGGGGGGGGGGGGGGGGGGGGTGGGGGGTGGGGGTGACTAGGAGTTTTGATAAAAAAAAAAAAATACCAATTTTCAGATTTAAAAATTAATATAGAAAAATAGGTTGATTATCTCGATTAATTCAAACAAAAAATAAAGCTGCAGCAGAATTAAAAATTGTAACAAGAGGCGCACGATTTATGTGGAAAAACTTAAGGTCCTAAATAACGCTAAGCAAAACCACGGCCTAACACTAGTGCTTTATTCTATTAATCAAAAAGAAGTATAGATTGCGAAATAGGAAAAACCTTACCCAAGCCTTTACCTATTCCTGCCAATCTCCGATGCTCCCAGAGCTTCTTCAAGATCCAATAGATGCACCACGGCCTTCACGCCCCATCTACGGATTCAACTGGCTCCGAATCAATCTCCAAAAGATTCGGCCACAGCAGCAAATCGTACCAAGAAATCACGACCAATGAATGGATGAATAATAGGATGTGAAGCGTGATCTACCAATCCTAGCCACCACAACTTCTCGATCTTCTCCCTTCCCCTCCTCCCCGTGGGTTCCATACCCATATGCGGTGGCAGGAGGGGGAGGCCATGGTACTACCAACTCCCTTTCTTTATTTTTGTTTTTTTCCCTTCTGTCTCTCCAGATCTACGACTTGTCGTCTGATCTGTGAGAGTTTTGTCTCTCGTTCTACGAGAGTTTTGTCTCTCTTTCAATGAGAGTTATTAGTTTCGTTTTTGGACGAAGTTTGTCTACTGATCGAGTTCTTTCAATCGAAGTTGTTTCACAATGATATCTGTGCTTCAGCGTTCTTTCCCTACACGATATCTTTGGCGACGCAACCCGTGGCGGCTTGCAGATCTGTAATTCTTGGGAGTTCATTGGTGCGTTCATACTTGGGTGGAGTGCATCTGATCGTCTGGGTATTTGGTGTCCTTTCTCTTTAACTTTGCACTTTTTCTCGTTTGAGACTCTGAATTAGATGTTAGGCAGTTTAAAAGTGTCGCTATTGCGTCAGGCCATGTCTGGGTTAGGATGAAAGATATCGATTGCCTTGTGATTTATTTGTTTTTCTATTTGTTAGACGATTAGTTTGGCTTTGTCGAATTCTTTGTAATGATCTCTGTTTTGTAAGTGCCGTTGGGCGTTTATCAATACAATCTTCTCACTTTTTTTTAAAAAAAAAATTCAACTTAAACGATTAAGGATTAAGGTAATGCATGTTATGTATATAAGAATATGAGTAAGGAAAGTCCCCTAATCAGTAACGGAGACTAAAATATTTTTGAACTCAATAAGCCATGCATGAGATGCCGTGCAATGCTTTTACCTCTTACGCAATTGGATCAATTTCGCAGCGGTCAACTTGGCGTAGAAAATGGGAGGAGCATCGAGCGAGAAACTACCCCATAAGAACCTACCCATTACAATCAAACGGAGTCAATATAACAGAGACACCAATGGAGGTTTTGAACAACCCCGGAAAGTGCCAAAATATCTAACAATCTCCCCTTTTGGCATTTCCGGGACAAAACCAACTGCACTAAACCATAACAAAAAAATACAATTGAAGAAATAAACACTAGCCTAAACTAGGTCTATCCAACAAAGCTTAAGTTGCACTTCCAATACCTGTAAAGGATAGCTCTACAAAAAAAACTATGCTCCAAAATATATGTTACGAAGAATAGAATGGATCAACATAATTTGATAATAAACGACAATGCAACGTTATATCCAATAGTAGAAAACTAGACCAACGTTCATCAATAATATAAATCTCCCCAAATGAACAATAGCACTCAAAAATTTTCTATCTTTATGCAAGACTCAATGACACATGACACATATAAACTCTCTCCCTTTGTGTCATGGAAAAACAAAGCAAAAAAGTATATATCCGAGTGAGACACATGCAACCTGAAAGCATATGAGAGAATCATACGATATGCAATAACAAGAATCACATAGGCAAGATGGCTACAAGAGAAATGCATCGAATGGAAATTTAAGACCATATCAACTCATGTAAGAAGACTCGTCAAAAAAACAAAAAAAAAAACTCATGTAAGAAGAATGATGCAGATCAAAGAATGGACAGAATGCCATGCTCAAGCCTATGAATGTGAAGCGTAAACGTCATGCATGAGGAGCAAGAAAACTTATCAAGGACTAAGTGGGTGCTATAATCTTATCTCAAAAAAGGTTTAAACAAGACTATCACGAGGAAGTCAAACCAGAAACGCTCGGACCTAGGAACTTAAGCACAAACCTCATCGGTTGTTTTAGACTCGAGATTAGCGACTTACACCTAGCCTTGTGGGGCAAAGGAATCAGACAGCTATATCCTCTAAGGCGAAGAGACAAATTTAAATAAATCCCTTTTTGTCGATTTTCTTTTTCTTTATAGGGGTATTGTTCATCTTCTTCTTTTTTTGATTTTTCTTTCTAAACAATAGACAAGAAATAAAAGAAAGTGCCAAATTGATTTTTCCAAACCCTAGAGGTGCTTTACACACCAATCCATAGGAGGCCCACCTCATAAGGAGTCGAATGAGGGAAAGCATCTCTAGGTAAACAACGAATATGTGGTCAATCAAAGTGATTAGTCAAGATAAAGCCAACTGAGACTCAATAGAGACCACTTAAACAAAGTAAGTTTACTAACTCCAAGTGAGATTGTGTGCATAGAAATATGAGCATTGGATTCTATTACCAAAGCAGAGAACAACACACTATGTAATAGAGAGATATGATAGAAACTTCAATTTGATACATAACTCTCAAAGGTAAAAGCATATGTAAAACTGATATCCATACAGCACATGAATCCCAAGCACGTAAAAAATATTGCAAGCACGCACACGATTAAAAAAAAATCTTTGACGCAAAACAATACATCAAAAAAAAAATACTACTAAGTACATAACAACACTTGACAACTCAAAATTAAAAACATTTATAGCAAGCATATGAGATGACATATGACCCCACACACAATCTAATCCAAAGAAATTAAACCAAGAGATTTTCTAAGGTACTCAAACCTAAGAGAATCTAAAGGCTTAGTGAAAATATTTGTTGTTTGAACTTGTGTGGGTATAAACTTATCATTCAACTGACGAGTTTGAAAGCCTAGAAAGTAAGTCAATTATCCCATTGGGCTCATTTGAAACTCATGGGACATCTGTGCCCCAAAGCGTCTCGCATGCCACTCATTTTTGGATTTGAACACTATCATCAACATATATTTGAGGGATTAAAAGGTCGCTCTCAATTTTCTTCAGAAATAAAGTTCGGTTTACTCCCCCTTTCACAAAGCCGATATGTAAAAGATGGTCGGTTAAACATTTAGTGGTTGGAAATAAATTTATCTTTTTATGAGAGCATTTTATTAATTTGCCCTTCATGTAACCATCACACACAAGTCCTTGCACATTGGCAAGTCTGGGCACTGCCCTCATAGTGTCATTCTTGGTTATTCGATGCAATTCAGGAAAATTTACATGTCCTAAACGATGGTGCCAAATATCTACATCGGTCAAGCAAGACTCGTTGACACACATTAGAACATGCAATTTCAACACAACAGCAATTATCTCAACACAACAGCAATTATCCGAGGAGCGAACACCTTTAACCACACACACACCCGAAGCATCAACAATAGAGCAATTATTCTTAAAAAAATTGACTTCATGCATATTATCACAAAATTGTCCTATGCTTAATAGGTTAGCTTTCAAACCCTCAACATATAATACGTTATCTAACGAAGGAGTCCCGGATGCGTTTATGGTGCCTTGTCCAACGATTTTACCTGTATTACCATCACTGAATGTGACAAAACCACCATTATACTTCTCTAACTTAGCAAACAAAGATTTATTTTCGGTCATGTGCCTAGAACATCCACTGTCTAAGTACCAAGCGCAAGCATCATGTGCCTGAAAAGCAGTGTGTGCAACATGACAAACGACATCGACTCTCTTCCATGTTTGCTTTGGTTTGATATTCACATGCGAGGTGTGACCATGTGTAGCACGTCTTTCAACAATTCTATCAGTCTTTCCATTATTATTAGCCAAATTTGACAACTTTTTGATTTTCTCAACGAGGTGAGAAGTTTGATTTGCCAATTGACTCAATTTATTTTGAAAATTCTCATTCTTAAAGTTTGTGAGAGACTGACGCACAACTTGAGGTCTTCCCACATTGGATTGACCATACCGAACACTTTTATTAACTGGGGTTATAAACAGTTTCCCCTTTGTTCTCTGATTGTCCCTTTTAAGTGTATAACAATATGGTCGAATATGACCTTGACCACCACAATAGTGACAAATAAAAGGATTTTTCTTTTCAAGAGCATGATTACGATTGTAAGCATTCTTAATGATAGTGGGAGATTTTATAGAAAATTCAAGTTTATCGCTCACTACGTCATTCTTTGCAATTTCAGATTTCACAAACTTGATTTCCTTTTTTGTGAACTCGTTAGCCTTATGTATCAGTGAAGGTGGATCAACAAACCCTAAGCCACTTTTATTTCTAAACGTACGTGTCATCTCATTAATACGAGTTGCGCCACACTCATTACGCTTTATGGCCTCAGTGGCCTCCCAAAGGTCATGCTCCAATTCAAAAATCCTATCCTTAGACCCTTCAAGAGCCTTCAAGGCATCCACATGCTCTCTCTCAATTTTGGCAAACTTGTCTGCGAGATTAGCGTTATAGGTTTTTACTTTTTCACACTCAATGTTCTTAGATTCAATGTCATTTCTAAGTTTATTCCTTTCACCACAATTTTCTCGATGACACTCATGAGTTGTTTCTTTTTCTTTTTCAGTTTGACACCCTATTTAAACAATTGATTATAGGCCTCATGAATAGAATCTATATCATCATCACTATTCTCACAGTCTTCGTCAGTCGAGACATACTTACTATCATCGCTAAAAGTTGTAAAAAGTTCAACTGATTTTGGGGACGTGGGGGACTTAATGTTGGCAATAAGCACAGAATATCTAGAAGCTTCAAAACCCCCATCACTACTCTCATCACTATTGTCATCCCACGTAGCCTTATAACCCTTGGCCACTTTCTTTTTAAGAGTGTTTGCACACTCTACTTGAACATGCCCAAAACCATGACGCTCGTGACATTGTATACTTTGGGGTTTCTTGGATTTATCAATAGAAGATTTCTTTTCATTATCCCTAGAATTAAAATTATTGCCCCCACTAGTCAAAGAAGAAAATTTTCCAGAATTATTATTTTTACGAAATTTAACAAATTTTCTAAATTTTTTAGCAAAGAAAGCAAGTTCTTCTTTGTCAAGGTCATCATCACTCTCTTGTGTCACAAAGGATTCTTCTCTAGAAGATTTAAAAGCAATGCTTTTATTAGGCTTTAATGTAGGTTTATTTGAGAGATGATTTAATTCAAACATTTGAAGTTTACCTACGAGTTCCTCAAAAAGAATGTCATCAACTTTATCACTTTCTTCGATCGCAACTACCTTAGCCCTAAACTTCTCAATAAGAGACCTAAGCACTTTTCGACAAAATTTAAGATTAGGGATTGGTTCTCCTAATGCGTGGAAGGAATTAACTATGTTGCTCAATTTAGTGATAAACTATCAAATGTCTCATCTTCCTGCATTCTCAAATCTTCAAAACGGGTTGTAAGCATTTGGAGTTTTGAAGTTGAAACAGTCTTAGTACCCTCGTGGGTGACTCAGAGAATATCCTAAGCCTCTTTTGCAGTGGTGCACGCGAAAATACGACTAAACTCAGTTTTACTTAATGCACCATAGATGGCTCTTAAAGCTTTAGAGTTTGCCTCAAAACTATCATTGTCAGCAGTATTCCACTCTTTGTCCTCCCTAGCCCTCATCTGTTTAGTCCTAGTGTCTTCTATGGTAGGGGCCTCATAGCCATACCTAACAGATCTCCAAACCCTAACTCCTAGGGAGCTTAAATGCATGGTCATATGGGCTTTCCAATACGGATAATCATTACCGTCGAAAAAGGGTGGCCTCAAGTTTGAGGCTCCTTCTCGTGGTGTGTTCATGTCCACTATAACCAAAATAAAACTCAAGGGGTTAAACCTAAACAGAGCAACCTGGTCTGATACCAATTGAAATTATGCGAAAGCGTTCAATCTACTCCTAGAGGGGGGGTGAATAGGAGTTTTGATAAAAAAAAAAATACCAATTTTCAGATTTAAAAATTAATATAGAAAAACAAGTTGATTATCTCAATTAATTCAAACAAAAAATAAAACTGCAGCACAATAAAAAATTGTAACAAGAGACGCACGATTTACGTGGAAAAACTTAGGGTCCTAAATAACCCTAAGCAAAACCACGGCCTAACACTATTGCTTTATTCTATAATCGAAAAGAAGTACAGATTGCGAAATAGCAAAAACCTTACCCAAGGCTTTATCTATTCTCGCCAATCTCTAATGCTCCCAGTGAGGTGCATAATACCGTATTGCACGCCTCCGAACCGTCGGATCTTGCATCTGACAGCTTAGATCATCTTGGCAACCAATGATCGGGAGCCGTTCATTGCCGGGATGAGATCCGAGCCTTGGATGCACAATTTGACGGCTCAGAGGTGCCCAACACCATTCTGCACACACCACAGCATAGCACCATCCCCCGTTCGATAATTAATTGTCTCCAAAATAAGATAAGCTTGAACATATTTTTTTGGAACTAGTTAAATTATCAAAGTAATCTTTGATAAACTATTTGTTTGGCTCGTTAACTCGTTTAGTACCCCTACTTTTACCCGGACTGATGAAACTATATTCAATATATACATATATACATACAGAATATATCTAGTGAGGGATCCGGCACGGCCTTACCGTGCGGGACTCCCCTTTCCCGATCGAATTGCGACGTCTGAGCCGCTCAATGTGTTCAGAACGTGATTTTAAGGGTATCAGCGAGAAATCAGCAAAAAAAATGATCGAGAAGGCCTTGATCCGAGCAGTTTTTCTGAATCGTTCAATAAAAAACTGTTCGGATCAAGCCCTTCCTGATCATTTTTTTTGCTGATTTCTCGCAGGTACCCTTAAAATCACATTCTGATCACTTTGAGCGGCTTGGATTGTCGCAATTCAATCCGAAAAGGGGAGTCCCGCACGGCGTGCGAGATCCCTTATAGGATCCGGACTAATATAACTTCAGGTAAGGGCGCTCTTACCTTGCTAAGGTAAGGACCTCTCATTTTCCAATCGAATTTTGATGATCTGAGCCGCTCAATATCTTCAGAACGTGATTTTAAGGGTACTCGTGAGAAATCGGTAAAAAAAATGATCGGGAAGGGTTTCATCCAAATAGTTTTTGTTTGTTTTTATCGAACGGTTCAAATAAAAACTGCTGGAATGAAGCCCTTCCCAGTCTTTTTTTTGCTAATTTCTCGCCAGTACCCTTAAAATCACGTTCTGAACACATTGAGCGGCTCGGATCATTAAAATTCGATCGGGAAAAAGGAGAAAATGGGAGGTCCGCAACTTAATACGGCAAGGGAGCCCTTACCTGAAGGGGACTAATATATATATTCTAGGAAACTACAATTGTATGTTCGAAATGCTTGTTTTAACAAATACAATTCCAGATGTCCGGACCAGTTAATTACGCACGATTTAGTGATTAATTTTTCGAGGCCCAATCTCATCTTCCATTTACAGAAAATCTAGAGGACAAAATTCCTTTACCTCCATTAAAATTGACATATATAGAACACCTAAAATGAATGAGGGCCAGTTACCATTTGCTCAAAACATTTTAGAACCATAACAATTACTATCACACTAGCATTTGTTTGAAGTTACATTTGTTGGGAACTCCATTTTATTTACGAATGTGGAGTAATATTTAGCGCCCAAATTAATATATAACTCTCCTAAGTGAAAACATTGGATATAATTCGTCCGTCCCAATCTATTTGTAACTAAATTTTGGAACAGTAACTTATTAAGACGGCATATTAGTTGCTATCACTACAAGAAATTTGTTCAACACCAGCGCTTTTTTTACCAGCGCTTGCAAAAAGTGCTACAATAGGAGGTCTACAACCGCGCTTTTTCTAACCGCTGTTAAAATGGAGATTTCCCAGCGCCCAAAGCAAAAGCGCTGGAATAGGCTAACTATTTTCCAGCGCCCAAGCAAAAGCGTTGGAATAGGCCCCCCATTTACCAACGCCCATAAAAAGCATTGGAATAGGTCCCCTATTTCCCAGCGACCTAGGAAAAGCGCTGGAATAGATCCAAAGAAAAAATAGCCACTAATGGAACAATTTCTAATTGTATTATATGTTATACATTTGCTAATAATCTTCAGTATGATTATTTAACGCATCTCGATAAGACAACTATTTTAACATTCGAGGTTGTTGATTTCGTTGTGCGTATTGTTTAAATCATTATCATAAAAAATTGACTTGATCAGGTTTAGAAAACTCCTTGATAGGACACAATTTGTTTTTTATATGATAGTTGTTGTTTGATCAAATATGTAGCGATATCCGATCAACTTCATTCTTGTTACAATTGATGAACTCCATAATATGTAAAACATAGACGGTTCAGATAAAAAAATAAAGACTTTGGTGGGGGTCAAGTCTTGCAATCTAATACTTTAACGCCTCAAGATGCATCAAATGTTGTTCGATTAGGTGGTCACCGATATCCGATGATCTCTGACTTCGGTGACAATGATGGAATCAGTGAGACGCGTCTCACTGTAAAAGTTGAATTGGTAATGACCTTTTAATTCTATATGTTCAATGTAATTGTTAACAAACTAAGTCTTGTGATGTACTTGAACATACGGAGCCACTGACCAAGACACAATTACAACGATTCAAACCGTTGATTTTGTTTTTCTTGTTGATTATATCATTCTCGTAAAGAGAAATATCTCGATTGGGTTTACAAAGCTTCTTTATCGAGACACAATTTCATTAACATAATGGATTTTTTCTGTCCAATCAAGTGTGTAGTGATATCCGATTAACTTCATTCTTAGTAGGAATGATGAACTCCATAATATGTAAAAGATAGACAGTTTAGATCAAAAAATAAAAATTTTAGAGGGGTTCGGGATGCATCTAAAATTTTTCCTTAGTAGAAATAAGCAAATATTCCCCATTAGATGCATTCATCAGAGTTGTGATGGTAGTGCTTGGAGAAGATTCTATAAAATACAAATATAAAAACTACGAAAATAAAGCTTTTTGTAGGGGGATGAAACCAGTTGGTGCTCTGAAAGTACCAAACTGCGAACGGCCTCACGTGCCTCTACACCGGAACCCTAATTCTTCGTCGGAACCCTAATCTGCAAAACAGACAAGGGGTGAGTGCACCTTTGCCCCTCGTGGCAAAGGCCCTCCGATGCCTTAGTTAGTATCCCGTACTAAATGAACCCTAATTATCAGTAGGAAAACAATTAGAATGCTCAATCTTGCGTACCTTTTACCTCCAGGTTTACCTCTTATTTATAGATTCACGGATGCTTGCTGCCCAAGCATCCCAGTTGCCCTAGGATTCCTGCCTCGTGTAGGAAACCTAATATCTTATGGACTCTCGTTCCCTTACCTGTATAATATCTTTATCTTTATTGGACTCTCTGTCCTTTTGGGACTCTTTCCCATAATTATCCGAACACCCCGCTTACGTTGGATCTTTAGCCTCAATCCTATATACTCGGGATCTTATCTTTTTGCGGAATATTACCATTCTGGAGTATTCTTGCCACGTGACGACTTAAGGCAATTTTTCCACTGCTCGGCTTCCTCTTTGCCGAACAGCCCTCTTGGACCAATAACCTCACATGCAACTGGTCCATGCTATTATATCTGGTCAAATGACTTCACATGTCTTTTGACCTTAGCAGCCGAACAGACAACTTGGACCAATGCCTTTTCGAGTCTCTGGTCCAAATTGCTGCTCATCGCACTGTCCGGCGATAAGCCTTATCCGGCTTATCACGTGCCCTTGCACATCACGTATCTGGTGACTAATCGTGCCTATTCGGGAATACCTCCCTACAATTGCTCCCCAGTTTTACCTATGACCACTGTTCTGGGGTCGCAGGTGAAGCTTTCTCAAGGACCAAGGTTGGATCGCACCCCTCTGTCCTTATATGGTCATAATACCAATGCTCATTTATGCCTTTGGCGGCTTAATCATTATACTTTTTCGGGATAATGACTCCACGTGGCATCTTTCGTACACCTTCCGTTATGCAAAACGGAGTTAGAATAGTATCTACTTTCCGTTACTTTAACTTATTAACTTCTAACGGTGTTAATGGAGACGTTTCGTCTCCGTCTTTCGCCCTTTTCCCCATGAAAGGGGTGCTTTTTGGGTTTTTAACCAAAACGCACAAACCTCAGTCTTTCTCAAAGGGTTCCTCCACCATCTCCGCCATAGCCGCCGCTTCGAAGCTTTCGTCCGTACTTCCCTCCATCGCCGCTACATCCATCGTAAGACTTCTGAAATCTCTTTCTGTATCTCGTACTAGGATTTCATATTTGAGTGACCCATCCCCCTAGGGCTTGGTTCGTACGCCCTTCTGGTTTTCCTCGTACATATTGGGTATAGTGATGGCGGACGATGGGGAAAACCCTCTGAAACCCAGTAAATTTAGGAAGCTATGTGAAACCCCTGCTGCCATGACGGCATTTAGAACGGAATACGGTGTCCCTGACAATGTTGGTCTTGAACTTGCCCCCCTAGGCGCAGATAGAGACGGAGGCTCATGGGATAGAATGTGTATCCCAATAGTCGCCATTGTTGAAGGAGGGGTTCGATTCCCCCTTCACCCTCTACTCCGTCAAATCCTGAGCTGGTATCGACTTACACCGATGCAGGTTTCGACTAACTTTTTTAGGCTAGTAATGGGAGTGGTGGCATTAAACAGAATCTTAGGGACCCAACTGGGGATTTGGGACATCCAATGGTGGTATAGCATTGTGCTAAACCCCGATTACAACACGTACTATCTCAAGGTTAGGAGAGCGGACAGGCGTCTCGTGCTCAATTTGCCAGACTCTGCTCGTGACCACGAGGTCGATTTCCTCTACGTAACGGGAGCTTTCGAGCCGATAGGAGAGGATGGCCAAGTGGTGGGTTTGCATTGCCCCCACATATGGGGTTACCCACGTATGCTTCTAATTTGCTTTGTGATTTCGTTTATTACTTCCTTTTAGCTGATTCGTATGTTTCTAACTTGTCTTTATATTCGTACAGCGGACAACGCTAACAGACGCCCGAGACGAGAGCCAAACTACATCCGAACAGCTGATATCAACAGAATTCTTAAGTACACAGGAGAGCCGGGCACTCGCACTGCTGGGTGTGGTCGTGACGCACACGTCTTGCTGGGATACGAGCCCGCCTACAGGGGGTTCATTGACAGGAGTTTAGCGAATCCGAGCACAAGCGGTGCCTCGACATCCACAGCTCCCCAACCACAAAGCTCAAGACTGCAAGCCGGCGTCACCCTCGCCGGACAGTCAGGTGAAGTTTCGATCCCAGAAGGCGTGCCCCAGACAAGTGTGGTGTTTAGGAGATCCACACGAAGACAAGTTGTTCCTGAAATTCAACCCGAACAGCCCCTTGTTCTTTGTGACACGAGCCAGTCTTCTTCCTCTGGTTACTCTCGATCTCCCGTGAGCCCAGGTACGATGACTCAAGAACCCATTGATCTTAGCACTCTTCTTACCGTTTCGACTCGAGGTCGTAATGCTGCAAATAGGGTAGCATCGACCGGTGTTGCTCCCCCGCGATCTCGTCGCAACAGGGGGGGATCTACGAGATCGTCATCTCCTCGGCAACAAGACAGTTCAACCGAAGTTACTGATGCTCATCGGGACAAGCGTCCTCGGAGCGAAGAAGCCGGAGACACTGGCGCTCCAGACACTTCAGTGCCATCAGAAACCCCAGTGCCGAACATCCAAGCTATCCATGCTGTCTGGGCCCCTCAGCTCATGAGGGGGGACCGACCAGTGAATATTGGGGACAGTGCTAGCTCGTCTGAGACTGCACTGGCACTGGCACAGGGACTATCACTTCCCGTAGACATGCAAAAAGAGTCTTCATCCTCTGCTGACCGGCTGGTGTCCACTGGTCTCGTCAGTGGAATCAAGGTGAACGTACAGAGTTCCTTTTCCTTTATCTTGACTATAGTCGTCTTAAAAAATTTTATTAACTCGTATCTTGCAATTGTGCAGTTTATCCAAAAACTGATGGCACTAGGCCAGAAATTCCAAGAGGCTGACGCAGAGAGAGTCAGGCTGCTGAATGATAACACGAGACTCCTCCGAACAGTCTCGAGGCTGGAGAGAGAGAGAGAGAGACAAAGCTAAAGCAGAGGTCACAGACACAAAAGGCAAGCTTGAAACTGCTGAGGATAACCTCCGTCAGTCTTTGGCAGAGATAGATAATGCCAAAAAGGCCGCATATGATGAAGGTTACAAGAAAGGGTTTGACACTACAACGGCCAATTACGTGGGACAGATGCCGGCCATTCAGGACCAGATCTGGGTCACTTGCTGGGAGACGTGCTTAACGAAGATTGGCGTCGCTGAAGACTCTCCCTTCTGGGAAGATAATGAATTACCGAGTCGTCAAGTGATGGCTGCTCGGGAAGCTGGTGGGCCTCCTGCTGATGACGTAGATCAAGAGATAGATGATTTTGCTGACGTTGAAGAGGAGATTCAGATGGAATCTCAAGATAACGTGGTTCAACCTGCAGCAGTTCAAGAGGTGACCAATGAAGCCATTGTCACGGAGGAGAATGCCGCTGCCAGTACTGGCATAGAAGCTGTAAATGACACTCTCCCAGAGATCCAGAACTTGGATTGAACAGGCTAGCAGGTAATCTCATTCCTACTCAACTCCTCCAAACGTATTACTGGTCCTGCGTGACCGTTGGCACTTTTCACGCCCTGCGAGGCATCAGTACACTCTTTTGGTTTTGTTTTGAATAGCACAGATATTTAACTTTTTCGTTGATCTGGTCGGTTGCTTAACCCTTTCGTGGTTATTTTAAACTATTGCACGGGTATCTCATACCTTGCCTTCTGATTGAAACATAAAGCTAAGTGTTTATCTTCATTTCTCGTATGTTGTTTTAAACTAAGCCAAGTATTTCATACTGGCTTGTAAGTATTTCGTACTTGAGTTTGACTAAGTATGTTCGTACCTAGAACTGTACAAGTATTTCGTACTTGGGGTATTTCATACCTAAATATAAGGTTCTCTTAAAGTATCTCATACTTTTTAGCACAATCACTTACTCGAATGATTGTGCCCGTACCCGAACAACTCCGTGTGTTCTATATGCATTCCAAGTGTTTGCATATTTGGGGTAAATTGACTTACAAGTTTCTCATACTTTAGCGCTTGTTCATGCGCGGTTCTTAAGCTATCAAGCACAGATATATTCGTATATGGCGTTCGTGCCATTCCCGTGCTCCCCAATATGAATAAGGAGAAGAAAATCAATATTCCATATTTCATATTTAAAAAACCAATATTTTCAAAAAACTGAATATACTGTGAAGAAAAGAATGTCTTTTTTCATAGACTATACTCAAGAGGGCGTTATTCGTACCTCTTGCAACTAAAAGAGAGTAATTCACAAATAGAATAAGAGGAAACAAGGGAATTTGATTCGTAATTCCCACACAATCACGTAGTGCAATCTAAAAAAAACTTAAATTCTTCTAAACAAAGAATTTTCTCAAATTATGAACATTCCATGGCCTTGGGATTGGGATGCCGTCAAGATCAACCAATCTGTAGGCCCCAATGCCCACAATCTCTGTTACCCGATACGGGCCTTCCCAGTTGGCTCCTAGCTTGCCTTCGTTGGCCACTTTGGTGTTGCCGAGCACCTTTCGTAGTACAAGGTCCCCAACACCAAATTCTCGAGGGTGAACATGCCTATTATAGTTCTTCATTAATTGTTCTTGATAAGAGGCCAAATGGACTAGGGCCCTTTCTCTCCTCTCCTCGGCGAGATCAAGCTCAATTTCGAGGGCTCTGTTGTTGCCCCCACTTTCAACCAACACTGTCCTGTTGGTTGGAAGTCCCACTTCCAAAGGTATGACTGCCTCTGTGCCATATGCCAACGAGTAGGGGGTCTCTCCCGTAGACCTCCGAGGAGTTGTCCTGTGTGCCCATAGTACAAGAGGCAATTCATCGGGCCATTTCCCCTTGGCCTTATCCAACCTCTTCTTGATCCCGTCAAGAATGGTTTTGTTAGATGCTTCTGCCTGCCCATTGCTCTGTGGGTAAGCTGGAGTCGAATAGTAATTCCGGATCCCATACTGGGCACAAAAAGCCTTAAATTTCTTCTGAAATTGGGACCCATTATCTGTAATCAAGGAATAGGGAACCCCAAATCGAGTAATGATACTCTTCCACACGAACCTTTCTACCATAGACTCGGTGATTTTGGCCAATGGTTTTGCCTCAATCCATTTAGTAAAATAATCTGTTGCAACTAACAAGAATTTTCGGTTCCCAGTTGCTTTGTGGAGGGGACCCACGATGTCCATTCCCCATTGGGCAAATGGCCAGTGGCTCGTCAAAGGTACCAGGTCTTCGGCCGGTGTTTGAATCATTGGCGAGAATTTTTGACATTTCTCACAAATTTTTACATTCATCTTTGCATCCTCCTGCATATGTGGCCACCAGTAGCCTTGAGTGATTGCTCGGTGGGCAATGGATCTGCCCCCAGCATGACTTCCACAAGTTCCTTCATGTATTTCGTGAAGAAATTTCTGCACCATCTCGGGGTGTACGCAAAGCAAGTACGGTCCTGTGAAGGACTTTCTGTAAAGCTTTCCCTCTGGGGATAGCCAAAACCTTGCAGACTTGGTTTTGACCTTATGAGCCTCCTTTTTATCAGTGGGAAGTGCTTCATCCCGTAAGAATTCCACGATTGGGTCCATCCAACTTGGACCTTGGTTTACTTCCAAAACTAACTCCATGCCTTTCCCAATGCTCGGGTCTGAGAGATACTCAACTGCAACTCTTCGCTTGAGTTCGGTCGAGACCGCTGCAGCCAGCCATGCCAGTGAATCGGCATGTGCATTCTGTCCCGAACTTATCTGCTCAATGTGGACCCTCTCAAAGGTATCGAGTAAATCTCTGGCGGCTTCCACATATGCTGCCATTTTCTCATTCCGGGCCAGATATTCACCGGACAGCTGATTCACCACAAGCTGTGAATCACAATGCACCCTCACTCTTTTTGCCTTCAGAATTTTCGCACTTCTCAATCCAGCTAGGAGTGCCTCATACTCCGCCACATTATTTGATGCATTGAACCCTAGCCGAACAGACAGCTCGATCATTACACCTCCTGGAGGAAATATTACCACCCCAATTCCTGAACCAGTATTACATGCTGATCCGTCAACGAATAATTTCCATTCCGTGGGGTCCTGTTCGGCTGACAGCTAATTCTTCATGGGTGCTGGGTTGGATGCTTGCTCCTTTCTCGTAGGAGGCAAAGGTGCAACCGCAGGAGAAAACTCCGCCACAAAATCTGCCAATACTTAGCCTTTAATTGCCGTACGTGGCTGATAATCAATATCATACTGACTCAACTCGACGGACCACGTCGAGATTCTTCCTGAAAAATCTGCCTTTCGTAGCAGGGACTTTAGTGGAAATTCGGTATATACCACAATCCTATGGCTTTGGAAATAGTGTGGCAGTTTTCTCGTTGCTGTCCTAAGCGCCAGGACGAGTTTCTCTAAAGGCAGATATCTCGTTTCTGCGTCTAGCAATGTCTTGCTTACATAATATATTGGGATTTGTTCGATTCCCAAATCCCTTAACAGGACTGCACTTACAGCATGCTCAGAAACAGATAAGTACAAAATCAAGGACTCACCTGGCTGTGGGGTTGACAGAAGAGGAGGCTCAGCCAGATACTTCTTCAGGTCCTGAAAAGCTTGCTCACACTCTGCTCCCCATTCAAATCCTTCCCTTTTTTTTAATAACTGGAAAAAGGGCCTACACTTATCACTTGATCTGCTGATAAACCTATTAAGTGCTGCAGCCATCCCAGTTAACCTCTGAACCTCCTTCGTGGTTTTGGGGCTTTGCAGCCTTTGCAAGGCTGCAATCTGATCTGGGTTAGCCTCAATTACCCTAATGGTGACCAAGTGCCCTAGGAACTTCCCAGAACCAACCCCAAACGCACATTTCGAGGCGTTGAGTTTCAACTTGTACTTTCTCAAAATCTCAAAGACTTCTCTTAAGTCTGTAATGTGCTCTCGTTTGTCTCGGCTTTTTACCACCATATCGTCGATGTAAACCTCCATGGTTTTCCCGAGCAGTTCCTTAAACATGATAGTCGCAAGCCTTTGGCAAGTTGCTCCTGCGTTCCTCAGCCCAAACGGCATGACATTATAGCAGTATAAGCCCCGTGGGGTGATGAAAGATGTCTTCTCCTGATCGGGCTCAAACATAGCAATTTGATGGTATCCTCGATACGCATCAAGAAAGCTCATTCGCTCGTAGCCAGCTGTTGCGTCAACCAACTGGTCTATCCTTGGGAGGGGAAAACTATCCTTAGGGCAGGCCTTGTTCAAGTCTGTGAAATCCACACAGACACGCCACTTCCCGTTCTTCTTCTTTACGACCACGGTGTTGGACAGCCACTCAGGATAATAAATCTCACGTATTGCTTCTGCCTCAAGCAAACGATTAACTTCTTCAATAACAGCATCCACGTGCTGTACGGCCGCCCTACGTTTTCTCTGAATAACTGGCTTATGCTGAGGGTCAACATTTAAATGGTGGCAGATTATCTCAGCATCTACGCCGGGCATTTCTTCTGGTACCCATGCAAATACATCGACATATTCCTTCAGAAACTGTATTGACTCAGCCTTTTCCTCTGCTGGTAGTGATTCCCCAATCAAAAAATATCTTTCAGGATCAGCCTCGTTGATCTGAATCTTTTCCAAGCCCTCGATCACCTTATCAGCCGGGCATCTTCCGACATCCTCGATAGTCGGTTGATCTGGTACCTCCAATGTATGAACATGGTGGGCCTTCGGGGCCTTCTTAACGATGGAAATCAGACATTGTTGGGCGACTTTCTGATTACCCCTAATTGCTTCGATCCCATTGGATCCTGGGAATTTCACCATCTGGTGGTAAGTTGAGGAGACTGCCCTCATTTTGTGTAACCAGGTTCTTCCTATAATCGCGTTATAGGAAGAAGGGACGTCAACAACTAGAAAATCCGTCCTCAAAACAACTGATCCTGCCCGAACAGGCAGTGTTACCTTTCCAAGCGGCCAAACTGCTCCTGCACCAAACCCAATCAAGGGTGTTGTGGACTGCTCCAAATCTGTCTGGGCCAGCCCCAATTTCTTGAACGCGTCGTAGTACATTACCTCCGTACAACTTCCTGAATCCACTAAAATCCTTTCAATGTCATATTCCCCACCTCGTAGGGTTATGACCAAAGCATCATTATGGGGAACCTGGACTTCCCCCAAATCTTCATCCGTGAATGCGATGCTCTCATTGCATACACCACTCTCTCGGCTTCTCTTATTTCCCAACCGCGTCACATGCTGGTCGTGCTTAACCTGCCTTTGCAGTAGCCTCACCTCATTTCTCGTATAAGGTGCGGCTAACCCGTGTATCATGTGGATTACCCCTTTAGGATTCTGCTCGTAATCCATCTCCATGGCTTTCCCTTTTTCCTTCGGATCTTCCTGGATAAACTCCTTGAGATAGCCACGAGAAACTAGATCGTCGAGATGCCATTTATACATTTCACAATCCTCGGTCATATGGCCCCAATCTTTATGGTAACTGCAGTGTTGATTCGTGGCACGTTTCGCATTTTTATCTCCACCCAAACTTGGGGGCCATTTAAAGTACGGCTGATTCTTAATTCGATAAAGAATCCTGTAAATTGGTTCCTTCCAAACTGTTGTGATGGAGAAGAAGGACTTTGGATCGGGAGCTTGCTTTTCTTTGTAGGGCTCTTTCTTAGCCTGCCCGTAATCCTTTCTCTCTTTGTAAGTTTTGGGCTCTGGCTTATCCACCTCTTTGGCAGACACTTTGGGCATTTCGGTAACTGTCCTGCCGTCTTCACGGAGTATGTCATCTTCCATTCTGGCATGTTGCTCTATCCGCTCCATCAACTTGGCCAGCGTTGCTACCGGATGTTTGTTCAATGAGCGGCGCAGTTCACCCCGAACAGGTAATCCAGTTTTGAACGTGGCGATGGCGTATTCCTCACTGCAACTTTCAATCTCGTTGAAAGTTTCCCAGTACTTTTTTGCATAATCCCTGATCGTCTCGTCGTCTACTTGCTTCATCGTAGAGAGGCTTTCAAACGTCTTTGGAGCCTTTCTACTTGTTAAAAACCGAGCAGTGAATTCTTCTGCCAGTTGTCTCCATCCTCGTATGGAGCGCGGGGCCAGTTTGTGAAACCAGGATAGAGCCACCTTGCCCAGGCTTGATGGGAACATCCTGCACAGAATGGCATCATCGCCATCATGCATGAACATGGCCTGCTGGTAGTGCTGTATGTGAGCCACAGGATCCGTGTTTGTCTCGTAAAGTACGAATGCTCCATGCTTCACCCTGCTCGGCAACCTAGCCTCTTGTAACCTTCTCGAGAAGGGGGAAGCCGCTATGTTGCTTAGGGCCTTTCTAGCTGCTTCTCGTGCAGTTACTGCCCCATCCTCGAATTCTCTCGTCTTGTGAGCCGTGGCTTTGGCCCGATCAGCATCAGATCTTTCGTACCTGTCCCGGTGATGTTTCCTTCTATCCTCTTCTTCAGGGGTGGAACTCCGATCCCTACTCCTCCTTTTTCGTGAGAAAGACCTTTGTCTTTCCGGAGTTCGGCTTCTACTTCTGTTACTCCTTTTTCGTGGAGAAACATTATATCGCCTCATAATAGGACTCCTGCTCCTTGCCCTTTGAGAACGGGCATGTCTATGGACTACTAGAGTCCGTCTATCTCTTTCAGGACTCCTCCTGGAGAGCCCAGAGTCTTCTGGGTGTTCTCGTACCCGCTGCAACTCTTGTATTTCGTACTCTCGTATTTTAATTAAACGAGCGTACTCCTCGATCTCCTTCCTCTTTCGGTCGAGGACATCCTCACTGTTGTGTACATTTCTTGACTGTTCCACCGACGCCTCTCTTCGGTGAGACCTGCTCCTTCTCGTGGAGCCCGTGAGTGTCTTGCCCTGCCTTCCAGTAGGCTTTTTCGGAGCACCTGGTGGAGATTTATCTCCTCCACCACTTAACTGGTCCTTTGGATTAAACAGCGTGATTGGATCTTCTTCCATCATGATTGTTTTTCAGAGAATGGGTTCGTTTCCCACAGACGGCGCCAATTGTAGGGGGATGAAACCAGTTGGTGCTCTGAAAGTACCAAACTGCGAACGGCCTCACGTGCCTCTACACCGGAACCCTAATTCTTCGTCGGAACCCTAATCTGCAAAACAGACAAGGGGTGAGTGCACCTTTGCCCCTCGTGGCAAAGGCCCTCCGATGCCTTAGTTAGTATCCCGTACTAAATGAACCCTAATTATCAGTAGGAAAACAATTAGAATGCTCAATCTTGCGTACCTTTTACCTCCAGGTTTACCTCTTATTTATAGATTCACGGATGCTTGCTGCCCAAGCATCCCAGTTGCCCTAGGATTCCTGCCTCGTGTAGGAAACCTAATATCTTATGGACTCTCGTTCCCTTACCTGTATAATATCTTTATCTTTATTGGACTCTCTGTCCTTTTGGGACTCTTTCCCATAATTATCCGAACACCCCGCTTACGTTGGATCTTTAGCCTCAATCCTATATACTCGGGATCTTATCTTTTTGCGGAATATTACCATTCTGGAGTATTCTTGCCACGTGACGACTTAAGGCAATTTTTCCACTGCTCGGCTTCCTCTTTGCCGAACAGCCCTCTTGGACCAATAACCTCACATGCAACTGGTCCATGCTATTATATCTGGTCAAATGACTTCACATGTCTTTTGACCTTAGCAGCCGAACAGACAACTTGGACCAATGCCTTTTCGAGTCTCTGGTCCAAATTGCTGCTCATCGCACTGTCCGGCGATAAGCCTTATCCGGCTTATCACGTGCCCCTGCACATCACGTATCTGGTGACTAATCGTGCCTGTTCGGGAATACCTCCCTACACTTTTGACAAGTTACGAGAACAAAAATAGGGCATAAAAATAATTTTGAAAAAAAATCTTAATGGAAGCATAAACATATGTTATATATTAAATATTATCAAATACTTAACTAAAATTGTGTTTGGTGTAGTGGTTTGAGGAGGGACGAGTGGACTCATGGCGGTCGAGAGGTCGAGCGTTCAAACCTCGGCAGTAGCAGGAAATGGGGCCTCCTGGGGCTCTTATATGTGTTAGTTTTTGGTAAATAAATCTTAAACCAGCGCTTGCAGCCAAAGTGCTGGTAAAAACTATGTTATACCAGTGCTTCCAAACGCTGGGAAAAAAAGCGCTGGTAAACATAAAGTTATACCAATGCCTACAAAAAGCGTTGGTATAGACCTATAATAGTGTCTCTACTCCAGCGCATTGCCCAAGCGCTGGTATAGACCAAATAGGTCTATAGCATCGTTTTCGTGAACCTTTACTAACACTTTTGAGCACTGGTGTATCCCGATTTTCTTGTAGTGTATAGAAAGATATCTAAATAAGTAAATTAGAACAACAAATACATCTACAAATATTTGAACACAAGGTGCGGTCCACTTGCTAGAGGTGCAACGGACGGGCCTCACTCACTATGTATGTGTGCACGGATCTAAGCGCGCGAGAGTTGCTCAGACACCTCTTATCATTGCTATTTCAAAATGCAAAAGAGAACACTTATGTCCGTGTTTTTGTTTTCATTTTTTTCTGGAAGTGATGCATTGGCATGATGACACGTGTTATTGCCATTTTGAATCGACCTTATCTCGCTTTTAATACTACTCCATTGCTGGGAGTATTTAAGATAAAGTTAGAACACGTAGGAAAGGAAACTGACCTACCGGTAATAACACGAGAATCCAAAGGGTGAGATCGTAATCTCAAATACCTAAATTGTTAAAAACTCATGAAAGGCCGAGAGTAATTAATAGCCAACGAAATTTAAAAAAAGAAAAGAAAAGAAAAGAAAACCTTCCTGTCTATCGAGTTCTGTGAGATCTACTGCAAAGAGTCGTAAAAACAATACACAGAATATACATACATATAGAGCGACAAAAAACTGTCGGGGGGAGAGAGAGAGAGAGAGAGAGAGAGAGAGGAAAACAAATTTAAGGACCCCCGATCTCCCTACTCCGTCGCCCCCTCGGCCCTCCGCCGCCATGAGAATCCGAAAACACGCCAAGCTCGCCGGCCTCTCCTTAACCGCCACTTCTCCATGCGGCTTCTCCGCTGATCTCACACCTCACGGTAGCAGTTATCGCTTCCACTGTCCTCATCACATTTGCCAGCTCAATCAGTCGCCGTGGGACGTTCTATCCTTCCCTCCAGATTCACCTTCTTCTCCTTTCCAAGTAAGTCACTCTCTCTCCTTCTCTCTCTCCTCAACTAATCTCCGCATAAAAAAAATTCTAAATCTCTTCGTTTCATCTGTGCATTTCCTCCTCCATTTTAGGGTTTTCCGAAAACCCTAAATCACTTCATTTTGCATCGTTCCTTCACTCTTAAAATACTCGATTACCCGAATCCGCTATCCCCTTGCGTTTCTTTTCCGCTAAAATGAACTGTATGGAAATATTATCCTTGGTTTCGATTCGATTATTGTCTATTTGTTTTATACAGGTGGATGGAGAAGAGAGTAATTATACTGCTAATGGAAGCTCAGCAAATTCCCTCGGAGCCGTCGAGAGGTAAATCCGGAGACCGATTCGAATACTTGCGCAAATTTGAGCTCGCTTTTTTTTTTTTCCCTCTGTCGGAAATATTAGGGTTTATATTTTATCAAACTTGCGTTCGTAATTTCTTTCCCTAATAATACATACTAGGCGTTTGATTAGTCGGAATTACATCGTAATAAGTAGATTAGTATTAGTTTCTTTGAAATACTGGAAATACTCTTGGCTGCAGCGTGGCGTCGATGAGAATATCTATGGACATGGAGGATAAAAACGTCAACCACAATAAAAATGGGATTGGGCTAGGGTTCGGAAATGGCGGGACGATTTCGTGCTGTAAAACCGTTGGAAAGGGCTTGAAATGTAAAATGGAAGCGTGGAAAGGGCATTCTCTTTGCCAACACCATTTGCCTCATCAGTTGACAGTTTACGACAGCTTGTCTGCCCACCCTTCTGCAGCTGCAAAGAAATTGGAGAAGCCCGTCACTGGCCCGATCCGCCGCCGCCGAGGTCGTCCCAGAAAAGTACAAGTACCACCCCCTCCCCCACCCACAGTGGTGAACCCGTACGAATTTTACTACTATTCTGGGTTTGGGCCACGGTGGGGCAGGAAGAGAGGCGTGTCGCATATAGCAAAAGCTGAAAGAGTGGAGGAGGAGGAGAAGGAGATTAATGTTAGGGAAAGAGTCCTACATTCCTCCATATTAGTATCATCTTCTGAAATGGACAGTGACGAATTTGATTATGTTGAAGACAAGAAGAAGGAGGACGAGGAAAATAATGCGAATGCGAAGAAGAAGAAGATGAGAAGAGGGAGGAAACCCATCAAGGCTAGGTCGCTCAAGTCTCTCATGTGAAGGAAGGAGGAATGTGTTGGGCTTTGTGTGGGTCTGTTTTGTATTTTGGGAAATTAAAAAAATGTGTTGTTCGTTTTGTGTTTGTTGTTGAAACAAAAAAAGAAAAGAAAAAAAAAAAGAGGAGTACTTTACTGTTAGGGTATCCAAAGTTATTACGGAGTAGTATTTTGTTACTCCATTTTGGGATTATGTGAGTTTTGTGGTCGGTGAGGATAGAATTTCCCCGTTTAGCAGCATGACACAGTAGAGGAGAATGTGATGTAGGCCTAAGCTAGTTGTTTCTTATCTTATGTTTAATATAGTCCCTGTCGTTGTTTAAGTTGAAGGGTAGTTCTGTAATTTGAACTGTGATTCAATAAATGTGAAGGTGGGGACGAAGGGGGAGAGAGAGAGAGAGAGACCGAGAGAGAGGAATGATTTGGGCTTTGGGATTGGTTTGAATATGGTAAGTAAATGTTGCTTTAAGTTTTGGTGTTTGTTAAAGTAGGGAAAAAGTCATGTAGGCACCCGACCTTTCACACAAATCACACATAAGCACCTGACCTTTCTTAAATTTCATATAAATACCTGAACTTTCTAAAAATTCATCAATTCAACACCTGACCTTTATTAAATTTCATATAAACACCTGAACTTTCTAAAAACTCATCAATTTAACACCTGACCTTTATTAAATTTCATATAAACACCTGAGCTTTCTAAAAACTCATCAATTCAACATCTACCATCACCATTTCGTCTAAAACCAAACAGGAAAAAAGTTAAGTGCTCCAATTTTTTATTTGTTTGAATCAGTGCGAAGATCTTATTTTTCTGATCATTTTATTTAAAGAATCATAATTAATTTTTTACTCTAAAGCTCTTGTTAGTCTGCCTTAAGAAAGTCATAGAATCAAATATCTCTTAGGGCTAACTAACGAAAGTCTTAGAGTCAAAAATTAATTATGATTTTTTAGGATAAAATGACCAGAGAAATATGATTTTTGCACCGGTTTAAACGGATTGAAAATTAGAGCAATTAATTTTTTAACCATATTTTTTAATATATATAAACGATCTATACATGGTTGAAAAATTAATTACTCTAATTTTCAATTCGTTTGAACCGATATGAAGATCTTATTTCTTTGATCATTTTATTTGGCTCTCGTTAGTTGACCCTAAGAAATATTTGATTCTACGACTTTCTTAGGGCTGACTAACGAGAGTTTTAGAGTCAAAAATTAATTATTTTTTAAGATAAAATAATCAAAAAAATAAGATCTTCACACCGGTTTAAACAGATTGAAAATTGGAACACTTAATTTTTTAACCATATATTTTTAATATATAAATGATCTATACATGGTTGAAAAATTAATTACTCCAATTTTCAATCCGTTTAAACCAGTGCGAAGATCTTATTTTTCTGACCATTTTATTCTAAAGAATCATAATTAATTTTTGATTCTGAGGCTTTCGTTAGTTGCCCTAAGAGATATTTGATTATACGTCTTTCTTAATGCTAACTAATGAGAGCTTTAGAGTCAAAAATTAATTATGATTCTTTAGGATAAAATAATCAGAAAAATAAGATCTTAGCACTGTTTCAAACAAATAAAAAATCGAAGCACTTAATTTTTTTTCCGTTTGGTTTTAGACGAAATGGTGATGGCATATGTTGAATTGATGAGTTTTTAGAAAGCTCATGTGTTTATATGAAATTTAATAAAGGTCAGGTGTTAAATTGATGAGTTTTTAGAAAGTTCAGGTGTTTATATGAAATTTAATAAAGGTCAGGTGTTGAATTGATGAATTTTTAGAAAGTTCAGGTGTTTATATGAAATTTAAGAAATGTCAGGTGTTTATGTGTGATTTGTGTGAAAGGTCGGGTGCCTACGTGAAATTTTCCCGTTAAAGTATTGGTAGGGTACATTTATTTACGTTTGGCTTCTGTAATTTTCGTGGGTGAGGTTAATATTCCCCCTATCGTGGAAAAACTATTTAGTAATCTTGGGTCATCGCTTCGTGCTTCTCAATAACACACAAATTTGTAAGACGCACTACCAAACGTATAAAATCTATATAAGCATGTGTGGTGGAGAAAGGTGTCTGGACACCACATACTGGGCACGTGGACCTAATTGTTTCGTCTTCTCTTTCCTTTTTTTCTTTCTCCGTTTTTTTGAAGTTTACATCATCTAGTTGTTTGTTACGTATGTTACGGTAGTTCGAACCCAGGGCGTGCTATGTAATGTCAGTTTATTTAAACAGAGATGATATTGGTACAAACATACCAGCACATACCCGGTGTACAAACCAGTTTTGAGCCGTTTTGGATCCTTAAAATATGATCCAAACTACTTATTTTGTTTAAAATATTTTGTTCATGGTCCTTGCAAAAAATAAGTAAATCGAATATCGGTAGATGCGTTAACGATGCATCCAATTTTATCCCAGAATTCAAACTAGAATTTTGAAGAAAATTTGGATAATCGCAAGCATCCCTAATGATATCCGATTTAACTGATTTTTTGCAAAGACTAGTCTGCTTCGTAGACAAGGCTCGTTCCGTACTTGACCCTAAATAAAGTATTTCAAACAAATGAGCGGATAAGATTATTTTTTCGGAACCCAAAACGGGCTCAAAACTAATTTGTACTCCATGGTACAGATAAAAATCTGTAACTTTATCATTTCTGTTATTTAAAACAATTTTGCTGTCTAAAAAGACTACTTTTTTCCTCTTCTCGTCTTTTCATTCAAAAGAAAATGACCCAAAAAAAGCTTCCTATGTAACGTCAAAACGGTGTTAATATTGTTGCTTGTTTTCTCTATTTCAATTGAATTACAAATTTGCCCCCAATGAACAATTTTTGTTTCTCAAAAATTAGCAGTTTTGTTAAATAGAACGAAATATGATGCCT
Source organism: Rhododendron mucronatum var. ripense (assembly GCA_019656295.1). Taxonomy (NCBI): domain Eukaryota; kingdom Viridiplantae; phylum Streptophyta; class Magnoliopsida; order Ericales; family Ericaceae; genus Rhododendron; species Rhododendron mucronatum. The sequence goes on from BPLT01000002.1 coordinate 2,428,705, forward strand.
TTTAGAGGAGGCAATCTGATCAATAAGAGCATTTCTAACCTTTATTTCCAACTTGAAGATGTCCAACCACGTTAGTCTTTGAAAGAAATTTGTCTCATTCACAAGATATTTTGTCTCCAACTATAAATTGCCATAATTTTCTGAAGTCCAAAAACAAAAGCAACCAAAACAGTCTCAAATCTTTTTTTGGTCAAATGGTCATAGTTCCAAATTAGGCAGGAAGGCAAACGCAGTTCATGCCAACTCCCCCGAGTTACTCTTATAAGGGCAAAAAAGAATAGTACTAACAAAATTTGAACGAAAAAAAGAAAAAGAAAAATGATAAGCCTTGAAAGCCCACAAGATGCTGAGTTCCTGTTGGGATGGGTCGGAGCCATGAGCCCACGTTTTATTGCTCAATGGGCCTTCAGCTTCTTCTTTTACTCTGGACAAAAAAAAATTGTCATTTGTTTCGGGTAATTAAAACAAGTCATTCACGCTATAGGTACCGAAACAATTTTTATTTTTTTATTTACCAGCCAAAAAATGCAGGTATTATATATAAAAAAAATATTACAATAAAAGTGAATACTACCGATTCGAAAATATAAAAACAACAAAATCAAAAAAGAAAAGTCGCTTAGAACCATGACGCCGGAGCCGGACCCATTGAACACACTCGTGAAGAGGGGTTGGAGAGGCCGAAGTTGAGAGGTCAGATATAAACATAGAGCAGACCCTCCTGGATGACCCACCACACCAACTCGAACTCGTCCCGTCGCAACTTGAAGGCAGTAGACGACGAACCGGTGAACTGGTTCCAAGAAACTAGATCTAGAACCCTAGATTTGGCTCCTGAGTCCGAAAATAATAGGGAGAGTGAGAGGTCATAGCTCCTGAAGGAGAGAGTCTCAACCACTTCACAACCATAGGTATAGAAAGAAAACAAGAAGAAAGGAGAAGTTTGGAGATGAAAGATTGAGAGGAGGAGAAGAAGGGGGGGGGGGGGGGGGGGGGGGGGGGCGGGGGGGGGGGGGGGGGGGGGGGGGGTTTTGGTGGAAAGAGAACCCACCCAGAGCTTCTCTCTCTAGAAGCGTTCTCTCTACACTTCCTTCCTGCTCCATTTTAGGAGTACGGATAGAATTGGATGGGTTACCAATAAGCTTGTGGGACCCACTTCGGATCCTGCATAGATGATTCGAGTCATTCAATAATTTAAAAAAAATTGAGTTGACTTGTGAAAAATCAGTTTAATCCTATATGTGTAGATGTTCGATCCAATCTTTCATTTTTTCCATTCAGATTTCAGGAAAGATAAGATCAAGCACTTATGCCAGAGCTTCTCTCTCTAGAAGCGTTCTCTCTACACTTCCTTCCTGCTCCATTTTAGGAGTACGGATAGAATTGGATGGGTTACCAATAAGCTTGTGGGACCCACTTCGGATCCTGCATAGATGATTCGAGTCATTCAATAATTTAAAAAAAATTGAGTTGACTTGTGAAAAATCAGTTTAATCCTATATGTGTAGATGTTCGATCCAATCTTTCATTTTTTCCATTCAGATTTCAGGAAAGATAAGATCAAGCACTTATGCATATCGGATTGAGTTGATTTTTCACTAGCTCACCTATTTTTTTTAAATTATTGAACGGTTCGAATCATCTGTGTGAGATCCAGAGTGAACCCCACAAACCCGTCAGTACCCCATCAGTTCCAATTCTATCGGTACCTATAGCAAGCCTCTCAAACAAATGTAAGTACTTCTCGTGCGATAGTTACTAAAATGCCAATGGGTCTAAAACGTATTCAAATTTCGATGATCGGATTTGAAAATTATTTTTATATTGTTTGTAGAATACGATAGGGAAACTTAAATAGGGATCCTTCCTTATATAAATACTTAAGTCCTCATCTTAACAGTTAAAAAACTTATATTTTCATTCTCAAATTCAAGTAAATCCTAAACTATCATTTCTCTCTCTTATACTTTATAATCTTTCACTCTTTTTATCTTTCCTAATTTATCTCATTCTCTCTTCTATATTTCTTTGCTAATCTTCTCTCACCTAAAATCTAAAAACAACATTAAAAATAAAACTAACATCTACTAAACATGAAAATGAATACGTATTCATGATATATTACTTGAAATCCTTCATGAATTTGTTATGAACACGCATCATATAAAATCGTCCTTACGAAAATACATTAAACCAAAATAATGACAAATTTTGGAGAAATCAAAACACAAATACTAAAATTATGACAAAATTTGTGAATATCACCATGAAATAGAAAACATCATGAGTACGCATCATAAAATTGTGCCGACGAAACTACACTAAACCAAAATAATGAAAGAATTCGAAAAATTCAAAACACACATACTGAATCTTGACAAAATTTATGAAATCACCATAAAACATAAAAAAATCATGAACCCGTATCGTAAAAATGTGCCGGAAAAACTACACTAAACCAAAATAATGACAAAATTCAGAGAAACTGAAAATCATGACAAAATTGGTGAAATCACCATATAACATAAATAAAAAATAAAAATCATGGACACGTATCGTAAAATTGTCCTGATTAAACTACAATAACATAAATCATGACAAAATTTGGATAAATCAAAACTCATACACCGAAATCATAACAAAAAGTAGTGATTTATCTGCCGGTCTTCGAAATGGTGGGTGTGAATGGATCTAGATCCAGATCAGAGGCTGGGCTAGTACCAGGAAGTGGTCCTTCGTGTGGTGTCCTAGGGAGAGGAATAGAGTAGCACATTGGTTGGCTACAAATAGTCTCAATAGGAACTATGTTTTTTCAGGTTGAATTCCGCCTGAGCTCTAATGTCTTCTTGACTTTGATGTACCTACTTAACTTGTTTATGTGTATATTATGATGTTTTCAACAAAAAAAAAAAAAGAAAAAGGATCTAGATCCAGATCTAGCCATCTCCTCATCGACAACATCAAGGCACACTACCGTTGATGAAGCGTTGGGGCCTTCCGTCGTCAAATCGCCGATGTGAAAAGAGATCTGGCCATTTCAGTTCTAACAAGCATTTAAATCAGAAAATATAAACGCAGAGAACGACAACCATTCTTTCTTTGGAACCCAGAAAGCAAAATTACGAATTTAACAGGTAATATGCTCCAAAGTGACCAGTGGTTTAAGGGGCTGGGGCCGCGAAACGGTGGTGCTGGCGGCTGTTGCAGTTTTCCTGGGGTTAGGGTTTTTCTTTTTAGGTTTTGTTAATTTGTTTGACCCAGTTGTTTTGGGCTGAGGATTTCAGGTTGGGTTGGTTCCTTACCAATTTTAGGAATGTTTTAGGGTTTTTTTTTTTTTTTGGTTTGGACTCAGCTTATTGAGCCTAAATTAATTCCACCGTGTGATTCGGAGAAGAGAGTTTTTGATGATTAGGCCGACGTACCTAAATTCCTATTATCTCTTTTTGAGTTAATAAAATTTATTTTTGCTCATAAAAAAAAAGGTGACCAGCATAAAGATATCAACCAAATCGATGGAAAAGAAAAGGCACTAAGCCCAAGCTTATCTCACTCTCACATCACCCAAGAACCAATTTAAGTAATAATCTAATTAAAAAATTGCAGATATTGAAAGCCCACCACGATGATAAAACCCACAAACTGCATAAACGATGAAAGAGTGTCACGCTAGTCCTGAAATCGGTGGACCCAACGTTGACACCAGAGGGAAACGTGACCGGAGCTGGGGTGGAGAATGACGGCTTCGGAGTGGGTGGCGTGGCGTGGTTGCTGTTTAAAAAAAAAAAAAAAAGTTACGTGGTTAGGGTTAGGAATAATTTAGAGAGAGCTAGAGAATTAATATATATATATATATATATATTACACACACATTACTAGGCGTATGATAGGCAATAATGCATTTTTAGGATGTAAACATATATATTCAAACTCACGTAAATATGCACCTTAATAAGTCCTCCATATAGGATGCCTATTTAATTTATTCAATAAGATAAGAAAGCAAATAGGAGATTCAACTTATGTAAAATCTTCCATCTACTTTCCTTTTTAGTATTGAGGCCTAGTTTTCCAAGCTATCCAGGTTTTTTTTTGTTTTGTCCTTATTTATATTTTTGTAGCATTTGTTAATTTAAGTCGAAATTTGTGGATTATAACTTTTGCCTATTTTGTTTTTAGCCAAAAAAAGGTGAGCTAAAAGTGCTAAAACTTGGATATTTTCAAAAAAAAATTGGGTAAAAAATATACTATTTTTTTATTCCTCTAGTTGAGACGAACCAATAATTCACAAAAAAAAAAAATTTGAATAAGGATAAAACAAAAACCAAGCTTATTTTGGAAAACTAGGCATGATTTCAGATTCTGTTCCAAGTGGAGTATATACTAGAGGTATATGTATAGTGTTATATAGAGTAAATAAATAAAGCAAAACAAAAAAAAAAATATTGAGAGAAAGCAATACCAAAATAAATGAGGCCTTCTAGTTTGAAAATGCATTTTCTGATTATTAAATGTTTCTACTTTCTTTCCATGAACAAATGTTTTGATTTTTTTTTAAAGAACAAATGTTTTGATCAAAACACAAGGCATGGGCCAATTCTGAATATATTGGTTTTATGGATGCTAAATGATGGATCGAGTAACCAACAAGGACAAGGGTTAAAGAGAATGAGAGAGATAAGGGAAACGAAGAGTAGACTAACGAAGAGGGCATTGAGGATCTTTGCTTCCTAAATTTGACACCGTTTAAGTAAGGTTAGCTATATGGGGGAATCTATAGAATATTTTCAAAAGTAAGGGAGAGTAGTGATATTTCAAAAACTTTGGGAGAGGTTTGTGAATTTGTCAAAAATCTCAGGGGATTTCATTGAAATTTTCCCAATTGATTATAAAGTGGATTCCTTTCATTTATAATCTCTTCTTTTAAAGTAAGTAGAAAATAAGGTTACTAATCTTTCGCACTCCCTCTCTTTCAACCCTAACCACCACAACTCCTCGATCTTCTCTCTTCCCCTCCCCTCGTGGGTTTCATACCTGTGTGCGGCGAGAGGAGGAGAAGGCCATGTTACTACTTAGGGATGGCAAAGTGAACCGAATCGATGGGTACCTGAACCGTAATCGAAAAATTCCCCAGGGGTATGGGTATGGTTAAGGGCTTGGATACCCGAACGGGTATCGGTGCGGTTATGGTTTAGTAGATCCCCGAACCGAAACCATATTATATACTTATATATATATATATATATGCATAAATATATATAATAAAAGAGATTAGGGGTCAAAGTGCAAGCTTACAAAATTTAAGGGACCAGATTGTTGCATGTGTTAAGATCTAAGGACTTGGAGTGTGATAAGCCTATATATTTAAAAGGGCCACTAGGGTTTAAATCAAAAATATCGGCTGAATCTCTCGCCTTTCCCACACAGAAATTCTCAGTACATCATCGCTTCACATCGATCTTGCTCCGCCGTTCATCGTTGGTCTCCCTATCTCCGAGCGTAAGTCTCTAATCTCTCTCTCTCTCTCTCTCTCTCTCTCTCTCTCTCTCTCATCGGCTGTGATAGGCGGGACAACCTCACCCATTCTCATCGTCTGTGATAGGCGGGACAGCCTCACCCATCTGCTGTTTGTAGATGATCACCCCTCTGCCGTTCTTCGATCATTACCCTCCGCAGTCGATCATCATGGCCCTCCTCTGTACATCGTCGATCTCACTCTCTCTGAGCACAGGTCTCTCTTTCCTGTAGTACAGCTTGAATCGAAGATGAGCGTTCGCTCATCGGTTGAGAATGAAAATGATTGAATATTGATTTTTTTTCCTCTTTTTGTGATCTTGTTTTTTTCCTCTTATTGTGATTTGGTTATATTTCCTCTTGTTGTGATCTGATTTTTTTCCTCTTTTTGTAATCTCGTTCGGTTACCCATTCGGTTCGGGGATTACCCGAAAATCGAATGGCTCGGTTATGGTTTCCTTCTTCCCTTCCCATTCGGTTATCGGGGCGGATATGGGTGGTACTTTGGTTTCAGGGATCGGGGACGAAAAACCCAATATCCGTCCTGAATGCCCCGAATGCCATCCCTAGTACTATTGACTCCCTTTCTTTGTTTCTTTTTCCTTCCGTCCCTCTAAATATACGACTTGTCGTCTAATCTGTAAGAGTTTTGTATCTCGTTCTATGAGAGTTATTGGTTTCGTCTTTGGACGAATTTTGTCTACAGATCGAGTTCTCTCAATCGAGATTGCTTTATAACGATATTTATATTTTAGCGTTGTAACGCTCCGAATTTTGTGAACATTAAATAAACATTTTATTGAATATTTAAAGAGAGTCTGGCTCATTATTACATCATAACTCTCACAAGAGTACTTTTTATTACACAAGGGAGGGAAACTAAGATTCCTAACTACATCTCCGCTTGCTCCTCCATCCTTGCCAACTCTTCAGCTCTGAAAGCCTCCAAGGTGTACAGCTTACCCTGATCATCTACAAAGTCTGACACATTATACCAGCGTCGCCACCGATATAATATGTCAGGGTCACCAAAGGTAACACCATGAGCTACAGGAGCTCAATAGAATAATCCATATCCACTAACCCTTAACTTACAAATAATAGATCATACAGTTAACGATTTCCAAATGGTACATGCGTAATTTAACAAAACGGTTAATAATGACACATCAACATTCACTATTCAACTATCGTTGGTGTCAATGATTTCTAAATTTCTCCTACGGGACTCGTCGTAAACTATGTCATCATTTTCCACTTTTCATGTACCAAATCAACATTTCCAAAATCCATTTTTTACACACCCGACCTCGGTTCCGCTGCTCCGGGTTCCCGAGTATCCTTACAATGGTTCCGTCGCTCCAGGTTCCTATTGGCACACAAAACTTGCATTGGCCCCTCTTCGCAGATAACCAAGCCACATTACCAATGAAGCTACCACGTCCGGCCTCATTGGCAATCTTTACAATGGGCTACCAAGTCTGGCCACATTGCGGTTTTCACAAACATTAAATTACCTTCAATGAGACTACCACGTCCGGTCCCATGGCAACACACACTACACAATGGACTACCAAGTCCGGCCACATTGTGGTTTTCAAAATCCTTACACACAATGGGCTACCACGTCCGACCACATTGCGGTATTAAAACATGTCTTTTCATTAACCAAACCCTAGGTGTCATGTTTCTAACTTTCTCAATTTATGTGTCTCGTTTTCATGCATAAACTCCACGGTAGGACTTTTCACAAACGTAATCATAAATCATTCATTATAATCTTGAAACTAAACTAGTAAGATCATCCAACTCTATATTATCTAACATGCTCAAATTACAACTTAAAGCATAACGCCACATGTACGGACGCCCTTCGAGTGGAGACCACTTATGCTTTATTTACACAACCACAGGTAATGCAAGAATTATAGTAAACATGTATATATTCTCATAACCATTCTAGAGATCACAATACGAATACTTACTTTCAAGGGTAAATTATTATCTTTTTAAACTCTTTCTTTCTTCCTTTGTGAGAAGTTTAGAACAATATATGTCTTTCCGGAAAAATAAGTTAACATATTCAACATACTTTCTTTCTTTTTCATCTTTTTAAGAAAAACATCTTTCAAGTTTCTCATGCATTTCTCAACATACAAGCATTATACATTTATATTTAGATTTTAACGAAAAGAAAACTTTACGTATACTTAGAGAAGATAAGTAGAGATATTCTACCATTCTTCTTGGCAGTAGTGACGGTTACGGAAAGTGAGTCGGTGATCGGGCGGAGTAACTTCCTACGGTGGTCTCCCAGTAGCTTCGAAAGAGAAAGATTTCTCTCGAAACTTGGTCTTGATTAAGAACTACTAACTTTTGGATCGAGAAGGTGGTCGAGTGGTGGTTTAGTGGCGGCTTAGGATGAGTTTCTTGAAAAACTGAGGAAGAACTTCAAGAAACTAAGAACATAGCTAGAACAAAGTAAGGACACTAATTTTTTTCTAGAGAGAGAAGTTGCTAAGTGAAGGTTTGAGTTAAATGGCAATGATGGGGTGCTATTTATAGCAAAAGTTTTGGTTATTACCCAATGAATACTATTTTTCCTAGCAATTATTGTCCAATGAACAAAGGAATATTGGTGATAATTTGAAATGACTAGTCATGGGAATCTATTGTCCAAGGGATAATACTTTCACTAACATTTATTGTCCAATGGACAAAGGAATATTGGTCATAATTTAAAATGACTAATCATGGGAATCTATTGTCCAATGGACAAAGGAATATTGGTGATAATTTAAAATGACTAGTCATGAAAATCTATTGTCCAAGGGATAATACTTTTCCTAACATTTATGGTCCAATGGACAAAAGAATATGGGTGATAATTTGAAATGACTAGTCATGGAAATCTATTGTCCAATTTATAATATTTTCCCTAACATTTATTGTCCAATGGACAAAGGTGTATTAATGATAAGTAAGGTTGACAAGACTAAAATTACTTTTTTTGAAAGTAAAGTAATGACATAGTCCATGATTCCTACTTGACTTGTCAAATCAATGCTTCATTGGCAAACCAATTTCTATTATCCAAAGGTTACAAATTTTCATACCATTCTTTATCCAATGATCAAAGTGGTAAAAGTGACGAATAGTGACAGTTACTATTCTTGACAAGACATAAAGGTGTCCTGATGACTAGTACTATGCTCACATGTGCAAGTTTTATTTCTATGGACCGTCGGACAATAACTGCCCTCCAAATTATTAACCAATGGGTAAAAGGTGATGGTGATGTCAAGATTATTCTAGATAAGACAACACAAAGATTTGGGAAAGTATATTGTCCTATAAGTTGGGGAAAGTACATGGACACATGGATTGAGATAAGTACAATGATACATATACTTCTAATCACTTTATGAACTAATGGGTAATAATTTTCTTACTTTCTATTACCCAATGGACAAGCAATCATGTCATACTATTTATGACATGACAAGTTAAAGGTACTATGATGACATGGCTTTAACCAATGGTCACTCACTTTCCTAGGTTTTCGCTGGATATGTAATCATGTCACACTATTCATGACATGACAAGTTTAAAGTACAATGATGGGTAGTCAAGCCATGTTATTATCCAATAGACAATAGTTTTCCTAGTTTCTATTACCCAATGAATATATACATGGGTTCAAAAGGTTTAACTAGGTTTTTAGGAAGGTTTATAAAGTCCACTAAGTTTAACTAGGACAAACTAGTTATGATAAAGTAACTGGCTTTACGAATTAGACAGTTAAGAATGAACTGGACTTATTAAGTAAGAGTTCCAACCAAGAAATGTAATTCAAAAATAAGTTTTATGCAAATGGTAAATAACTCCGCTTGTCTTTAGAAAATGACTAGGTAGTTCGATGCAAGAAATTCTATTTCTGAGTCCAGAATTTAATTATGACGGATTATTAAAATTAAAACGAATGTAAAAGCAATCCAAGTAATTAAAAATAAAATTCAAATATTTAACGAAATTTTTATTTACCAAAAATCAGGATCGTTACAAGCGTTCTATCCCCACACGATATCTATGGCGAGGCAACTTCTGGCGGCTTGGCAGATTTGCAGTTTTTGAAAGTTCATTGGTGCGTTCATACTTAGGTGGAGTGCACCTAATCGTCTGAGTATTTGGTGTCTTTTGTCCTTAACTTTGCACTTTTTCTCGTTTGAGACTCCTAATTAGATGTTAGACAGTTTAAAAGTGTTGCTATTGCGTCAGGCCATGTCTGGGCTAGGTTGAAAGACATCAATTGTCTTGTGATTTACTTGTCTTGTACGGAGTATTTGTTAAATGATTAGTTTGGCTTTGTCTAAGTTCTTCATAATGGTCTTCGTTTTGTAAGTGCCGATGGACTTTTATCAATACAATTTTCTCACTTTTGACCAATATATATATATATATATATATATATATATATATATATATATATATATACTCCCTCCGTCCCATATTGTTTGGACTTTTTCGATATTCGCACCATTTTTTAAACTCTTATATCTCTAAATTTATGATATTTTTTATAATTTTGAAAACTTTGTATTATAGATCTAATCGAGAACTATCAAACAAGATCCATATTGCACATTGTTGGAGATTCATGTTGGAAGATATAAGCGATTGAAAACTGACACAAATATCGAAAAAGTCCAAATAATATGGGACGGAGGGAGTATATATATATATACAGTGCACTTCTACTGCGGACGTCCTCAATTTTCTTAAATGCGGACTTTTTCCGTGAGCCGTTGGATGAGATCCAACGGCTGGGATTTTAAAATGAATCTCGCGGGTAAGATAGGACTGTGGGTCGGGTAAATTTGGTCGCGGGTCAGTCAATCCATCCGGGTTATAACAAAACCCCCTTTTCCCCTCATTTGGACCCCGCTCAACCCAGACGAAGAGAGAGAAAGAGAGAGAGAAGATGACGAAGACAGAGGAAGAAGAAGAAGAAGTCACAGATCTGTTCAAAACCTCCAGGTATCTCTCTCTCTCTCGCTCTCTCGCACTCTCTCTTGCTGACTCTCTCTTTCTCTTTGAACCCAGTCTATGCCAGGGTTTTGTTTGAATTGATATCCACGACAAACAAGGACGACGAAGACCCGACCGTCCTCGAGGTGTCTCTCTCTTTCTCTCTTTCTCAGTCAATTAGTTCAAACCCAAAAAATTAGGGGTTTTTTTTTTCTTTTGAAAATCTGATTTTTTTATTCGAGAGGAAAAACACCCCTTTCCCCTCACAAATCTGAAAATCTGATTTTTCTTTTTTTTTGGAAAATCTAATTTTGTTTGAAAATCTAATTTATGTTTTTTTTTTTTCTGATTTATGTTTTTTGCGGTGGTCGATTTATGTTTTTTTTTGTTTTTTTGTTTTTTAAACATATTTATGTTTGTTTGAAAATCTGATTTTGTTCGAAAATTTGTTACTGATATCCCTTGAATTAATCCCACAAAGTGGCTGGTGCTTTGCTTCTGATTTCCTTGAATTAATCTGTATCATTAAGTAGTTGACATCATATAGAATTGAAAAATGGGAGATCTATTATGGGCTTCAGTTATATTAATGTGAAACAATGATACTGTGTAAGTGTGTTGATAGGCGCATGCTTACACCTATATAGGTTGTTCGGATAAATAAGCCAAAGTGGCTTATTTTTTGTCCTTATTCAAATTTTTTTCGTATTACTTGGCTTATTGTTAATTTTTTGGGGATTATTGCATCTTCATGACAAGAGGAATCTAAAAAGTAAATTTTTTTGACCGAAATCCAATTTTTTAATTTTTTTGAATAAAGACGAAACAATTGGCTTATTTTCGTTTTTTTGGGGCTTTATTTGGCTCAAAAATGGAGGGAAGCTTTTTAAGCCTCACAAGGCCGTACATATGACTTAGGCTCCAATACAGAAGATTAGGGCTCTATTACAGCATATAAGGGCTCGGCTCGATTAAGTTAGGTTTGTGAAAAATGGTTCCAATAAAAAAAGACCATGCAAGTGTGCTTTTGTTCCAAACCAGAAATTAGGTGATCCAAACCCTATAATTTATTAATCCACCAGTTCAAAGAAGAAAAGAAAATATCTGAAATGAATCTATGTTTTGTATTTTTCCTTGTGTTTGCATTTTCCTTCTCTTTTGGTTTGTTTGACTATTGCTGTGCTGAAATGAACCACATTTATATGTTGCGACTAGCCCTGCAGCAAGCGGTGGATTCATTGGTGCGACGAGTACACTCAGAATGTCGCATATTCGGGAGATGATATGTCACGCCAATTGACTGGCCCATTCCATGATTTCAAAGTCAACCTCCAATGCGTAGCAGGACGCATGTTAGCCATAGATAATTCAGTCCGTGTTGTAATTGTTACTGGGATTGTAATTTGTGTACTCCAAGCATGCAATTCAACTTATGCGTATCGTGCTAGTAAGTTTGGAAAGGAATTGGAGTTGCTTGCAATCCAACTTATGCAATTTGATCTCTTGAATCAATGGTACCACTGTTTGAAGGTGATATTATGCAATTTATTTTGCTCTCTGTTGAGACAGATTCTGAGTTAAGTGGTTACGACATGTGGTAGTGAGTTTATTTACAAAAATCTTGTATACCTAATACTTGGGTTTCAAGTCATGTAAAGAATGGTGTAGCATGTGTGGGGTTTCCAATTAAAGAATGAAAATAACCCTAACTTCTGGACTCTGAGGTTCCTAGGTCTTCTGCAAATTCGTTATATTTGAGGGCCTGGCCATACAAGTCTTTTTAGTCTCACTTTGATAGACAAATGTAGGTGAAGAATTTGACGTCTTTTTAGCCTTACTGTGGGAGAGTTTTGGGGGCCTCGGCGTACAAGTCTTTGAACCACATTTTTCAAAATCTGTCAAACCAACATTACAAGTCCCCTGTTTTCCAGATTAGTCTCTCTCCTCCCTTGTTCTGGACTGAAAAAAAGGCAACTATTGTTCCAAAACTGAAAAAAAAGGCAACCATTCACCAAATTATGTTATAGTCAAACCATTCTCTATTTTACAGTCAAAACAAATAAGTTACATTGATCAAGTATCAAGTCTCCAAACTTAAAAAGGAAACCAAGTATCAAGTATTAGTCAAACATCTTCTCATGAGTTATTGAAACATCCCAAAGATAATTGAAGCATTACAAACATCCCAAACATAGCTACTTTCCAGATTCTACTCCACAAACATCTCCAAGCGTTATCTTTGACATCTCATCCCCATCTCCGGATGTCACCATCTTCTCACAAGTTGTTCCCCATCCTGAAGCACGAATAGGTAATAATATAAATGGAAGAAACAAAGGAATTTGACCCAAGTCCTTACGAATCATATCAGATTCAAAAATAATATCCAAGTCCTTAAGATTTATCACTGTGAATCAGATTTCCCAAGCTGTCATTGAGAGTGACAACAAAGAGGTCATCAAGCTTTGCTCTACAGAAAATGTTCCTCCCTGGGAATCTGCTACTTTGATCCATGACATTAGGCAACTGTCTTCTAATTTTGTTAGGAAGTTTTCCTGGGTACCAAGGAGTTGTAACAGGGCTGCTCATTGGGTTGCATCCCAATCTCTTAAGGCTCTATCCCTTTGAATTGGTTTTCTGTGCTTCCCTTTCATTTATTTGTTATTTGTAAAGATGATGCCTCTGTTGAGGCTTTGAGCTAATGAGAATGGTAAATAGTTCAAACAAAAAAAAAACAAAGTGTGAGCCAGTCAACAGTTTACAACAAAAGAGCTTACCTCAACTTGACACAACAAAAGAGTTTACCTCAACACATATTCATGATTCACTCCAGAGAAAAGAAAAAAAAAGGGCAAACTGGAAAATTATTTTCCGGTGTGTACAAACATATTCCTCTTGCAATTAAGTCACTCTCATCATCATCAACCTAACTCAAAATTAAAAAATAAAATAAAGAACGAAATAAAAAAACCCTAACTGGAAATTTAAAAAAATACAGAGAGAGAGAGAGAGAGAGAGGAGTTACGTACCTTGTTTGAATCGTCTAGGGCTCGATTAGGTTTCGATCACAGCTCGATTTCAAGGTATATCTCTCTCTTCAAGCCCTAATTAGAGAAGGGGAAAATCGAGAGGGTTAGGGTTTCTGCTTCTTGCAATATTTGGAACTCGAGAGCTCGAGATTGAGAGAAAGAGAGAAGGAGACACCTTTTGTTTTTTTCTTCTTCGATTTCTTCTTCTTCGTGCTCAATTTCGTCGCTCCGATTACAGCTCGATTTTTCGTCGCTCTGTGGCTCTCTCTCTCTCTCTCTCTCTCTCTCTCTCTCTCCATGCGTCTATGGACGCATCTGAATGAGGGGAGAGGGGTGTTCTTCTCGAAAAAAAAAAATTCAGATTTTCGAAAAAAAAATAACCCTAATTTTTTGGGTTTGAACAAGCCTGGGTTCAAAGAGAAACAGAGAGTCAGCAAGAGAGAGTGCGAGAGAGAGATACCTGGAGGTTTTGAACAGATCTGTGACTTCTTCTTCTTCCTCTGTCTTCGTCATCTTCTCTCTCTCTCTCTCTCTCTCTCTCTCTCTCTCTCTCTCTCTGAGTTGAGCGGCGTCCAAATGAGGGGAAAAGGGGGTTTTGTTATAACCCGGATGGATTGACTGACCCGCGACCAAATTTACCCGACCCACTGTCCTATCTTACCCGCGAGATTCATTTTAAAATCCCAGCCGTTGGATGAGATCCAACGGCTCACGGGAAAAGTCCGCATTTAAGAAAACTGCGGGCGTCCGCAGTAGAAGTGCACTGTGTGTGTGTGTATATATATATATATATATATATATATATGCAATAAGGTACCAACTTTACATATATAGAAATAGAATAATCCATTACGAAAGCATTAAAGATGAATTAATGTAGGAGTATAATAATAGGGTATGGTACTTCAGATAATTCGGTACTGATGGAATGTTAAAAAAAAAAAAAAAAGGAAGGTAAACTAAAACTAAAACTAAAACGTGAATATCTTATAATCGATCTCTTACAATTCCAGTTTCTTGTTTCTGTATGTTTTTATGTGATCAACAAGAACGACAATGTAATAAGTAAAGATGCAGCAACACTTCTAACTGCTTGAAATGTTTCATTTGATCTAACATGAACACTTCTAACTTGACATGCTTCATTTGATCTACAAAATAGGAATTCTGTACAATTATCCATTTCATCTTGTCAAATTTTTTCTTACTTCCTTTCTTTTTAAAAAGATACTCCATGAAAGTACCATAAGGAAATATCTAAGATTTGCTATAGAAAGAGCTAAGTGCATCTTTTTTGTTCTATTAAAAATGCTAAAAAAATTGGTAAGCTTTACTAATTTATTTTCCCAAAATAAACCTTAAACAAGAGTTCCTTGTTATAAGGAAGCTCATCTATTTCGCGATTACTGGATTATCTTTCATTGCTAAGAAAGTTCAGATATAATAACAATGTGCAGAAATGGAGGATATGTTGAATCTAGTAATTGTTTTACAATAACACCTTCTTAGATACTTTCAATGACCAAGTAATTTTTCTTCACATTAATTAATTATTTTGTTATCTAAAGGATGCATATATTTGATATATAGTTTATGATGATATTTATCAAGTTGGTGGAACTATTGCTTCTCTAACTTTATAAGACACCATTGATGTCATTCATTTGGCTCTATGGAACAAAAATAAGCTATCAAGTTTTAGTCCTTTGAGCAGAGATGACAATTCAACCCACTCTATCTTGATCTGGGCGGGTTTTTGTTAAAATTTTCAGGTATTGGATTGGGGCCAGGTAGACATTATCCCGTCCTGATACCTGCTTTGAAATTATTTTATGCACAATTTTTTTTATTTCCATTATTTATCTTTATCAGAGTGCACAATTTTGGCACAGTCTTTGTAGAATTCGGCTTTGGTGACAGCTTTTCCCATGAGGTTTGCATCCGAATTCTCTCTTTCCCTCACTTTTTTCATTTTTTACTTGCCTAGCGATCAATTAATTACTAGAACACTCAAGCTTTGTGGCACGAGTAACAGCCGTTCGATCACACTTTATGTTTTCTTATGTGCACTGTTATCCCAATATTCTCTCTCTCCCTCTCTCTTGCCGCTGCATTAGACATTTTTAGGGTGCAAGGGATCGATTGATCTTTGCCGAAACTATTTATTTTTTATGTGTTAATGTAGTTGATTAGATGAACTTTGTTGAAAGCTAACTTAATTGAAAACACTACCTCTAAAAGAAGTTAGCTTGGTTGATGGGGTGGCCAAAAGTAGATAATGATAGTAATTTATTTGAGTTGTGTTCAGAACTAGTTGTTTCGGACAAACCCCAGAACATTCCATGCTCCCTTACGCAGGCCGCAACTCATCCTTAAGTATGAGCTGCCTTAACTTCCAAGTCTAAAGAACACAAAGAATAAAAGTCCAAAAGAGCATCTTGCAATCTATAACATCGGCATTTTGTAGAAGAGAAATTTGCAGAACCTTACAATAATATCAACAAAAAAAAAAGACCAGCAGCCGAAATTTTCATATATACTTTCAAGATATTGCCCCTTTTTTAGTTTTCGATGTTGTTTTTTCTATAATACGCTTGAGTTTTAGCCTCTCATAACAAGCCAAATACACCATAAAATGCAACTCACTTACTCCAATCCATAACCCAAGCCTTTGCATCTCTTACGCAAGGATGGGATAGGGGGGGTCTAGTGGCGGCGACCGCCATGACAAGAATTTTAGAAAATGCAATTATTATATGTAAAAAAAAAAAATTATGTCCAACTTATATAGTCTCGCCACTACTAAATTTATTTAAAATCCATTTCACCACTGCTAGGATAAAATCCTGGCTCCGTCCGCCAACCAAATTAAGTTTACCACAATCACAATCCAGTAAGATACCCTCTTTTGGTACTTGGACCTCCTTACACATCACCAGCCTTCAATTTGAATGTAAATCCATGTCTTTGCCATAGTGAGGAACCGGTTTTAGATATCTATTGTGCACATGCTTACAATTTGCAGCTTAAGAAATCTGGTATGGGAGTAACCTTTAAGATTAACTCCAGGCTGGTGGGCTTCAATTTCAGAAGCTCTACTTCTCAAAAGAATTGTGCTTCTATTATATTCCTATAATTGAGGCAGTGAGTTGGGCTATAAAAAGCATATGTTACACATAAACATCCATACTAATGACCCTTCTCTTTTGAAGTATTAAAGAGTTTCCAGCAGTTGTATCCCCCTTGTTTTTTTGACTTCTACTTTCTTACTCTATCAGTTCATATCTGCAAATAAAAAAATCAGTTCATATCTACAGCATTTCTCTATGTGACCGTACCAGTGTACAACAAGCATATTTTTTGGCAAGGTTCGTGGCATCTTCCAGTATTCATTCAGAAGCGGATATAACCTATCCATTTGACAACAGTTAAACTTCTTGATTGATCTTTTGCTTTGGAAGCTAGTACTTCTCTTAGTTATGCTTGCTGTATTTGGTTTTTTTTTTTTTTTTTTCTATCTTGTAATATTGTTGACTTCGTACCGAATAGCTGGCGCTGTTTTTGATTTCCTGCAATGATTCTTTATTCATCTATGAATTTCCTTTTTTATGCCAAAAAAATTCTCCCTGTGAGATGTTCAAAGTTGACTGTAAATATTATTTATTCATTCCCCTCCTATTTTTGGGTTACCTTGTACTAGAGGTGTCAAATGGGCCGGGCTCACGGCACAGACACGACACGTTTAAATGCGGCACGGCATGGCACATGCATGGTTTTAGATGGGCACAACACGGCACGGTCTTAGACGGGCACGGCACAAAAGTGGGTCTAGCATGGCACGGTTCTAGATGGGCACGAAAGGGCATGGCATACCAATGAAGTACTAATTTAAATACAAAAAAAAAAAAAAAACTAATTTCTTATTTTATATTGTAACATTTTTCATTTATTTGTTGATAAATATTTTACACTTTTTGGAGGTTTTTTTTTTCTTTCCAATGAAACTCGGTTGACGATGTGCCGACATGGGCACAGGCAGTTGCGTAGTCAGGAATTTCACTTGGTGAGGGCACCATTGAACGCTTATTGGAGTAGAAATTTCTTGTCTTTTTTTTCCTTTTGATAAATCGGATGTTCAAACGAGCTTTTATGCCACATCGACTAATTCTAGGGCCATAAAATCAATGGCCAACAAACTATCCAGTGACCTCAAGGTATATAATTTGCTATCTTTTGAGTACTTACAATAAACAACAATAATGTAAAACATTAAGTTAAAATGTAAAATTTGCTACCATGCATGTATAGATAACATATCCTTATATAAAAGAAATAATTTAAAAGGGTTTGCCTAATGGTCAAGGCTTTGAACTTAGGAGTTTGCTCATTTCTACGGTCTCAAGTTCGAAAACTCTTAGGTTCTATCAATTCCTTTGGGATCGAGTTATAGACAGCTTTGCAGTGACTTAATTGGGATCCCCGCAAATGGGCGATGGGATGGGCCCCCAAGATTAGTCAAGATGTGCAAAAGCTAACCCGGACATTTGAGTTATAGATAATGTGAAATTATTGGACATAGCAGCCCCCACTCATCCCGTGCTGCCTCCACCACTAGGCATGACACGGCATGACCCAATTAAATAAACCGGCCGGCAAGGCACAACATTTTTAAAAAATGACACGGCACGGCACGATAAAGTAAACAGGCCGGCACGGCACGAAGCACAATTGGTACGGAGCAAAATGGGCAGGGCTGGCATGGCACAACCCGTTTGACACCTCTACCGTTTGACGTCTCTACCTTGTATATATTCTGATACACCATTGGTTGTTCAATTAACTTAATGTCAACTGCCGTGCCAAGCAATGACATTCCGTATAACCTTGATGGGATTTCGAAATCAATCGAGCAATTTGTGATTAGGCTTGAGCTATTTGTGAACAGGCTTGAGATTGGATTTAAAAACAATACACAAGCCAAGCTTAAGCCTTAAAAATATAAGCTAGGTGCGACCAAGCTCAAACGATGCAGACTCAATTTTTTAACAACTCTACCTGACTAGTTATGGTCTATTTATTCCTAACTAGGTGGTTTCACAAACTATTTTTATGCGTGGCTGTCTTCCCCATATAGCCTCCCCCTCCTTTGCCATGAAGCCGAAGCCGAAGCCGAAGCCTATATTGCTTTTGATTCTATACTCGACCCATTGGCTTTTCTGATCTCAACTGATACAAAGCTGTTGGCAAAATCGCAATTGGGAGCGAACTTGCAGAGTGAGAGTGCTCAAGAGTTCATCCATAAATATGTTCAAACTTGAAACAGTATGGTAATGAAGATGTAATGCAAGGATTTGGTGACTTATGTAAATAAAAGCCAAATAGGAGTGAAGGAAAACAACAGACCAAGCATTGCCGATATATACATCTACATACAAATGGACCAAGCATGTTAATAGTAAGTCCCAAGACCAGATTTTTTATCAACAGTATGCATGAAATGATGAAATTGTTATATAGGAATACAGTCAACGCTGGTACTCTTCTAAAACCAATACAGAGAACATCACAACTTGAACCCAAATTTAAACTATCATGACACAAAATTCTACTTCCTCCTGATACGTGAAGCAAAGATGAAACTGAGATCCTAAGGATTTTGTATCATAAAAAAGCGAAGCAAAAAATGGTATCATTCTTGTGCCTCCCGAAAAAGTAAAAATTGTATCATTCTTCTGCCTCCCAAAAAAGTAGAGATGGTGAGCCGTGGAAGCAATTGCCAAAACCCTAGTTCTACTTCAGTACACTGCAACGTAGAAGCATTTTTCTGAGAACACACAATTACCTTGTCGCCACTTAGTTTATGAATACCAACAGACAGAAGTATGCACTTCTCTATTTTAACTTACAATTTCAAAAACTGGTCTAATTGACAAGAGCGTTGACATGGGGACACCAACCAAGCTAAGATGCCAGTAGAGAGAATATGCACTTTTCTATTTGAACTTACACTTCTAAAAAATGGTCTAATTTACAAGCTCATGGACATGGAGACACAACCCAAGCCAAGCTACAATGCTAATTTCCAGTGTTTAGAACAAGAAGTCACCGTGTATAACCATTTCTTCAAAATCCAAACTTGGGTGTGTGTGTGTGTGTCGAGATTTATTTGGAAAAGTATCTCGTACAAAACTGACTAAATCCCAGATGTGCTCAGATTTGCAATTTCAGGTCAATTAGCCAGAGAAGGAACAATTCTATTTATTTTTTGTTTCTTATAGGCTATGGCGATTGAAATAGAAGAACGGGCTTACTTGTATAAATATGCAGCAATTCCCAAGATTATACACAACAGGATGATATCAATGCAGAAGTTGCGACTGGACCTCAGCTGAAACATCACAATGCAGAAGTTAAAGGCAATTAGGAACCAAGTATATGCCTCCAAATGTTAATCTCTTCCACTCTGCATATATACCTTTGTCACCGTATCCTTGAGTCTCACATTAGTATTTTTAAGGTCTGAAGTTGCCCTGTCAACCTGGAATTGAGGGTAGACAAACACATTTTAGAGCTAAAACTTCAATAAAGATTTCATGTTCAGCTTTTCTTAATAAACGAACAAATATGGATTTCCTTGACAGATTTTTCGAGAGATGCTAGGTACACTACATCTTATGTGGGGCCCACTTCGGGTCCCACAAAAATATAAAAAAATATCCATAAATTTTAAAATATCATTTTATGAGGCCTTGTAAAAAATCAGCTCAAACGGATATTGGTACGTATTATTTCTGGATTTGTCATTTTCAATGCACCATTGAAAAAAAGGAAAATTCTACTTCATTTTCTCCTTCCAGTTTCTTCTGCCTCCAAAACTGCTGGTTTGGAAGGGTATTGTGGCCCTTTTTCCCTCAACTAATGACATATCTCGTGTAGGTGGAAAGAGAATAAGCTGGTCAAAAGATAGAAGGACTAACCTTGTCATCTATTTCATCCATCAGTGGCACTTGCCTATCCAATTCCTGTCACAAGTGAAAAGAATACAAAATTTAGAGCCAACAAGAAGATATGCAGAAGAATATTTGCGTCAATTGTACTTAGAAAGCAAACCTCATTCAAGTCATTAGCCATGTTTTTCAGTGTATCCAATCCTTCTGCTATAACATCCAACCCTTCATCCTGCATGAAGTGAGAACTATCCCAAACATGAGAATCTTCAATTTAAGAAATCTAGTAAAGATTCCAACCGATAGCACCCATTCAATTTCATCCACCATCACTTTTGTTCATTTAGATTTTGTCTGCTCCGACCAATTCTAGAAGCTGACAAAGGAAACTTAATTTTCCAAACCAGTACAAATATGGATTCAAAGGCTCACAAGGAAAACAGGATCATGCGGGGATATTAAACTGGAACCTTTCGTTCATGTTAAGAAAAAGCAAAATCGTCACTAGTTTGAAAGTCAGATTGCCCCCAAAAGAAAAAGAAGTAAACGCATTTAGCACAGTAGTTGTGAAACATACTGTCCATGCATGACACACTGGAAAAGAAGCATCTCATTCAGAGTTGGTTCACACAAAGGGAAGACAGGATCTGCCACAGAGAGCTAAATAAAGCGCACACTTGATGACTTGAACGTGTGACGTGATAACTTTTGTGAAGGCCCCAAAACACACTAACATTTTGATTGGAAAAAAGGTTATTCGGTCTAATAAAATATATATGAAGGCAAAGAACATCATTAAGGCCTCTCCATGGAAATAGATAAGCAGACGCAAAGTAATAGAAGGCTAATAAAGAGAGAAAGCAACAACATAGCTCAAGTAGAGTGTAAAAACACCTGCCTGTCTCATTTTCCTCATTTCATACTCCTGCCTAAATTTGGTTGATTCCTCAGTGTGTTGAAAGTACTCATTGTCAAATCTTCTATCTGATATAATCTCCAAACGATGTTACAAATAAAAAATATAGTGTCAGGCACTACTCGAATCAACATTCAACACATTTCATAGCTCACCTGAAGTTGTGTCGAATCTAATTCCTGTGCTTGAGGCAGAAGCTGCCCAGCCCCCAGTTTGTTGAGATCCATTATTAGTAGTGGACCCATCAGGTATAGCTTCAATCCTCTCTTTCAGCACAGAAACTAAATCAGTTCGAGCCTCCAGTTCCTCTCTTGAAAGCCCTTTGACCTGAAAAAACAATCACTATAACTGCAAATGGGCATATCTAACGGACATAAGGTCCTCTGTCCCTGTCCTTTTCCCATAACCTCTTGCCCATCAATTGACGAGATGGCATTACACAGCGCATGAGGCAAAGGATAAGACAGGCAGGGGCTAGAGGCCAACAGATGCATGCTCGGGGAAGTAAATTAACGCGAATAAGTACATTAAATCACTCAATGACCATATAGGCAATTAGACAAGTATTAATTCAAAATTTGAAAAATTTTCAAGAAGCTTCAAAATGATTGAGCTCAAAACAAAATTTTGAAAGAGAAGAAGCTTTCAGAATTTCACCCAACTACAGGAGGCACGATTGTTCAAAATTAGTACAATGATTTTTGCGACAAGATTTCAGAATTTCAAGGCTTTTTTGTGAGCTTAAACCCTAAACCCCCCTAGGATATATATATATATATATATATATATATATATATATATATATATATATATATAAACCTAACCCCCATGTTCTCAAACCCCATCTTATAATCCTCTAGGAGATCGAAAAACTAAAAGCTCCACTAAACTAAAGCCTGATACAAAATCATTCCATCATAAATTCCATATTTTCATCTTGTTCAAAAGGAACTCAAAAACAGGACTTGAAATGCAAAATCAACTCTATTCTTCAGTATGCAATGAAAAGCCCCTAATTCTTCACTTCTCTTCTAATTTCTCGGCAACCATACATAGATAACAACTAAAGTAATTAAGCATAGTTTGTCACTGCATACGGAAACGCATATGTAGCTAAAACAGTCGAGAAATGACCTTTTTATGAGCTAGTCGCTGCAATTTGGGAACTTCCTCCAGCAGACGGGCCTTAATCCGTCTAATCTCGGCGTTTATAGCCACGGCCGTCGCCCTATTTTTCGCCGTCGCCGCAGACTCTGATTTCTGCGCATATAACCACGTAATTGAACGAGAAAATAGAAAAACAGCTAAACCTACAAAAAAAAACACACGTAGAGAGAGACAGAGAGAGAAGGGAGGACCTGGAGGGCTTGATCGAGGTTGGACTCGAAGGCGGCGTAGAGACGAGCGAAAGCATCGTCGCCGGAGACGTTGACTTCCTTGTGCTTGTCGACGTCGTACTTTTCGTATTTCTGGCATATGGCGTCCACTCGCGTTATCAAATCGATCACGCTCATCTTCTACTCTCTCTTTCTCTCTCTCTCTCTGTACGTATTCTGTATGTACAGTATGTATTTATTACTAGCGTATACTATGAGTTTGCTGTAGTTTTTCCAGTTATTACTAGGACTGCTCGCGGTCCGGTTCAGTTCGGATTTCTAAAAATTTGAGGATCGAACCGCTAATCACAGTTTTTACAAAATGAAATCCGTGCTCGGATCAAAAGTCCTACGGTCCGGTTCCAATCTGATCCGTGACTCACGGATCAGTTACGATTTTGTACACGAATTTTAGCAAAAATAAAGCTCAAGCATATATCCTACAATAAAATGGAAGAATGTTACATTCAGAATTAAGTTTAACACTACCAAAAATTACTTGTTACATAAACTACCAAATGCTTACTTTAGAAATCAAATTCAAAAGAATCTAAAACACTAGTAGGATTGTATCATTATAGAACATTACATAACATAATAGAACCGAAAAAGAAATGAACTATTAAAACTCAACTAAGGTTACCCGTAATTTTTACCAAAAAAACTACGATTTACCCCTTATATTTTATGTACATTTACATTATATCCCATTATTAAGATAAAATATTAAAATTGATGGAAAAAAGTGTTAACATTACTAACAATTTATTATATAAATACACACATATATATTATTTATATAAAATAAATATCTCACGGTCCGGTTCGGTTAATCCACGGTTTCGTAATGAAAATCCTTGGATCGAACCGCGAGTCACGGTTTTCTAATTTTTCAATCCGTGTCCAGACCATTAATCCACGAACAAAATCCAAAAGGTACGGATCGGTTCGGTCTGGATCGATTTCACGGTTCACCGGATTTTTTGAGCAGCCCTAGTTATTACATTAACAATGCTACTTGCACATATTTTTTTTCACATATCATGCACATACATTTTTGTGAGGCCCATATCGAAGTCCTACAAAATGATCCGAACCGCTCATCTTTTTTAAAATATTTTTGGAAGGGTTCCTGTAAAAAATCAGTTCCAACGGATAACGGTAAGAGCTTTCTTAGAAATCGTAGGGCAAAACAGAATGATTCGCCCTACGATTTCTGAGAAAGCTCTTACCGATATCCGTTGAAACTGATTTTTTACAAGAACCCTCCAAAAAATATTTTAAAAATGATGAGCAGTTTGAATCATTTTGTGAGATCTCAATATGGGCTCCACAAAAATGTACGTTCACAAAAAGGAATCATTACCGTACATCACTAAAAAGTGATTGCCGTCTAGCGGTGGACCACGGGGATGGAGGAGACGAGGAAGTTTCTTTTTATTCTGTTATGTTTACTATAGTTTGTTTTATCAGGAGGAAGATTCTCCCCGCCCAGTCCCGTCTGGCCCGTTGTCTATTTGATAAGCGACCGTTTCATTTTGAGGGCGAATCCACTCTATTGTTTAAGGGCCGAGTTATTTGCAATTATAAATTTTTTATATATAATATGTTTTAAAATAAAATAAATTATTTTAGATAAAACTATCCTTAAAATTTTGACAAAAATATCCCCAATGAAATGATGTCGTTATTTTGGTTACAAAAACATTATCTCTCTCCAAAACATTCCTACACCCTAAAATTATTACTTATCTTCTTCTCCAAAACATTCACACCACCACCAAACCCAAACCCTTGCTGCCGCCCCCACCACCACTCATCTCCGGCGACGCCCTTCTCCGGTAAACCCCATCTGCGGTGAGGCCCATCTCTGACGAGACCCATATCCGGCAAACCCCTTATCTATTAAGGACAAAATCCAATAAATAAAAGCCTCAATCATCTCCAGCGAGACCCATCTCTCGAGTCTAGACTTTTTTTTTTTCTTGAACTCTCATTGTTCAGTGCCTCAAACCCATGTAATTTCTCTCCCATTTCTTGTCTTTTTGTTGGAAAAACGGCCAAGAAGAGAGCAAAAAAGGACTCTCTTCCATAGTTCATTTCTGTATCCATATACGCAACTGCATCTTTTTCATTTTTCCATTTTTAAAAGCACTATTGTTTCTCTCATATCTATCACCTACCCATTTCCGGTTTATCCTGTTTGGCAAGAAGTGAAGGTTTGAGATCCCGTTTATCCAAGTATTCTGCCATTCAAAAACACAAAAGACCAATCGGACATTCATCCGTCATCTTCCTCCCCACTCTTTTTCCCCAACCCACCTCATCAGAAAATCCTAAAGCGTACCCGCTAGCTGATGCCCACTCATTGAAAAAAGCCCTAGAAAAATCTAGATTCATCTATATTTTCTTCGCCGACGAACCCAGTTTGATGTTAATCGTGCATTAGCAAAATGCGTGATGTTAATCGCGCATTTTGTGAAAACGTTATACGGAGCATGACGCATTCGGAATTTGCGTTTTTTGCGTTTTTAACTGTCAGAATTTGAGTTTTTAACAACAAAAAAAAAAAAGAAAAGACATGACGCATCTTCAAGATGCATTTCAAAGGGTTCGGATATTAGAATTTGAATTTTGTGAACATTTTCAGAAGTTAATTTTCGATTTTGGTAGCGATTTTCAAGATTGAATGTCTGATTGGTGTTCATCGTTTTTTTTTTGGGATTGAGAGACCTGGAAACGGCCTTCGTGCCCCCAAGCTTGCCTCGGCCGCCGGTGGTTTTGGCTAGTGCTGCGGAGTTCATGGCGGTGGTAACAGTTTTGGGATTGGGAAATTTGAAAACGATAATGATTGTGGTGGTAGTGGTATTGGCGATGGAGGTGGTGGTTATGGAGGTGGTTGTGGTGGTGTGCGTGGTGTTAGGTAGAAGAGGAGAAAAACAGGCGAGAGAGAGAGAGAGAGAGAGAGAGAGAGAGAGAGAGAGAGAATA
Organism: Rhododendron mucronatum var. ripense; assembly: GCA_019656295.1. Taxonomy (NCBI): domain Eukaryota; kingdom Viridiplantae; phylum Streptophyta; class Magnoliopsida; order Ericales; family Ericaceae; genus Rhododendron; species Rhododendron mucronatum. The sequence goes on from BPLT01000002.1 coordinate 2,454,502, forward strand.
GTGTGTGTGTGTGTGTGTGTGGGGGGGGGGGGGGGGGGGGGGGGGGGGGGGGGGGGATGGGTGTATTTTGGAAAGTTTATGGATATTTGTTATGTTGTATATAGGAAATTGATAAAAGATTTGAGGGTTAGGTTTAGAACATGCTACGTATAGAAAATTTGTGATTGCAAACAGCTTGCCTATTATCTAAATAATTACTGTTATTTTCGATATTGATGAGATATCGTTTCATTTTTTGGGTGAGTGCACTCTATTGTCTAAACAATTACGAGTATTTTCGAGAATCTGTGTTTTAGTTCAAAAATACCTATTATTCAAGACAAACAACTCATTTCTCTTAATTTTGTTGTCTAAATTATAATTTTGGTATTTTTAGTGAAAATAAGTGGTATTTTGATGTCTAACTAAAGACCAAGACTATAGTATGAACTCCTCACCCTTAGAGCATCTCCGGCAGCCACCTCAATGCCTCCATTTCGACATTGTGTCAAGTGAAACCTCCCCATTCATCTCCCAACTGCCTCCTCTCCTTCTTTGTCACTTCCTCTTCTGCTAGGTACTGTAGCACTCTCTCTCTCTCTCTCTCTCTCTCTCTCTCTCTCTCTCTCTCTCTCTCCCCCCCCCCCCCTCATTGGATCTGACGCCGGATTTTGGCAAGGTTTTTATTTAAGTTTTTTGGATTCTGGCAAGGATTTTATTTAAGTTTTTTGGATTTGTGGGTTTTCAAATTGGTTTGTGGATCTTGGTATGCAATTGTGGTTTCTCTCAATCTTAGTATGGGTCTAGTACGGGGGGGGGGGGGGAGAAAGAGAGAGAGAGAGAGAGAGAGAGAGAGAGAGAGAGAGGTGGGTATGGTTGATGGTAGTCAGAGACGGATCCAAAAATTATCTCTTGTGAGGGCACCAATATCTATTGACCATAACAAAAAATGATAATCAAGTACAATAATACAAAACTAGAATTCATCGTACGCAATAAGTTTTCTAATTTGCATTAACAGGTCTGGTCATGAGATTTTCGAGACCCTACGTGAAATTTGAAATGGGCTCTCTCATCTTTGTATATAAATTTATTGTTCGATAAAAAAAATCAAACATTATCATGGTTTAGTGGTTGTCTACTTTTGTTTCAGTAGCCAGGGTTGCGAGTTCAATGCTCTGTAATTGGTTTTTAACGCTTTTTTTTAAGGAAAATTCTAAAATCAGTCCAATGGACTGACAATAGTAAGTGTGTGAATGTATATTAAAGGGTGTAAAAAATAAATGGAAATACATATTTTCCTTGCCTTCTAGTGTGCTTATCATCAGTCCAGTAGACTAACAATAGCAAGACCATTTTTTTAAAGCTATATATATTTTTCTTGTCTTCTAATGTGCTTATCATCAGCCCAATAGACTGACAATAGCACGACCGTTTTTTTTAAAGCTCAAAAAATTCGCGTTAAAAAGGAAGAGGCCAGAGGTTGAACACGAGACCTCTTGCATAGATCTCTAGGCATCTAACCACCGAACTACACCATTCCCTTTGTGATATACTTAACATATATTATAGGGCAAATTTCACTCAGACCCCCTGAGGTATTTAACAATGATAGAAAGTACCCCTCAGTTTTGAAAAATGATAGAGACCTCTCCTATTTCAAAGTTTGGGTTTCACTCCCTTAGTTCCACTAGTGAGATGGACGAAAAATAAAATCTTAAATTTCATTTAGTTTTACGACTCTCTTAGGGCTAGGGGTGTCAAACGTGCATGTCGTGTCGTGCCGTGCCGTGCCGTGCCATTCTACTTCTGTGCCAACCATGCTTCGTGTCATGCCGTGCTCGTTTACTTCATCGTGCCATGGCGTGCCGTGCCATGGTGGGCCATTTTTGCTTTGTCAGGCCGTGCCTTTTTAAAATTGTGTTGTGTCGTGTCGTGCTCGATTAATTAATCGTGCCACGTCGTGCCGTGCCTTTTTTTGTCGGGTCATGTCATGTCGTGCCGTGCCGTGCCTTTTTTTTGTCGGGTCGTGTTGTAATGTGCCTTTTCTGTCGGGTCAGGTCAGGTCGGCCCGACCTATTTACTTAATCGTGTGTCGTGTCGTGTTGTGCCATCGATTTTCGTATACATATCACCAACCGGCAATCGATTTTCGTCTTAAAAAAAAAATCTTCTCAAAAAACACACATTCTGGTGCCCGGTGTGGTGGTGCCTCAAATGTTTGCAAAACATAAATGGATAGGCAGAAGAAACACACTGACTATAGCAACCAAATGATTATCCAGTGTCCAACAGCAGCTCAGTTAGCAACCTCCAATACAATTATACAAATAGCAACAGCCTTAGTAGCATATTCAAAATTTGGACAAAAATTAAGCACATAAAGCATAATTTGAACACCTAAATTTCAGTTTTCAAGTATAAATTTTAAGCGTGCGAGAAACCAGAATTTCAACTTGTAAAAGTCAGCTACTAAACCATAATTTCAGCTTGTATTATCAGTTCCCATGATAAAACAATGATTTCAACACGCATATACACCATTTCCAGCACATAAGCACCATTTTCAACATATAAGCATCATTTAGTTTAATTAAGGGAATCATAAAAAAGCCATGGATACAAAAATAAGTGAAAGAAAATCCACCTTCTATATTTTGCTGGCATTAATTTGCTTCAACCTTCACATGGTTTAGTCCGTGGCCTCTACAATGTCCTACAAAATAAGAACCAGCACCAGAACCAGTAGAAAACGAGTATATGAAAGCCAAATGAACAAGGAAAATGAATAAGAAAATTGAATTTTGCTCATATATTAGGCCTAAATTCTGAAGTGATTTTGGGTGTTTTGTTAACGCCTCTAACTATATCGAACGAAGCTCATTTTTTACGGAGACCATAAACGACATATTTTGAACAAAATGAGCGACTCCGATCATCTTTGTGGGACCCGAGGCCGAAGAAAATGGGATCTATGCACAGCTTGCTCTGCACGTAGCACAGCTCTGCAAAAAATTCCCAAAATGGGGTTTATTGGGCAATGAACTAAAACCATCCAAAGCATCTAGTAGGATCGTTGAACCTCCCACTTCAATTTACAAAAATGCCATATATCAGAAAACCTAGCAGAACCCAAAAGATTACCTCATTACAAAACCCAAATCCGAAACTCAATGGTAATCCTTGTATATCTCCGAACAACCTGAATGTATGATTAGTCTCGGGAAAAAAAAAAGGCCAAAAACTAACACAGACATTACTAAACATACAAAATATTAAAAAAAATAAAATTAAATGATGTTATTTTGAGCTAAAACGGTTTACTGATATATGAAGCAGAGAGAGAGAGAGAGAGAGTACCTGATAGTCGGAATTGATGAGGCAGACTCTGACGTTAGAACGATAACCGGAGGGCAAACTCAGATCTAATTGTAGATCTAGGGTTTGAGTCGTTTGACCTAGGGTTTCAGTCGTTTGAGTCGCTGAACAGCAACAGCAACGGAACGGAAACGACGGTCGCTGAACAATCACCGACTCACCGCCGGAAACAGAAACGGCAAAGGCAGTCACCACCGGTCAGGCGATCACCGAAAAAGGCTTCACTATTTGAGAGCTAAGAGAGAGAGAGAGAGAGAGCCTCAAGCGTTGAAAGATGAGAGTGAGAGTCTGAGAGAGAGACGTTGAGATGAGAATGAGATAGAGAGAGAGAGAGAGAGAGAGAGAGAGAGAGAGAGAGAGTGTGGGCTGTTGTAATGCATCACTCGAGGGCCACTCGAGCTGCCAATGTTGTCTGTGATCATGTGCAACAGTCGCACCATAATTCATATGCACTCAATAAATAAAAATTCTCGTAAAGTCCTATAATGCATCACTCGAGGGCCACTCGAGCTGTGTTTTTGAAAATCGGAATTGTCTACCTTTTATATGGGAGTGATTATATCATTCGTGCAAAAAATGAAGTAAATTGGTTATTGTTATATACTTGATCGCACATAACAAAAACTTTCATATTAATGAATCTACGTCTCGATGAAAAGACTTCCAAAACCCGATAGACCCAAAAATTTGCGAGAGTGATTAAAACACAAAGAACAACAAAATGAACGGTATGGATCGTCATAGTTGTGTCGCAATCGTGTGGGAACCGTACTTTGGACTATAGCGGAATATATTGGTTCAGAACTACATAAGTTAGATGTATAGATTTGAAAGGTAGTTGCGGACTCATTTTTTTGAATGTTCGATCTAAACCGTTACGATTTAAGATCTTACCAAATCTATAGGTGATAATTGGATGTTGGAAACCATGTGATCGGAACACATTCGATGCTTCCAAAGGTGTTAAAAGTCCTATAATGCATCACTCGAGAACCGACTGAGCTATTTTTTGAACATTGGAACCGTCTACCTTTTATGTGGGAGTGATTATATCATTCGTGAATGAAGTAAATTAGTTATCGTTATAAACTTGATCGCACATAACAAAAAATTTCATATTAATGAATTTATGTCCCAATGAAAGGGCTTCCAAAACCTGATAGACCCAAAAATTTGCGAGAGTGATTAAAACACCAAGAACAACAAAATGAACGGTATGGATCGTCATAGTTGTGTTGCATCTGTGTGGCTACCGTATGGCGTACAAGAAGCCCTTTTTTGTACAATAGAATTATATAATATATATTACTTGTTCCAATTACAAGCATAAAAAGATTGTTGGCCTTGGTGGTTTGAGATGTGCATGAGTGTGTCGAGTCCTTAAGGACTTGGGTTCAATCCCCATAGGCCGTAGGGATTATTTTTTTAAAACCAATTTTTTTTCTTATTTATTATTAATTATTCCAAGTAAAAACATAACACATAATTAATGGCCTTGATGGTTGTGATGTGTGACAAATTCCATAGGACATTAGGACTTGGATTCGAATTCGAATCACATGGAGGTTTTTTTTTTTTTTAAATTAGTTTTTTTTTCTTATTTTTCTTCTATGTATTTTTTTTAAAAATCTTTATTAGATAAAACGCAATGTATATCAATATATGTGTGGTAATTGGTATATTATCATGTTTGAATTTTGATTCAAATTTTCTTAACCATATAAAATATTTTAAAAGCTTATTTTAGATTTTTAGTTAAATAAAAGGAAAAGATAATTATCAAAGAAATACATAGAAATAAAGTATAATATGAAATCCCTTGTTTATTTATTTAATTTTTTTTTTGGGTTTTTCCGTGTCTCATGCCGTGCTATGCTGTGCCTTGACGTGCCCAACGAGAACCATGTTGTGTCGTGCATGTGCCGTGCCCGACTAGAACTGTGTTGTGTCGTGGCCGTGCCATGCCCGTCCTACTTCTGTGCTCGTGCCCGTGCCGTGCCTGGCTAAAACCGTGTCGTGACTCGTGCCCCATCCCACTTCCATGTCGTGCCCGTGCCGTGCCAGTCTAAGACCGTGTCGTGTCATGCCGTGCTAGGCCAACTTTCGTGTCGTGCCCGTGTCGTGCCGCGTGCCCATTAAGACCGTGCCACGCCAAGATTAAACCGTGGCCATGTCATCCCGTGCCCCCTTCAAACGTGTCATGCCGACCCAGCCCATTTGACACCCCTATTTAGGGCTCTCATTAAAAGCCCTAGAGCCAAAAATTAATTATGACTCTTCAGGATAAAATGATCAAAAAAATAAAATCTTCGCACCGATTCAAACAAATTAAAAATTGAAGCACTTAATTATTTGCTCTTTATTTTGTTCTATGACTCTCTTAGGACTCTCATTGAAAGCCTTATAGCAAAAAATTAATTATGACATTTAGGATAAAATAATCAGAAAAATAATATCTTCTCACCAATTCAAATGGATTGAAAATTGGAGCACTTAAGTATCTTCTCTTCATTTGGTTCTATGGCTCTCTCAAGACTCTCATTGAAAGCTTTAGGGCTAGAAATTAACTATGACCGTTTAGGATAAAATGATCAAAAAATAAAAATCTTCGCACTGATTCAAACAAATTAAAAATTGGAGTACTTAAGTATCTGCTCTTCATTTGGTTCTACGGTTCTCTTAGGGCTCTCATTGAAAGCCCTAGAGCAAAAAATTAATTATGACCCTTTAGGATAAAATAATCAAAAAAATAAGATCTTCGCACCAATTCAAATGGATTGAAAATTTGAGCACTTAAGTATCTCCTCTTCGTTTAGTTCTACGGCTATCCTAGGGCTCTCATTGAAAATCTTAGAACCAAAAATCAATTATGACACTTTAGGATAAAATAATCTCAGAAAAATAAGATTTTCGCACCAATTCAAATAAATTAAAAATTAGAGCACTTAAGTATTTTCTCTTCATTGAGAGCCCTAAAACCAAATGAAGAACAAAAATTTAAATGCTCCAATTTTTAATCCGTTTGAATCGGTGTAATGTTTTATTTTTTTAATCATTTTATCCTAAATAATCATAATTAATTTTTGGCTGCAAGGCTTTCAATAAGAGCCCTTGGAGAGTTATAGAACCAAATAGCCGATACTTAAGTATTCCAATTTTCAATTCGTTTAAATCAGTGCGAAGATTTTATTTTTCTTATCATGTTATCCTAAATGATCATAATTAATTTTTGATTCCAGGACTTTCAATAAGAGCCCTAAGATAGTTGTAGAACTAAATAAAATTGAAGATTTAATTTTCCGTACATTTTCCGTCCATCTCACTGGCAGAAATAACGGAATGAAACCCAAACTGTGAAATAGGGGAGGTCTCTGTCATTTTTCAAAACTGAGGAGTACCTTCTGTCATTGTCAAATACTTCAGGGGGTTTGAGTGAAATTTGCCCAATAAAATATTTAACATGATCTAATGCAATTTTCCATTATCTTCAAAAAAAAAAAAAAAATTCCGGGAATTGAGTACCTAAATTCGTCCCTGATGGTGGTGGTTGCTATGGAGATGGGCAAGTGATGGTGGCGGTGGAGTGGATTTGTGGATCGGGCTTCTTTGTCAATATATATTGCATGTGTAGAAAATATATTGTGTATATCAATCAATCAATAGCTTTTGCAAATGTGTTGAGCCCCAAATTCTCCAACTGCAGGCCAAATGGAAAAAAAAAAAAAAAAATCCAAACCCATACGTCCTCTCCCACCCAAAAAGGCAAGAAATAAAAAGAGAAATAAAAAAAAAGTTACCCAAGCTAGTAACCAGGGCTGTAAATGAACCAAGCAGCTCGCGAGCTTGGCTCGGCTAGTTTATTGAGCTCGAGTTTGAGTTTTCGGCTCGTTTACTAAACAAACTGAGTGAAACTCAGCTCGCTCGACAAAAGTTCAGCTTATTAAGGGAGGCTCGACTCGATTAAAGAGACTCGTTTAGTAAATAACTGAGTTTGGCTCGTTAAAGGCTCGACTCGTTAAGACTCAAGCCGAGCTCGAACTCGAGTTTTTGACTCATTTACTAAAACAAGCCGAGTTTGAGCTTGCTGAAACTCGGTTCGGTTCATTTACACCCCTACTAGTAACTGAACTTATCCCCACACAGAAACCCATGTCAATAAATGACTTCTCCCCACTTTTTAACCTTCCTTATGCAACTCCACCCCACATTTGCCATGCAACTCTTTGCAATAACTCTGAATTTCAATAAATACAAATTATTTATTATTCGAGTGATTAATTTAATTGCTTGTATTTCTTTGATTTTCCAGTAGTTTGTCATAATTGCGCTTTAGCCCTTGAGATTTTGTTTCTTGCACTTTAGCCCTATCTTAGCAAGCCTAGTTAGCTTCTAACCATCTGGTTGGAGGAACTAAGCTAGGAAATCACTTGGTTACTTTCCCTAACCGCAATTGGACCCTTTTGGCTATCATTGAACCTTTTGAACCTTTTTGGCCCTAGACTAAGAATTGATTATTCATTTTCTTTTAATTATTTTTGGTTTTATTCTTTGTCCATTGGACAATAAATGTTAGGGGAACTATTATCCATTGGATAATAGAAACCCAATTCTTTATATTAAAAGGTTTCAAAAAGGGATTTGATCAAAGTACTATTATCTTTTAAGAATAGACTTTCATATTTAATTAATGGACATTTTTGGATTAGTTTATTATATAATCTCCCTAGCAACTATTGTCCATTGGATAATAGAATTTAGGGGATTTATTACCCAATGGGTTAAAGGGTTAGTCTTTCAAAGTACCATGGGGTTTATTAAATTAGACTTTCCTTTAAACCCATGTGACATAATACTTATTATTTTAATAGATAGGTACTTAGTACTAAGATTCTTGAAGTACCCTTTATTTAATTTTATATTGGGGAAGTTGTTCTTCCTAGAGTACAAGGTACCCATGGTTATATTATTTTAGTTCATGAAAGACTAGAATAAAGCCCTAAACTACACATGTGCCCAATTGATTAGTTTAATGGAGAATCCTAGCCTTTTAAGACTACTTTGATCCGTAGTGTTAAAAGTACTTATTCTTTTCTTGTTCTTCTTTCATCTAGTAGTGTATGTGTGTGTGTGTATATAAGTACTTTGCAAGAGAGTGAGAGGGAGGGAGAGAGAGAGAGAGAGAGAGAGAGAGAGAGAGAGAGAGAGAGAAATCCGAGAGATGAGAGAGAGAGGGAGGGCTGAATGGGGGAGAGAGGGAGAGGGAGATTTGATCTGTACCATTGGCCTTTGATCTTCCATGGTACTTCCAATCTTTGGATTGTTACTCTTCCAAGCAAACTTAACTTCCATTGTCCTTTCTTTGTACATTTTACCATTTGTTTAACCCTAAGAATCTTGTACCACTCTCCTTTCAACCACAAATTTGTTCAAGATCAAATCTAAGTACTAACCCTAGCCATGCAAACCTAGCATTTTAGCCTTTGATCTTCCATGTGAACACAACTTTTTGGATTAAAAAATTGAGGAATGGGAGAGAGAGAGGGCCGGCCAAGAGGGAGAGGGAGGGGAGCCTTGCCTATAAATAGAAGGCCATTCCATGCTTCAAACTCACACCTTCAAGCAATTGCTCTTCCTTCTCTCTAGAATTCCTAGTGTTCTTTGTTCTTAAGTCCAAGAATTCTCTTGTTCTTGAGTGTTCTTGAGCAAAACCACCAAACCACTTTCAAATACCACTCATAGATCCTTAAAGTAGTCTACTTTAGTTAGTAAAGTTGTTTCTAGGAAAAGAAAGTACAACTCTTTTCCTTTCGAAGCAAACCGGAGCCGTTACGCCGCCGATTTCAAAACCGACGACCAACTTTCCGTAGCCGACCACCGCCAAGAAGAACGGTAGTTTAATCTTACTAGTTTAAATCTCTACTTACTTTTTCAAAGTATAAAAAGCTTAACCTTGCACCTACTTTTATGTATTGTATAAATCGAAGCTTGTTACTTGATCATAGATAAGGTTATCTTCTATTGAATGTTGGAAATGCATGGTTTATTTTCAAGATGTTTCAAGCATGCTGTGTAGCCTAGAGTTGGATGATCTTGTTGAATAATCTTATGAAATGCATGTTTGTAAGTAAAGTCCTACACCGCAGAGTCTTGCATGAGAACGAGACACGAGAACTGAGATAGTAGAAACATGGCACCTAGGGTGTGGTTTAACGAGGAAGAAATGTGTTTTCCGAAGAAAAAGATATCTTAGAAACTACATAATGACCATCTCAAGGGTATTATGTGAGTTGTGCGTGTGCCTATGGGAACCCGGCGCGGCGGAACCATAGTGAGGATACTTGGGAGACCGGCGCGGCGAAACCATTGTGAGGATACTCGGGAACCCGGCGCGGCGGAACCGAGGTTGGGTGAGTTAAAAAGGAGTCTTTGGAAAAGAAAGGTAGTAATAACAACACGGTCTACGAAGGGTTGCGTAGGGGAAACTTAGAAAAGCTTGGACACCAACAACATTTATGTAAGGGCAAATTTTCGTAATAGTCCCTGTAGTTTTATGGTTGTCTCACTTTCGTCCCTCTAGTTTTAAAGTGCTCGAATTTCGTCCCTGTAGTTTGTTTTAAGTTCCAAATTGGTAAAATCGTTAACACCGTTAACGAAACTAACGGAACAAAATAATAAGTATTCCAATTTTCAATCCGTTTGAACCGGTGCGAAGATCTTATTTTTTTGATCATTTTATCCTAAATGGTTGTAATGAATTTTTGGCTTTAAGGCCTTTCAACGAGCACCCGAAGACTTCTTATTTAGTTTCAGGGCTCTCTTAGGGTGCTCATTGAAAGGCCTTAGAGGCAAAAATTCATTACGACCATTTAGGATAAAATGATAAAAAAAACAAGATCTTCACACCGGTTCAAACGGATTGAAAATTGGAACACTTATTTTTTTTTCCGTTAGTTTCGTTAACGGTGTTAACGATTTTACCAATTTGGAACGTAAAACAAACTACAGGGACGAAATTCGAGCACTTTGAAACTAGAGGGACGAAAGTGAGACAACCATAAAACTACAGGGACTACTACAAAAATTTGCCCTTTATGTAATGAATGTGGATATGTTCGTCTTTTATAGCTGCTTATACACATATCATGTGGAAATCGATGTTATAATGATCTTATGTTCATAAGTTATGGGTTAGTAGGTAGGATTTTACTATTGAGCCTCCGTAGCTCATGGTGTTACATTGTGGTGACCCTGGCATATTATATGGGTGGCGATGCCAATATAATATGTCAGATTTGATAGATGAACATGGCGAACTCTTCACTCTGGAGGCGTATGGAGCCGAAGAACTCGCTAGGATGGAAGAACAAGAGGAGCAGTAGTTAGGAACCCTAGTTCCCTATTCGTTTCCTATTTTGTGTTTAAAATACTCCTATCGGAGTTATGTTGTAATAATGAGCAGTGACTCTGTTTATTTCTGCAATAAATTATCCCTTTAATGAACCTAAAATTAGGGGCATTACAATTTGGTATCAGAGCTTTAGGTTCAAACCTCGGCCATGGGTAGAATGGGTAGAACCATGTAGAACCTTGAGATAAGTTTGACCGTTACACAAACGTGACTTTGATTTTCAAGTTTACCATCCCAAATTGGGTGGAATTCTGTCAAAACAATCTTCGGATTGAAGCAAGGCGCGGAATTGGTAGTACCACCGAGTTGGGAATTCCCGAACAATTGGATGATGACTTAAATCAAGGATCGAATGTGGAACATGGAAACTTGAAAAGATTTTCCTATAGTTTTTACTAAAACTACTTATTTTCAAAACTTGTCTAATACAATTGTCTGTGTCGATGAGAACCTCGATCTATCTGTTAGTCGAAGCCTATCAACCTAGAAATGTCATAGAAAGAATCACAGCCCAGCATTTGGAAGATCCCAACTTCATTGCAACAGTGCGTGCTGAACAGCTTGACTTCATGAGAGTGCAGCGGAATACCCCTCATCCCTTAGAAAAAGACCCTTGGTTCCCAAAAATGTTTCCTATTTTATCCAACTTCTATGAGTACTTTGGTGTCCTACCCCCGATGCCAAACACCGAGATAGGAAGTGAGGAGGAAGGAGCCAATGGCACGAAGACGCCCTAAAGGTAGCCAAGGAAGGAACCCGACAAATAAGAAGACTTCAAAGATCTACAGAAGACTTGGAAGCCCCAATAAATTTTATAGCCGATGTAATCCTTCGGGATATAAGATGTTAAGGAATAGGATTCCCTCTATCTAAGCTGTACTTTGGTTATGCTATAAGACTTGTTATTTTGCATGCCTTGTTCATAAGTCTAATAGATAGCCTCCTTTATTGTAGATGAATCACTTGAGCCCTTACCAAGTCAACCTTCTAGCCGAAGCTCATCAACTCGCAAGCACCGTAAGGTCCATGACAAGCCAACTAGTGGAGGATCCCTACTTTCCTTACGCCTTTCCATACACTCACGACTTCTATCAGGAGCATGGCACTCTTATCCGTCCCATCAATGAGGAGGAGGAAGATGTGGTTGATGCCATACCTGTCCTAGTCCAAATCGCACCCCCCAACAATGTGAATCTCCCAGTGGGAGGAAACAATGACGAAGCAATGGCCGCAACACCCCTCGTCAATGTGGAAGTTGAAGAAGGCCCTGAAGAAGAGGACCCCGAGGAAGATGTCGGGGCAGAATCCGACGAAGAGGACCCCGAGGAAGAGGATCCCGAGGAGTTCAATGACCCACCAGTTAATGAAGCTGACTGGGAGCATCCGATGAACATGCCAAATCCAGATCTACTGTCTGACGACGAAGAAGAAGACCCTGAGGAAATTCCCGAGGCAGAACCGATAGGCTGGGAGTCCGACGATGAGGAAATGGTGATTTACGGGGAGTTACCACCCGAATGGGCTCAGCCTGACTTCCTGGACATAAACACTGACTTTGGAGATGTACCGCCACCACCGTACGAGGACGACATAGGTGCTTATAGGGTTGAATTCCCACCTATTTTCTAGACTAGTTAGCAAAGCCTAGCAAGTGGTAGTATCTTTTGTTGTAAGCAGTATGCTGTAGGAAGCTTTGGCTTATAAGCCATCTATTATGTACTTATTGGTTTTAGTAATGAAAACTCGTGTTTTTATTTGATATGCTCACTGTCTATTTGTACTTGTGGTTATTAGCGTACGATTACCACCTTCCACTGTTAAGTCTAATATATAACTCTCCTTATTGTAGATATGGATAGCTATTTCGTTGCCGAGACTACTGTAGCTGACCTCCTGTACTACAAGGCGCTACTTGCACCCGAGAGTCTCACACCGATGCCTCACCCAGGGATCTGTGACCTTGATACTAGCGACCAGTTTTACGAGATAGTCATGATATCACCTGTCACCAACGAGGACCAGTTCCTGACCCTCGATCCTCAGGACTCACGATTTAGGAAGCTCGCTGAGAAGATTCGTCGTGATGGAGAGCATTGGCTCGAGATCCGAGAGAAGGAATGGAAGGAGCAGCTGTGAGAGTTCTATGGACTCATTCCACCTAGTCAGTAGGATAGTAGTATTAGAATAAGGTTGTAATAGCTCGAGTTGCCTTTCAAGCACTTATGCTAGAAGAGCCAAGTAGTAAGTTGTGTAGGACCGTCTTAGCTTGTGGTAGGAATCTTGTTCTAGTCTACATATTTTGTAGTAGAACTCTATGCTTCTGAATTTAATCCTCTGTTTATCTATGAAAGTTGTTTTCGGTACTATTGCTTATTCGATTGCTTCATGCTATGAGTAAAAATAGTTTAGTTAAAACTAAACCTTCCCCTTTTCAATTTTCGCTCGTAGATGGTGAACCAACGCAGCGGACTAGGGTATGAGACTGGTGACTCTTCTAACCCTAACCCTAATCTTAACCCCGACCTTGCTCAAGTCATGCAAGCGCTCGTGATCGCTCTGAACGCTACCCGCCAAAACCCGAACCCTAACGAAGGACCTATGACTCGAACATGGGTGATGAATGAATTCTGCAAGCGTCGACCTCCGACTTTCAATGGAGATACCAACCCTACCGTGGCTGAATCATGGCTGAAGGAGATCAAGGTGATCATGGATACCTTGGAGATCACCCATAATGGAGATCGTGTAGCCTTAGCCACGTACCAGCTGAAGGGAGAAGCCCACTACTGGTGGGATCTGATAGAGGCAATCCATGCCGTAGCCACCATGACCTTCTCTCAGTTCAAGACCCAGTTTCTTGACAAATACTTTCCCACGCCCCTTCGCCTGGCCAAGGAGCAAGAATTCATGAACCTGAAGCAAGGAACCATGACCGTCACCCAGTATGCGGCTAAGTTTGAGGAGCTGTCCCGCTATGCTCAGGAAGCTGTTGCAACCGAGGACAAGAAGGCGAGGAGGTTCGAGTGGGGGTTGACCATAGCTAGAAGAGCTGTGTTAGCTCAGGCTTTCCCCACCTATACTGGTGTGGTGAAGTGTGCTCTTCGACTGGAGAGCGAAGAAAATGACTTCAAGACCCGCTGGAGGAAGGCGACAGGCAATGCTGGCGGACCTATCCGAACCCAGACCTCCAACAACAACCGTGGGCCATATCCCACCAAAACTTTTTCTTCAGGACAGAGCAACCAAGCTTGGAAGAACACTGCGCCAGGGTGTGGCAAACCGCAGAAGAATGGCCAAGGCAAGGCATCAGTCCAGTGCTTCAACTGCCAGGCTATGGGTCACTACAAACGTGACTGCCCTCAGCCCCAGAAGGAAAGGAATGGAAGCTTCGGGAACCAGAAAGCTCAACTGCCCGGGCAAGCCAGCTTTGTGAAGCAAAACACTAGAGGCCCAACCCAGCAGCAGAATGGGCAGAATAAAGGGAAGCAGCCCTTAGGAGCACAGCAAGGCACTAGAGGGCGTATCTTTGCGCTGCAGACCGAGGAGCAAGAGCCGGATCCCTCTGTGATCCAAGGTACGCTACTGTTATATAGTACTTGCGTACAAGCCTTGTTTGACTCTGGTGCATCGCATTCATTCATATCTACTGCTTGCGTATCTGCTCTAGCACTAGAAACAGAACCCCTAAGTAAATGTACGAGGGTAACATCGCCAATGGGGGGAAGTATAGCTGTTAGTCTAGTGTGTAGAGGGTGCGAGATAGAAGTAGCCAACCTACGCCTAACCTGCGACCTCAGAGTAATCGACATGGCGGATTTCGACATAATCCTTGGAATGGATTGGCTATCAGCTCATCGAGCAGTCGTAGATTGTCATCAGAAGACGGTGACGACTTACACCCCAGAAGGGACTCGTTTCCGTTTTAAGGGTGATAGAGAAGCAACAAGCTCGACGACGAGGAGATCAGATGGGAGAATCAACTATTTGGATGGCTAGCTAGTCTCCAAATGGAAGAAGCTGACAGGATGGAACTGGGATTGCCACACATCGTTTGCGAGTACGCTGATGTTTCCTGGAAGAACTTCCTGCTTACCACCTCAAAGAGAGATAGACTTCTCTATAGAACTTCAACCAGGAACCGCTCCAATTTCCATGGCCCCGTATCGAATGGCCCCTGCGGAACTAAAGGAACTCAAGATCCAACTGCAAGAGCTGCTAGACAAGGGATTCATCAGACCGAGCACATCGCCTTGGGGAGCGCCAGCATTGTTCGTAAAGAAGAAAGAAGGAACCCTCCGACTGTGTATTGACTATAGGAAGTTAAACCAAGTCACAATCAAGAACCGATATCCGTTGCCTAGGATCGATGACTTGTTTGATCAATTAACAGGAGCAACCTGCTTCTCCAAAATCGATCTCCGATCAGGCTATCATCAGTTAAGGATTCGAGATGAGGATATCGCCAAGACGGCTTTTCGCACCAGATACGACCACTACGAGTTCGTAGTAATGCCGTTTGGATTGACCAATGCTCCGGCCGTATTCATATGTCTCATGAACAAATCTTTCAACCCTACTTGGACAAGTTTGTAGTGGTGTTCATTGACGACATTTTGATATACTCCGCCAATAAGGAGGAGCACGAAGAACATCTTCGGATGGCACTACAAGTACTCCAAGATAACCAACTCTATGCCAAGGCCAACAAATGCGAGTTTTGGCTGGAAGTGGTTAAGTTCTTGGGCCACGTAGTATCCAAAGACGGAATTGCGGTGGATGAAAGCAAGGTCGAAGCAGTGCTGAAGTGGAAGCGGCCGACCTCCGTGTTTGAAATCAGAAGTTTCTTAGGATTGGCTGGTTATTACTGAAGATTCATACCGGACTTCTCAATCTTAGCCAAACCAATGACCAGGCTAACTCAGAAAGGAGTGAAGCTGGATTGCGATGAAGCCTGTGAGAAATCTTTCCAAGAACTGAAGAAGAGACTGACTAGCACACCGATACTCATCATCCCTGAGCGTGGTGTGGATTATACCATTTACTGCGACCCGTTAAGAGATGGATTGGGATGTGTGCTGATGTAGAATGGAAAGGTCGTAGCCTATGGATCTCGACAACTTTGACCGCACGAGAAGAACTACCCCACCGACGACTTAGAATTGGCTGCAGTAGTATTCGCCCTCAAGTCTTAGCGTTACTATCTGTGGGGAGAACAATTCAAAGTTTGTACTGACCACAAGAGTCTCAAGTATCTTTTCACTCAAAAGGAGTTGAACTTGAGGCAGCGTCGATGGATGGAATACTTGGAGGACTACAAGTTTACACTGCAGTATCACCCTGGCAAGGCAAACGTAGTAGCTGACACTCTGAGTCGAAAGGAAAGAGCACAGAAAGTCAAGACTGCCATTAAGGAATGGGAAATGGTGGACACTCTTAACAAGTTCAACTTACGCCCATCGTCAGAGAGCGGGAACACTCGATTGTACGCTCTAGTTGCGGAACCGGCACTTCACCGGGAAGTTTTACTGGCCCAAACATTCGAGCAAGATTGCGAGTTTGTCCGGCATCGAATTCGAGAAGGAAAGGCGGTGCCATGATGGACTATCGAGGAGGATAACAGCTTGAGATTTAAGGGAAAGGTATTCGTACCTATCATTGGAACCATTCGAGAAGCTGTACTCCGAGAAGCTCACCATTTGAACTTCGCAGTTCACCCTGGAGGTACGAAGATGTATCATGATCTGCGGAGAACGTACTGGTGGGAAGGAATAAAGAAGGACGTAGCTCGTTTTGTATCAACCTGCCTCGTGTGTCAGCAAGTCAAGGCGGAGCACCAAAAACGTGGAGGAGACCTGCAACCCCTACCAATACCAACCTGGAAGTGGGAGCACATATCGATGGACTTCGTCACTGGATTACCAAGATCTGCCAAGTCCAACACTGTCATTTGGGTGATAGTGGATCGACTCACCAAATTTGCGCATTTTCTGCCTGTTAAGATGACAAAGAACGTAGAACAGCTGAGCCTGTTGTACATTCGAGAGATTGTACGACTACACGGAGTACCTATCTCGATTGTATCTGACAGGGATCCACATTTCGTATCACACTTTTGGAAAGGATTGCAGAAGGCATTGGGAACGGATGTAAGGCTTAGTACGGCCTTCCACCCTCAAACAGATGGACAAACAGAGAGGACCATTCAGACATTGGAAGACATGCTGAGAGCTTGTGCTTTGGATTTCTCTGGGAATTGGGAACAACACTTACCCTTGGTAGAGTTTTCCTACAACAACAGCTATCAGGCAAGTATCGGGATGGCACCGTACGAAGCTCTATACGGTCGACCCTGTCGATCGCCAGTCTGCTGGACATATGCCGGAGAGACGGGATTGATCGGGCCTGACATAGTGCGAGATACCACAGAGAAGGCTCAGAGCCGACAGAAGAGTTATGTAGAGAAGAGAAGCCGACCATTAACCTTTGCAGTGGGAGATCATGTATTCCTGAAGATCAGACCGAAGAAAGGGGTTATCAGATTTGGGAAGAAGGGAAAGCTGTCCCCACACTACATCGGACCTTTCGACATCATGGAAAAGATTGGAAAAGTTGCATATCGTCTAGCTCTGCCGCCACAGCTAGACTGAGTGCATAACGTGTTTCACGTTTCCATGCTTCGCAAGTACCTTGCATTGCCCACTCATGTTCTCAACTAGGAGGATATTTCCATCGAGGAAGATGCGACATATGAGGAAGAACCCATAGAGATTTAGGACCGAAGTGAGAAGGTGATTCGAAACAAGACCATCAAGTTAGTTCGAGTTTTGTGGAAACACCGTGGAGCTGGAGAGACCACATGGGAAAGAGAAGAAACCATGAAGATGAATTACCCTCACTTGTTTGAGTCCGAGCGTGCACCTAATTTCAAAGACGAAAATGTTTACTGGGGATAGGTTGTAATAACTCTGAATTTCAATAAATACAAATTTATTTATTATTCGAGTTATTAATTTAATTGCTTGTATTTCTTTAATTTTCCTGTAGTTTGTCATAATTGCGCTTTAGCCCTTGAGATTTTGTTTCTTGCACTTTAGCCCTATCTTAGCAAGCCTAGTTAGCTTCTAACCATCCGGTTGGAGGAACTAAGCTAGGAAATCACTTGGTTACTTTCCCTAACCGCAATTGGACCCTTTTGGCCATCATTGAACCTTTTGAACCTTTTTGGCCCTAGACTAAGAATTGATTATTCATTTTCTTTTAATTATTTTTGGTTTTATTCTTTGTCCATTGGACAATAAATGTTAGGGGAACTATTATCCATTGGATAATAGAAACCCAATTCTTTATATTAAAAGGTTTCAAAGAGAGATTTGATCAAAGTACTATTATCATTTGAGAATAGACTTTTATATTTAATTACAGGACATTTTTGGATTAGTTTATATATAATCTCCCTAGCAACTATTGTCCATTGGATAACAGAAGTTAGGAGATTTATTACCCAATGGGTTAAAGGGTTAGTCTTTCAAAGTACCATGGGGTTTATTAAATTAGTCTTTCCTTTAAACCCATGTGACATAGTACTTATTATTTTAATAGATAGGTACTTAGTACTAAGATTCTTGAAGTACCCTTTATTTAATTTTATATTGGGGAAGTTGTTCTTCCTAGAGTACAAGGTACCCATGGTTATATTATTTTAGTTCATGAAAGACTAGAATAAAGCCCTAAACTACACATGTGCCCAATTGATTAGTTTAATGGAGAATCCTAGCCTTTTAAGACTACTTTGATCCGTAGTACTAAAAGTACTTATTCTTTTATTGTTCTTCTTTCATCTAGTAGTGTGTGTGTGTGTGTGTGTGTGTGTGTATATATATAGTACTTTGCAAGAGAGTGAGAGAGAGAGAGAGAGAGAAATCCGAGAGAGGAGAGAGAGAGGGAGGGCTGAATGGGGGAGAGAGGGAGAGGGACATTTGATGTGTACCATTGGCCTTTGATCTTCCATGGTACTTCCAATCTTTGGATTGTTACTCTTCCAAGCAAACTTAACTTCCATTGTCCTTTCTTTGTACATTTTACCATTTGTTTAACCCTAAGAATCTTGTACCACTCTCCTTTCAACCACAAATTTGTTCAAGATCAAATCTAAGTACTAACCCTAGCCATGCAAACCTAGCATTTTAGCCTTTGATCTCCCATGTGAACACAACTTTTTGGATTAAAAAATTGAGGAATGGGAGAGAGAGAGAGAGGGCCGGCCAAGAGGGAGAGGAGCCTTGCCTATGAATAGAAGGCCATTCCATGCTTCAAACTCACACCTTCAAGCAATTGCTCTTCCTTCTCTCTAGAATTCCTAGTGTTCTTTGTTCTTAATTTCAAGAATTCTCTTGTTCTTGAGTGTTCTTGAGCAAAACCACCAAACCACTTTCAAATACCACTCATAGATCCTTAAAGTAGTCTACTTTAGTTAGTAAAGTTGTTTCTAGGAAAAGAAAGTACAACTCTTTTCCTTTCGAAGCAAACCGGGGCCGTTACGCCGCCGATTTCAAAACCGACGACCAACTTTCCGTAGCCGACCACCGCTAAGAAGAACGGTAGTTTAATCTTACTAGTTTAAATCTCTACTTACTTTTCCAAAGTATAAAAAGCTTAACCTTGCACCTACTTTTATGTATCGTATGAATCGAAGCTTGTTACTTGATCATAGATAAGGTTATCTTCTATTGAATGTTGGAAATGCATGGTTTATTTTCAAGATGTTTCAAGCATGCTATGTAGCCTAGAGTTGGATGATCTTGTTGAATAATCTTATGAAATGCATGTTTGTAAGTAAAGTCCTACACTGCGGAGTCTTGCATGAGAACGAGACACGAGAACCGAGATAGTAGAAACATGGCACCTAGGGTGTTGTTTAACGAGGAAGAAATGTGTTTTTCCGAAGAAAAAGATATCTTAGAAACTACATAATGACCATCTCAAGGGTATTATGTGAGTTGTGCGTGTGCCTATGGGAACCCGGCGCGGCGGAACCATAGTGAGAATACTTGGGAGACCGGTGCTGCGGAACCAAGGTTGGGTGAGTAACATGGTTATCCGAGGAGGGGAACCAAAGTAAATGTGTGCCAATGGGAAACCGGCGCGGCAGAACCATTGTGAGGATACTCGGGAACCCGGCGCGGCGGAACCGAGGTTGGGTGAGTTAAAAAGGAGTCTTTGGAAAAGAAAGGTAGTAATAACAACACGGTCTACAAAGGGTTGCGTAGGGGAAACTTAGAAAAGCTTGGACACCAACAACATTTATGTAATGAATGTGGATATGTTCGTCTTTTATAGCTGCTTATACACATATCATGTGGAAATCGATGTTACAGTGATCTTATGTTCATAAGTTATGGGTTAGTAGGTAGGATTTTACTATTGAGCCTCCGTAGCTCATGGTGTTACCTTGTGGTGACCCTGGCATATTATATGGGTGGCGACGCCAATATAATATGTCAGATTTGATAGATGAACAGGGCGAACTCTTCACTCTGGAGGCGTATGGAGCCAAAGAACTCGCTAGGATGGAAGAACAAGAGAAGCAGTAGTTAGGAACCCTAGTTCCCTATTCGTTTCCTATTTTGTGTTTAAAATACTCCTACGAGAGTTATGTTGTAATAATAAGCAGTGACTCTCTTTATTTCTGTAATAAATTATCCCTTTAACGAACCTAAAATTAGGGGTGTTACACTCCTCCTCACTTTTCCTCTTCTTCCACTCTTTTAACTCCCACCATTTCCGTACTCATGAAAAACGAAAAGATGTCATCAATTTCTATGAAGCCAAAAGGAGAAGATTAATATAAAATTCCTAATTAATGGTGTTTCGACTTTTTGTTTTCCAGATTTTGAAAGTAAGAGGCAATGTTCATCAATTATAAGAACTACTTCGAATTACGTATGTGATTGCTCAATTCGATCGTTAGAACATTTGGTTTCACTTCTCCATTCACTACAAAAGTTAAAAATTTAATATACTCTTCTTGACTCGATTCTTCTAATACTAGAAATTGCCCGTGCCTGAAGGCACAGCTCGAAATCGGTATTCAATTCAAAATCGGTAGTCAACTCATATTCAATTTTGAGGGCTAAGGCCCCATTTGCAACATTATAACTATGCAAAAAATAAAAAATAATAGCTCAAGTATATCCACCGGTTAACTTGAATCAACACATAAACAAACTAACAAACTATTGAGTAATAGTTATAGCCCCCCGTACCTGAAGGCACTTATCACCAGCCATTTAAATACACAACCAGTTTGACCACTGTACAAACTACATATCACAATTGGAAAAACCGAACTGTAATCAATAAATTAATTTTTTGGCTTAAAAAAATCAAGCTTCAGAATGTAAGAATACAAATCCAATAATTATACTTAATCAGCCCTTCAAGTAAGAATACAAAACCAGTAACATCTAGCTTTTATTCATCAAGTTTTCTAAAATCAAGAAGAAAAGACAAAACATAATCAGTCCTTCAATTGAATATAAAAATGTAATTCCACTTCTACTGAATCATTGATAAAAAAAAATTGTAGACTTTCTAAGTTTTAAGCTCCAATCAACTCGATATCTGTTACTTGTTAGCCAATGCAACCTGTCAAAAAATATTTGGCGTTTTAGTTCATATACCATTTCAATTATCTAGCAAAAAAAATTTAATGTCATACAACCTGTCAAAAAAAGAAGTAAACAACAGCAAACCATGACATACTGATTTTTACGTGGTTCTCCCTAAATAGAGACCGCAGTTCGATTCAAAGTCATCCACTATAAAAATGTAATTCCACTTCTACTTAATCATTGCCCGAGCCTGAAGGCCCAAATCAAAGAATTCATTATTCAATATGATTTCGAATAACCTTAGCTAGGTGTGAGCAAACTGATTGTGCCTAAAGACACATACCAATACAATTTTATCACCAACAAAAATCAATTGCTCGTTATGCTATTGACTACATCGATTACTACTACAGACAAACTCATCTTTGTCCAAAAATAATGTGATTGTATGACCAATAGTATACAAAAGCAACCATTATAAAACTGGCCAAACTTAAACAAATGAAATAAAAAACACATAAAAAGCCAAATTCAATACTTGCCATAGTCAAATCCAATTCAAACTTTTGGTACATTAATTGCATTCAAACTCAAACATGAAAAAAATAAACTAAAAAATAGAGTCAATCTCATACACAAAAGTAACAAAAATGGCACTCCACAAAGATCGTTTTTAGCAAAAAGATCATAGTTGCAAAATTTGACTTCAGCACTTTTTAAGTGTCTTGAAATTTTTCTCTTCATCACCCTCCCAAAATTAGTCATCGATCTCTTCTTTTCCTCCGAACACTATAGTGGTACAATCATTTCTTTTGTAGATGTACATGTGAATATACTTCACACATCTCATTCCAGCAAAAGCTTCCACATTGATTTGGGGATTGAATAGTCGAGCAAGATATGCATTGTAAGAGACCACATCCTTGTTATCAGCTATTGACCCCTCACAAAGTACACCTAAAGAGTATAACGCTATGTAAGCTTTATACCAAAAAATAATAATGAAAGAATGCAAATAAAAAGGTATACATAATAATGAATTAAGCATGGAATTGAGTAAGTTGTTCTCACAGTTTTCATAAAGTCCCCGTTGAGCTGAATAAGAAAATAAATAATTCAATGAAAGACATAAGTCACAATTAAACTTGACTCATTTAGGTACTACACCTATGTGCAAAGCAATTTGAATTTGATACGTAAAAGGAAGTTTATATAATGCATGTCACTATTACTATAAATGCATACCATTAGGTAGGTCAATTTCAACAATTTGCTCTTCATTTGCTTCTTGAGCATTCTCAAGCAGACGAACTTTTTTTGACACGTGAGCCACATTTATTTCTTCATCTACTACTTGAGCATCTGCATGTGTCCCCACTCGTTTAGTCACTGGAATCATATTAATTACATTCTCACTATTCATCTCTGGACACACAAAAAGAAAATGAGAATAAAAAGAAGACATAAGAAAATGAGGGTCAAACAACTTGTAGAAATTTGCCGAATTAAAAATTAACTAATTTTTATACTATTGAATCCAAATCATTAACCTGGATGTAGAATACCAATAAAAAATCAAAGGAAACAATGCATGCTAAGAACCAAATTGTATCAAACTTTTTAAGATAGGAAATTGATAATGCCAAAATCCTTTTTGTTTCTGTCAAACCTTTTTTGTTCCTGCCAAAATTCAATGTTTATCTCTCATTGCATGACTTAAGTGCCCTCCACTACACCAATTATTTTACAAAAATGCCCCTTGAAATCCCTTGGGAGTATTTTAACATTCTTGCAGACATTTTAATAATTCAAATTCAGAGGACTAAACACATCTTTAGAATTCACCTCAAATCGATGGTATTGATCAACAGCAGTGTCCGCGTTGCTGAAGTCCAAAATCCTCCATGTTGTTTAAAAACACTAAAACCAAATCAACCCATTTGTACCAAATCAACAATTTAAAAAAGGTTTTGGCAGAAAAAAGGGGTTTTGGCATTATCAGCTCCCTTAAGATAAGATATTATTCAATTCAATAATTAGAACCGTCGAAACAAAAAATGATGGTATCAAACTTTTTTTTTTAATTATTCAATTCAATAATTATAACGGTCTCGGGAAAAAACGATAGTCATTTATTTTTGTAGTAGTGTTTTGTTTGTTGGTCTCGGGAAAAGGGACATTAACTCCGCAACATCCAACCAAACAAAGTAGAAACATAAAAAACAAATAAGAATTGCCTTTCACCAATAAGGCAATAATAAATACTGATGAGCTAATAACAGAGATGAAAGCGCGCTAAAAATTTCTTAGTTCAATCCTTTTTTTAATCTTTAATAACACTCATGGTTGTGGTTATCTAGTTGTCCACACTGATTTTCTAAGTTGATTTTCTAATTTTGTGAATCCTTTTCCTTTTGTTGCTTTTGATTCTCTAATTTTAAGAAACGAACAGAAGAAAAAACAAATTGCTGTAAGATTTCGAAAACCAAAAATTATTTCGCTTGGGAAAAATAGAAGAGTTAGTCTATTCAGAATATGTGCAAGATTTCGAAAAAGTTTAACCAAAAAATAGAACATTTGATCTATTCAGAATATGTGCATAGGAATTTAAAACAAAATATACTCCATATCTATACTATATAATAATTAAGCAAGGGTTTAGAAACCCAGCGTAATTTGCCGAAAAGAAAGAGCCATACCTGCAGAGAGAGAACTGGAGGGAGGGCGAGAGTCACAGAGAGAGAAAAGAAAACTGGAAAGAAAACCCCCACACCGTCGCAATTTGTTCCTTAGGTAAACAAAAAAGTAATCGGAAAAAAAACACGAGCGTAATTTGCCGAAAGAAAGAGAATGAAAGAGATATACCTGTGGAGAGTGAACTGGAGAGAGGGCTAGAGTCACGAAGACATGAAAGAGAACTGGAAAGAAAACCCCCACACTGTCGTGCTTTGTATTTTCACCAGAGAGAGGGCGAGAATGAGAGGGAGGGAGACAAAAAATAGAAGTGTAAAGAAAACGATTAGGAAGAGAGAGAGCGCGAGAGAGAGATTCGTTCACCTAAATTTCGTTACCAAAAACGGAAAAGAATCAAACGGCAATTTCAAGGATTGTTTTCTATTATGGCATGGTATTATGTCATTACCCGAAATTCTTCCCTGTAGGATGACATTATGATTAGTCATTATATTCAGTCAAAATTAATCATCTTTATATTCCATAACTCAATATATAATGTCAACCCAAAAATTTCGTTCATTGCCAAAAAAAACTGACTGTTCCATAACATAACTGGAAAGAGGACTTGTTCAGAAAATGATTAGGGGGAGAGAGAGAGAAATTCATTTATCCAAAATTCATTACCAAAAACTGAAATGAGAATATTATTACCAATATCGTTACCAAAAATTCGTTCACCCAATCAAAGCAGTTTGTCTTACCGATTTATAGCATATTGTCTCCCAATCAACGCTAATCACCAGCAATTTCATAAATCATTGCCAAAAATTGCCTAGAATAAACGAATCTGCAATTTAGTCATTATTGTAGTCAATTCTAGTCACGGTAATTATAGTCAATTAATCCACTGCCAAAAGGAACTTTCCATGACAACTAAAGGCATGACAATTATAGTCATTATAGCAATTATAGTCCAATCAACGGCAATCAAGACTATAATTACTGAACCTCATTACCAAAAATTCGAATGAAACAATATCGAGCAACTCAAACGGGTAGGATTTATGCAGAGAAATATGTACCAAATTCAACGGCCAAGATTTATGCAGAGAAAATGTGTGGGCCACCACACCATGGTGAATTGTATTATAGATTCCCACATTCCCTCTCCTAATGGTGTTTCCATATTTTTGTCTCTAGATTTTGACTCAAGTGTTAAAAAATGATAGATTTGTTCGAATATTTTGGTGTGCCTAAATATGAACAAAATGCATTTTAAGTGCGAATGAGAATTGTCTCATTATGAGAATTGAAAAAGCCAAATGACTCACATGTGCGCCATCATCGAACACCTAAATTAGACCGAGGCCGAAGCTCAGGATTCATGGGCCCATGACCTGTGCTTGAGGTCTATGGTCTAGTCTATGTTGGTTTGTAATTGATTGTACTTTATTTGGTCTGTACCGCTCGTGTTTGGATGGTCTAGTTACATAATCAGTTGTGCGCGGCTGATTGCTGGATTAATGGTTGTAGCAGTTTTCTCCAGAAATTGAATTCCCCGTATTCAATACCCTATATTCAATATGTAATAGAATAGGCAGACTCCTCCTATTGAATTCTCATATTCAATGAGAAGACTCCTCTTACAACTACATAAAGGCTTGACATTGTTTCTACATACGCTTCACTTCCTCTACTATAATTAGCAATTGTTCTTCTTTTAGAGAGAGAGAGAGAGAGAGAGAGAGATAGAGTATAGACATAAGTTTGTTCGACAAGCAGTCTATGAGTGAGAATCGAGTCAACCATGGGAGATAAACACCGACACAACCTCCAGTACTGGTGAGGCGACGAATTTGGCTTAAAGGCACCGTGGAGTAACCAGGGTCACAGTTTGCAATTTCTTGTTCGTTACTTATAGTTTATGTTTCAAATTCTGTAATTCCAATTTTATGTGATTTTCTATTCGATTGTAAATTTTCAAAAATTAGTAATATTGTTTATTGTTTTCCGCACCGATTTTCCTACATAAAGTAATTAAAAATTTGGGTTCATCAACGTTTGGTTTCAATACTCAAAGGTCCACTTCTCAAAGGTCAGCTCTAATATAAGTTGCATCCCCACGTCAGTACATTATGTTTGCATAAGTCAAAAATTTTGCACTTTTCCTTCATCCGTTTCTACCCATATAAAATCTGGACGTGAGTTCGCTTTTTTGGTCCTAATAGTTATGTTAGGTATATAGTATAGTAATAGGTAAATATATTACAAAAGTGTAGGAAATTTTCCGAATAAAGAAAAGGGAAAATTTCAAAATAGCACCTGACTTTTCACACAAATCACACACAGGCACCTAATCTTTTAAAATTATCAAAAAAACACCTGACCTATTTAAAATCCCATCAATTTTTCACTCGCCGCTAACTTTCCATCCAAAACAAACGGAAATGTTGAAAATGTGCATTTTGGCATGAATATTGGCAAAACAAGATTAAGGCTCATTTTGGCAAAACACAATATTATACTCATAAACATGATTAAGGCTCGATTTGGCTTTAAAAGTCAATTAATAACTTTATTTTTGTCTTTCTTTATTAAAAAAAACACATTTGTTAGTTTTGGATCAAGACGAATCAATAAGTCATAAAAATTACTTAACTCAGTCACTTTTCACACCTACCCATGACAATTCTATGTTTTTTGTTTTTGCCTTTTTCTTTGTTTAACACAGAGTAATTTTATTTGGCTGCATAGTTATGGGTATTTAATTACTAAATTAAGCGTGATTCCTTATTTAGGATGGGTTTAGATTGAAAATTAAGTATTATGACTTATTGATGCGTCTTGACCCAAAACTAACAAATGTGCTTTTTTTCTTTCGAATAAAGATAAAAATTAAGTTATTAATTGACTTTTATAGCCAAATCGAGCTTTAATCTTGTTTACGAGTATAATATTGTGTTTTGCTAAAATGAGCCTTAATCTTGTTTTGCCAATATTCGTGCCAAAATGCACATTTTCAATATTTCCGTCTGTTTTGGATGAAAAGTTAACGGCGGGTGAAAAATTGATGGATTTTTAAATAGGTTAGGTGTTTTTTTGATAATTTTAAAAGGTCAGGTGCCTGTATGTGATTTGTGTAAAAGGTCAGGTGTTATTTTGAAATTTCCCGTAAAGAAAAATTCATACGGCTTCAAAGTAAACTTTTACTCGCACCTAAATATCTAATCCCTGCCGTCGATGCCGAAGCAGTAAAAAACTTGGCATCAAAATCACCACAAGTAACGATTGAAAGGAAAAGATTCGATCGAATGAAGGAGTAGAATCGGCGTAGGCGGAGGGCTAGAGACTATGGGGTGAATTGAGGGAAGTGGTTAAAATGAGTTAGTGGGTAGTTTTGTTGAAAAAGAAAATTAGAAAAAAGAAGGAAAAAAATTAGGTGGTTTAATTATGGGAGAATTTTTCATAAGTCCATTATAGCACTTTTCAAAACACATCTAGTCCATTTCTAAATTTCATAACCCATTAAGTCCACTAATAATTTTAATAACAAAAATTTCCATCTAAGAAACAAGGGCCTTATTTGGCTAACACGAAAATATATTTTTTCCATTTTTTTTGGTTTTTGTTGCAATCAAGCCACCGCCACCACTGCCGCCGCTACCACCGCTACTGCCGCGGCTGCCACCACCACCATCGCCGCTGCCATCACGCCACATATAATGTTATGTGTGTAACAAAAAACGTATTTTTCATTTTTCTCGATTTTTTTATTGAACTCGCTGCACTTGACATTTAACGTTATATATGTGACAAATTTCTCTTTTTGTTTTTTCCTATTGATTTTTTAACGTTATATGAGTGATAAAAATTTCCTAACATACAAAATTATATGTCAGGCAAAATTTTTCTACCATGCAACATTTCTTTTTGGTTTTTCTTGTTTTTAGTCTTTAACGTTATATACTGGTCCATACAAAACATATAACATTATATGTGAGTTTTTGAATATCTAAATATCGCAAAAAAAAAAAAAACATTATATTTGAGCTTCTGAAACTTTGAATCTCACAAAAAAATAGAACAGAACATATAACATTATATGTTTACATATGTAAGCTTTTGTAGTTCTAAATCTCACAAAAAAAATAGAATATATAACATTATATCTGAGCTTCTGTAGCTCTAAGTCTCATAAAACATGACATATAAAATTATATGTTTTCAAAACAACATCACATCTTTCCAACAATATTATATATCTAAAAAAATAACATTATATGTTCACATATCATGCCACCATTATCTTTCTAACTAAGAATGTTTTTAAAAAATGACATTAAATAACAACAAAAATACACAAATATATATTTTTTGTGTGACACGAAACACACACATATAACCTTATATATTTTTTCAAAAAACACAACTTGTTCCAACCTTATATGTCTAGCCCTAGAAAAAACACATATATAACCTTATATTTTTATTCAAAAAACTCCAAATAAGTGATTGATGAAAAGTACAAATATAACCTTATATATTTATTCAAAAAACTTCAGATCTCTAACCTAGAAAAAGGACACATATAACCTTATGTATTTATTCAAAAACCTCCAAATCTGATGATAATCGGACACGGGACAAACATAAAACTAGATCAACCTTCTTCACGAGCCTCAAGATTTCAAATACCACCACTAAGCTCACCATTATTTCAAATACCACCACTAGAACACACCACTAATCAAAATAGGAAGAAAACAACAATCTTCATAAAAGAGTTCACAGATCTACACCTGTACAAGTCAAACACAACCTCATTTCGTTTGAAAAAGAAAGAAGACAAAATTGCATCTAAAAGGCCATTGCGCGAAACTAGAGGGGCTCCGGCCCATCATTTTCATTATCACAGAGAAGCCCCACCCCCATTCCTTCATCAATCAAAATTGGCAAGAAAAACAAACAGACGTGCCCAGGAAAAAAAACAAAGAAGAGAGAAATCAAACAAGTATCGTTCTACGCATGGGTAATAGAAATGAAAATTAAAAAGAGAGAAGAAAAGAAAGGAAAAAACAAAAACAGAGATCAAAATTGCAGAAATTTTGAGACTGCATGACCTATCACAACTGTCAGAGGGCTCAATTTTGTTCTCCACACTTTTCTCCTCTGGCGGTTATGAGAGAGAGAGAGGGGAGGCTGTGCTCCAAATTTATTTTTGTCTAGGATTTCTCGCTATATGACAACTTATATAGGAGGACATTTTTGTCTTGCTTTAATTTCTTTTTTAAAAGAAATGGACTTAAGGCCTTATTAAACAATAGTAGTGGACTAGAAGGGTTACAAACATTAGAAGTGGACTAACTGGGTTACAAGTTCTCTATAGTAGACTCTAGACCAATTTTTAATTTAATTATTGATGTTAGAGGAATGTTTCAACATTCAAATCCGAAAAACTAAAATGATCCCATCATTTCTTCGATTGTTTTTTTTTTAAAACGGCAAAAGAGAGATTTTATTCATCTTTGAAAAAGATACAAAGATCAATAAGACAAGGAGAGAATGAAAAGTCTAATCCGAGATCCAAACTCTTGATTGGCAAGATGTAAACTAAGACGACATCCCAAGGGAACAAAGCCTAAAGCCCAAATAACATGGGACAAGCCCAAATAAACTCAAACCCTAACTACACAATCACAACCAACAACACCACAGAAGTCCCACCGCCGCAAACCCAACGCCAATCACCGCCAACCACCACAAGCAGACAACCACCGACGCCTATTGGCGTCTCGCAAGCCATTAGGAAAAGATCTGATTGAACCTCGGAGTAGAACTGGCGGAGCCGCGCGGCTTCACCCTCAGAGCCACGGAGAATAGCCTCGTCTTTAGGCAAAACCGCCTGTACCAACAGAAACAACCGGCGGTCAAAACTAAGGATGGGGAGAAGAAGCCAGGTGGAGACGGCGACCAACAAGCAGGAACATCAACTGGAAAAGCGGTATGATGATGAGAGCAGCAACGACAGCGTCGGGTGAGAAGGAGCGACGGGGTGCATGACACAAACGCTAGCGAGAGCTCTACCACGAGAATCGAGATGTTGTGGACTGTACGTCGCAAGTCCAAACCAACCCCCCTCCCCCTTCAAGAAACTCTGACAAAAGCTCCATCAGAACTACCACCACCACCATCGCCGCTGGCGTACCTGCAAAAAAAAGAAAAATAAGGTGGAAGGGAAGTGTAACATCCCAAATTCCTAGGGGAAATTTTTCTTCTTTAAAAAGAAGAAAAATTAAAAATTGGCAAATTCCTTTAGTTAACTCTTGGTTTGCTCAGAAATTTCTTTTTTTTCCATCCATCTTTATTTAATTCATCATTTTAATAACCCTGATTTTTGGTAAATAAAAAATTTGTTAATTATTGAAAAATCCTTTTTAATTACTTGGATTGCTTTTAAAATTCCTTTTTAATTTCTAATAATCCGTCATAATTAAATTCTAGACTTATAAATTAAGTTTTCTTCATATAAAATTAAAACTACTCATCTTCTAAGAACAAAGGGACTTATTTGTACCCTTGCATATTTATTTGTGTCTAGAATTAATTCATAAATTTATTTTCTTGGCTAGGAATACTACATTTCCTAGG
Organism: Rhododendron mucronatum var. ripense; assembly: GCA_019656295.1. Classification (NCBI taxonomy): domain Eukaryota; kingdom Viridiplantae; phylum Streptophyta; class Magnoliopsida; order Ericales; family Ericaceae; genus Rhododendron; species Rhododendron mucronatum. The sequence continues at coordinate 2,485,201 of BPLT01000002.1, forward strand.
ATAATTTGATTCCAACCAATTAGTTAGCCAAACCAATTGGATTCTAAGCCTAGTTAAACCTCCCTAACCAATTTGAACCTTCCAAACTTTTTTAAAACTTTTGTTATTCTTAGAAAGTCTACATCAATCATTAAAAGGCTATTCCACACATTTTGAAAACCTTTAATCATATTTTTTTTTTTTCAAATGGTCTCTTCAATTTAAGCCATCATCACTTTATTTCTCCTTTCTACAAGTAACCTTGGCATGCATATATATCACCCTAAAATTTTCTAGAAATGCTACTTTAAACCCTTATTCATTCTTTTTGCATTGACAAGTCATTTTCAAAAACCAAAGCCTACTTTAATCATACCTACATATATATATATATATATACACACACACACACACACATAGACTTTCTAGGAAAGTCTTAACTATTTCTACATTGTGTTGTCACTTTCTAGGGGAAGACTTACCATTTCATCATTTCTAAAATCTAGCCTTTAATCATCCTAGATTTTACTTACAATCTAGATCTAGGATTGACTAAATATGGAAAAGACTATTTCTTTTAGCCTAGCTATCATTTTCTTTTACTTGTAAGACTTATTAACTAGGATATAATTGCCTAGGATTATCCTTTAAAGCCTAAAAAATCCTTCATGACCACATAGTCTTGCACCTAGAATGGAATGACAAGAGAAGGCAAGGCTTTTGCATGCTTAAAGTTGGATTAATGGACATGACCATGGAGCAAATAAACCAAAGAAAGGATAGAGGTCCTCACTTTCTTATAAATAGGACCCTTTGTCAAGCCATTCAACTCACACCTTCAATCTCTCCAACTTCTCTCTCTAGAAACCTTGTGTTTGTTCTTTGCTCTTACTTTGTTCTTGGTGTTCTTGAGTTTTTTTTTGAGTTCTTCAAGAAACTCAACCTAAACCACCACCCTCTCGATCCAAAAGGTTTAGTAGTTGATGAGCACCCAATATTGTAGATATTTGGTGCGACTAGTCCCATAGTATGTTGGTTTAACTTGCGTTTATTTAGCTTTTATAGTGATATTGCACGTAAGGTAGGTTTTTGTGCATTTCAGGTAATTCGTATAAATAAGGTGCGTTTGAATGCCAAGGAATGCTCCGGATGCAACCAAGTACTCAAGGCCACGTGCCACTTCACGGTGGTGCTCGGGAAGTCATGAAAAGATGGTTTGGAGGTTGTTCGGGTCGCCCAAAGGTCAAGGAAATTGAAGAAGAAGTGAGAATTTACTAAAGCAATTCATCTTCCGACTAGCTGAGGGTAGAATTGTCATAACTTTTGGTGTACAAATTACTTTTTATCCAAACCACTTGGGTTAGAAAGTAGACTCGACAAGTTTTCCAACGGTCCAAAGAACACCCAAATCCGAGTTCGGGAGTGTCCGGAACGAGCCCGCGAAGTTGCCTAAAAAAGCTGTCAAGCTTGTACCGATACTAGGCAATTCCCAGTACCGGTACATGAAGTCCAGAGATCAGTTTTTCCAGTATGTTTGAAGACCTTGTACCGGTACTGGGGGTTGCCCAGTACCGGTTCATCCTAGAGAAATATCTGCGTTTTTACCTCCTTTTTCAACTTTCCTTTTATAGCATACTTGCCACTTTTGGCATGTTTTTGGATAGTTTTAGAGAGAGAAAGGTGTGTTAGTATAAATATCCCTCTCCTTCCTTTAAGTTGTGGGTAGTCTTTTATCATTTTAAGTCTTTTTCATTTCCTAGGAACTCCATTAAAGCTTTCAAGCTTTTGGGTTATTTTCTTCAAGAACACTAGTAAGTATTTCTCGTTTGTTAATTTTTTGTTTATTAAAGTTGCTTGTACGGACTAGATCTTTACTAATATCAAGTTTATTTTCGTTTTTATCGGTTAATCATGTTTCCCTTCTTCAGCATGTTTTCTAGTCTTTTTATTATGTGTGAGTAGTTTTTCGGATAAGTCTTGGGCTAATCTTTCCCAATGACATAGGTTGTTATTTGGTTCTCAAACATTTGGGCTTACAATCATGGTTTTCGGAATTGGATAACCTAGCCATTTTGGTCTAAGCGAGGGGTGTTAACTCCTTGATATGAAGTTTAGTCAAGCGGTCTTGGCAAGCGTCATTTTGAGGGCTCATGGCCTCGTACGTGTTAGATATATTAGCAAAAATAGGTTGATTTAGTTCTGTTTAATCACATCTTTCAATAAATGTAGTCGTTAAAGTTAAATCTTTCGGGCGTGAGCACGCGGTCGTGAATCTCGCTTGAGTTATAATCGAGAACCGGTAGCGGCCTTTGTCAAGGGATGGATGATCCCTAGACTTGCCTCTTTTAAGTTTATTAAGCTTATTTCTAGTCTTTTCCTTAGTTTTCACTTTCAAAGCAAAACCAAGTTGGCCGTCTTAAACGCCGAATTCCACCGTATAAAACCTACAATCCAAACTAGCTATATTTCGATTCTCTATGGGTACGATCCCGGACTTTCCGGTTATTATGCTATCGACGACCTAGCCCTACGCTTGGGGTGTCTCAACCTTATTTGAAGACGAGGTTCGGAGGTTAAGCATTTTTGGCGCCGTTGCCGGGGAATCTTAATATAGCTTATTTGGAGGTTCGACAAACCACTATAAGTACTTCATTTTTGTTTTCCTTTGTGTAATTTGAACTCGACTTAGCGGATACCTCTAATCGAGCCACCAATTCGACTTGAGGTGTAACGAAGCTAGATTGAGCATCAATTGCCTTTTCTTTTATTGTCTATATAACGTGGCAGTGGCAGAACCCCATAGAACTGTTTTAAGCAAGAAGAGGTGGCGGCATAGCCCCTCTAGCCTGTTTACTTTATGTCTTATCTATCTAATAGAATGGCAGCGGCCAATTGGGAAACACCCCACAAGCCTTCGGGGGAGTACCTTTGTCCCAATCAAATTATAATACCTCACAAGCCTTTGGGGGAGTACCTTTGTCCCAATCAAATTATAACGCCTCATAAGACTTTGTGGGATTACCTATGTCCCAATCAAACTTTCACACCCTCTTGCATAGCCCCTCATGACGTCAATACTTTTAAAAGTCGTATGACCATTACCAATCGGTTTCATCTCAAGAACCAAATTCAAACTTTTACTGAAATAGTGAATGAGTCATTTTATGCATGTTGGGGAAGATACAAGGACTTCCTCAAGGTGGTCCCGAATCATGGCTATGATAATGTTCAAATTGCTAACTATTTTTATGATGGACTTTCTCAAAAGAGTCAACAATTCTTAGACATGATGTGCGATGGCAAACTTTCTGAAAAAGAACCCGCTCAAGCCTTAGATTTCTTTGATCGTTTGGCCGCAATTTTACAGTCTCATGTCTATGCTCAACATTGTTAAGAGTCCAACTCAATTGTCATGGAAAAGGAAATTGAGCCACATATCTTTTTTGAAGATGTTAGTTTAGGTGATGAAAGCTCTGCAGAGTCTGAATGGAGTGATGAGCCTAATGATGAACCTGTTGTCCAGTGTTCTCCCCCTGTGGATCTCCTTCAATGTGATGATCCGGGAGAGAAATTTCTCACTGCTAACGAGATGGACGGAGAGATAGATTATTTGTACTCTTTGTTAGAAGAGCAAGACAAAGCGTATGAGACCAAGAATGGGTCTCCTACCCTTGAGGATACAAATTTTGATGTGCGGGAAAATGAGCAAATAGAGCCGTTTGTCGTTAGTGACAATTATATGCCTTTTAAGGAGTCATTGCCAATAGTTGCACTAAACAATCAAATCGTCTCGGCTCTAGACGATGCCACCCTCCTACTGAGTCTCCACTTTCGCAAGAGTTGTTAAAAGTTGAATTGATTGATTTTGTAGGTGTTGATGAATTTGATTTGGTTTACCATCCTTATATTATGGATTTTGTCAACTCGTTGAAAATCAATCTAGTTTGGAATGCGCACTTGGCCGAACTTAACTATCTGAAACGAATTCGGCAAATGCGCTACTCAAAGTATCTATTTTTGTGGCATGGTCGGATTCAATTTTTGAAGCAGAATGTAGAGTGGAGTACTATGTTAATTTTATTAGCTCTAGTTGGCATGATAAATGTTCGGAGCCCGCGTTTGGCTGAATGTACATAAACTCTTTCTCTTTTCTTTTTCTCTTTAATTTGATGGTCTGGTATAGCCACCTGTTTTTCGCTTGAAAAATGGGGAGAAAAGTAGTACCCGTGTGATCGCGTGAAGATTTGGTTGTATTTTACTTTTGGTTACTTTTGAGCCCGGATAACACGAGCCGGGCGGTACTAATGTCATTTGCTTCTTAGTAGGTAGTTGGTTCTTAAGCCTTTTACAGGGTAAGCATGCTACCACACCAGCCTTGGTGATTTAGGTCTAAAAGCTATGGTGAGTGAGGCATTCAGGAGCCCTAAGCATGGGTGCGATTACGTGTCGCGGTTGTAAGACCAAGAAAGCCCTGGCGATGACCTTGTGTGACTAGCTGTGGTTCCGATGGAGGAGCCGAAAGAGTGAGCCTTGGAAGCAGTTCCAATGACAAAGGGAAGCAATGACAAAAAAGCCTCCCACTTGGTCGAGGTATACGGGGGTTGACATTCTCTCAGAGGTACAATCTTTTGTTCTTTCCTCTCAGTACTGTTGTTCTTCATGCTATGAGGACATAACATCGTTTAAGTTGGGGGGAGGGATATATATGTTCATGAAAATTGTCTCATTTTTCTGCTTTTGGTACAATTTTCAAGTTTTTTGTGCAATCCTCCCTTGTTAGTAGTGATTTCACTTATTAGATACTTTAATTATGTTCAATTGTGTCAATATGGCAAGAGTCGTGTATCCCGTCGAATTTGGTTGTATGTTTGAATCTATGTCACATGCATATACATGAACATTGATGAACAAGTTGAGCCTAAAAGTCAAGTCAAGTAGTGTGCATCACTAGAGTGGAGATTCATTTCTTAAGCATCCCATGTTTTGTGTTCTCATTTTCCGCATTTGCGTAAATAATATCTTTTGTTCATGCTTGAGTAGTGTATATATCTTTCATGCATCTTATTGAAGTTGTTGGCGTACTTAGGAAATGATTCAAGGCAATTTTTGCTTGACTAAACCACCAAAGAGTCACCTCGTCCTTATTTTGAACCATAGTCCGAGTCTCTTCCATTGTTCAAACCTAGGTAACCGGATGTTCGGAAGGATGTGTCTATAGTTTTCAATGTTTCAAGGAGGTTTGGGGGTGGTGTGAATGTGATAGAAGTGGTTGGGATGCAAAAAGGTGAAGATTTTGTGTGCGATTCTCTTTCTCTCCTCTCCCATTACAAATGTTAAAGACCAAATTTCATCTCCCTCTCCAAAGCTATCAAAATTGGCCCATTAATCTCTCTTACTACAAATTTCAATTCAAATGACCCTATTCCTCAAAGAAAAATCAAAGAAATGTTATGAAAGAGCAAAATCATATTCGAAAAAGGGTTGAATACTATGATAAGAGGATTGGTGTGACCTCCGGGCTAGCTTACATTCCGGATGAGAAAGAGTCCGATGAAAGGGGGAGCTCGATGCTCAATACCGTGAGGAGCCAGATGAGGATGACGACTATGTGTGGTAGAGTCGGTGGTAGTAGCTTTTCTTTATTTTTTTTTTTTTTTGTGACCTTGTTTGGTGTTTGGTCGATATGTGGCCATGCCTAGGGTAGTTTAGGGTCGGTAGTGGCCAAGGGTAGATGAACTATGCAAGTATATGGCCACTACATTTTTGTAGTCCTTTTCTCTTTGTATCCAAGGTCGTTATAAGCTAATAAAGTCCTCCGTTGATCTTTTGTACACTAATTAACTCCGTTTGATGCATGATTGATATCTATTACTTTTTGAGTATGATTTGTTCTTTTGTCGTGCATAGGTATGAATAATTAGCTTTTCGTTCTTTCTTAGCGCTCTTTTGATAGCTTGTATAGCTTTTTGTCTCTGGCTATTGCATTTACTCGCTAGCGCTTGTCATGGGATGTATCTTGTATCTCATTGTGTGAAAAGTCGAATATGAGCGTATCCTTGTGAGTTTTGGAGTTGAAACTCGTTGTGGTGCATACATGCTTGACTACTCTAATATGGCATAGTGTGCTCATCCTAGTTCATGGCATGTTTGTGCATGGATTGCAAGTGATCGGATTTGAAGGGGTGTCTCGGACTCTTGCCTAGTCGAAGCAGTTGAGCATAACTTTCGTATCTTGAATCTCGGGACGTTTGCATAGCTTAGTTAAATATGTTTCGTTTTAGTTTGCTAGGGACTAGCAAAGCTCAAGTTGGGGGCGTGATGAGCACCCAATATTGTAGATATTTGGTGCAACTAGTCCCGTAGTATGTTGGTTTAACTTGCGTTTATTTAGCTTTTATAGTGATATTGCACGTAAGGTAGGTTTTTGTGTATTTCAGGTAATTCGTATAAATAAGGCGCGTTTGAACGCCAAGGAATGCTCCGGATGCAACCAAGTACTCAAGGCCACGTGCCACTTCACGGTGGTGCCAGGGAAGTCATGAAAAGACGGTTTGGAGGTTGTTCGGGTCGCCCAAGGGTCAAGGAAATTGAAGAAGAAGTGAGAATTTTACTAAAGCAATTCATCTTCCGACTAGCTGAGGGTAGAATCGTCATAACTTTTGGTGTACAAAGTACTTTTGATCCAAACTACTTGGGTTAAAAACTAGACTCGACGAGCTTTCTAACAGTCCAAAGAACACCCAAATTCGAGTTCGGGAATGTCCAGAGCGAGCCCGCAAAGTTGCCTAAAAAAGCTGTCAAGCTTGTAACAGTACTAGGCAATTCCCAGTACTGGTATATGAAGTCCAGAGATCAGTTTTTCCAGTATTTTTGAAGACCTTGTACCGGTACTGGGGGTTGCCCAGTACCGATTCATCCTGGAGAAATATCTACGTTTTTACCTCCTTTTTCAACTTTCCTTTTATAGAAAACTTGCCACTTTTGGCATGTTTTTGGATATTTTTAGAGAGAGAAAGGTGTGTTAGTATAAATATCCCTCTCCTTCCTTTAAGTTGTGGGTAGTCTTTTATCATTTTAAGTCTTTTTCATTTCCTAGGAACTCCATTAAAGCTCTCATGCTTTTCAACTATTTTCTTCAAAAACACTAGTAAGTATTTCTCGTTTGTTAATTTCTCGTTTATTAAAGTTGTTTGTACGGACTAGATCTTTACTAATATCAAGTTTATTTTCGTTTTTATCGGTTAATCATGTTTCCCTTCTTCAGTATGTTTTCTAGTCTTTTTATTATGTGTGAGTAGTTTTTCGGTTAAGTCTTGGGCTAATCTTTCCCAATGACTTAGGTTGTTATTTGGTTCTCAAACATTTGGGCTTAAAATCATGGTTTTCAGAATTGGATAACCTAGACATTTTGGTCTAAGCGAGGGGTGTTAACTCCTTGATATGAAGTTTAGTCAAGCGGTCTTGGCAAGCGTCATTTTGAGGGCTCGTGGCCTCCTACGTGTTAGATACATTAGCAAAAATAGGTTGATTTAGTTCTGTTTAATCACATCTTTCAATAAATGTAGTCATTAAAGTTAAATCTTCCGGGCGTGAGCACGCGGTCGTGAATCTCGCTTGAGTTATAATCGAGAACCGGTAGCGGCCTTTGTCAAGGGATGGATGATCCCTAGACTTGCCTCTTTTAAGTTTATTAAGCTTATTTCTAGACTTTTCCTTAATTTTCACTTTCAAAGCAAAACCAAGTTGGCCGTCTTAAACGCCGAAATCCACCGTATAAAACCTACAATCCAAACTAGCTATATTTCGATTCTCTGTGGGTACGATCCCAGACTTTGCGGTTATTATCCTATCGACGACCTAGCCCTACGCTTGGGGTGACTCAACCTTATTTGAAGGCGAAGTTCGGAGGTTAAGCAGTGGTTTAGTTAAGATTTAGTTTCGAAAAAAAAGAAAGTCTTTTCTTTTCTCTTTCGAAGCTACCGTAAGTTTACCATAAGAAGTCACTTCATTCAATAGCCACATTCACCTTCCGTAAGCCGATGTGTTTTCTTTTCTGTAGCCATACCATCCGCCAAGAAGAATGGTAGAATATTTCTACTCACTTTCTCTAGTAAAAATTTTAGTTATATTTTTTTTTTGTTTAAATGCATGTTAATTTAAAGTACTAAAAATAGCTAGCAAACTTGTTTTACTAAAATCTCGAAATGAAATATGATCACGATGAATATCTCGACTTTTATTTCGAAAAAATATATGTGGTTTTGAACTTCTTAAAAAGGAAGAAAAAACGGATTTTTGAAATGTAGGAAATAATCGTTTGATTGGTACCGTGGTTACTTAGATTTTATTTGAAAAGGGTTATGAGCATGTATACATGTTTTTAGTTCGTAATTTACTTGTCTTGGTGTTGAGTTATGTGCATATCTTGTTGAATTTATAGACTAGTCGATGGATTAAGCATGAAAATACCATAGAGTTGGATGATCTTGTTATTTTAATTATTCTAGTTTAGTTTCAAGATTATGATCAACGATGCGTGTTTATGAGACACTGTATACAGTGTTCTTATGTGGAAAGTTCGATTGCGGAGTCTTTGCATGAAAATGAGATACGAAAATCGAGAAAGTCTAGAAACATGATACATAGGGTGTTGATAATGAAAAGACGTGTTTTAAAAAAGAAAGGAAATATTTTTGAAACCGCAATGTGGCCGGACTTGGTAGTCTCATTGGAGGTGTGACTTGGTTATCTGCGGAGAGAAGCCAATGTGATTGTGTGCCAATGGGAACTTGGAACAGCGGAACCATTGTAAGGATACTCGGGAGCCTGGGACTACAGAACCGAGGTTGGGTGTGTAAATGTTTTTGGAAATGTTGATTTAAAAAATAAAAAGGCTTGTTTTTCAAGAAATGAAATGTTTTTTGCGACCACAATGTGGCCGGACTTGATAGCCCATTGTGTGTGTGTAGAGTCCCATATTTTTGAAAATCGTTTAAACGTTTTATTAATGTTAGAATATCGAATAAATGTGAAATTTGTTGAATTTATGTGATTTGGGTTGAATGTGATAGAATTTGAAAGTTTGGGGTGCAATTGTAGTTGATGTGTGTGGTAGTATAAATAGGTAAGAGTGAGTGGTAGAGAATCATTCTCCCACTCACGTCTCTCTCTCTCAGTCCTCTCTCCCTCCCGCCCAACTCTCTCCCTCTCTCTCATTCTCTCTCTCGAAATCACGCCTCTAAACTCGAGACCCATGAAAATTATCCTTCACTCCACCTTCTGCACGCGATCTTGAACTCGTATTCCGTTTGCTTTAGCTCGGAGAGGAGTATTCGGTTGATTTAAGGTTTTCGGAGCTAGGGCTTGCTTGATCAAGCTTGGGTTTCGTTCTTCGACTTCGAGGTAGGGATTTCTCACTTCTATTATATGTTTATGTGTTGATTTGGTGTTTGAATCGTGTCCTAGATAGTTGGTTTCGTTATTGGAATTGTTCTAGTGAAAGCTGAAAGTTGTGGACTAAAACCCCGGTCCTACCGGTAGGAGTTTTGGCCTGACCGGTAGAAACGCTGTCCAGTAGAGTCATTTTGTGAAATTCGGGTCTCCTACCTGTAGAAGATTGTGTCCTACAGGTAGAAAATGGAAAGTCAGCATTTTTTTTGTAAAACTTCTAAAGGGCATAACTTTTTCATCTGAACTCTGTTTTGGACAAATTTTATATCGAAATTGATGTGCGAAAGGTCTACTTTCCAATGGTGGTCGTCTCATAGCTTAATTCCATGCCAATAAAATTTGATAGCCAAAATAAGGTGAATATGTTTGTATACGTTGGGTAATCCTTTCCCTTAGAACCGTTTGGGTGAGACATGGACGTTCGTAGGTTCTCCTGAGTACTTAAATGAATGGTTTGACGAAGCTAATGGTATACTCAAGGCTTTATAGTGGTCATTCGTTTCCATATGAGTTTTTGACATCGAAACGAGGGTTTAGAGAATATAGAGTTGTGCTATATGTACCGACCATGGGGGAGAGAAAACGTACCGACGGCCGCCGGCGGGCCATCTCCGGCCACCGGACGGCCAATCCGAGCTGTCCAAAAATTCTAAAAAAAAAACCGATGGGGCTTACGCGAGAATAAACAGCATCCGAGGTGTGTAGGGTGCTTGATCTGAGCACTCTTTTTTCGTGTATGTACACGTATATACATATATACACGAAAAAGAGGTGCTCGGATCAAGCACCTTACACACCTCGGATGCCATTTATTCCCGTGAGAATTTTTGGACGGCTCGGATCGGCCGTCCGGTGGCCGGAGACGGCCGGCGGTATGTTTTCTCTCCCCCATTTTCGGTACTCATATCATTTCTGTTTACAAGGACTATAGGTGAGCGAAGGTCGTAAGTGTTGACATGCTATGTGAAAAATGAACATGTTGGACACTCCTTTGAGTTAAGCAACGCTAGGCGTGGGTACTTGAGACATTTTCCTTATGTTTGATACGTGGTGCATCTTTTGCGTAACTTGTACGATTTTATGAGTTGCAGGGTGAAAATCTATGAACCGTTGTGAGAGAATATTCTTTGATATGTGAATGCTTATATGAAGAATTAATGGTGTAATGATTATGAGTTGACTGAAGTAGAATCATCCCTATTACTACTACTGCTACTACTATGTGAGTAAGTCTTTGTTGTGACTTCGCAATATGTGATTGAGATAAATGACTAAATTGTGAAGTGTATTGGAGGAACGGTTATATGGTGATCTATGATGAGTGACTTGAATTAGCTCCGTCAGTGAGGGAGGTACTAGCAGGGGGTATCGGGAGCCCCTAAATGGCCTGACAGGAGCTTTTGCTCATGACATAGAATGATAAGGACATTGTAACACAATGTGAATAAAATGGGCTATCATTGTGAAAGTGTGGGTGGTATGAAAGGCATTGGCGTTGCGATTCTTTGATTATGATAGTTTCACAAGCCAAGATATCGGATTAGTGATTCGAAATAAAATGAACAGCAGTGGCAATCATGAGAAAACCATATGGATAGTAAGTCCTCGTGGTTGTACTAGAGACTTGATGTGTAGTCACGGTACTTCATTTATGTTGTCGACATTGGGATAATCACTAGTCATGTTTTGATTCTCCTTTGAGATACCTTACCTTGTTTCTGTTATTCATTGTACCTGTCATCCCATTTGATTATAATGCTTGTGTAGATTTCTCTACTGAGCTAGTGTAGCTTAACCTATCATTTTTTAGCTGTGAACCCAGAGCAGTAGCATGGAGCGAAGTGCATGCATTCAAGTGCATATATTTTCGAAAGAAGTGGTAAAAGAGAGACTCATGGACTTTTTAATAAAAACATGTTTTGGGAATGTAATAGAATCTTAACTCTATTTCTTTTTATGATGTAATATATTCAAACTCTTGGAGTTGGATCTGTAATTTAATGATTTGGACATGGTGAACTCTTTTGGGGTATTATGTAAGATAAAGTGAGGAGTTTTATTTATGAAAAGCTATCTTTATTTATGTTGAAAATCGAGGGCGTGACAACTTGGTATCAGAGCATAACTTTAGAATACCTTGAGACTGTGGGGAGACTTTTAGTCCCATGGGTTCAAAAATTATTGCATTTTGACATGACTTGTGTGCTGCTGATGAATGATTGACATGCATCCATTTATGTGGCATTGCATTTATATTACCGTTTATTGGCATAGAGTTGTTAAATGGGATTGGTGGAGTTGGAGATTCGCAGTGTATTCTTTTGTTGATAATCTTTTCATTGTTTCTTTGTAGTGAGATGCCTCCGAGACCAGAGAATAGACGGGGTAGGATTGGGAATTCGAGAATAGGGGCAAGACGACATTAGCTTACCAGGGAAATTGTAGCGGCACTTGCAGCAGCTAATCTTTTGCAACCAACTCCCAGGGATAACGTGGACAATCGGGCCATAGTAACCATGCGAGAGTTTAGCCGTAGAAATCCACCTCAGTTCGATGGGGAGAGTAGTGACCCCCTTGTGGCCGACCATTGGCTTTCACAAATTCGTAAGATCTTCAATGCACTTAAGATTACGGAGGATGACCTACGGGCGAGTATAGTAGATTGTCAACTTACCAATGAGGCGAACGAGTGGTGGGAATCCGTTTTAGGAGTAAGGAGAGATGCTAGGAGGACGGCTAGAGTTGGAAATCAAGAAATTGAACCAGTTGAGGAGAGTTTGACTTGGGCTGAATTTGAGACACTTTTTGAAAACCAATACTTTCCTGAGTCGTATCGTGAACAGCTTAGAATCCAATTCGAGAGGTTAGTTCAAGGTGACATGGCTGTTTCAGAATATGCTATAAGGTTCCAAACCTTGTCCCGTTTTGCGCTAGAGTTACTCACAACAAAGGATAGAAAGTGTAGGCGATTTGAGAAAGGGTTATGTCTGTCTATTAAGAAGTATGTGGTAGGTCAACGAATTGGAAGGTTTTCTAACATTGTCGAGTGTGCTAGAAGTATTGAGTATACAGAAGAGATACCGAAGGAAGTGAAAGTGCAGGAGTCGAGGCAACAAACCGTTAGCAAGAGCATATCTATAGAAATATCTGGGAGCCAAGGGAGGAAGAGACAAAGAGATCAATTTTGGTCCACCTCGGGCCAGCATAGTTTAGAACCACCTAATCTTTCCAGAAAGTCAGGAGTTCCGTCAGGATCAACGATTGTGTGTTATCGGTGCCGCCAATCAGGCCATCGTGCAGCAGACTGTCCTCAGGAGAGGGAATATCATGGTTAGAGACCACCTCGGGTTTGTTATCGGTGTCGTCATCCGGGGCACTTAGCGGTAGATTGTCCACGATCGACAAGTAGAGGGAGCGTGCAGAGGCCCACGAAGTTAGGTCATACATCTCATATCAAATTGCGAGGTAGTGTGAATGATGAGCACCCATTATTGCAGATATTTGGTGCGACTAGTCCCATTTTATGTTGTTTTAACTTGCGTTTATTTAACTTCTATAGCGATATTGCACGTAAGGTGTGTTTTTAGTATTTTCAGGTAAAACGTGCAAATAAGGCGCTTTTCAACGCTATGGATGGCTCAGGTGCTTTCAAGTACCCAAAGACCCTGTCGGCCCCCTTAAAATCTGTCTAAGTATGGAAAAATGACTTTCTGAAAAAGTTTCGATTTTCGAGATAAAAAATGACGGTAATTGATCCTTGAATTTTTCTAAGAGTAACTTCAAAGTTGCAAGGTGTTATTTAAAGAGTAAGGTCATGTATTGAGCCATTTTCTCCTGTGAAAAATGTGCAGATTTCTGTTTTGTACTAAAAGTGGGGGGTTGACATTTTGATTTAAATGGAATCTTGAAATTGTGGTAAAGCCATTGTTTCCAAATGGGGGATACTTTTTTATTTTCATTAAATAATTTAAAATTAAAGAAAAGAAAAGGTAAAAGAAAAGTTTAAAATGTAGTCTATACTTAAGTTTAGAGAATGAAAATAAGATGCTGAGGAGCTGTAAAGTTGTTGAGAGCTGTTTGCTGAAGCTGAAGCAAGCATCTGAATCTACAGTTTTTGAAGCATGTTATCAATAACATCCTCAATGGTATCGGTACCATTTGTCCCTTTTTGGTCCAGAAGTTGTCCAGAAGCAAGGGTATCGATAACGTTTGTTTGGAGTTATCGATAACTCGTTTCTCCGGGGAAGAATTTGAATGAAGTTATCGATACCTTAGCCTATGGTATCGATAACATTGGTCTCCTGCAGATATTTTTACTGCTTTTTGGACTTTCCATTTATGGAATACTTGCCACTTTTGGCAAGTTCAAGGATATTTTGTGGAGAGAAAAGGCTGAGTTGTATAAATACTCATCTCTCTCTCACTTTACATCTATCTACTTTATGCTCTAGGTTAGTTTTCTTTCTAGTCTTTCCTCCATTGCTATTCAAGCTTAATTTCTTAAGAACTTAAGTAAGTATTTATCTTATGTTAATTTCTTGTTTATTAATGTTGTAGCTACGGTTGAGATCCTTACTAATTTCAAGTTTATTTCCATTTTCGTCAGTTAAATATGTTTGTCAATTCTAACATGCTATCTAGTACTTTCAATATGAGTGAGTAGTCTATTAGGTTCGGCCATGGGGTGAATAACACCTTGTGACTTCGGTTAATCTTGCATTTCTCAACTTAAGACTTGAGGTTTGGTTTGGAAATGTCCGTAGTTCGCCCTTTTATGTAACAAAACTTGTCGATGTTAACCTCTGGTGATCATATGCTAGCTTATATGATTCCGTGAGCTATGTCTCGTCTTGTGTTTGCCAAAAGAACCAAAGAATTTGCTCGCTTTCCAAACTATGCTTCTAGTTCATGACCTTGATATCAACTTTGAATGCAAGTTTTGGCGTTGTTAATCTCGGGTGATCATGGGCTCTCTCACATGGTTCCGTGAGCGATGTCACGCCTTGTGTTTAGCTTGTTATTCAAACTCCATATCAAGTCTAACCATTTTCATAGCTAAATCTTCCGGTTGATAGCCTATGTCGTGCGATTGAGCCGTGTTTTCGTTGAGAATTGTTAGATGGCTTAAGTTACGGGCGTTAGTAACTCCATTGCCAAGCCACCTTTAATTCTTAGTCCAAACTCATTCTCTAGTATTTTTCTTAAGAGTTTTTATCACCTTTCAAAGGAAAACCAAAAGTTGGCTGGCTAAATGCCACAAACTCTTACATCTACAATCCGAACAAGCTATATTCGAGCTCCCTGTGGATCGACTCGGACTTTCTTGCTATACTATGCAAATCTTTAGTTGTAGTTTGATTAATAAATAATTGAATTTGACGGCCGTTTGGTAAACATCAACGACTACCGAATGGGCGCATCAGTGAACTTACATGTTTGTGTTGCGATTACTTGTGCATATTTAAGAAGCTTGATTGTTGAATGACTGCTGTAATGAAAGTCTGTGGTCCATACCAATATCGATTAACACTGTGGAATGATCTATGTGCTTTTATTTGATAGAGACCTAAATGGATATGGCGACTAAAGTAGTTGAATGAGGGTACTCAAGGTTGATAAAATGGATCGAAATCGTGTAAAATCTTACGATATTGCAATGAACTTGATTACTGTTGAATTTTTTGGGAACTGTGAGTTACGAAGTACAGGGCACTGTGTGAGCCTGTGGTTATATGGGGTACTGTGTGAACTCGTGATTGTATTGGGTACTATGTGAACCCGTGATGGTATTGGGTACTATGTGAGCCTGTTGTTGTATAGGGCACTGTGTGAGCCTGTGGTATATTGGGTACTGTGTAAGCCTGTTGTTGTATAGGGCACTGTGTGAGTCCGTAGTGTATTGGGCACTATGTGAGTCTGTAGTGTGCTTGATACTGTGTGAGCCCGTACTATATTGGGCACTGTGTGAACCCGTTATTGTATTAGGCACTGTGTGAACCCATTGTTGTATTAGGCATTTTGTGAGCCTGTGGTTGTGTTGGGTACTATATGAGCCCGTTCGATGATATGCTGGGTACTGTGTGAACTCGTTGACGTGTAGATGTATTCGGTACTGCGTAATTTCAATAAATTGAGCAGTGAGTCTGTAGTTGGTTGACTTATTACAGTATTTGGTGTATAAAATGTTTTGCTATTTAGTTTCAACTTACATGTTAGAACAAGTGTGCAATGTTATCGTGTGAGATTCGTCCTTAGAATGCGGTGCTGGATAGATAATGATGTAATGTGTGGGTACTTGTTACATGCTAAATAAATAATTGCTTGAAGGTGTTTGTGTGAGCAATTTAACCCCTTAGTTAGATGTAACGTTATGTGATAATTGGAATCTCTTGTCTCAACCACCTATTTTGTCATAGATTGTGAATTGATGATAGTTTTGCATGTCTTTCAACTTCTATATTATGGTTTCGTTGAGACCACTACTAGTTTGGCTAATCCTTCGTGAAGTTATTGAATAAGCAAGACTACTTTGGACGTCGTAGACATATGCCGAACATGAATTGAGTTCTTTACTTGGGGTGCAGAGGTAAGTATAGTGAAATGTGTGGAATGATGGGTCTTGGTTTAGAAAGTTAGACTTACGAATGTACAGATTTTGAACTCAAAACTTTCTGAAAGGGATAATGCTTTGTGAAAATTGAATATTTGCATAGTTCATTTTCAGAAATGATAACGGTACAGACGTGGAGTCGACTACATCATAGATCATTTCTATGTTGTCAAAATTGTCATTATTTTCAAATGACTAAGTGGGGTGTTAATAATTGATTGTTGATAATGTCTATTTCCTTTCAAATTCTATAGAATTTTGCCGCACATGGGCACGTTTCAATGGCTTTGCAACTACTCGAATAAGAGCTTTCAAGGGGACAAAATTTTCATCAAAACGCACACTTCACCATTGCTTTGAAAAATGTAAGTTTGGAAAATTCATGATCATTGTTTAGTTTAGACTTTATCGTGTCGGACACTTTAACATCTACTCGGCGTTTGTCTTTTGAGAGAGTTTGTCTTGAGTTAGCATTAAGAACTATTAGAGCTCTACTTGTGTGAGTCTTGATAATTTAAGTTCATCGGGAAGTAAAGAAATGAGGTGAAAATCAAATGTATGAAAGTTGATTCCCTGGTAAGCGTACGTGAAGAATTTAGTAAATCTTGGGATGGATGAGTTAATCTTAGAACTTATGTATTTCTTGACAAGGTTGTTGAGTTACGACGTTATGAAATTCTCCTTTTTGTTTGGACACGGTCCATGAAACCAAAATTGGTTAGTCGGAAGTAATGAGAATGGTTGTGGTTTGTGAGACTAGAATTAGTTGGTAACATGATTATGATTTGTACGAATACGAATAACTTTGTGATTTGACATGTATCAACATCGGAACTTGGTGATTGTTCTGTAAGAAGCTAAGCTAGTTAGTTGTGGCATTATAGAGTTTTCTTGTGTGTTGGACACAGAATTGGGAGATACGGAGCGTTGTATGGTGGGCACGGCCCTTAGGACTAGAAATTCATTGATGGTGTTCCTTTGTCTATTCTATGTAAATTTCGGGACGAAATTTCTTTAAGTAAGGTAGGATGTAGAGACCCGTATTTTTGAAAATCGTTTAAAGATTTTATTAATGTTAGAATATCAAATAAATGTGAAATTTGTTGAATTTATGTGATTTGGGTTGAATGTGATAAAATTTGAAAGTTTGGGGTGCAATTGTAATTGATGTGTGTGGTAGTATAAATAGGTGAGAGTGAGTGGTAGAGAATCATTCTCCCACTCACGGCTCTCTCTCGGTCCTCTATCCCTCCCGCCCGACTCTCTCCCTCTCTCTCATTCTCTCTCTTGAAATCACGCATCTAAACTCGAGACCCATGAAAATTACCCTTCACTCCACCTTCTGCACGCGATCTTAAGCTCGTATTCTGTTTGCTTTAGCTCGGAGAGGAGTATTCGGTTGATTTAAGGTTTCTGGAGCTAGGCTTGCTTGATCGAGCTTGGGTTTCATTCTTCGACTTCGAGGTAGGGATTTCTCACTTCTATTATATGTTTATGTGTTGATTTGGTATTTGAATTGTGTCCTAGATCGTTGATTTCGTTATTGGAATTGTTCTGGTGAAAGCTGAAAGTCGTGGACTGAAAACCCAGGTCCTACAGGTAGGAGTTTTGGCCCTACCGGTAGAAACGCTGTCCAGTAGAGTCATTTTGTGAAATTCAGGTCTCCTTTCGGTAGAAGATTGTGTCCTACCGGTAGGAAATGGAAAATCAGCATTTTTTTGTAAAACTTTAGAAGAGCTTAACTTTTTCATCCGAACTCCGTTTTGGACAAATTTTATATCGAAATTGATGTGCGGAAGGTCTACTTTCCAATGTCTCATAACCTAATTCCATGCCAGTAAGATTTGATAGCCAAAATAAGGTGAATATGTTTGTATACGTTGGGTAATCCTTTTCCTTAGAACCGTTTGGGTGAGGCATGGACGTTCGTAGGTTCTCCTAAGTACTTAAATGAATGGTTTGACGGGGCTAATGGTATACTCAAGGCTTTGTAGTGATCATTGGTTTCCATATGAGTTTTTGACATCGAAACGAGGGTTTAGAGAATATAAGGAATATAGGTGAGCGAAAGTTGTAAGTGTTGACATGCTATGTGAAAAACGAACACGTTGGACACTCCTTTGAGTTAAGCAACGCTAGGCGTGGGTCTTGAGACATTTTCCTTATGTTTGATATATGGTGCATCTTTTGCGTAACTTGTACGGTTTTATGAGTTGCAAGGTGAAAATCTATGAACCGTTGTGAGAGAATATTCTTTTGATATGTGAATGCTTATATGAAGATTTAATGGTGTAATGATTATGAGTTGACTGAAGTAGAATTATCCCTATTGCTACTACTGCTACTACTATATGAATAAGTCTTCGTTGTGAGTTCGCTATATGTGATTGAGATAAATGACTAAATTGTTGAGTGTATCAGAGGAACTGTGATATAGTGGTCTATGATGAGTGACTTGAATTAGCTCCGTTAGTGAGGGAGGTACTAGCATGGGGTATCGGGAGCCCCTAAATGGCCCGACAGGAGCTTTTGCTCATGACATAGAATGATAAGGATATTGTAACACAATGTGAATAAAAGAGGCTATCATTGTGAAAGTGTGGGTGGTATGAAAGGCATTGGCATTGCGATTCTTTGATTATGATAGTTTCACAAGTCAAGATATCAGATTAGTGATTCGAAATAAAATGAACGGCAGTGGCAGTCATGAGAAAACCGTATGGATAGTAAGTCCTCGCAGTTGAACTAGAGACTTGATGTGTAGTCACGGTACTTCATTTATGTTGTCGACATTAGGATAATCACTAGTCATGTTTTGATTCTCCTTTGAGATACCTTACCTTGTTTCTGTTATTTATTCTACCTGTCATCCCATTTGCATATAATGGTTATGTAGATTTTTCTACTGGGCTAGTGCAGCTCAACCTATCATTTTTCAGGTGTGAACTCGGAGCAGTAGAATGGAGCGAAGTACATGCACTCAAGTGCATATATTTTCGAAAGAAGTGGTAAAAGAGAGACTCATGGACTTTTTGATAAAAACATGTTTTGGAAATGTAATAGAATCTTAACACTATTTCTTTTTATGATGTAATATATTCAGACTCTTGGAGTTGAATCTATAATTTAATGATTTGGACATGGTGAACTCTTTTGGGGTATTATGTAAGATAAAGTGAGGAGTTTTATTTATGAAAAGTTATCTTTATTTATGTTGAAAATCGAGGGCATGACAGTGTGTGTGTTGCCAATGGGGCCGGACTTGGTAGTCTCATTGGTGGTGTGACTTAGTTATCTGTGGAGAGGAGTCAATGTGATTGTGTGTCAATGGGAGCCCGGAATAGTAAAACTATTGTGAGGATACTCGGGAGCCCAGGACAGCGGAACCGAGGTTGGGTGTGTAAATTATTTTGAAAATGTTGATTTGAAAAATTAAAAGTGAAATCGTTAAAAAGAAAAAGAAAAGTGAAAATGAGACATGGTCTACAAAAATGTTGCGTAGGAGAAACTCTGATTAAACGGACACTGACGCCATTTGAATAGTGAATGTGAATGTGTTATTGTTAACCTGTGCATCCGCAAGTTGTTGAATATGCATTTGCTATGTAGAAAATCGCTGAATTGACATTAGCTAATAAACTACTTTTATGCCCTGTTGTTTATAATTATGGGTTAGTGGGTATGAGATTAGTCTTTTGAGCTTTTGTAACTCACGGTGTTACTGTTGTAACCTTGACATATTATATTGGGGACGACGCTAGTATAATGTGTCAGACTTTGTAGAGGAGCAGGGTGAGCTCTACACTTTGGAGGCTTTCAGAGCCAATAAGCTGGCTAAGATGGAGGAGCAAGTAGAGCAGTAGATAGAAACCCTAATTTCCCTCCCTTTGTTGAATAAATGTACCCTTGTGAGAATTTTGCTATAATAATAAGTCATACTCCATTTAGGTTTTTAATAAAAACATTTATTTAACATTTCCAAAATTAGGGGCATTACAAGAGGATCCTGGGGGTGGAGGGTGGAGATCTCCCGGTGGCAGAAATGAGGTCGGGAGGCGAGGAGTTGGGGTTTTTATAGAGAGAATAGGCGAGTCATTTCTTCGTATGTTATTGTTATAGTATAGTTTGAATACTTTTTTTTTTTATTTATTGCTTATAATTAGGTGTCAATTTATTTACTTAATGTTATATCTACCATTATGTTCTGTTAGATATTTTATGCTCTATGATTTTGGTCCACATGCTATCGATTATGCCATGTACACATATTGGGTGTGCTGCGTGTGCATGTCAATCTCGCCCATGCGTGTATATTTTGCTCGTGCATAGAACTAATTGAACGCTAATAGTATGTTAAAATAATAATGTTAATGTGGTTTGAATAGCCTAAAAATGCTAGACTATTGGGTAGTGCAAACATTTTGGGGCTAGCTAAAGTAGATAATTGCACTTTTTTAGGCAATTTGCTTAGGATTGCATTGAGGCCGTTGTAGATGCATTTATGATAACAAGATATATATATATATATTGGTTGATATATGTTGAGAAAATGGGCCGATATAGTGTCTCAAACTTTGTTTTTTTCCCTATATCTAATATACTATGAAAATGTGTTTGAACTCCTCCTAAAGCCTCCAAACCCAATTCTTAATTCCTAGATTTTTCATTATCTTTAAAAAATAAAAAATAAAAACCGCACTTTCACCACATTCACCCCACCCTCTTACAAACAAAAATTCCACGTTCATCACTTTTCCCATTCAAAACCCAACCTCCCACGTTCACCCCGCCCTCCTTTTCTCCTAAAACACCTGCCCACTAAAAAAAACCTACGTTCACCACTTTTCTCTTTTTCTACTATTTAATCTCCTCATGCAACTTCTCACCACTTTTTCTATTCTTTAATTAATCCTCACCAATGCAACTCCTTACTTTTTCTCTTCTTTAATCATCACCATTTCAATATTGCAGCCAAGAAAAGGGAATGCAACTCCTCACTTTTCCTCTTCTTTAATCCTCACCATTTCTGTATTGCTGTCAAAAAGGGAAGTTCACAAATCAATTCATACGCAGTAAGTCCACCGCTCTTTGTCATGTATCTTCTCTTCCCCAACAGTTTCTTTCTTAATTAACAGAATTGTTTCAATTTTTTTGTTCTGCAGATTTTGAAAGCAAAAGGTAATGTTCAAGAACTACATTGAATTAGCCAATTAGGAGATTGCTCAATTCACTACAACGTTTGTTTTAAGTTCTCATCAACTGCGCAAAGGTATGTTCAAGAACTACACTGAATTAACCAATTAGGAGATTGCTCAATTCACTACAACATTTGTTTTAAGTTCTCATCAACTGCTCAAAGATTTAATTATTATTATTATTATTTTGTATTCATGCATTTTTCTTGGCTCTTCATTTAATATTCTCACATTTGCTTTCCTAATGCTATTTCCAATTTTTTGACTCTAGATTTTGAATAAGAGGTTGTGATCAACAACGTTTAATTTCAATGCTCATCAATTGTCTCTAGGTTTTGTTTAATAGCCATGCCCCTTTTTCAGGATAATTTCATGCCCTCTTTATGTTACCAGAAATGAAAAATCTAGAATGCTACATACTTAATTTTTTTTCAATTGTCCCGTTTATTGAATGGGGACAACGTTACTCAATACCCTATAAAATGTGATTGAGCCCCAAAAACCTCCAATCTCCCAATCCAAAATTCCTAGATTGTAATTTTCAAAACACAAAAAAGAAAAAGCACGTACATGTCCCAGCTCCCACGTTCATACTCCATACTCTCAAGTCTCATGCCACACGTTCACTTCCACTTCCTGACTTCCATACTCCCATGGATGGCACAAATTGTCCACTTAAAAGCAAAAAAGAAACAAAATGTGCACTGTTTATGAAATGTTTGACCAATATAGAAATATATTTCTTTTAATCTTTCCCACCTAAAATGCATTTTCGTTATGAACTTTTTCCTTTTTAATTCATGATTGCTACCAGAATTGTGTTTAATGTTCACATGCTACCATTATATTTTTTCATAAACTAGCGTTCAACCCGTTCTATGCACGGACAAAATTAACCCGTTCTAGTGTTGTGCCTGTTCGAACCTACTTTTTTAATTGTCCCGTGCATCGAACGGGCACAATGTTAGAACGGGTTAGTTTTGCCCTTACATAGAATGGGTTAAAGCTAGTTTTACACTATAGATGTGTTTTGTAAAATATCAAGGGGTTCTTCCTGGCCAACCCCCTTTTGTCATCATCTATCTGTCCAGGCCCCGCAAGCATCAAACCATACCCATCCGAGTCCCGTTTTAAATGATCTACCTAATATACCCCCACTCTGCTCTACTCCACCTCGGCCTTCCACAGTTTCATTCCTCCTGCTTCTTCTCTGTGTTTCAGTGCGTCAGCCGTGTCTACTCATATCGTGGCATGAGCCACACGTCAAATTTGTTGGTCTTCTTCTGGTTCGCCTTGGTGCGGAGGACGAAGCCAAAACCTCCCTTGCTGTCATAGACGCAGAGGAGGAGGTGGAGCATCGGGTGAGTAGTTCTTAGGGTAAAAGCCTAAGAACTACTCACACATTGAACTCCACATAAGCATGGTACGAAAATGGGTCGAAAGATTTAATTGATAAAAACTGAAATAAACTTGATATTACTAAAGATCCAAATCGTAGCTACAACTTTAATACTCGGGAATTTAACAAACAACTAAAACTTACAAGTATTCTTGAAGAAAATGACTTAAAAACTTGAAAGGCTAGTATGGAGGAAAGCTAAAAGGTGTAATGTGCTAGGTAGTTAGAGAGAGAGAGAGAGAGAGAAAGAGAGGAGTATTTATACATCTCGCCCTCTCCCTCCACAAAATATTTTAGAACTTACCAAAAGTGGCAAGTATTTCATAAATGGAAAGTTGAAAAAGGTGAACAAAACGCAGATTTTTCTCCAGGCAATATCTGTACTGGCCATTTTCCAGTACCCGTACTGGGTCTTCAAAAGGCTAAAAAATCTCAACTCTGGCAAGCGAGTACCGGTATTGGCCATTTCCCAGTACTAGTACTGGTCTCCAGAAATCTGATTTTAGTTTGCCTTTGGTCTGAAAGGCATTTCGTCGGCCCGAGCACCTCTCGCCACTCAATAAAACACCCGTCAGGACTTGGTGGGCACCCGCCATACGGCCTTGGATATTGTAACGACCCTGATTTTTGGTAAACAAAAATTTTATTTTTTATAATTCTTTTTAATTTCTAATAATCCGTCATAATTGGATTGGAGGCTTGTAAAAATTTTATCTTTTCACACCGAACAATCTAGTCATTTTTTAAAGACAAGTATGCTTATAGAAGCACTTGTATATTTTCCTAGTGAGTGTAATAAAATCTTTAAAATCATATTTTTTGGCTAGAAACCCTACTTAGCAAGCCTAGTTAGCTTCTAACCGATTAATTGAGTAACCTAACTACCAATTCATCTAGTTACAATTCTCTAACCCCAGATGAACCTTTACCCATTGGATAATGAAAGTTAGGGAAACTTTTATTCATTGGGTAATAATCAAGACTTTTGCTATAAATAGCACCTCATTCTTGCCATTTAACTCACACCTTCCAATCTTTCAACTTCTCTCTCTAGAAAGATTGTGTTTTGCTCTTGTTCTTTCTTGTTCTTGAGTTCTCATTGTGTTCTTCAAGAAACTCAACCAAGACCACCACTAAACTGCCACTCAACCACCCTCTCAATCCAAAAAGCTTAAGTAGTTTAGTCAAGACTTAGTTTCGAGAGAAATCTTTCTCTGTCGAAGCTACCGTAAGCATTCCGTAGGAAGTTACTCTGCCCGACCACCGACGTACTTTCCATAGCCGCCCTACCGCCAAGAAGTAAGGTAGATTAGTCTTACCCCCTATCTCTAAGTATAAGTAGAATGTCCCTAATCGTTTTCTCTAAGTATATAAGGTTATCTATGACTAAAAATATTGGAATGCATGCTAGCTAACAACCTTATTTTCGCTAATGGAAGTATGAATATGTTAGAATAATCGACTCTTACCATAATAAACACATGTTGTTTTGAACTTCCCACAAAGGAAAGAAAAACAATTTTCAAAAGATAAGACTTTATCGTGTGATGGAAGTATTTGTATTTTGATCTTTAGGATGATTACGAGCATGTATACATGAATTTCTTGCATTACTTGTTTTAAAGCATGTTAAGTAGTACAGAGTTGGATGATCTTGTTAGTTTAGTTTCAAGATTTCAATGAATGATTTTTGTATACGTGAAAAGTTCTACCGTTGAGTTTATGCATGTGACGAGACACAAAAATCAAGGAAGCTAGAAACATGACACCTACGGTGTGTTAATAACAAAGTGTGTTTTGAAATCGCAATGTGGCCGGACTTGCCCATTGTGGGAATGTGTGTGTTCCAATGGAAATTCGGATCAACGGAACCATTGTGAGGTTATGTGCGTTCCCATGGGAACCCGGAGCGGCAGAACCATGGTGAGGAATGACTTGGTTATCCGTGGAGAAGAGCCAATGCAAATTTTGTGTGCCAATGGGAACCCGGCGCGGCGGAACCATTGTGAGGATACTCGGGAACCCGGCACGGTGGAACCGAAGTTGGGTGTGTTAAAAACGATTTTGAAAAATGAAAACGAGACACGGTCTACGATGAGTCGCGTAGGGAAAACTCAGAAAATGATGGACACCAAAGTTAGTTTGGTTAGTGAATGTGAATGTGTTATTGTTAACTGTTTTGCTAGATATGCATGTACTATGTGGAAATAGTTAACCTTATTGTCTATTGCTTGTAAGTTATGGGTAAGTGGGTTTGGATTATTCTATTGAGCTCTTGTAGCTCATGGTGTTACCTTTGGTGACCCTGACATATTATATTGGTGGCGACGCCGGTATAATGTGTCAGACCTTGTAGATGAATAGGGTGAGCTGTACACCTTGGAGTCTTTTGGAGCCGAAGAGCTGGCTAGGATGGAAGAGCAGGCGGAGTTGTAGTTAGGAACCTTAGTTTCCCTTCATTTGTGTAATTATGGGAATTATGATGTAATAATGAGCCAGACTCTCTTTAAATATTCAATAAAATTGTCTATTTAATATACCCAAAATTAGGGGCGTTACAGATACTCTGGATGCTTCCGAGAGCGATTCATGGTAATAAAAACAGCTTTAGTTCCACGTTTTACCTGAAATTAACAAAAAAGAACCTTACGTACAATATTAAATAAAAACGATAACTTAAAGACATAAAACGCTACAAATTAGAGGATTTTAAGCACCAAGATTATACAATCTTGATTGCTTATCAACATATTCTCTCCCCCAAAACAACGATGTCCTTCTCGTTGATCTTCGGCAACCGTGGGTATTGACCGTAATTGTCGTGGTTCAGGCCTAAGGGGACTTTGAAGTCATCGTAGTTCTCGATCCCAATCTCACCGAAGTCGAAGTCACCGGCTGTGGATTCACCGTTGATTGATGAACCGAGACCTTTTGGCCCCACCTTGACCGCTTTTTTTTTTTTTCTGTGTTTTACAGAGAGGGGGGGGGGGGGGGGGGGGGGGGGTTTCCTCAATTTTGTGTGGTGGTGACCGACTTCTGGTGCAGGCCCCTTGGGCCCGTCTGTTGTAGTGTTGCGATCCGCGGCGAGGCTCTTGGGCCTGTATCAGTTGGACTGGCTCCCACATCGGGAGTTTGGGTTTGGGTGTGTGTGTTTAAAGGGTTCATTCTACCTCTCCCCAGTCAGCAATTGCCTAAGTGAGTTGGTAGGTGAAATTACCCTCTTGACCTTCAAAAAAAAAAAAGAAAAAAAAAAGATATGAAAATCAAAGTTGACAGGTGTTCGAGCTGTTCGAAGTCGACGGTTCTTGAAGAAGCAAGTTGAAGACAACTTTCAATTCATGTCTTATTTTGGAGTACAAGTATCAATGCTGTGGTAAATTTTTGTCTTAAATTGTTGAAGTCGAATTCTGGAATTTGCAATTTGTCTCTGGTTGGTTTTTTTTCTGGATATCTTTTAGAGAGATGAAGAGAAGAGAGTTTGGCCAAGTTCTATTGGCCACTTAAAGCAAATTTGGGTGTGAATTGTGTTTGTGAATTCTTAATTTGGGAATGTGAAAAGTGTAGATGAGATGTGAATTTTTATCCTTTTTGAAGATGTGAATTTCTATTTGGATGTGAATTGTGTCTTTTCCGAATGAGTGAATTTTTCATTTGGGTGTGAATTGTGTCTTTTTTCAAAAATTTGAATTCTGGGGGTATAAATATACAAATGGGTGTGAATTCTGCAAAGAGAAAGGGATGTAAATTCTTGAAGGTATGAATTTTTTAAAGAGGTATGAATTTTGAGGGTGTAAAAAGTGACAATGACAAAATAGTAATAGCATCTTTAAAAAAGGATCTTTGACAAGATAGAATTGACAAAAAAGAATTAACAGAGAACCCCATCCAAAAAATAAGACCGGCCAGTCATTTCCCCTAGTTTGTTTAATCTTGCTTTGGCCCATTGTAGTTTTATGGATCCTTTTATATATCTTGGCCCATACTGTTTTAACACTTTAGCTGAAAACATCTCTTGAATAACATGTGATTTCTACGAAGGGAAATGATATTGGTACACCATTTTTTGATAATATCACATCCTACAAGTGTATTTTTACACCAAAATATACACTTGTAAAAAATAGCATTATCAAAAAAGAGTGCAACAAAATCACAGATTTTCTGCAAAATGGATATTATTTTAGTGGCAATACTACCGGTGTTGACAGCCACAAGTGTCCTCCCACGATCATCATTTTTCACCCAAGGGCAGACTTGGGACATGGGATACTAGTCCCATAGCTAGTATTACAGCGCCAAAAATGGATGCGTTCCTCTGTTACTCTTATTTTTAGACCACGGTCTCTTAAACATAATTTAAATTTTGAAAATTTTGTTATTATTTGAATTTATTCTGAAGTGGGCAAAAATTAGTTACCTCACCCACATGCCTAAATTTGTGAAATAATTGTGAGAAAAGTTGTACTCCCTTCGTCCCAATTTAATTGTCACTTTTAGAAGTTCGTGCAACTTTTCAATTGATTATATCTTATAATTTATAATGTTTTAAATGATTTTGAAAACATTGTATTATAAAACAAATCGAGATTTATCAAACAAGATCCATATTGGATATAAAATTAATTACCAATTTAAAGATATAACTAGTTTTTATATCCAGTTAGAACAGAACTGAGACAAGTAAATTGAGACGGAGGTAGTAAGAATTACTCTGAAATGTGTACAATTTGATCTGGGATACCATTTTAATCAACAACAAAAAAAACCTTACTGCTGTACTACTCGTATTTTAAAATACTCCATGTAATCTGCGTCATCTAAAGCGTGCGGCAAATCTTGTCCAACAAGACCCCAGGTGGAGAAAACAGAACACAGGTCAAAGCTCACCATCCCAACACAAACAACTGTCGCTTTACCAATCTTAAACCCAAACATAAACAACCTATAAAATAGAGGAAAGTCCACTTTCACCCCCTGTGATTATCGCCATGTGCGGATACCTCCCTTGTGGTTTAAAACTGACCACATAACCTACCTGTGGTTTTGAAAATGTGCGCATAGACCCCCTGCCGTCATATTTTCCATCCATTTTAACGGACACAACATTAAAAGACCGTTATACCCCCATCACGTCCCTTGATTCTTCTTCTTTTTTAAATCTAACCACACCATCCTGCATACCAAAAATTAAATCCAAACCGTTGATATTGTAAATTTTGACGAGTACTACGCCTATGCCAAAATTCAAGTCAATCAAAAAATGAAAAGCTCATGGTCAAATCGATTTTGTTATGAAGTTAAAATTTCAAATTTGAATTTACAAAAAATTAGATCACTAGGTTATTGATGCCCGATCGAGATGATTTTTTATAGAGATACTCTATTCTTTATTTAATACATTATGAACGACTCAGATTACATTCTAGAGATGTGTGAGATACACCTCCGTTAAAATGGATGGAAAACATGACGGCAGGGGGTCTATCCGCACATTTTCAAAACCACAGGTAGGTTATGTGGTCAGTTTTAAACCACAAGGGGGTATCCGCACATGGCGATAACCACAGGGGGTGAAAGTGGACTTTCCTCTATAAAATAAACAAAAAAAAGACTCTGATTACGTGACCGATAAATTATCTTATCAATCGAGAAAGAATCCACCTCTGTACTCTGCACCTCTCGATTCCCACTTGCCAGAATCTCTCCTTCAAAAAAGAAAAGAAAATTCCTCATGGCCGAGAATTCGATTCTGGGTAGTTTTTATCTGAATCTTCTTCTTATTCTCGTATTTACATATCTTCGTACTCAATGTTCATCGTACGAGGTGGAAAGTGGTGGTCCGTACAACTCGTTCACTGTTTCCAGCTTCAGTTACTCCAAAACCCAGCTCAAACCCTTCGAGTGGCGTTATATCAGAGGTACTTGATTAATCAGCTCGATTATTTATTTATTATGGGTTGGGGGTTATTCAGAGTAATGGGTCGAGCTCAAAATTTAATTATGTTTAGTGGGTTTTGTTGAATTTGTTATGTGATTAACTGGTAGCTGCTTAATTGATGTATAGAATATATTCATAAGGAACTATGTATTAGACTTAAGTATGTACTATTTGAGTATGTTCGTATGTATATCTGGGAATCCCCAACTTTTTATGGTCCCAGGTCTAGATTTGATTTCTTAATGATTTTTCTTGAATTTATCGGTCACGTGGTTGAGCGGTAATTGCTTAAATTGGTATGCGACTTATGCCTAGATTTTATGCTTTTTTTATTGTTGTTGTGCTACACCTATTATTTATTTATTCTATATGAAGGATTTCACATGTTTTGTTGAATTTAAAAAAAATGTTAAGTCGAGGAGCCTCTTAAGCCTGGCCGTTTACTTTGGGTTTCTTGGTTTGAGGTGTTTTAATTGAAGGGTTGTGGTCAACTAGTTGCATTCTCGATAAATTTAGAATTGCTAGTGTGGTTTATGATCTATTCCTCATTCTATTTAGTCGGCATATTACTACTGTTTCCGACTAAATGTTTTGTTTGCAAATGTCACATTTTCCCGACTAATTACTACTCTTTCCAATTTTCACCAAACTTGGTATCTTTAATGTAGAATACTTGTTGGACTTGACTTGGTAAAACGAATGAGTCATCTTGATACCATCGACTCCTTGTTTCAATGCTTTTGCAATTCGCATCAACTTGTTTTTCTTGCTAAAAGGTCTTCAAGTCACTTGTACAATTTGTCATTCCTTTTGGAATATCTAACGGATGATAAGCACAAATTTCAATATTTTTACTTGAGATCCTATTTTTTCTTTGTTGTCAATTCGTAGTGATTAAAATTTGAATAATCCCATTCTTCTTTAGGGTGACATTTCTGATGCTTTCTTCTACAGATCCTTGGAATGGTTGATTGGACTCAATTAAGTGATAACCTGATTTAATTTTTCCATCTGGCTGGACCTTTGCTCCTATAGATGTGATATCCAATTGAACAGTCCCATGTTCTTGGCTTTTGAATTTTCGTGGCAAATTTTGGTGGACACAATGTTTAAGTCTTATGTTGAATTTTAAACTAAGAAAGGGAGAGAATTCCACCAGGGCATCTTTATATCTGACCAGAATGTCTAGTTTGTAACAGGCGGAGAATATCTAGTGATCTTTATCATTTAGGCCCTGTTTCGTTAAGGTTATTATTTTTTAAGTACTTATTTCTCACTTTACGAGACAGGTCATTCTCTCACAATACATCACCTGTAATTCAAAAAATGAGTACTTATTTTAGTTAGTGGACCACCTCTTCTTTATCATTTATTGTGTTCTCAGCTGTAAAAAAGTACTGTTTTCAAAACTCAAATTACATCTGGGTGGTGTAGCATTAGATTATTAAGCATTTGTTTGGCCTAACTTGTTTAGATTGGTTTCTTGATATTTTCAGAATTTTGTTACTTTTGGGTAGATTTTTATTGCTTTTTGAAACATCTTGATGAGAAGAAATGAAAAAGTAAGAAGTAATGATCAAAAGTTCTAAGAAAATTATTAGAGACAAAAAATAAGCCAAAAAACAGTCGAAACTCACACTTAGTCCTGTTGTTTTCAATAGAACCAGAAACAACACTTTGAACTAATAGGGACTACTTTTGTCCGTTACTATAAAGTTTTTCTTGGATGCATAATATATAGAGATATTTATCAGTTGATTTATTTCCCATTGCCTTTGGTTTTTCTTTGGGTGCCTTGTTGCAGTTGATTTGCCACCATGGTTCTCTTCAATGTCTGTAGCCTTGGAGTCAGATGTAGAACTTGTAAGTATGCTGTCAAATTTCTCTCATGGGCTTGTTCATTTTAACTAAAAATTATTTGATAGATGTTTCTTGCTTGCTTGCGTTCGAATTCTTCCTCGGTCTTGATTTGCCAAATTCCTTATCATGGAAAGTTTTTCGTGATTTACATATGGGAATTAACAGTTCTCTGTATCAGCATCTTCGGCTGTCTTTGAATGATGGATATGTGAATGGACTTATCAAAGAAAAAGGAAAATGATAGGGAAACCAAAGAAATAGACGTAATTTATTGACATTATCTGCTTATCTTTCTCTTCATGAATCCTTGATCCAAACACAGCCTTAACATATGCAGCAGTACACGATTTTGGTTTTTTAGTTAAATTATTTTCACTTCTCATATTCTTTCCTCTATTTCTTGCAGAATCCTGACAGCATTAAAGATGTTCCGACAAGCAGGATGCCGATGATATGCCTACGAGAAGGCAGCCCACCACTACCAGATGCTTATAACTCTTCTTTGACAGGTTTAGGTAAAGGTTACACAGATAAAGTTCTTTAAATAGAGCCTGTACCTTCCCTTGTCGTTCTGTCAATTGAGTTTTCAAATGAAGTTGCATCACTGTTGAAACACCCCACCCCCTTCCCCCCCCCCCCCCCCCCCAAAAACTGTCTTACTTTTTGGAATTGGGAATCAGTCTTAATTAACAGCCTTTATGTAGGTGGCCATGCACGAAGAATTTTTATTTGTTTTTTTACTTTGACTTATTCTTTTAGACCAATTGAGATTTATTCTTCTCTCCAATTTTTTTTTCTCTTTTTTGATTTCTTTTGCATTCTTATCTTCAAGTTACCAGTCAAACTGTATACGATGTCACTCTCTTGTGTATGCAGTTTTTAATCCTTTATCAAATGGATCGTTTGGAGACATACAAGGGTTTCAGAATGCAGAGCTGTGCTATCCCATGCAGAAAAACGTATCTTTGAAACTGACGAATGAGCAGGTTTATATTCAAATTGTCTGTATTTGTCTCATGAATAATTTTCTTTTTACGTTATCCTGGAGGGTGTATGTACCATTTTGGTGCATGGAATGTTAGAGAAGTGCTTTCCTTAATTTTTTTTGTATATCAATAATTTGGTCTGTTGGCTGAGTTTGACGAATTTTTTGAACAGATCTCTCCGGGAATCTGGTATTGGGGTCTATTTAATGGCATTGGACCTACGAGGACACAATCAAAGATGGTACTCGCTATTCTTTACAAAATTGATGCTCAATCTATTCACTTAATTTCATATAAGTTAGAAATGCTTCATCCACTTTATTTTGTTGTATCAGATAAGTGTTAAAATGCTTGTTTGATCATTATAGCAGGCTCTTGTAGTTGTGCCAGAGACACTACAATAATATTTGTTAGAAGTGAAAAATACATTTCTAGAGAAGTTGGGTCACTGTCAGATTTATACTGGAAACAATTTAAAGTTGCTGATTTATTATGATATTTTTTTGGAGACTCGATAAGGTGTTTCATAGACGAAAGGCCTTGCACACATGGTTCCAAAAACATCCTGTTCACTTTTGTGTAAAGGAGAAGAGAATTTGTTGTTTTGTTGAGAAAAGGTTGTGTAGTTACCAAAACCAAAAGAAGCACCGTTTCTTTCCCTCAATATTTATGCTCCTCAAAAAAATAAAGCTGTTTCTGTTCTTTTCCTTTTTCTCTATGAAGTGACATGGTTCAAATTCCGAGAAACTTATTTATTGCAGATTAATAGAGGCCCAGCTTACTCTTTCAGGGGCAACGTAAGTGTGGAAGGATGCAATTCCCCATTGCTGTATGGCCAATATTGCAACCGAACGGTTGACCCACTTTCATGCGTTTATAGCTACAATTTAACAGAAAATCGTACGGATCCTACTTTGTACAGCCAAACAACAGAAAATGTGGTCTCTTGCATCAATTCCAATTTGAATTTTTGCCACAGAATAAGAGAACCAAAGATTTACTACTTGGATGTACTGGGAATATCAGAACAATTAACTATTATGGCTTCAAATGTGAGATTCATTGAGTCAGGCTCTTCCAATGGTGCTGCTGAAAATGGTACTGGATTTATTTTGATGTGTTATGCACGCCATGGTACATTACCACTGGCCAATTTGCATGATGTTTCTGCCAATATCAGTGAAGCCCCGTTGGTTATACGCTCACCAAAAGTTGGTCGCTGGTATATTGGAATTCATCTTGTCGGTATGTCGACCAAAATTGGAGGGCTTAATGACTTGAATGGAAATGTATGCTATTCTTTGGATTTGCAAGTGCTTCAGTGTCCTGAGGAGAAAGCTGGATTGAACTGTAAATGGGAAAAATACCTGCTGCAGGTGGGATATCAGTAACTTTATTGATCTCGGTTTTTTTTTGGTCAATTTGTGGTGCTACTTCTTCTACTTCCAAAACTTGAATTGCTCTGATTCTGGGTTTGGTTTCATGTTTCTCCACTTAAAAAAGTAGTCCAACTTAAGTGTAACAAAGTCCACCTTTAAAAAGAAAAAAAAAATCATCTTAAACCCAACTTTTTAGAAGTTAATTTTTTATTGAGACTTTTTGAGTTTTTGAAAGCTGAAAAGACGATAAATAAACTAAAGCACATGAATTCAAATTGCAAGCTAGATAAGCTGCAAATAAGTTGAAACAAATGCAGCCTTATTTTGTATCCACCAAGTTGGATAATTTTCTTGTGTGCATATTGGCTATAGAGATGAAAGAGAGTTGTTATGGCTTAGTATGTGGTAGGGCCAGGAGATTATATCTTCATGCTTATTTGGAATTACTGAACAGTTGTTTGTACAAAAAATTTGGCTTGAAACCATTGGTGGTTTTATTTTTACTTATTGTTTTAAATCTGCTTAACCCTAGGAGTTATTCCCTTGGTTCAGTACTTCTCGTTAATTCTTGAAGAAACTTATTCGCAGGAGTAATTTATTGACAAGCTGAGAAATGATTGTCTGCAGACAGTTCTCAGGAAGAATCCATCCGTCCCTTTCGAATCTTATTATATACCAATGAGCAGCAGGGTATCGTCAAACTTAGCTAATTTCCCTTTGGAGCCCCTTTTAAGCAACTCCTCATATGAAGGAACTCTAAACGTCACTTGGACCTATTTTCTTCTGGACATTCCTGATGGTGCTGCTGGAGGAAATCTCCACATCCGCCTAAATTCAGATGCAAAAATAAATTATGAAATATATGCCAGATGTGGTGGATTGCCATCTTTTGATAGCTGGGACTACTTCTATGCAAACACAAAAAGCAGCAGCAATGGATCGATTTATTTTAAGCTGTATGATTCAGATGACAAAATGGTTAGTTTCTACATCTTGTATGTTAGAGGTGGGACCTGGGGTTTCGGATTAAGACAACTAAACGTGAATGATAGTGCTTCGAAAATTCAAACTACTATGTCTATTTCGCTTGAGAGATGCCCGAGGAGATGCTCTTCTCATGGGACGTGTCAGTCTGTTCTGGATGCAAGTGGATTAACATTATACAGGTTTTGTCTTCTACCTATTTTTAGTGTTTGATTTTGTTTATGAGACTAATGGCATTACCAGGACAATGGCTAAGTTCTTTGAAGTACTAAACTTGGTGTATTTTGGATTATGTCTTTTTTTCTCAGTTACTGCTCTTGTGATCGAGACCATGGAGGCGTTGATTGTAGTGTTGAAATTGTGTCTCATCAAGGTAAAGTTTAGATTAGTAGTTACTGTGCAAAACCAGTATTCTCGCTGTCATCGGTCAAGTGTCTACCTAGGCTTGTAGTTGCTATCATGATCTCTTTTTACCTTTTCACTTTTTTTCTACGATTGGCATAAAATTGATAGTTGAAGTAAACACTTTGTGATAGTTGAGAGGAAAATGAGAACATAAAACAGAGCAATCACAGGAGAACACAGGATTTATATTGTTTGGAGGCCTGGTGCTAGCCTACGGCCATAGGATTTTCTCGATAAAGAGGAGAATGAAACAAGCCAGTTATACTTGCAACTCTCATATTCATATGCGAGAGCCTTGGAATCGCCGTTTATAGAAAAATCCTACATGATGAATCAGATGAAAGATACCTAATATTAATTAATTGGGCCGGACATAGCAGCCGAGGTCATAAGGAGTCATAAATGGATTATTATCCCAATCCAGGTCGCATTTGAAGCAACAGACAGCAGATTTATGGCTTTTGAAGGGGATGACTCCTGATTCAGTTACTTCTTGGCCACTTTGAAACAGAAATAATGGAGCGAGATCGTTGAAACTTGAAAATAACTTAAGGGACTCAGTCAGCCACACACACACACGAAACTGAGGTGACTTGGGGCCAATTGTTTAGTTCTGCTCTAGTTTCCAAGTTTGAGAGTGCAGTTTTCCTCGTTCTGAAATTAGTAATCGGCTGGTTTGGACTGCGATTTTACAGGCTGATGTCTTTTCAGCATATAATTAGACTCTGTAGCTCGTGATCTTTCTCATCTGTGTTTTGGCTGTGTATAAAGAATACTCAGATTGAGCCATAGCAATAACAAGTGATGTTAATGGTTCTTTCATCTTTCTAAAGGAAAAATGCTGAAAAAAAATCGTGTAGGACACGTCTGGCAATCAATCTCTCTTATTGCTTCAAATGCTGCAGCTGTACTTCCTGCTTATTGGTGCCTTCGCCAGAAGGTAATGTTCATTTTTTCATAATTGGGTTCAAGTTTTTAACGAAAATTTAAGGGTGCTGGTGGTATTCACTTTTTGGCAGATATGGGATAGTTTTGAATTAAAGTTTTGGCACAATCTAGAAAATTCTTTGACCATTTTGTTTTATTTTGTCTAATCAAGAACAAATAATTCATTCTTGCAGGCATTTGCAGAATGGGTGCTTTTCATGTCTAGTGGCATTTCTAGTGGATTATATCATTCATGTGATGTAGGCACCTGGTGCCCATTGTCTTTTCGTGTGTTGCAGGTATTTTTTTTGGCTTTCTGAGATCCATGCTGATCAAGAGATTTACTTTTTAAGTTTCCCTATGGTGAGATGTCGTTGACTGACATGTTCTCAGTTTATGGATTTTTGGCTCTCTTTCATGGCGGTGGTGAGCACTTTTGTGTACCTAGCTGATATTAGTGAAGCTTCTTGGAGGACAATTCACACAGTGGTAGCAATTATTACTGCCCTAATGGCCGAAACTGAACCAACCAGGTATTGGTTCACATACCTTCATGTTTATGAATGTTAGTGGCGGGCTTTAACCACACTAATTTTTTGCAGGTCCACCAGTATTGCCCTTGTAATAGCCTTTTAATAGCAATTGGGGCTTTAGGTCTTCTTATTGCATGGTTGATTGAGTTCTGTACGAAATTTAGGTCTCTTTCCTTTTCAATGGAACTCTGTCTGAATATTCACGACAGGTGAGTAGTCTCTTCTATCCATTTTGTGAGCTAAAATGGATGCAACATTGCTGCTGCTGGAACTCTATCTATTTCCTTTGAGGTTACACTATTTTCCATTGTGGTTACTAATATTTAGAACGCTGAGGAGTAAAGGTTAAGCGTAATAGTGGACAGAAATGTTATGCTTTACTTCAATTTCAGTCGTAATTTTAGTTCTGATGAAGTTCCTGGTTTCACGTGTACATCCGTTGCAGGTGGCAAGCAGTTAAAACATGGCTCCGGAATCTCATCAAAATGCTTCTAAAACGTTTCCGCTGGGGATTTGTACTAGCAGGATTCACTGTCTTAGCAATGGCTGCAATTAGCTGGACACTTGAATCCAGTGAAAACTATTGGGTTTGGCACAGGTATGATAATTTCATAACCAAATCAAAGCCCTTTAAGGCTCTGTTTGTTTGAATTTTTCAGATAACTTGCTTTTTCAGCTTAGAAAGCTCAAAAGTTTTAACTACTAGGTGTTAGATGCCTTTTTGAAGCTAATGTCAGCCTTTAAAGTATCATTGAAGGGGAAACACACACACACACACACTCTCTCTCTCTCTCTCTCTCTCTCTCTCATGTTTGGTGCATAAAATGGTTTTCAGCCTGTGGCATGTCAGCATATACACTTCCTCTTTCCTCTTCCTCTGTTCGAAAGCAATTACTCTGGATGGTGAGACTCAACAACCTCTGGATGGGAACTATGCTTTAACTCGGCAGGATTCGTTTTCAAGACCAGAAATAGAAAGATAAAAGTCGGATTTCCTCAGCATATGCCTTGAGGGAAGATGAGTTTTTGTCATGGTCTACCAATTAATACCCTTGTCACTTCATCAACCGAAGCAGTTAGATATAAGATCTTCTTACTGCATGATTTGGTTTTAGGAAATGGATAATCTTCCACAAAAGTTGTATTTAGCATTATACATCTTCAGATACAGCAAATAGCTGAGGGAAGGGGCAAAATAGAAAATACTATAGGTATTCAACCTTCCTCACCCCCACCCCCTCCAAAAAAAAATTAAATCAGGGTTTTGAGAGGGTAAGACCAAAAATGATAAAGATGAGGTTGTTGTAGTGTTGTAAACTCTCCAATATTGTCCCTAGTCTTGTATTATTCTTTTTCATCATCTGCAGTAAGTTTCAATATGTAAGCTCTAAAAAACCGAGCTCCTTTGTGTTGGCAATTTCATTCACAAAACACACATTTTCCTGTATCTTGTTATCGATTATATTTTATTTTACATATCTTTTTAGAGAGTTTGTACATGGATTATGTGGAAAGGAATCATTTCGAATACGTATTGAGTGTTTTGAGTAAAGATAGCATAGTTACATCAGGTTCTGGGACATCAAGAAGTATCAAGCCAATATCATTTTTATTTTCCAGAGAGTGGCTCGAGCAACTTTTAGGCCCATTGTCCAGCCAATTGTACTGGAATCAAGTTGCTCGACGAGTGGCTCAATCAACTTCTGCTCGCACAAAAGTAGTATATAAACGTATCAACTAGGGCAATACAATTGAGGAGCATTTTGAGGGTTTGAAGCATGGAAACACCCTAGAGTGTTCTTTGCCTTGTATCTTGGAGTACAAATACAATCTATGGATCATTGAGCGCAAAATCGATCTCTTTTCAATATTGTTTTAAACATATTTGAGAGAGCCCAGAGGAGGAAGGATTCATGGGTAATACAAAGTCCTTCGGTGGATTCCGTGTTTGTAGTCCAAGTCAAAGACGGTCACATATTGGGTGTGGTGAACGGGAATTCGGCAAGTAGAGCTTTGGGTGTTTGGTGAGGATTTATAATCGCAAGTAAGTTTGCTTGTAACAACACATTGACTATATTGTTTTGATTTCTTCACGTGGTTTTTACCTATTAGGAAGTTTTCCGCGTGTATCTTTTTTTTTTTTTTGGGTAATTAAACCATTTTATAAAGCAAATCAACCAAAAACCACGGGAAAGACCCAGCATTACAAAAAGGAGAACCAGGCACAACCTAACAACCGCCTATATGCCCGGAAAAAAACAAAAATAAAGCAACTAAGACTTTACATTTGATCAAAAAATCTAGAACTAAGACACCATGTCCTAGCTAACAAGCGAGTAGCATCACAAGACTTCACACCTCGCCACGAACACAAGCAAGCTCTAATCTCTTCAATGATCAGGGTGCTCAGACTCAAAGTAGAGGTCCCTTGCCCCTGAAAAATCCTCTTGTTCCTTTCCCTCCAAATCCAATAAATGGAGGCAGCCAAAGAAAGTTTGTACACTGTGCATAAGTACGAATTGCCAGCTCTATGATTGATAGCCCAAGCCATCTCGTCAGCAAGAGTAGCACTCGGTCTAAATATCTATTTGGTTGCTTTCGTTTGTGTGATTCATTGGTGGGTTTTCGATTAAGAATTCATACATAGCAAACCTTTATATACTTGGGCGATCCAGGGTGTTTCATACGTACAACACTTGGCACAAGTTACCCTTTCTATTTGAAAATTTTATACAAAGATCTTGGAGCTCTATCAAAGTGTATTTGGGCTCTACATACAATTAAGGTAGCCATGCTTTAGTACAATGCCCTCAAAGCCACAAAATAAAGAAGTAAACATGATATAATAAGGCAAAATAAGAATCCACTATCGGAATTATAATACTAGGATGTGGTAAGGTAAATACATGGACAACTCAATTACAAATCAAATGCCCCCTGAATGGGTCGCTGAACAGCCCTCCCCAAAAATACACAGGAAAAATATAGGAGGAAGCAGGGTGCTTAATTCATATCTTCAGCTTCCAATGAAATCTTCTATTCACAAAAGCGAAACCAACTATGCACAAATTCCCTCACAATCACGCAAAAGAAGCAACCTTCTTGAAGAACGCCATTTTCGCCTGCATTATAGCATTATAACCTGGACTACATTTCCAACTGGCAGGTTCTCGGAAACGAGTATTACCCACTTTATTTGAATCTCCGCACAATTCCACATCCAATGCAAATTCGACTTCACCGGCTATTTTCTCCAGGAATTTCTATCAGTAGGACTTTGCA
Organism: Rhododendron mucronatum var. ripense; assembly: GCA_019656295.1. NCBI lineage: Eukaryota > Viridiplantae > Streptophyta > Magnoliopsida > Ericales > Ericaceae > Rhododendron > Rhododendron mucronatum. The sequence goes on from BPLT01000002.1 coordinate 2,524,128, forward strand.
TTCTTATAAATCTAATCCATTGAAATTCAACCCAACCAAAATCGAAGAATCACAAATATCCAAAAGATACTTAGAAATATTGTAACTCTGCCTTAGAGGCATATACCTCTGTCATTCTTCTCTGATTGAAATACTCGTCAGGGAATGAGAGGAGAGTGATTGGGTGTCTGAAGCCGATAGCTCTCTGTAATCCTTCCGGATGCTCCAGAGGATCTCTGCACATCTCCTCATGGTTGGCCGATTCTGTTTGTAAGGAGCCAAACATCGTAAGGCTAGCTCAAGGGTCTTTTCCAGAGCTAAATTGTTCGCGCGAGATCGGTCCAGCCTTGGGTCCAACACTAAAATTGCATCTCCATCAGTAAAATTCTTGATGGCCTGCATTTCACCGATTCACGTCATATAATTCACTCAAATCACACAATGTTTTCTTTGAGCAGCGAAGGGTGGACTGGACTCTAAAATGGACACGTACATGATGATTTTAATTGATTCAAATAACTGATGACTTTAAGAGAAACAAGACGAGCAGGAATTGACACACAAATTAGCTGGCGAATCTTAGGCTGTGTTAGAAACTTGCGAAAGGTAAAAAGGGAAGCGGAAGTGAGGAAAGGAATTGTATGAGAAGTACTAGCTCTCTGTATGCAAATAAAAGGGATGAAAATGAGAAGGAATACACACTTCTCTCGCTTAGTTTCAAAGAGAAGAGAAGAAAACTAACAAGAAAAAAAGGACGATAAGATGATAGAAAAAAGAAAGGAAAACAATATACAATAAGCGAAAAGGAAGAAAAAATGATAGTACCCATCTTGTGGTTATGCGTTCCTTCCTTTCCCGTTTTGGTTCAATAGGGCGCCTGCCGGTGACTAGCTCCACCAGTAACACACCAAACGAATACACATCACTCTTCTCGGTCAGTTGATAGGTTCTTAAGTATTCAGGGTCCAAGTAGCCGGCAGTTCCTTTTACTTGGGTGGATACATGGGTAGCATCACTGTCTGCTGCCAACCGCGAAAAGCCAAAGTCGGCCACCTTGGCCCGAAGGTTCTCAGTTAGGAGAATGTTAGAAGACTTGATATCTCTGTGGATGATAGGGCGATCTGCATTCAGAGCACATATTAAGCTAATTTTATCATTTGAAATAGGAGCAGTAATTCACAGGCATTAAAAAAAACCTCTAAATTTCCCGTTAAAAGAAACTGAAATGATGGATTAGACCTGTATACATATGGAGATAGGTAACGGCATGGGCAACATCTACTGCAATATCGAGCCGGGCAGCGAGGTCAAGAATATTGCCTTGCATACCTGCACACTTGCTAATTAATCCTTCAAAATGTTCATGATGCAAAATAAGAGAGAAATCCTAGCGATCTAAACAAACAATAGTCGAATAGAACTCACAATCCAAGTGGTCTCTAAGGGTTCCATTGGGAACATATTCCACAACAACAATTCTTTCATCTTCGTGCTCCAAATACCCATAGTACCTGACCAAATTCAGATGTTCAACTTGTGCTAGTGTTCGAATCTCGCTTTGAAATTCCTGTCCCAAATGCTTGTCATATACACTCTGCAGATAAAAGGGGAGTAGAAAGAAAGAATGTTAAACCACATTCATTATGTTTTAAGCTCCGGAATCATCTAAGGAATGCGCTTCAAACCTGTTTAGCACGTTTAATTGCAACAACGGTTCCATCTTCAAGTCGGCCCTTATAGACAGTCCCAAAACCACCTTGTCCTATTTTAAGAGTAGGGGAAAAGTTCTTCGTAGCCTTGTGGATTTCTTCCAGAGTGAATTTAACACTCCCAGGCTCACTTGTACGCGTAGATTTATTTGAACTGGCATAAATACCCCGAATCGAACCATGCTTCTTCACACTACCACCACTCGAAGCATCCGATGCAACTAAGAATTGAATAACTGAAGAACTTATACCCATATATCCTATCTATTTCACAAGACAAAATAAAAGTAGTAATGTAATATTTCTCTCATAAATCACAACTTTGTTTTTACTGCTGATGCAAGGGGTTGAGGAAGCATGGATGGCTTATGCTGATATGTCATGATTTCAACTGATCTCCATCTATTGCCTTGATAAAGGAAAGAAACTTCATGCAGTAAAATGGTGGTGGAATATTTCCATCCTCTTTCTTGTAACCATGACAAATGTTTTACGGAGTAAGTTTCAGAAGCACGCAAAGCATCAGAATAACACAGGAATTCAGTCAGACAGATATTGGGGATATTGTCCCCCAAACACACGACGGAAGTGAAGGAAATGTCATTGTAGGGCACTTCATTGAGTTGCCAAGTTCTCCTTTAAAAAAATTTGTGTACGACATTTCCTTTCTGATTAACATGCGGAATTGAAATGAATTTGGATAGCTTCAATTCATTCTTATTAATGCAGGCAGGTTCATGAAAACAGAAAAGAATAGAACAGTTAACTCACAATGTTTTGATTTTGTCTTTATTATTTTTGTTATTGTACCTTGTATGGAGAAAGAGCAGGGGTGGAACTACATCCTCCCACCCACCCCCCCCCCCCCCCCCCCCCCCCCCCGCGGGGCTGGGAAACTATTTGATACGTATCTCACATACATAGTTACATGTATGGTTCAAGAGGTGAGAATGTATTTCCATGGCACTGTAGTGGTTCTTTCATGGCATTTCAAATTTTGAACACATCAACATGTTCTACACCTAAGTTTGAAACTACCTTTGATTATGAAATGCATCAAACCTTCATATAAGACCCTGATTTTTCACCGCAATTTAAATGGAAAGGACACAATTGTCCTCTTTCGAATGTAGACCTTTCTCAATCTGTTAAATTGTTTTTGCCTTCATAGCGCAGTAGCTCATTATTGTCTTTGTACATAATGACTTGCAACTTGATGGCTGAAACTTTCATTATTCATCAGCAAATCAAGAGATTACTTTCTATGAATCTATATTGAAGTTATTCCTTCACTTGAATTCCATACTTCTTCTACTTGAATAATGGTAGTTTAAATCGCCCAAATAAGTTCAACTGCGATAAAATTGACCCAACAAAATCCTGATTATGCCTCTGAGGAAGAGCAAGCTTTTCTTTGCCCTTTCCAAATGGGTCTTCCACTCTGCGGCCGTTCAGAAAATGTAGGGAAAGGTGAAAGGCAGGGTTTTAGATCACTGAACCAGGATATCCAACAGTATAGGTGATGCAGCCATATGGTGGCCATACGTCGGTAAATAAAGGTATAAGAAGTTATGTACGTAACTGCCGATACGATAGGGTAGGCCAGAAAGGTCAAAAATGAATATCCACATTTGGTCAAGTTTAGTTATTTCAACTAAAAAGACTTATCATTCCTGAGGAAGAAATTCAACCTAGCTATCACTTCTTCCTTTCTCCTTTAGATTCTCAATATTTCAATCATTACTTACCTCAAAAAATATAAAATATAAAAAATAGCAACCGACAGAAACATCAGCAAAGAAAGAAATCTCACTGTGGGAAGATAAGATCCCGAATACATACATATATATACATATATATATACATATATACACATATATATATATATACACACACACACACACACTACCCTTCTTATGAGGGCCCCTTATATTCGTTATTTGCAGACGCTGGTAGCCGTTGGATCGTGATTTCAATGGTCCGGATCTGCCGAAGGTTTATGACAGGTCAAAATTAAACTTTTCCCGGAAAAGTTTCATTAAAATCTGGACCATTGAAATAACGATCCAACGGCTACCAGCAACGTCCACAAATAACGAAAATAAGGGGCCCTCATAAGAAGCTGAGTGTGTGTGTGTATATATATATATAATGGTTCACAAAAATGAATCCCCACCAATGAGTAACGTATTTGTCTGGGTACCACTTGGCTGTGCAAATGAAGGGTAAGGATCAAGAGAGTTCCTCATCTTCCTTTATCCCGGATAAGAGTTTATGGGCTGTAATTTGGAAGGTGGATATTCCATACAAAGTGAGACATTTTAGGTGGAGGGTGTGCAGTAATAGTCTTGCTACAAAGGAAAACCTAGTGCGTAGAAATTGTGGATCTTCCAGAACTTGCTCAATATGTGGCAGATTTGATGAGACTATCGAACACTTGCTATTTGACTGTAGCTGGGCTACAGCGGTGTGGTTTGGGTGCAATGTTTGCCTTGACGTGGGTCATGGTCATCCGGTTTCTGTTTTAAGATGGACTTCACAGGTGATGGAGAATTTGAAGGGTGCTCAGCTTATGGGGTTTCTTGGACGGGTGTTGATGACTGGATGGCAGATTTGGAAGGCAAGAAATGACTTCTTTTTCAATGGTAATTCTGTTGACCCTGAGATTACCATGAGGAGGGCCGTTGAGTCACTTCGGGAGCACTCAGATCTCAGGATCCCTTTGATGATCCATAGGGATAACCCAACAGGTGAGGGCTCCGGACCATGGTGGCTTGAAGATAAACTGTGATGTAGCTATTAAGAGAAATGGAAGAGATGCTAAATGTTCTGCAGTCCTTAGAGATGAAAAAGGAATGATGGTAGATGGACAAGTGGTAAATGCTGAGATTTCCTCCTCGCTACATGCTGAACTTCTTGCTATTAGGACCGCGTGTGGAATTGTCAAGGCGTTGGGCATTCGTGGAGTTCTCATTGAATCGGACAACCAAATGGCCATCAAACTAAGTGTTTCTGAGTTGGTGCCCCCTTGGGAGGTCATGGCAGTGGTTTCGGTCCTTTGGGATATTAGGCAGCTTTGCCAGGAGGGAGGGATTAGATGTGCTTGGATCAAGAGGGATGCAAATGGGCTGGCTCATGAGGTGGCTTCAGAAGCTTTGAGGGGTTCTTTGCCTGTTAATTGGGTGTCCTCCGCGTCCCCTAGTATCTTTGCTGTTTTATCTAGATATTTCTCTTGCGCTGTAGCCTGTTTTGGGCGATTTTGATTTTCAAAAAAAAGTAACGTATGCGCGCACGTTGACTAATACTCTTGATTTTGGAGAGATTTATTCAATAAATTAAGAATTTGAGAAACTTAATTACCTGAAGGAGCTGGGTATTCATTCGAATCGCCGAATTTCGACTCGATTTTGGTCTCTGGCGGAGTGAAGCATGCGACGAAAGCTCCGGCGACCGACATGGCGGCGATCTTGACGGGGTTCCGGTGGTAGCTGGACTTCTTAGAGGAGGACGAGGAGGAGGAGTAGACGGAGCACGGCGACTGTTCGTGCCGGCCCGGGGTACGGAGATGGACGGAGCCGGAGGACCGGCTGTCGTGCGGGGAGTTCCGAGTTCTCATTTATCAGAGTAGATAGAAGAGAGAGAGATCTCTGGTGAAAAATGGCGGGTAGATAGCCAGCGAAAGCACAGCCAAGTGTTGGTTGAGGTGGAAGACGACTTTGATTTTTCCAAGGAGGGTGGAGCTAACTTGCACCACTATACAATCAACTGGACGACGTGAAAAGAATTTATTAAGGCTCCGTTTGTAACTTAAGGAAGGAAAAGAAAAGAAAAAAGAAAGAAAGAGATGAAAAATGGGAGGAAAAATTTATTATTTGTTAAATTTGAAATTTTTATTTTCTTCTCTCTTTTTCTTTCAATCGAACAATAGAAGGAATTTTTTTTTTAATTTTTCTTTATTTTCCTTGAGTTCCAAACAGAGCCTAAAGGATATAATTATTGTTTAATGAAATTTCATTTCGATTTTATTGAAAACTTTATGTGAACTATTCGGGTCAACCTTGTACTTGACGATAATAATTCAGAAAGAACTACAACATAAAAAATGAACCGGAGAACTAAAAGATATTATCCAATGTGTAAACATTTTACTAGAGACTTTAAAATTACTATTTCACTACTTAATCTTTTAAGTCTCTTCTTTTTCCTTTATCCGGTCATATTTCCATCGGAAACAATATCAGTACATATAAACATGCACAGCAGCCGCGCACAGCAGGGTTTTGTGCCCGTCTTGAGTTCAAAAAAGATGATCGGAACCGCTCATTTTGTTCAAAATGTTTACTTTAGGGTCCCTGCAAAAATTTAGCTCAATCGGATGTTTGTTAAGGTGCTTACGAAACATCCAATTTTGCTTCAGAATTAGGGCCCTAATTCTGAAGCAAATTGGCCCTAATTCTGAAGCAAAATTGGATGTTTCGTAAGCACCTTAACAAACATCCGATTGAGCTAAATTTTTGCAGGGACCCTAAAGTAAACATTTTGAACAAAATGAGCGGTTTCGATCATCTTTTTTGAACTCGAGACGGGCACAAAACCCTGCTGTGCGCGGCTGCTGTGCATGATTGTCTGTAGGTGTAGCAGCTCTGCATTTCCATTCGGTTTATAAAAACGAACTGGGAAATACATATTGCAACTACAACTTGGAAAAAATAGTTTTATCCAGAGTACAATTTTTAAATAGTTTGGACCTATGTAAGGCCTAGAAAGCTTATTGTAGAGTTTGATTGTCCAATAGTTTGCAAAACGTACATAATTTCAAACCTATTTGACTTTTTGGATTTTGTCTTTAATTAATTAAACTTTGATTGTTTTGATTTTTCTGTAGACTATAGTTGTAGGTGGGCGCAAACGGAGTTAACATCATTAATTGGTGAGTCCTAATGTGCTAGCCAAGCTAATAATTTAGTGTCTTTCATGCACAAATCTTTAATTATACTTAATTAATTACTCCAAGCTTATAGTAGGTAACATCTAAAAGTTTCTATTTTGTGGGCCAAGCAAATGAATACTTTTATGAAGTTTATCGCCTTGTAGAGCACATTAATCAGCAGCAACAGTTTGTTGATGTTATATATATACGTATCTAAAGGAAAATACAAAAACAAAGCATTAAACGAATTCTTAGATTAAAGGGTTTTATTTATACAGTTACTATCATATTGGCATTACTAACATATTCTCTCTGTCCCAAATTGTTGCTCTTGTTTCACTATTTGGGACCTCCAAAAAAAATTGATATTTTTAATTTTTAATATTTTATACATTCAACATGGATCTTGTTTAATTTTATTAAACAAAAATTTTGAAATCATAGAAAACATTATAAATTGTAAAATACAGACAATCATTTGAGTGACACGGCTGCCCAAAAGAGAACAACAATTTGGGACGAGAGGAGTAATTTGCTTATTACACCATAGTATCCAAAAAAAAAAAAGTCAAAAAAGCGCGCAGTAGCTAATGGCTGTTTGGTTGGATGCATGCAATGGTGGAGCAAGGATTTGAAAATGGGTTTTGCTACTAACTGCCCACTGGGCATTAAAGTTGGACAATTGAAATGACTTCTCTTTACATGCAAGAAACCACGTGTACTGGGTTTGATTACTTTCAATGAGTTTTTCAAGAATTGCAAGGACTCTTTTGCATAGGGTGTTAATGACTATTTTAGCCTTGCCTTTTCGTCACTTTGCACTCTGTAGTATATATGTACTCTTCACTTTTTCTCTCTCTAACTTATGGGTCTTCGACCCCGTTTGTTTTGGAATTTCCCATACTATGTCCACCGATCGGCGTGTGGGGTCCATTCCAAGTTCTACACGAATGATCAGAACCGTTTAAAAAAATTTTAAAAAAAATCCCAATGGGCCTTGGTGAGAATCAGCTTTATCCGATATGTGTAGATACTCGATCTAAGCTTCCCATTCTTAAAAAATAGGGAAAAAAAAGATTAGATTTTTCGATTTTCAAGAATGAGAAGCTTGGATCGAGCATCTACACGTATCGGATTAAGCTAATCCTTGCTTAGGCCCACTTGGATTTTTTTTTTTATAATTTTTGAACGGCTCGAATTATCCGTGTGGGGTCTGGAGTGGGCTCCACACGCCGATCAGTGGCCGGCCACTGACTCCCCCCCGTCGGTGGACGTAGTGTTTCCGTTATGAATATGGATTTGTAGGTAATTGTCCTCCTTAGCTTTCAAGGGAGCTTTTTGGCATTGTTCAATTTCTTTTTTGCGTTTTTTAGTCTTGTATCAAACTGTGTATTATTGGTGACGAATCGAAAAAGTAAAAATATTTTTGTGAGGCCTATGTTGGGTTCCATAAAGATGATCCGAATTGCTCATTTTTTTAAAAAAATTTAAGAGTTCATGTAAAAATCAACTCAATCGGATATTGATAAGAGCTTTTTTACTCAAATATTCAACACTTTTCCTTTTAAAATTTCAAAGTATAAAATATTAATATTTCATTAAACATATTCATCATTGTTCTTACGTTAAGGTAATAAAAATGTCACTTGCATTATTCTAATTTCATAAAATATTAATGTGCATATATGCGTTAAAGAAATTGAATCAGACAAAGTACATAGATCGGATGTGAATGGAGAGAGAAGAGAGAGAGGTGCATGGGGTCAATTTGGTAATTTGAGTCATCTATTCCAATTTGATTTGACTTAGATTGTCGTCTGGTAAGAAAGATGCAAGGTGTTGTGAAAGGCCCAAGAAAAACAGCGCGTGTGTTGCACCACGGACTGTCCACAGGGCAGTTTCTAGAATTTGCCTTTGAAAATAGGGGTGACACCCAAAAGAATCAATATACTCCTACAGTGGCGGCTTCAGAATTTTTTAAGAGGGTATTCAATACTCCCTTCGTCCCTTTTATAGAGTCCGGTATTTCATTTTGGGCCGTCCCTTAATAAGTGTCCATTTTGTAAAGTTAGTGGGTAAAAGTTGGTGCATTGTCGATTTTGTCCCTAAAAGTAGATTCTATTTTAAAAAGTTAGTGAGTAAAAGTGTAATGATGATGAGAAAGTAGGGAAAGTGGAGCAAAAAGTTGATATGAAAGGTATAATGATGATGTCTTTTTAATAAGTTGGAATTATGAAGTAGGACACTTAAAAAGGGACGGAGGGAGTAATTACCTTAACCTTGGTACCTCTATTAACGAGTAGAATATACACAAAATTTTGATACTTCATACGTCCCAAAATGGTAGTCCATGCAAAGATGTGCAATTTTTGAATAAAAAAACAAAATACTTACGTTCATAATTTTTAAATTTTTTTGTACTAAGTTAAAAAACTAGTTGAGATCTTTGATTTGATGTAAAGAAACTCGAAAAATAATGTAGCGAAGCACTATATTTTTTATTCAAAAATGATACATTTTTTCATAGGAAACTATCATCAATAGTGTGATCAGTAAAAATACTAATACATATGATTATAGACCAAAATTTTCATTTTGAGCTAAGTAAGATTAAACAAGCACATAAATCTACTAATATTTTTTTATGAAAAATTGAGGCAAATAGGTTTGCATGAATCTTTTAGGACATATTATCTCACATTTTTGGAGATGTAGAGCCGAGTATCATTAAAAAAAAAAAAGTCAGAACATGATACTGATGTAATAGATCATTCATTTTCCCTCTATTTTTTTTAATATTTTGGATGGGTGTTCATTTAATTTTGAACTGAGTGTTCATTCATATTTAGATTGGGTGTTCAAATAATGAATTAATCGTTGATATATAGTGACTAGTATCATGCGAAAAATAAGTCTGAATTTTTGTTATCCGAAATGCATTTTTTCAGTTCATGTTTGGCAGACTGGACAATATTTTTGTAACGGGTTGAGTATTTAACATTAAAAAAGTACACATGTTCTAAGATTAATTAAAAAAAATACATATTTTCATAGAATAATCATCTATTAGCAATAGTAAGGAAAATAGCCATTGAAAATTGGTGAGAGTTTGTGAAGCAAAACGACGACTTTTTAGGATAGGTTTGGACCTGCGGACGGCCCGTGCCATGGGCCCCCATTTAAAGGCCCCAACCCCAAGATGCAGTGCATTGCATTTGGACCGGGGGTATAGTTAGGATGAGCACGAAACTGGAATGCCTGAGCCAAGCTATGGGTACAACATTTTTGTGTACAACCTTTGTACACCATCTTGTGTGAACCTCAATACATTTTTGTGTACAACCCTTTACTCCATCTCGTGTGGAAAGGTTCCACATAAACGATCTAAGCCGTTTAGTTTGTTTAGAATTTTTTTTGAAGAGTCTCTGTTAAAAATTAGTTTAGCCGAATGTCAGTAAGTGCTTGATTCATATGTTTTTTTTTTGGGTCTATAATCGTATGAACTAAAAAAAATAACGCATAGATCAAGAACTTACCGATGTCCGCCTGAACTGATTTTTTTAGAAACCCTTTAAAAAAATATTCTAAATTAAATTGAGAGGCTCAGAATATTTGTGGGTGACCCACCTCAAAATGGGTCTCACACAAAGTGGCGTATAAAATGTTATACACAAAGTGTTGTACCCATAGCAATTTCAGGCCTAATACACGTTTCACCTGTATCCTATGCACTTCTCATAATTCTCTAAAACAATTTTCAAGTATACGTTGAGGCTAATGTATAGCCTTATGGGTTTGCAGCAATGTGGTCATCGGTGGCTTCTTGGGTGGTCGGCTTGGGAGCTTAATCGGTAGGGGGCTAAGTAAGAGAATGACTGCTCAATAACAGAAGAGAGTGTATTTTTTGTTTATTTCGATTTAGTCCGGATTTAGTCCGGTGGTTTTGATCATGTGTTTGATATTAGTTTTATTTTTTGCAAACCTAATCTCGTTAGGTGAGTTTGAAATAGAGTTGCAGATACTATGCTCTGATTGCCCCCTCTAATGGTTTGTCTGGTCTGTGGACGCCCATTTGCCGCCATGGAGTTCTTCTTTGTTGTGTAGGCTTTTGCCTCACAATTGAATACAATTTCTCATGCCAAAAAAAAAAAAAAAAAAATTTCGGCCTGAAAAATAAAAAGTTTCAATTTAAAGCTTGAACTCGTGTACATATATATTCCATTCAAGCCCATTACTTTGCTCTCGCTTGCAGTTCTGTGTCATTTCAAACAAAAATAAATAAATTTTATTTATTTTCAAAGTCAGCCACTTGCAAATTTTTAAGTCGCCAAATAGGAACAAATAGACCCTCAGAAGACAGTCACGCACCCAATTCCCTTGGAGAAATTACTAGTAAATGTTATTAGAGCATCGCTATGTGGTATTTTTAGGATTGCTACCACATATTTAAACAAGGTCCATCGGCCCATGACACATTCACGCATAGGCCAAGAATAAGTGTGTAGGTCTCACCTCAATGGATAGTGGTAGAGATTCCAAAGTATTACGTGACGGTGTTCTAGGACCACTGAATAATCACTCATCCCCTTAAGCATATGTTCGTGAGGGACAATACCACTGGAGACAGAAAAAGACTTGGCTTTTGTTGTAATCAAGGTCCAACCAACTGAAGAGCACATCAATTAATTCAAACCAATAATGCTGAATTTTCACCCCCTTTTATCTATTCGCAATTTTTTTTTATCTTTATTAGTGCGGAATTACTAAATTGTCCTTATGTACAAAGTAAATGTAAAAGAAATGATAGTTTAGGAATTAATTTCACGTGAATATAAAAAAAAAAGTGCCTGAAAATAAAAGGGGAAGCATAAAAATCATTTCCAAGATAAATAGTGTAATTGAGTACCAACGGGCAACGGTAGATCACTTGTCTCTATTTACCTTTGTCAAAATCACAGTTGGGTTGAGCTGAAAATACTTGCATATCACTTGAAAACATGGAATGTTGGTTTGCAAAAGAACATGTTTGGCCCCGCCAATAAGCTTGTCTCTAGCTATCCAACTAATTAGCTGGGTGATTTAGCATAATCTTTTTTTTTTCTTCAGTTGGATTACTTATTTGTCATAATTCTATTTTTAGTCAAATTTTTTTGGATGGTTTATTCATCTCGTCAAGAAAAACGTAAAAAGTAAAACAATAGGACAAAAACTTAAAAAAAGTTACCAAAATAATCCAAAACAGACAGATATTTTTAAAATATTTTTTTGTGCTACTTTTTTCAAGTTTGGTACTACACTTTTTTAATTTTTTTGGTTTCTTTGGTCGAGACAAATAAATAATTTTAATTTTTTTTGAAAAAAAAACAAAAGTAAAACAAAATAACAAAAAAAACTAATTCAATGATAAAGTCTTACGGAAGCTCTTTTTGACCAGTCAAGTAGTACACAGACAAATCACTCCGAAATGAGGATAGATGAGGTAATCTGTTTCCTAAAAAAATACAAATTGATGAAATAGTTTACGCCAATAAAAAAAAGAGTTTGATAGTTTACATTCTTATGTGTCATACAATAACGCCTTTTGAAATTATAGCTTGAAGTGAAATCTATTGAAATCAAATGATAAGAATGACCTACTTCAGTTTGCAAGGAAAATGTTTTTCTATTGTGTTCCTCGTCATTTAGAATACTTATAATTGTCCGTGCCTAAAAACACGGCGCAATGCTTTTTAAACATAATTTAAAAAAAGTGTCAAACCCTAATTTTTTGAAGGTTTTTGTGTGGATACAACGGTTCTTTTTAATGTCATCTCATATGAGATGAGTCCCGGATATGTGTATGGTTCCACCTCATGCGAGATGAGCATTACAAATAACCGCGAATTAGAAAAAATTTCCTTCTCCCAACAAAATCTACTTCTCGAAAATTTCCATTTTAAGAATAAGTTTCAAACATGGTCTACCTAACCAAGTTCATAACATAGTCTATGTAACGTCCCAATTCTTAGACACGTTAATTAAATCCTTTTTAATGGATTTAATAATTCATATAACTGATTTAAGAAATGAAATTTTATTAAACAAAGTTTAGCAGCGGAAATCTCAAAATACTAAAAAGTCAAAACTACCTGATTGTTTTACAACTCAACAAAATAAAACAGAGTTTGACAAATGTGATAATACTTTTGGAAATTCAAATAATAATACTTTAAATTAACAGAGCTTCTAACTTCTAAGGGTAAGACATCCAAGGCTCCACAAAACTCATTCCCTCAGCTGGGAGGTCTTCACCCTAGTACTGATCGTCTTGCAGAGGATTCTGTCCTTCGATTTCTTGATTACTTGGCATGAAACGCCAGCTCAACGGCACCATAATGAGTTTTGAAACTCAGTAGATAATCTCACTCCTACTTACCCCTTACCTTCCAATTAACAGATTAACAATATAACAATTCACAGGAGATATAGAATAACAACACATTGTCCTTTTTTTACTATCCATTGTCTTTATATGAAATCTAAGGATCCTCTCCACAATGTCCTTTCCTCCCACATCCACCAACTTTGACCGTCCCATGGAATAACTCTCCCTTTATTTGTCCTGCACCAGGGTTCTAAGTGAATACTACTAAATGATGTACTTAGTTTGGATTCGCCTATAACCACAATAAAGGAACAACTCACCATGACAACTTAGCATTAGGGGTCACACCATCTCATTGCCAGGATCTTTTACTGTCTCCAAACTCTACACATTGGGTACTTTACCATACCTCTAATCTACACACTGGGTACTGTACCGCATTCAGTATCCTTTACCGTTTACCAAAATACTGTACCCAAAGTTCTTTACCGTCCTTCATACACATACATTGGGTACTGTACCGCATTTAGAATCTTTTACTGTATCTCAAATCTTGTACCCAGAGTCCTCTTTACCAACCTCCACACACTCTAAGTACTTTACCGTACTCGAGGTTCTTTACTGTTCCCCAACTCAACTAAAGGTACTTTACTATACCAGGGCCCTTTACCGGCACCAAACATCCTCAATCAATTTTACCGTTTTATCCTTTACTTAACCACATCTATGTGTTCACTACTCGAAACCATCCCATGAACCTAAGTCCAATCTAGCATATTCATCATAATTCATTCAATAAATAAAAGAAAAAACTCAACGCATAACATAATACATTACAAATGAGATAGCAAGTATATTAATAATTATGTGCGAGTATGTAAAACATGTAGTGTATTAAGATTGAACCGATACATTTACGTTTATTCAATGATCGAGAAAATTTTATTTAAACAAATAGATCAATAATTTTCTTAACTTTTGAATATACCTGTGTATGGGGTATAAATTCTTCGATACTATAAAATATAATTATCTTCCTTCATAATTGTAGATTAGAATTACTATTTTCATTTTTTATGATTCAGTAAATCAAAGAAGATTTGTCATGAGCTGAAACATTACACTAGATAATTAGGAGGACTGAAGTGTTATTTTATCAAAAACATTTCAAAACTCATCATATATATTCACCGTTCATGGCCGAAACAAAACACGGGAATTCTGAATTTCAGTCGTGCAAGTCAGGATCGATTTCTTCTACTTCGAAACATTGAACACCAATACGTAAACACTTAATATACTTAGGAGAAAATAGGGGAGCGATTAATCTACCTTTAATGCAGACAAAACGATTCGGTGAAGTTCGGTGGGTTTTCGTTTGGCGGCGAAAGATCGGTATTTTAGCAGCAACTTTGGACTGGAATAACTTCATCAAACCTCCGCCGATTTGGGCGATTCTTGGGTTGAAATCAAAGCTCTCAACACCGTTTACAAGTTTCATGAGGAAAACAAAACCTAAAAACGAGCTTAACTAGGAAGAGAATGGCGATAAAAACCGGTATGTGGAATGAACAAAAATAAAGTTTGAGGTGGTGCCTTCTTCCTCTGCTCTTCTTTATTTTTCTTCTCCTCCCTACTCCAAGCCAAATAAAATGAAAAATGGAGGAGATGGGTTCGGTGTGTGTGTATATATATATATATATATATATATATATATATATATATATATATATATATTTACAGGGAAGGTGGGTGGTTGAGTGAGGATATGTAAGGGTGGAGGTGGTGGAGTGTAGAAGGGAAATGAGGGAGAGAGGAATTCGGGAGAGATAAGGGAAAGGGGAAACAAAATCCCCTAGTTTTAAGGAAAGTAAATTTTGTACACTTCCATATATATCTCCATATATGCATGTAGTTATCCTAATATTATTCTGAATACGACATAATATAATTGAATTAGTTAGTTTAAATAAACTATTAAAATTTGGAATAACAATATATATTTTTATTCTAAGAAAAATCTAGGGCCAAAATTAGGGTCGTTACAACCTATCCCCCTTAAAAAAAAATTCGTTCTCGAAATTAGAGCGTGTACCTTGTGTCAAATAGTCATATATCACTGTTGCAGATTAATTCTTGTAGCTTCCAGGCTTACCCCCATTACCTGAGGTTGGTCGAGAAGTCAGACTAAGCAGTTTTGGCTTGTATGTTCTTCTCTCTGCCATCTTGAATCTCTATTGGTTGTTCTTCAAAATTATATCGTTGTGCAGCATGACATCTTTGCGTTTTGTGGCTATAGTTTTAATCGACGAGCCACTTCTCCAACCCTTTGCAAAATTTTGAACAATCCGATGTATGACGGCGACAGCTTCCCTTTCTTTCCAAAATGAATGATATCAAGTCGCGACTTAATCTATAAAAAAAACAAAAAATAAAAAAAAACAATTAGTCTTCCACGTCAAAGTCAATGATATGGTCCTTTTGTCGATGTGGTTCATTGGTTGAGTCCAAGTGGTTAGAAGTTGTTATTGTATCACATTCGCTTTCTAGGCCTTCTCTTGAAAGTTGCGTATTTGACTCTCAGAAGGTGAGTCCTCCTCCATGTAGAAATAAGAAGATTTGATGAACTAAAATAAAATTCAAATGGTTTGGAGGTCAACATGCCAAATGGAAAGGGCGATATATCATTCTCTAAGAGTCAGAATACAAGTAGTTTGAGTTTGAGTAGCAGGGAGTAACTATTATCAAGTTAATAAGGGCTAATCAATGATGAAGGTTCATGTAACTACAATAATGATGATTCAGACCAAACACGCGAACGAGATGAATGGATACTTGTCTAGCATAAATAGCAATTATTCTCGTAAGAGGAGCCCATTTATTTCAAGGAAGTTCTAGAAACGATTACGAGGTAAAGAAGTGAAAACTGAATCAGATGTTTAATTATCTTGAATTACGTCGGCCAAATGCATTTCAATGCAAGCATCTAATTCTAATGGTTTCAACGCGTACGCAACTAGCTCATTAGATCCATTCTCAAAATAGAACAAGTTAATATTTCAAGGGTTGAATTCAAGAGAATACACGACTCAGAGAAAGAGAAGCATCACAAATACATATAAGTGTTATGAAATTCGGAATTCTAGAAAAATATTGAATTTATAATTATAAAATTTGGAAGGATGGATGCGGAAGGAGAAAAAAAATTCGAGGGGCTTGACGACGATGAGATATTTCTATACAACTAGTACTTGATAAATGAGAATTTTACAAATCTTGTACCAATGGTCCTATAATTGAGTAGACTGTTGAGATAGCAAGGATGAGATTGATCAATTAAAAAGAATTTGCAATAAGAGAATTCTTCGAAATTCACAACTAACAAAAGAGAAGTGTCATGAGACTCGGAGTGAAAATTTCAACGAGTTTAAGCTCTTGGGTTTGTTCGTACTTGAATGAGAAAAATAAATGCTTTGAAAGGAATCTCATAGAAAAGAATCAAGAGAGGTTGAAGACATTGAATAGTGATAATATAGTCAATTGACTAAGGAATAGGATTAGATGAATGTACAGTTGTCAATCTCCTCTTCTATCCCCCTTAAAAAGAATAGAACCTCAATGCAAGAGGACGCTCGCTGTCTTCTCGAATGTCCATGACTTCGAGCTGTTCCTCGATCTTCTGATCTATGATGGTGCCACTGTTGGGTTCACGTTGCCTAGAATAAAGGTGGTCGGTGATTGCAGATCATAGACAGCATCATGCTTTCATTCGTTGGTCAACTATTTTGAGAAGTCTACGGTGCTTGAGGTCGGGGAATCGAATAGTCGCGGTGATGATCGCTTGTAGTAGCTGTTGATTTTGCGAATTCTTGTTGTCAAATTAGGGTGCATGTAAACATTGACCCTGACGTTAGCCTCGTTGTAAGGGTGGCAGCGTTGCGGTTAACGTTGGCGTCTTGATCATTGGTTTCAGCACTAATTCTTGCAGCGAGGGGGTTTCCAACTATTTGGTTCTCCAAAAGCATCGAGTGCAAGGATTTTGGAATCGCAATGACAAACAATGATTTCAAAATAGATGATAATATAATACAACTAGTCAAATCCTATTAGTAGAGGTGGCAATTTTAACCCATATTTCTAAACCCGCCCAAATCCGCCCACTTGTAACCCAACCCAATCCGCCCATATTGTAAAATGGGTTGATATGAGTTCAACCCATGTCAACCCATATTTTTATGGGTTTAGATGGGTTGAGAGTGGGTTTAATATGGGTTAAAATTAAAAATGGTCAACATCCCTTTTTCTCCCTTTGCCGCACAACCGCACTATTTCTCCCGACTTTTCAAAGCATTAGTCACAGCAATCAATCCAATTATTCACCCATCTCTCTCTCTCTCTCCAATCCACCTCTCTCTCTCTCTCTCTGTTTCGGCAACAAAAAGACAAAAATAATATAATTACAAGACCAATCTTTTGAGCTCCTCTTCCTCTTTTGGATTTTTTTTGTCTTTATTCAACTTTTTTGCTTTTATCGTTTTGCGACAAGTATTTTACAATTTTTGATTTGCTCCAATCATAAAAGTAAAAAATTACTTTTTCGATTCTCTCCTCGAGACGAACTAATAGGGATAAAAAGTTTATCGCAAAACAAACAAATACAAAAAAATTTAAATAGAAACAAAAAAAAAAGTCACTTGACTTTTTAATCCAAACATAAGCGATGGCTTCGACGAACACAACGAAAATCGAAACTGTACAATCGGTGCAATCATTGCCATATGTGCGCTACGATGTTCAGCTAATCTCGAGTATGCAGCCATTGAACATTATTGGAGTAGGAGTTGGAGGAATATAGAGCTAAAGCGTGTTAAATTACAACTTCTGCTTATTGGTAGTGGTGAGATCTACTTGTCACATTTCCAGGATAGGATAGTTTAGAGTCATTGACTAATCTTCCTGAAGAGCTGGCCCTTCTTTATGCATTTTTTGAGCCCTTGATTTTCAGCTTATCCGTTAAAACGTAGCAGCCTCTCCTCTATGATCATAATCATGGTGATTGTGAGTCTGTATTGGATGCTTAATGCTATGCAACTGGTAACTCTTGTTCTTTTTTCTGCAGTACAACGGTGACCTCGACAAATCAGAGAAGGCGAGAGAAGAGAGGGGAAGGGAGGGAAAAAAGAGAGAGAGAGAGAGAGAGAGAGAGAGAGAGAGGAAAATGGGTCCGGTCGGACGGGTTTGGGTTTGGCTTGACCCATATTTGATCCGACCCGTTTCAACCCGTTTACTTTTTGATCCATATTTGACCCGCCCATATTTGACCTACGACCCGTTTCAATCCGCCCAAATCTGCCCAGACCCGCCCGTTTGCCACCTCTACCTATTAGCATAGATATACAACATGTAGAGCCTATCATTTCTCACGGTACATTCTCACAGTGGCCCTATCTTATCCGACTTATTTTCAATCACAATCTACCTAGGGATAGAAAAAAATTTTTTTGGCAGGTACTCCATTTACTAAGCAGGGTTCTCCGACAGTACTTTCTCCTTCATTGGGGGCCTGTCTCTTCGTCTTCGGACTTTGAATTTTTTTTCCGTCACGGTTGATCGGTTAGCCAAATACAATAGGACTGGTTCCTCGACCGCTTTCTTCGAATCTGAGTCAACATTGATTGCATACCTCCTCAGAGTCTAAATCACAACAACTAATAGAATATTTATACGCTATACTTGCCGTGTAGCAAGAAAAGTAATAATTAAGATAAACGTTTAATTATCTTGGTTTACGCTCTCGGAAAGTGACATACCCAATCTACCCAAGGCCGATGATTTAAACCTAAACCTCTGATACCATGTTGTAATGCTCCGATTTTCGGATACGTTAATTAAATCCTTTTTAATGGATTTAATAATTCATATAACTGATTTAAGGAATGAAATTTTATTAAACAAAATTTAGCAGCGAAAATCTCAAAATACTAAAATTCAAAACTACCTAATTGTCTTACAACTCAACAAAATAAAACAGAGTTTGACAAATGTGATAATACTTTTGGAAATTCAAATAATAATACTTTAAATTAATAGAGCTTCTAACTTCTAAGGGTAAGACATCCAAGACTCTACAAACTCCTTCCCTCAGTTGGGAGGTCTTCACCCTAGTACTGGTCATCTTGCAGCGAGTTCTGTCCATCAGTCTCTTGTTACCTGGCATGAATCGCCAGCCAAACGGCACCATAATGAGTTTTGAAACTCAGTAGATAATCTCAACCCTACTAACCCCTTACCTTACAATTAACATATCAACAATATAACAATTCACATGAGGCACAGAATAACAGCACAATGTTCTTTTCTTTACTATCCATTGTCTTACATGAAATCTAAGGATCCTCTCCACAAGGTCCTTTCCTCCCACATCCACCAACTTTGGCTGTCCCATGGAATAACTCTCCCTTTATTTTGTCCCAGACCAGGGTTCTAAGCGAATAGTACTAAATGATGTACTTAGTTTGGATTTGCCTACAACCATAATAAAGGAATAGCTCACCATGACAACTCAGCATTAGGGGTCGCACCATCTCATTGCCAAGATCCTTTACCGTCTCCAAACTCTACACATTGGGTACTTTACCATACCTCTAATCTACACACTGAGTACTGTACCGTATTCGGGATCCTTTACCGTTTCCCAAAATACTGTACCTGAAGTCCTTTACCGTCCACACACACACACACACACACACAGGGTACTGTACCGCATTTAGGATCCTTTACCGTATCCCAAATCTTGTACCCAAAGTCCTTTACCGTCCTCCACACACTTTGAGTACTTTACTATACTCAGGGTTCTTTACCGTTCCCCAACTCAACTAAAGGTACTTTACCGTACCAGGGTCCTTTATCGGCACTCAACATCCTCAATCAACTTTACCGTTTTATCCTTTACTTAACCACATTTATGTGTTCACTACTCAAAACCATCCCATGAACCTAAGCCCATTCTAGCATATTCATCATAATTCATTCAATAAAAAAAAAAAAACTCAGTGCATAACATAATACATTACAAATGAGATAGCAAGTATATTAATAATTATGTGCGAGTATGTAAAACACGTAGTGTATTATGATTGAACCGATGCATTTACATTTATTCAATGATCGAGAAAATTTTATTTAAACAAATAGATCAATAATTTTCTTAACTTTTGAATATACCCGTATATGGGGTACAAATTCTTTGATACTATAAAATATAATTATCTTCCTTCATAATTGTAGACTAGAATTACTATTTTCATTTATTATGAATCAGTAAATCAAAGAAGATTTGAAATGAGCTGAAACATTACACTAGATAATTAGGAGGAATAAAGTGTTGTTTTTTCAAAAACATTTCAAAACCCATGATATATATTCATTGTTCATGGCCGAAACAAAACAGGGGAATTCCGAATGTCGATTGTGCGAGTTGGGATCGATTTCTTTTACTCCGAAATATTGAACACCAATACGTAAACTCTTAATATACTTAGGAGAAAATAGGGGAGCGATTAATCTACCTTTAATCTGGACAAAATGATTCGGTCGAGTCCGATGGGTTATCATTTGGCGGCGAAAGATCGGTATTCTAGCAGCAACTTTGGACTGTAATAACTTGATCAAACCTTTGCCGTTTTGGACAATTCTTGTGTCTAACGCGAAGATCTAGAAAAGCTCTACAACGTTCATGAAAAAGTCTATAAGCCCAAAAACCACTCTAAGTATGAGAAAAATAGAAGTTTAGAAGGGTCGCTGAATCTGCCTGGAAATCAGAATCCAAAAATTTTACCGAACTTTGAATGGCGATAACTCTATCAATTCTTGACCCTTTTGGGCAATTCTTGAGTTGAAATTGAAGCTCTCAACACCCTCTACAATTTTCATGAAGAAAACAAAACCTAAAAACGAATTTAACTAGGAAGAGAATGGCCAAAAAAAACCGGTATGTGGAATGAACGAAAATGAAGTTTAAGGTGGTGCCTTCATCTTCTGCTCTCTCTTTTTTTTTTCCTCCTCCTTACTCCCAGCCGAATAAAATGGAAAATGAAGGAGATAGCTTCGGTATATATATATTTTTTATAGGGAAGATGGTTGGTTGAGTTAGAATAAGGGTGGAGGTGGTGGAGTGTAGAAGGGAAGTGAGGGAGAGAGGAATTCGGGAGAGATAAGGGAAAGGGAAATCAAAATCCCTTAGTTTTAAGGAAAGTAAATTTTGTACACTTCTATATATATCTCCATATATACATGTAATTATCCTAATATTATTCTGAATACGACACAATACAATTGAATTAGTTACTTTAAATAAACTATTAAAATTTGGAATAACAATATATATTTTTATTCTCATAAAAATCTATGGCCAAAATTAGGGTCGTTACAGTCTAACACAACAAATGTTACCAAATTTGTTTAATTCCGTTAGTTACATTCAGGGATAACATCATAGATATTAAGAATGTATAATCATACGAGATTCCAGCCCGAATTCAATTTTTTGAATGTTCACTCATGTAGACATCTCAATCTGGGCTTCCAGATTAGTTTACTTACAGTATTTGATTCCCCGATGATGAAACGGATCAAGAACACCCCGGAAATGATAAGTGTTTGAGCTTTGAGTGTTTACAAAACTCTTGAACCTAACCTGATCCTAAGCCACTTCAAAAAGCTAAAAACCCTGCTGGCACGCGTTGGTTGAGAACCAGCACACGCTGATCAAATTGACAGGTGTTAGTCAACAGTCAAAGCTTGGCCTTTGACCAACACGTGTGTTGATTTGACTCGCGCGCGCGGGTTTGGGACCTACACGCTTGGGTTAAATTGCCAGGTGTGGTCAATAGTCAAAGCTTGACCGTTGACCCACGCGCGGGTAGGTATGACTCATGCGCGCCAGGGCGCAACCAGCGAGCTCTAGAGCGCAACCCGCGAGCTAGAGTGCAATGCCAGTCCCCACGAACTTTTCTTGAGGAGGAAACTTGGCCACCAATGCAACCTAAGCCAGCCTCGGGGGCTGGCTAAGCTCCTCTCTTTGCAATTCCAACCTGCCTCCTCTCTGCCTATATATACACCCATGGTTCTTCCATTAAAAGGGTTAAAAAAAAAAAAGAGATTCAAAAAGGGTCATCATTTGATACTCTTTTAAGCAAACAAAAGAGATACAAAGGCAAAAGATCATAGCTTGTTCTTCCACTTCCATCACTCAAACAACGTCAACCTCAACTCAAAGCTTAAACACCTTTCAAGCCTCAAAAACTCTAGGTATAGCATACCTACTGTTTTCTGTTCTGATCCCTGAGGGGGGCTGGCAGGGCCAAGGCTGGTAATCAATACCAGTCCTGGTCCTAAAGCTGGCAAAGTTCCAAAAACAGTAGTAGTAAGGACCAGCGCACGTCGGTCCCATTCCCGCGCGCGCCACTCAGTGGTTGCGTGTGCAGGACCACTTGGGGATTGGTTTCCTACTGTTTTATGTCTTTTACTTTGTATAGATCACTGTTGAGCATATAAAAACCAGTTTACTGTTTTCCTTAGATAAAACTGCTAGCTGTAGTTCAAAATGCATATCTGCTGCTGTGGAGTACCATTGGGATCAATCTAGACCTGTCCAAGAACCCAGAAACGTGTAAACCAAGCACTGGTGCGGTTCAGACCCGCGTGCGCCTGTCGCATACCCGCGCGCACCAGGTCGCGATAAGCGCGCACCAGTTTGCCTCTGACCAGTGAGTGGCCTTCATGGGTAACTTGGCCTTAGGTCGTTATTTTGTCCCCACACTGTTTATGGGATGTTTTGTTAATTTATAGGGCTCTTTCACCCTTTAAAACTGCTTAGAACTGCATGTTATAACTGTTATAGACTGCTTGGTTTGTCTTGGGTGTGCACTAGTCCTTCTAGAGCCCAAAAGGTGTGAAAATAAGAGCTGTGGGTTTGAGCTCACCGGCGCACGTGTGTCTTAGAGTTCCGCGCGCAGGAGTGAACAGCATGCAGTAACTTGTTTAGTGCATACTGGTTTCTTCCTGCGCACGTCACTCCAAAACAAGGGCCTCCCAGTTTTTTTAAACTCCCACAGGAGTCTATTCTCATCCTATACTAACTGCTCATCCATGCTATCATTCACATCTTGCAAGCATGTTACAGCTTTAATCCCCATTAAACTGTTCCCCGCCCCTAAATGGCTAAAGAATTGATTAATCAAACAGAATCGCAAACAAATGTTTTCGGAAATGCCTAAGTAGAGACCGATCTTCGGATTGGGCGAGAGGGGTGCCATAAAACCCTTCCCCTCTCGTAACCTGACTCCTGAACCCAGATATGGTTATAACGGACTGGTGCCTTCTCTTTTTCAAATCAAACAGTATGACAAGTGCTTCGAAATACAGTTCCTTGGGTGTCGGACCTTCAAAACCCGAGTGGTGACTCTGTGGGCAATGCGAATTGCCCTGATCTTTCTCTCCTCCCAGGGAAGGGATTCCGTTCCCCACCCTTTTTTAGAGAAAGGAGAGATGCTGCCGGTTCGCGGGAGCGCTTTTAGCTGGACGTCAAGCGCTCGCGAAAATACAGAGTCGCCACTTGGGTTTAAAGGTCCGACACCCAAGGAACCGTATTTCGAAGCACTTGCCGCGCTGTTTGATTTGAAAAAGTTAAGGAACCAGTCCGTCATAACCATATCTGGGTTCGGGAGCCAGGTTACGAGAGGGGAAGGGTTTTATGGCACCCCTCTCGCCCAATCCGGAGATCAGTCTCTACTTAGGCATTTGCAAAAACATTGTTTGTTTGCGATTCTGTCTGATTAATCATTTTTTAGCCAATTAGGGCGGGGAAAATAGTTTAATGGGGATTTAAAGCTGTAACAATTTGCAAGATGTGATGGATAGCATGGATGGATGAAATAAATGAGATAATATCAAACACTGATTTCAGGATGTCGAAACAGTGCATGGTATGAATTTATCACAAACAGTGACCAACTTGCATGCACAGAATGGGAACATGCAAATCACACCATCGCGCGACATACCCATACCCTCGCGCGAGTGTCAACATCCCTCCTACAGGTTCAATCTTATCTCCTTCTGGGCTCTGGAAGGACCAGTGCACACCCAGGTCAAACCAAGCAGTTCATATGTGCTGGAAGTAAATAATTATTACAATTTGACTGAATAGGAATAACATACAACCCTTAAACAGTGAGGGTGATAAAACAGAGACCAAAGGCCTAGCTGCCCATGCAAGGGCAATCACTGGAAATGATCAAACCATCGCGCGATGGAGTCACATCATCGCGCGACTGTTCTGACTGGACTTCCAGGAATTGCTCTGCATGCCTGGGCTCTGAGACATATTCAGAAGCTACCCAGGGGCATTCCAACATGAACAAGGAAGGCGAACTACACTAAACTACTGATTTTAGCATGCAAGCCAGTGAAACATACTAAATATATTTAAGCAGGAGAACATGGAATAATATAAATGGGATTAAGGCAAGAGACCCATCCCCGCGAGAACCATATCGTACGAGCTAGAAGCATCGCGCGATTGTATGGGTTCATCGCGCGTGGGTTCACCTGTCCGCAGTATCTTGTAAATTTGCTGGCTTTGGGGCCAGAAGCTGATATTGATTACCAGTTCTGACCCTGTCAGCCCCCCTCAGGGATCAAGACAGTAAAGGCAGAAAATTATACCTTTGCTTAAATGATTTGAATGTGGTTTGAGTGAAGTGGTATGCCTTTGACAAAGGAGAAAGTGATAGTAGCTTTGATTGGGAGAGAAGATCAAGATTGTGACTCTTGTTCTTTCCTTTGAGATTTTTTTTTTGTAACCCTTTAAAAGAGAACAAAGGGGGGGGGGGGGGGGGGGGGGGGGGGGGGGGGGTTTATAGGAAAAGAGGGAGCTCTTTGGTGGTGAACTTGGCCATGCAGCCAGCCAACAATGCTGGCAGCACTCACTTGGTAGAGAAGTGGGGTGCTAAGTTGATGGGAGAGTGGGGGTTTAGGTGGTGCAAGGATGGCCGAGCAAACGCCGTTCAGTTGATGGAACGGGGTCACATGGCCCTGCAGACGCCTCATCATCACAAAATCTAGCTGGATACGACAGGTGTCGACCATCGCGCGATGGAGTGGGACCGTCGCGCGAGGGTTCTAACTTCCCCGCGATGGTCAATCAGTCAAAGTTTGACTTTGACCACCACCTGGCAAGTATAGCATCGCGCGAGTGTCTCGGTATATCGCGCGAAGGTCAAACCCATAGTCAAAGTTGGGCTCAATGGTTCTGGGGTTAAAGGAAGGGTTCCACATACACCAAACTCAAACCATTCCAATCAAAACTGTTCTCGACCTGATTCATCATCGGGGGAACAAGAAACTGAAAAGAAACAAACTGAAAATAGACAAAATGACTGAGAAATCAGATTGGGGTGTCTACAGACTCTGTATTTGCGCTTGCCATCCCGCATTAGCGCTCCCTTGAACCGGCATTTTTAGGTGAGGAACGGAATCCTTTCCCTCCTGAAAGGGCACGCTGCCCACAATGGCGACTTTGCTAGGGATTTGGGCCAATATTGATCCACACTTAGAGTTTAATACGCTTGTGAACAATTCTTTAAAAGTCTGTCAAAAAGGTGAGTTTCGCACTGTCGAAGACCAGAATGGTGATTTAACAGGACCTCATGTCCAGCCAATCTGATCTGGGACTTTTTCAATTGTTCACTTGTGTAATTTTCTCTAAAGATGGATTAAATAAAGTGAGCCAAATTTGAAAAGGCATTTGCAAATTTGCAATTCTGTTCCATTAATCAATTTCTTTAGCATCTTCATTTACATCGATGTTGGATAGCCGCGTTGGAGCTTTTTGGCAAGCCGGCACGATTTACCGGAGCCCGGGGACCCCGAATGCCCAACAACCTTTCGACTATGATAAGTCATTCTACCGTTTGACTGTTGCTTTGTGGTTACGCGAGAGGTATATCTTGGCTTTAGTCCGAGGAACCCCCTCAAACCAAAACCGGCCTTTGCATAAATAGAGCATTAGAACTCTCCAAACTAGGACAGGTACCTACAGGGTAAGATTACTTGCATCTAACCTATACACTATCTACGTGTTACTGCTTTCCTTATCGCATGCACTGTACATACATATCGTTTTGCGTAGGAGCACGTTTAGGGCGGCTTCTAGGTTGTCTTTCTTCCGAGTCTGTCTTATGCTTATTAGGACGTTGTCATGACCCGATGAAGAGTCGTGCATCTTGATGGTGCACGTTTCCAATTTTCAAAGTCCTTAGATCAGTAAGACTTTGGGAAATCAAGACTTCTAAGTCCTTGTCTAATGCCCGATTGAGGTTTCAAACAGAAAACAAGAAACAACGGAGAGAATGTTGTGATGCTCATACCACCTTGGTTATCGTGCTAAGCACGTACATTGTTTAGGCTATGGCGCTGTGTCGCCTGCGTTGCCCCGGTTCCGGTATCACGTCATTTACACCGAATTGTTCTGACTCCAAAGTTGAAACTTCGAGAACGGAATAGTTAAAGACGTAGACTATTTTGACATCTCTTAGGATCAGTCAATATATTCAAAGGATACACTCGCGAAAAGATTTTCGAGGATTTTGGCAGCATCCGAACATCATGAGACACACTCGTTTTTAGTTATAGTGTCTAGGACGACACCGACGATGACGTGTGCATTGCATTTCTTTTTTACAATTAATTGTTGCTGTAGGAACGTCACTAAGCCTTCAATTGCTTTACAATCTAGTTTGGAACCATTGCACCACCAAGGAAAGCACTGAAGCAAAAGGGCAAACTCGCTTGGGAACGTCTGCACTAGAATCCGATTCAAAGGCTTGTCAAGCTAGATTCCCAGTTAGTCACAACGGAGGCTTCTCTAGGTTCATTGTTGGCCGCCCTACAGTCAGGTTTGCCATTGATATTGCAAAAAGCCACGCCGCCGGCTTCCCCATCTTTATCTTCTTCATCAAGCTCCACTGAAAAACTTGCGATGACAGATCAACCGCTCACTCTTGAAGCCATGCTCACGAACCTCCGGAACGATATCACTGCTATGCAACAGAGGGCCACTCAGACTGATGCCTCCATCACCCGTCTAAATGACCTTATCAACACTCGTCTTCCACCAGCCGCCAAAGAGGAGGACGAGGACAATGAGGATGTTCATGCCACCCCCATCTTTGTTGAGGATCCGAACCATGAAGGTCGGCTCATTGTTCAGCCCATTCCTAAAGAGGCTCGTGCGCCTGCTCCAAACCCCAATCCGGTGGCTGTTAGGCCTATTCAAAACTCTGACATAGCAGCTTTCATGGCCAAGATGGCTAGGCTGGAAGAAGCTGTTTCAAAATCTGAGAAGATCAATGCTGTGGGAATCGACTTGGATTGTCTTTGCTTGTACCCCAATGCTAGGCTTCCTGACAAATTTAAGATGCCTGATTTGGTTAAGTTTGATGGGAGCGGTGATCCCAAAACTCATCTCTTTGGCTACCATGTTGCAATGAAGTTGCTGGGGGTGAAAAGTGAGGCTATGTCTCAGCTTTTTCCTCAAATTCTCTCTGGGCCTGCCTTCCATTGGTTCATGCCGCTCGACATCTCCAAAAGAAGAACTTGGGAAGACATAGGGGCTGCTTTTGTCTCCCAATAAAATTACAACTCTCAACTAAAGATGACTACTCGAGAGTTGGAATCTACAAAAATGGAAGCAAAGGACTCCTTTGCGGATTTTGTTAAGAGGTGGAGAGCCGAAGCCGCTCTAATGACTGAGCGCCCGAGCAAGAGGGATCAACTCCACATCATCTCGCACAATCTTCAGCCCGACTATGCCAAGAACCTTGTGTTGGTTCAAGCATCTACAAATTTTGAGACTTTCTTTGAGTCTGGCCTAGCCATTGAAAAGGCCCTGCAAAGTGGAGTTCTGCCAAGATGAGAATCCTTTTTTTCTACTACTCAAAAAGCTAAGCCAAGGGCCTACTCTAGAAATAGTAGCGCACTGTTTGGCGTTAGCAATTACGCCAACACGACTACAAATGGGGACAACGCTGCTGCTTCCCCCAATCACACAGCCGACATAAATAAGGTTCAAAACGCCCAAAGCTACCGGGCCCGAACCCAACCTTGGAGTTTCTCTGTCTTTGAGGCACTTTTGTCCGCAGTGATGGAAAAACTCGTCAAGTCTGGGCATCTCAAACCTTTGACCCCAACTTCCCCGCCAAAAGTCCTACCTTTCTGGTTATAAGCCTCACTTGTTCTATGCCTTCCACCAAATGCCTGGCCATGCCATTGACACATGCTATCATCTTCGACATGAGGTTCAAGATCTCATTGACAATGGCACTCTTCAAACTCCACCCTCATCAAAGCCCAACGTCATTTTCAACTCCTTGCCTCGACACCACTCTGACCCTCTGGTTGGTCAGATATTTATCACCTCCACTCCAATAAACCCGAGCTCCACCATATTCAACCCTAGCCACTATATCGTCCCAGAAAGCCACCCCAAACCAGTCATATCCATCCCGTTTGAACCAGAGATTAACATGATGGCCGTACGTTGGGAAATTGAGGTCTTCACTGCTGACACCCGGATTGACAGTAACGAGGAGCTTACAAAGGAGCCGACTGGCGGGCTAAGGTCCATTATTCATGGGAGCACCTAGTAGGTTTGGTAAAAAAGCTGAGGAAGCTGAAGTGCTGTTGCTTGGGCCTGATGTCCCCTAAGATTCTACTTCTCTGTGAGAAAGCCAAGGGTAACTCTGAAAATTGCATTTTCAAATCGCGTCTACTTTGCATTGATGTTTTTTAGTCTGAGTCTGACACAGTGTCTGTCAAGTTGTCTAAGTCTAGCTCTAAGTCGGAGTTTGTGTCTCTTGGCTCTTCATGTCATAGCTTCTATTTTCAATTCGAGTCTTTTGTTGTACTTGGCAACCCAAGGGCCTTTCTTTTGATATGCATTATCTTGCTTCTAAGTACTTCGCTGACTTTTGAATAAACTATGTCAATCCTAATGACGAAGGGATAGATTTCGATGGGAATATCCCCAAGGAAATGTGTTCCTCGCTGAAAGGGAAAACGAAAGGCATGCTTAGCCTATTAATTGAAATTGTAGTTTTCAATAAACTTGAAAGATGAAGTAGACTCTCGAATGGTTCAACCTGGTTCAACACTGTCCCTAAAGGAGCATTGTACTCGGTCAGACAGGCTCGAAGAATTCATCGACATCTTGGCATGGTCTCTCAAAAGACACGTCTGGTGTTGATCCAGAGATAAAGAAACATTGAATCCCATTGCTACCGGGTGCCAAACCACGTAAAGCAAAGCTCAGAAAGTCCAGCGCCTCATACCATATTTAGGTTTACAGGAACAGTGTTCCACCAAGTACAAGTTAGAAAGTTCAAAATGGCCTGGAGAGAGACATGTCAACCGAAGCACTTTGGACCTTGCATTATCAAAGCCATTTTATCTGGGGCTGCAACCAAAGATCATCGATCTTGACAGCAACCATTCAATACCTTGGTCAACTTGGATCAATTCAAAAGCCTTTTCCCTAAGAGAAGCTCGTTGGGCTGAAAACCCCAAGGGTGGGCAGTTCTAAGCAAAAGTTAGAGCAGCCTACTGGATCGAAACCTATGAAGGCGATTCTAGGCAAAAATAAAGGCAATGTTTGAAAGTTCACTAAGACTGAAAACCCGAATGGGCGATACTAGGCAAAAGTTAGAGCGTAAAAGGAGAGGTAAACACACGAGTGAACCTTGGCCTGATTTACATTTTGACCTGATTCCCAAAAATGGGATATGTTGGCAGTCTCTCTTCGAGATTCGGTCACAATCTATCAATTTGATCCAAGGCTTTTGTGCACCGCAGTGGTCGAGAAGAAGACAAGCTTCATCTATGTAGAAGGGGGGAAAACCTTTCGTCTTTCAATTTTATTTTTAACTACTATTTCAATTCCAAAGCTGAGCATAAAGTCTTAAAAGATTTTAAGCATTAAAAACAGAACGAAATGCTGGCGAGGCCTCCCGGCTCACAGTTTATTCTAAGTTCAGCAAAGTCTGGTGTGGGTAGTTGCAGCAGACTTGTAGTCACACGCGCTAGTTTGAGGTTCACGCGTGCTTGTTCATAGTTATGTGCGTTGGTCTCAACCCTACGCACGCTTTTTTCAATTTGAGCAACAATCAATAATAGTCAACTACTGCCTTCGAATGTCATTCAAGGGGCTTTTGCCAAGTTTTGTCATGCTGTGCAGGTCATGTAGGATTAATGTGACTTCACGGGGGTGTCGGTTTCAGTCCGGGCCTATATGAGTCATCATTTGCGTCTTTTTTCCGTTTTTTGTGGCATTTTTTTAGCTTTTCAATCCATACTTGTTTCGGGATGCTTTTCCCGGTTTTGTTTGTTGTACAGGTCACCGTGCACCTATTTTGACCTTATGTAAGTGTCAGTTTCACCTGTCTAAAGGACTATTGTGAGTTTTGGCACTCTAATGCCCAAAATTTCATTATTTTTCATGTGTCCAAGGGTCCGTGTTGTATCCTGGGGCTCTTTCTCCCTTTTTGTTTGAGCTAGGCAAGTTTGTGCATGCATGTGTGTCGACTCAGTTCACTTGTCAATGCAAATTAGATATTAGCGCATGGTTTATATGTCAATAAACTAAAAAAAATGCAATTTTTACATTGCTACCCTAGCTTCTGTAATCTACAACCAGTGGAATCTTATGAAGCAGCAAGGGCACGTCAGCCAAAGGCCAAGCAAAGCATATCTCTGGGGCACGTCTGCCTAAGCATCGAAGAAAAGGGCATACAGGCCCAATGCCATTATTATATGTCAACTGGGCGCGCCGGCCCACTCAATGTCTCTTTGTCTGGGTGCGCATCTTAGAGGCAAAAAACAGTAAAGTACTGGGGCTCAGTGATAGTCCTTAATCATCATTGTCCTCCTAGGAGCCGCCCTTAGCTAGGGTCTGTATTTTCAGTTTGTGCATTCATATAGTATACATCTTTGCATATTGTGTATATCAACTGTTAAAATCAGGAAGTTGGCTAATTTGTAGGAGTTATGCCCGAATGCTTGCTATCATGTCTTTGTTTGCCAAAGGATGCGATGCAATCTCCTACGGTATTGTTCTCATTGATCAGCGGAGGCAATGGAAATCTCCCTAACTCTCAATTTGTTTGCCGAAGGGTGCGATGCGATCTCCTGCGGTATTGTTCTGTTGTTTAGTGGAGGCAATGGAAATCTCCCTAGACTCTCGATTTGTTTGCTGAAGAATGCGATGCAATCTCCTGCGATATTGTTCTCGTTGGTCAGCGGATGCGAAGAAATCTCCATAAATCCACAATTTGTTTGCCGACGGGTGCGATTGGAAATCTCTTGCGGTGTTGTTCTCATAGCAGGATGCGATAAAATCTTCTGCGGAACAGTTCAATGACAATTAGTCCTATCAAATTTCTCAAAGGCTTGATCATTCTTCACACTGATCTTCCCGTCTCCAATTCAATGACAGCTGATCCTGTCCCGATATTCAACGGCTCAATCATTTTGTATAGTGATCCACCCACCAAATCAACTACAGCCTGTCTTATCCAAATTTCAACAGCTCAATCATTTTGTATAGTGATCCGCCCGTCCAATTCAACGATGGTCAGCCATATCATCTATGACAATCAACCACGTCTCCTGTCTCAGTCCATTCAGCGATGACAATCAACCACGTCGTCTGTCTCAGTCCATTCAGCGATGACAATCAGCCACGTCGCCTGTCTCAGTCCATTCAACGATGACAATCAGCCATGTCACCTGTCTCAGTCCATTCAGCGATGACAATCAGCTACATTGTCTATCTCAGTCCATTCAGCAATAACAATTAGCCATCGTCCATCTTGGTCAATCAACAACATGATCATCCTAAAGTATGATCCGCCCGTATCATCAACGACGATTAACCATATCACACTTTTAATCCATCAATGAGGATCAGACTATCGTCCGCGTTCACCCCGATCAACGGCAATCAGAATATAGTCCTATCCATCCACCAACGATCAGAATATCGTTCGATGGTCCACCCGTCGACAACTAATCATTCCCCATGAAAGTCCGCCTCGGTCTGCCCTGAACGATTACCTCTACATCAATCTAGCTTCACGCACATTTTTCAGCACCCTTATTGCTCTGTCTCGGATGGTCTTTGGTAAGGAGATTGGCTCTGATTCCCAACAGATGGAATTAACCTACCTGACACGACCTACTCATGTTTGTTGGAATGCTTTGTGCCGAGGATAGCTTGATCCCCCAGCAATGATGGCTTGCCCCGTCTAAATCTGCAATGACAGCCTGTCCTGTCCAAATTCGATCAATAAGTGGCAATTTGCTCATCCACTTCTACTTCCATCCCCGACAATGGACTGCCCGTCCATTCCACCAATCAGGTTCCTTTAGTTTACTTGTCTACTTTGCTAGTATGTTCTGCTCTGGATTGCTTTAAGGGGTGTCAAGAAATCTTTGACGTTACTTGTACAAAGTCGATTGTGTTTCAAGTGGCGTCAAAGAGGGGCTACTGTAAACACCCCAATCTGTGCTTCCAGATTAGTTTAATACGGTATTTGATTCCCCGATGATGAAACGGATCAAGAACATCCCGGGAATGATAAGTGTTTGAGGTTTGAGTGTTTGCAAAACTCTTGAACCTAACCTGATCCTAAGCCACTTCAAAAAGCTAAAAACCCTACTGGCACGCGTTGGTTGAGAACCAGCGCGCGTGGGTCAAATTGACAGGTGTTGGTCAACAGTCAAAGCTTAGCCTTTGACCAAAGCGTGTGTTAGTTTAACTCGCGCGCGCGGGTTTGGGACTTGCGTGTGTGGGTTAAACTGCCAGGTGTGGTCAATAGTGAAAGCTTGATCATTGACACACACGCGGGTAGGTATGACTCATGCGCCCTAGGGCGCAACCAGCGAGCGCCAGAGCGCAACCCGCGCGCGCTGGAGTGCAATGCTAGCCCCACCAACTTTTCTTGAGGAGGAAACTTGGCCACCAATGCAACCTAAGCCAGCCTCGTGGGCTAGCTGAGCTCCTCTCTTTGCAACTCCAACCTACCTCCTCTCTCCCTATATATACACCCATGGTTTTTCCATTAAAAGGGTTCTAAAAAAAAAAAAAAGAGATTCAAAAAGGGTCATCATTTGACACTCTTTTAAGCAAACTAAAGAGATACAAAGGCAAAAGAACATAGCTTGTTCTTCCACTTCCATCACTCAAACAAGGTCAACCTCAATTCAAAGCTCAAACACCTTTCAAACCTCAAAAACTCTAGGTATAGCATACCTATTATTTTTTGTTCTGATCCCCGAGGCGGGTTGGTAGGGCCAAGGCTGGTAATCAATACCAGTCCTGGTCCTAAAGCTGGCAAGGTTTCAAAAACTGTAGAGGTAAGGACTAGCGCGCGTCGGTCCCATTCCCGTGCGCGCCACTCTGTGGCTGCGCGCGCAGGACCGCGTGGGGATTGGTTTCGTACTATTTTATGTCTTTTACTTTGTATCGATCACTGTTAAGCATATAAAAACCAGTTTACTGCTTTCCTTAGATAAAACTGCTAGCTGTAGTTCAATATGCATATCTGCTGCTGTGGAGTACCATTGGGATTATTCTGTACCTGTCCCAGAACCCAGAAACGTGTAAACCAAGCTCTGGTGCGGTTCAGACTCGTGCTCACCAGGGCGCATCCCACGCGCGCTAGTCTGCCTCTGACTAGTGAGTGGCCTTGCATGGGTAACTTGGCGTTTGGCCGTTATTTTGTCCCTACATTGTTTATGGGGTGTTTTGTTAATTTGTAGGGCTCTTTCAGCCTTTAAAATTGCTTAGAACTGTATATTATAAATGCTATAGACTACTTGGTTTGTCCTGGGTGTGCACTGGCCCTTCCAGAGCCCAGAGGGTTTGAGAATAAGAGCTGTGGGTTTGAGCTCACCGGCGTGCATGTGTTTTGGAGTTCCGCGCGCAGGAGTGAACAACATGCAGTGACTTGTTCAGTGCATGTTGGTTTCCTTCCTGCGCCCGTCACTCCAAAACACGGGCCTGCCAGTTTGTTTAAACTCCCACATGAGTTTGTTCTCATCCTATACTGACTGCTCATCCATGCTATCATTCACATCTTGCAAACATGTTACAGCTTTAATCCCCATTAAACTGTTCCCTGCCCCTAAATGGCTAAAGAATTGATTAATCAAACAGAATCGCAAACAAATATTTTCGCAAATGCCTAAGTGAAGACCGATCTCTGGATTGGGCGAGAGGGGTGCCATAAAACCATTCCCCTCTTGTAACCTGGCTCCCGAACCCAGATATGGTTATGACGGATTGGTGCCTTCTCTTTTTCAAATCAAACAGCGCGGCAAGTGCTTCGAAATACGATTCCTTGGATGTCAGACCTTCAAAACCTAAGTGGCGACTCTGTATTTATGAGCGCTTGCCATCCCACATTAGCGCTCCCTTGAACTGGCATTTTTAGGAGAGGAACAGAATCCTTTCCCTCAAAAGGCACGCTGCCCACAACTCACTCAATAGTGACACCCGTATCACACTTGTTTCTTTAACTGACCTTGAAAAATAGAAAAGGAAAATAGTTCCAAGATTACATATAACCAAGTAAGGAGTATTGAAACTCTGTATACCCAAAAGGCTTCAAGAAAAAACCTACAATCTTCAATCCCAGACAGTTCATGAACTGCAAATCATCTAAATCAACAACTCAAGTTGTATTGAATGACAATTTTGTTATCTTACTAGTTAGTTAAAAAGAAAAAGAATTTGAAGTGAAGAATTACTATTGGCCGCGAAGAATTATGGCCACATAATATTACTCTTAGCCACGAGGAATTACTTTTGGCTGCATCAAATTACTCCTAGCCACGAAGAATTACTCCTAGCCACTTCAAATTGCTCTTGGCCACGAAGAATTGCAATTAGCCGCATCGAATTTCAGTTGGCTGCAAAGAATTGTGAGACCATAAGGTAATTCGATGCGGCCAAGAACAATTCGATGTGGCCAAGTGCAATTTAATGCGGCCAAGTACAATTTGTAGCGACCAAAAGTAATTTGTAGTTGCCAAGAGTAATTCTTTTCAGCCAAGAGCAATTTGATACGGCCAAGTGCAATTCGATGCATGCTAAAAACCAGTTTACCATTTTCCATAGTCAAAATCTGCTAGTTATACTTTTCAATATCCGTTTCTACTGCTATGGAATACCTCTGGGGTCTTTCTGATCATGTCTCAGAAGCTAGAAAGTGAAAAGCCAAGCATTGACCAAAAGGGAACAACCTGCATGCTACAGTGATCTTCCCGCGCACGCAGGTTGCCCCAAGGCCGGTGGCTGGCCCTTGCATGGTAACTAGGCCTTGGCCTCTCTTTCATTCCCACACTGTTATGGGGTGTTCTATTCTTTTGTAGGCCTCCGAGCTCATTTAGCCTTCTTAGAACGGTAGATAACTGTATATAGAACTGCTTAGTTTGTCCTGGGTGAGCAATGGTCATTTCCAGAGCTCAAAGTGTTGAAAATAAGAACTATGGGTTTAAATTTACTAGCGTACGTGAGTTTAGTTGTGGCATACACAGGTTGGATCAATATGCAATAACTTGATCAATGCATGCTAGTCTCTTCTTGCTAACATCACTCTTAAACAGTGTATTCCAGTCTTTAAAGCTCGCACAGGAGTCTGTTTTCATCCATAATAATTGTTTCAATAAGCAAGTACACCATTTTATCACATCCTGCCAACATGTTACAATTTTAATCCCTTTAAACTATTCCCCACCTTAATTGGCTAAAAAATGATTATTGAGAGAGAAGTGCAAATGTTTTACAATATGCCCAAGTAGAGACCAGTCTACGGATTGGGCGAGAGGGGTGCCTTAAAACCCTTCCACTCTCGTAACCTGGCTCCCAAACCTCAGATATCAAAGGTGATGACGGACCAGTTTACAAAATCTTTTCCAATCAAAACGTAGCAAACATTTCAAGTTCGGTTCCTTGGGTGGTTTACCACAAAACCCAAGTGGCGACTCCTAATCGAAGCATTTCGTCGCGCTTTCCAACAAAGGCGCACCCGATTTCTATACAGATTTTTCAGGGTTTGTGGCCACAGTGGCGACTCTGTTGGGGACTTATTGCATTAGTCTATATTTGAAAATTAATACTTTCGTAATCAATCCTGCAAAAGTCTGTCAAAACAGGATGCTTTGCGCTGTTGAAGAATGGAATGGTGACTTAACATGATCTCTGCATCCGACCAATCCGTACTTGGACTTTTTTGATTGTTCACTTAAGTAGTTTTCAAGTATCGATTAATAAAAATGAGCCACATTTTAAAAGGCATTTTGCAAACTTTCCGATTCTCTCTCATTAATCAATATTTTCTTTTGGCATTCTTCATGTGCATTGATGTTGGCTAGCCCTGTTGAGGTGTTTTGGGTAATCGGCACAGTTTGCTGGAGCTCGGGGTCCTCGAATGCCCAACAACCTTGGACAATGATGAGTCATTTTTTCGTTCGACCGTTGCACTGCAATACACGGACAGCGGGAGGTATATCTTGGCTTTAGTCTAAAGAACCCCCTCAAACCAAAACTGGCCTCTTCATGTACAAAGTACTAGAACTCTCCAAAACTAGGACAGGTACTCGCAGGGTATGATCTACTTGCATCTAACTCTCATATATTGTCTATGTGTTACCGCTTTTCTTATCGCATGCACTGTACATACATACCATTTTGCGTAGGAGCATGATAGGGCGGCTTTTAGGTTATCTTTTGTTGAGTCAATCTTATGTTTATTAAGACACTGCCATGGCTCGATGATGAGTCGCGCATCTTGATGTTGCACGTTATCAATTTTAAAAGTCCTTGGATCAGTGAGACTTTGGGAAATCCATACTTTCTAAGTCCTTGTCTAAAGTCCAATTGAGGTTTCAAACAGAAAACTAGGAACAATGGAGAGAATGTCATGATACTTATACCACTCAGGTTAAAAAGTGCCAATCACTTACACTACTCAGGCTCCGGCACAGTTCTGTTTGCGCCACTCTGGTTAAAAGTATCACGTCATCTACACCGAGTTGTTCCGACCCTAAAAGTTGAAACTTCAAGAACAGAATAGTCAAAGCCTTAGACTGTTTTTGATATCTTTTAGTGTTAGTCGATTCAAAAGGTACACCCTTGAAAAGAATTCCGAAGATTTTTGACAGTGTTCGAATGTCATGAGACGGACTCACCTTAGTTGAAGAGTCTAGGAGGACCCCGACTAGGGGTGATACCGGTCTGGTTTCGACCGGTTTGGGTGTATTTTTCAATCGAAACCGGTTATCCGATTTGAGATTTTTAGAAATCGAAACCGGTTGAGATAAACCGGTTCCGGTTTTGACCGGCTCAACCTGTTCCGGTCCGGTTTATCCGATTTTCATTCATGAGCCATATTTTGGACCCAACACATCAAAAAATTCACAATTCAACTTATAAATTATCAACCAAAAATCTATAATTCAACCATTTTTTTTGGGCCCAACAAAAAAGGATCAATTTTGAGCCCAATGCATAAAAAAAAACTCATAAAAACATAATTAAGCCCATAAAAACAGTTTTTATATCATAAATATATTTATTAGACCAATATATACTACAAAATATCAACCAAAAACCCATAATTCAACCTCTCCCATATGTTTATATATATATATATATATATGTATATATTATACATATATATAACCGGTCCGGTTTCAACCGGTTTTTAAAACACATAAACCGGATCGAAATTATTTTTCCGGTTTATAAAATTTTATAAACCGGAATCGAATCGAAATTATTCAACCGGTTTAAA
Organism: Rhododendron mucronatum var. ripense; assembly: GCA_019656295.1. NCBI lineage: Eukaryota > Viridiplantae > Streptophyta > Magnoliopsida > Ericales > Ericaceae > Rhododendron > Rhododendron mucronatum. The sequence continues at coordinate 2,562,024 of BPLT01000002.1, forward strand.
AAATTCGGTCCGGTCCGGTTTTTCCAGTTCGATCGACTTTGCGGTTTCGAGTAACAGCCCTAACCCCGACGATGACGACTTGTGCATTTTCATTCTTTCAAATAAAAATTGCTATAGAATTACCACTGAGTTCTCATTTGCTTTACATTCAGCCGTGAACCATTGCACCATCAAAGAGAGTTCCGAAAATAAAAGCAAAACCTGCTTGGAAACATTCGCCAGGTCCGTCCAAAAAAAGGCTTGATAGGGTTCCTCCTCAATCTGTCACAACAGAAGCTCTGACTGTTTCACCGTCAAAGGCAGATTCATCGCCGACTACACCACATGAGACCCCTCTGTCTTCTCTATCTTTGACATCATCACCAAAATCCACTAAGGCGCTCATCATGGCTGATACTCCTTAGGATCAAGCTTCAGTTTTGATAGGTCTTCAGCATAGCATGGCCATCATGCAAGAAAGAGCCAATCAAGGTGAGGCATCCATGGCTAACTTGTGCGCTTTGATCAATGAATGACTCCCGGTAAGAGGGGAAAGAGTCAAAGAAGAAAGAGTCAATCCGGAAATCGAAGTTGAACTTTCTCGTGCTAAAGTGGTAGTTCCTAACCTAGAAATGACAGCTTTAATTGCCAAAATGGCTAAACTTGAAGCCGCAATTTCCAAGTTTGAAAAGGTAGGAGCTGGAGGTTTGGACATGGACCGACTTTGCCTCTTCCCAAATGCTAGGTTGCCTGAAAGGTTCAAGATGCCGGACTTTACTAAGTTCGATGGAACTGGTGACCCAAAGACTCATCTTTTAGGTTATCATCGTGCTATGAAGTTACTCGCAGTCGAAGATGACGCGATGACACAAATGTTCCCGCAAACACTCTTTGGTCTAGCATTTCAGTGGTTTCTGTCTCTCGAGGTCTCCAAAAGAAGAACATGGGAGGATATCGTAACAGCCTTCAACGCTCAGTACAGTTACAACTCTCAGCTCAAGATGACCACTCGAGAGCTAGAGTCAACCAAAATCAATGCAAAGGAGTCCTTTGTAGACTTTATCAAGAGGTGGAGAAGCAAGGCTACCCTCATGACTGGTCGACTGAGTGAAATGGATCAGATCCGCATCATCTCTCCTAACTTGCAACCCGATTATGCTAAGAACCTTGTGTTAGTTCAGGCGGCCAACTTTGAGACTTTCTTTGAGTTTGGTTTGGCCATCGAAGAAGCATTGCAGACCAGAGTTCTACCAAGGAGTGATTCCTCTTCTACCTTAATTCAAAAGGCTAAGCCTTGAACTTACACAGGAAACAACATCATTTTTTTTTGGCAGCAACAGTTATGCCCATGCAGCTTCCAGTGGAAACAATGCCACTACTCAGAATTCCAACCACGCTGCGAATATCAATCAGGTTCAAGCTCCACAGAAAAGCCAAAACCGAAACCAACAACCCCGAAACTTTGCTATCTTCAAGGCACTTCTTTCCTCGGTGATGGAAAAGTTAGTCAAGTCTGGCCATCTCAGGCCTTTGACTCCAACCCCTCTTCCTCAAAATCCACCCCCTAGCCATAATGCCAATGCCTTCTGCGCCTATCACTAGATGCCTGGCCATCCCACTGATTCTTGTTATTGCCTTTGTCATGCGATTCAAGACTTGATTGATGATGGCACTCTTCAAACCTCACCTTCTAAATCAAATATTATCTCCAATTCCATGCCTAAACATAACTATAACCTATAGATTAGCCAGATATCCCTCAGCCCCACTCAAAACAACCCAAGCTCCACCATATTCAATTCTACCCACTATATTGTCCCAGAAAACCACCCTAAGCCAATCGTGCCTGTTCCGTCCGAACCAAGCATTAACATGATGGCAACAGGTTGGGCCATAGAAGATTAGGCTGAAGAATGGAAAGAGCTCTCCGAGGACTGGATCAAGCAATAAAATATGGGATTCCCAGCATACCCCCATGTTAATCAGATATGGTTAGACCAGTGGGAAGGTGAGTGGAATGCGGTGCAAACTGGCCCTTTGGATGACCTTTCCTTATACGTGTTATACCATTAGCCTGAGCTGGTTCAGACCGAAGAAGAAGTCGAAGAGTACGTGTAGGACTCACAACTTGATGCAAGATAGATCACATTGGGTCTTAAAGCTGAGTTAGACCAAAGTGATGTCAATGAACAGTACTGGAGTTATTATCAGGCAGGGGAGGTTATTCCCGATTTGCATCGTCCACTTGGTGCCAGGCTCCCTCTAGTAAACTCAATCTCAAACACAGTCGATGGTCATATCCATGAATTCGACCCTTCTTTTGACCTCATCTCTATGGAGCAACAGCGCCCTATCGTTATTGCTCTAGGAGATGACTGTAGCATCATGGTTTTATAAGGTGCATCGCCTGATGATCTTTGGGAGGTAGACGAGATTGTCGATGTGGGTAAGGCTTCATCACCTACTAATCTCTGGAATGTCAATACAGTTGTGGATATTACGGTCGGTGATGAAGTCTAGACTGTCAACTCAGCTTTGGTAGATGGAAGTCTCTGGGATGTTCTGTTTGTTACCAATCCAGGAGTACCTTTCAAGGATGCAGCTGCTCAGGACCCTGCTTTTTGGGAGGGATTGGTTATGGAGGACTTGGCAACGGATTTAGCTCTGGGGCAAGATGCTTCGCCAACGGTAGCTTCGGTCAACAAAGGAAAGCGCAAGCTGGGAGAGGTTCCTGCTGACCTGTGGGATTATGATGATATGTCTTCTCCGTGGAATGTTGCCAATGTCATAAGGAGCGGCCGAGTTTTCTAACCTCCTAACCTTTAGGCTGGAAGCTCGTCCAATCCACCTGCTCAAAGGCCCAGCATTCCTGCCGCTCAAAGGAACACTCCTTTACCATCCCTATGGTTCCAAATGGTGCTCTGGAGGACGATATCATCAAAAAGCAACTCGAGTGGATCGCCACTTCAATCTCTGTTTGGGGTCTAATATGTTCTTCTAAAGAGCATTGTGAGAAGTTGTCTTCAACTCTTGCTCATCTCACGGTACCTACCGACATTACTCCAGAGGCCATGATTGCACTCATATTGCCGCTCATAGCAAAACACTCTGTCACTGTCACCGAGAGGGACTTTCCTGTCGATGGAGTTGCTCATAACCGCCCGTTGCACATAACAATCAAGTGTAGAGGACATTGGGTGCCACCTGTCCTCATTGATAATGGCTCTGCAATCAATGTTTGCCCTTTGAGGGTTGCTTACTGACTAGGTCTCACCAAGAAGGATCTTACACTGTCTAACTTAGTGTTCAAAGCCTACGATAGCGCTCCCCATGTAGTGAATGCTCAAACTAGATGCTGAGGGTTTTGAAATGGATGTCGAATTTCACGTTGTCGATATCCTTGCTACCTTTAACCTGTTGCTGGGAAGGCCGTGGCTTCATAGGGCAGACATCATGGTCGTACCCTCTACTCTTCACCAGAAGGTCATGCTGGGAATCTCTTCTAGGACTTTGACAATCTGCGGGGACTCTAGAATCCGTCCACACACTGAAGATGGAGCATGGGGAGGAGGATGCCGATTTTGGAGGTTTCTCTTTTGACGTGTCTGGTTCAGTCTTAGCCATCACCATGGATGACGATTTTATCGTAAGTTAAGCTGCCCTTGAGATAATGAGGAGAATGTCTTACATACCTGGCTTAGGACTCGGAATCAAGCAGTAAGGGGTCGCTGAATTCCCTATCTTTCATTTCATTAAAGGCCGCGTTTGTTTAGCATATGTTTCTCCTGCCAAAGATGCCAAGAAAAAGAAAGGTACGGGAAAGCCTCGAACCCTTCAAGGTAACACGGACAGTTACTTTGTATGTGAAGGAGGAGGCACTGCGTACATGGGACAAGTTGAGCTATTTTGGGACACGGAAACTCGTACTTGGCTGCCTGGTTTTGAGGTCTTCGCTGCTAATACCAGGTCTGATAGTGAGGATGAGGAGTTAGCTAGAGAGGAGTTCAAGAAGTAGTTGGCTCAGATCAAAGTGAAGATCGACTGGCTGAAGACGTTTGATCAAGGGAGCTTGGAACTGCTGTTCTCCTATGTAGGTTTGGCTGGCGATGCTGAAGAGGCTGAAGTGCTGATGCTTGGACCCTACATTCTCGAAGATCCTACCTCTCTCATTGTGGAGGCTAATGGTAGCATTAAAAATTGCATTTTCACACCGCGTCTAACTTGCATTGACAACACGTCTGAATCTGACACAGAGTCGGTCGAGGCTAAGTTTAGCTCAGAGTCGGAGTTTGTGCCTCTTGGCCCTCTACGTCGTAGCTTTTACTTTGCGTTTGAGTCGACTATGTTTTATGAAATACATGATTCTGATTCCGACTAATTTGCTAATTTCTATATAAATTGTGTCGACCCAGACGATGATGGAACTAATTTTGATGGGAACATCCCTACTGAATTGCGTTCTCTCATCGAAAGGGAAGACGGAAGGCATGCTCAGCCTCTAAAAGAAGAAGTAATTTCTATAAATTTGAAAGACGAGGATGACCCCCGTCTGATGCAAATTGGTTCAACTTTATTCCTGAAGGATTGCACCGCATTGATCGACTTGCTCAAGGAATTCTTCGAAGTCTTCGCATGGTCTCACAAGGATATGCCTGGCATTGATCCCAAGATAGTGCAACATTGGATTCCTTTAACACCAGGAGCTATACCTATCAAGCAGAAGCTCCACACAATGAGGCCGGACTGGGTATAGAAGATCAAGGAAGAAGTCACTAAGCAGAATTGAACAAGTTTGTGGGGTTGTAACTGAGGTCTCGTCTGTACAAAAGGAGGAACTAGAGTCACTGGTTGATACTTCAATCGTAGAGGAGTGCCGCTTGCTATTTTGTGAAATTATTTCTCCATTGCAAGTATCAAGCAGGTAGCCTCTTCCACCCATTCTACCGGCACCTGAGATACATTTAGCGGACAAAGTGCAGAATACAGTTCAAATATGGTACAAAGGAAAGGAACAGGTTGGAACCATGTCTTACTGGTCCTGTGACCCAAGCAAGCTCTGTCCTTGGTGGCTCAAACTTAACTATTGCGGCCTTTCCCTGTGTGTAGCGCACCGCTAGTGTCCAAGAAAGTCGAGGCAAGCTAGTCGCCGCCGCGTAGCTGGACCTCTCCCTCGAGTGAGCCGTCCCCTCTCTTGATCTTGAACTCTGACCTCGCCTCTCTTGGCCGGCTTCCATAGCCTCCCCAACAACGTCCTGGTGTGTCATCACTCCAAGTGGCCCCGCCAAGTGTTGTCTCTGGTAGATGGCATAGTCCCGCTCTAGCCTTCGAAAGGCAGAAAGATCTGCCGGAATAGTAAACCGCTGCAACTTAGCCAGCGTGTACCTGCATGTTTGCGAAGCACGAGGCAGAAGTGGCCTGGGGACTTGGAAAATAGACGAACCAAGTGACTGTCTCGTCACCCGATCGCTCAAGTACCACTGCCACCCGAAGGCCAACTCTAGCAGCACTTGGCTTGCAGTCACTGCTCTACTCCTCGACACGTACTTCGGCTCAGGCACCACACTGCCCCATGGATTCCACTCCACCTACAATGCAGTCAAAAGGCCAAAACAAAAGGCATCAACGGCAGCATTAAAGCATTTCAAAGCATAATCGACTAACAAAATTCTTGTTTACCTGGGTGCTCGACAGTTCGTTGAGGTAGGCTCTGAAAGCTATGAGACTCCCCTTTGATTTCTTCTCGCCTCTATGCAGCGGCCCTTAGATCATCGCATGTGGGAGAGTCCTCATGTTCGGACATTTGTTCTCTGGAGGGTACATTTTCAGCACCTTGTAGACCCACAACTTCAAAGTTTTCAACAATCAAAGCATCAGAGTATAGTCTATACAGTTCAGAAATGCAAGTACAAGTTAAAATTGAACTACAATTTTCGATTCATGCCTCCCATATCCTCCAATAGCCAGCGACCGCCTTCTTGAACCGTGTGAACTCTCCCATGAAGCCGTAGCACTCCCCTAAAGCTGCTCCTCCCCATTCGTACCGAGAGACCGTGCGTGCGTCACGAAGAGCCGGCAAGTAAGACAAGTGCACCATGGCACGCTTGTTTGGATACAGAGTGGCACCAAACAAGTACAGTAGATAGGCCCTCACCATTTGCTCCTCCTCTAGCTCAGTGGTTGGTATCTTCTTCAAGTACTCTTTGAACTGCTCGTACCTGACCATCTCTTCTCCCCATTCGGGCGCTTAGCCTAAGAACCACTTTAGTGCCGCTTCATCCTTGTGAATTCCCGAATCGAATGGGATAGGCTCGCCTCCTACCCTCAAGCCCGTGATGGCCGCGATGTCCAGTGGATTCATTGTCACCTCCCCAATTGAAAAGTGAAAGGTCTTGGACATGTCATGCCATCTCTCACCCAAAGCAGTTAGCACGGCATAGTCATTCTTTGCCGGCGTCAGTGTGAGGATAAACAACCCAAATCCTGCAGCGTCTACTAACTCTTGCACCTGCTCGGGCAGTCCTCGGTAAAGCTCAAGCGAGCTTGCTGCTCCTCTATGCCCTCTCGAACTGGCCACTTTTCTTCATTCAAAACAAAGTCAAGACAAAGGACATGTGTCAGTACATATGCAAATCAAGTTCAATAAGCAGCCGATCAAGTTATTCAAAGTTACATTCTACAATCGAATTCACATTTCGAGGCATTCTACAGTCAATATCAATTTAGCAGAGGCATTCTACAATCAATGTCGATTTAGCAGAGGCATTCTACGGTTCATTCAAATTACTTCAGGCATCTTATGGTCGAGTTCTAAAAGTTGAAGCATCCTACAGTCGATTCAAATTATTCCAAGTTACATTCTACGGTCGAATTGTCAAAGGCATTCTATAGTCAAGTTCAATTATTTAAAGTTGATTCAAGTTCTAAATTCAAGGTCGAGACATGCTAAGTCAATTCGGGGTAAATCATTCAAAGGTTCTACAGAATAGTCTAGTTCAATAATTCAAGTGACATGCATTACAAGCTCAGACAGTTCAAAAATAAGTCTTTATAGATACAATAAGTCAAATGGAAGCCAAAGCAAGAATTGAAAGGTATACTTGCTCCTAAGTCAGTGCCAGGTGCTCTTTCGCGTCCCTCAAGACAAGCTCGGAGTCGTAGTCCTCCCGCAGAGGTACGTAGCTGTCAACCCCTAACGGAACAAAGACATGCGGCTCTAGTGGCGTATCTGTCTTCCAATGAAGTCAGCGCGAACAACTTGTAGTCTAGACCTCGCCAGCTCTACTGCAGACTCCTGTGCCCATGCCGCCTCCCCCTGAGTCTTCTCAGCCGCCTCGGCCTCTCTTATAAAGGCCTCCTCCTCAGCCCTAGCCCTCTCAGCCTTGGCTCTCAAGCGCTCCTCCTCTTGGGCTCTCTCAACTTGCCTTTGTCTCTCCTCTCAGGCTGTCAGAATTGCCACAACCATTGTCAAATTCTCCCAGAGCAAACAATTAAGCTCCTCCTCAGTCACGAATTTTGCAAAGTCTCCGCGTGTAATGGGTACACGCATTGAGGACCCTACGACCGACCTAAATTCCACCTACTCCATTGGCACCTCTCCGGATGTCTCCTACACAACAATCAGATCTTTTCCCCTCGCTAAATCCCTCCGTGGTGACCTTGATTCAACGTCACCACCACCGCCACCACTGCTACTGCCTTCAATCCCATTGAAGCCCTCTCCGGTGACTACGAGGCATTCCACGCCACCTCTGAAGAGCAAACGACTAACCCGTGGGCCCCCTATCTCAATGCCCACTGGCATACCCCCCTCCGGTACCAGCGTATGCCAATCACCACTACCACAACCCCCTTTGCATGGCTCCCGTTGCCTCCGTCGCTGCTCTGAATCTCTGCACCTGTGCTCACCGGGGCTTCACCCATCGTCTGATTGTTGATCCGAGGCCTCTCGGTCTCAGCCTCGCTAGCCCTTCTTTGATCTCTGCTATGGCCTCCACCATTGTCGCTTGTATCACATTCCATGGCAAAAGCTGTGTGGGTATTGTGTTTTTTGGCACGAAATGGTAAAAGAAGATGAGAGGGAGAGGAGAGAAAGAGTCGCAAAAGAGTTTGAAATTGTTGAATGATAGTTTCTCGCACGTTCCAAGAATAAGAAATAAAAGAAAAGGAGTTGGGCCGAATTTGACCTCAGGCCTGTTGCCCGTAGCTGTGTACGCCAGTGGGTTACCAGCATACACAGGTTGTTCTTGGGCCTCCGGCCCTTTGGCCCAATCAATGTTCTGCATCTAAATCTCCCCAGCAGCAGTCCATTTTTGTCACTCCATACACTGATCAAAGGGAAATCATACCTCAGATCAAATCAAGTCAATTCAATCAATGACGGTCCGCCTGTCCACTCAAATCAAATCAAATCAACGACGATCCCCCTGTCCATTCAAATCAAATCAATTCAACAATGGTCTGCTTGTCCATCAAATCAATTCAATCAATGACAGTCTACCCCTCCACTCAAATCAATTCAATCAATGATGGTCCGCCCATCCATTCAAATCAAATCAAATCAACGATGGTCCGCCCATCCATCAACTCAATTCAATCAACGACGGTTCGCACATCCATTCAAGTCAATTCAATGACGGTGCACTCGTCCATCAACTCAATTCAATCAATGACGATCCGCCCATCCATTCAAATCAAATTAATCAACGACGGTCTGCCTGTCCATTCAAATCAAATCAATCAACGACGGTCCGCCTGTCCATTCAAATCAAATCAAATCAACGACGGTCCGCCCATCTATTCAAATCAAATCAAATCAACGATGGTCTGCCCGTCCATTCAAATCAAATCAAATCAACGATGGTCCGCCCGTCCATCAATTATATCACCAACAGCGATGATTCGTCCAGAACTAATTATTCCGCAGGAGAGTCTGCCTCCAAAACAGCTTGTTCTGTTCAAATCAAGCAAGCGGTGACCTGTCCCGTCCATTCAAACCAAAGCGGCAATCCATTCATCCAGTTCTGCATTCATCCCAGCTACGGTCCATCCGTCCAACCCATCCAATCAGGTTTTTTAAGTATATGTGTCTACTTTGCTAGCATGTTCTGTTCTGGACAGCCTCGAGGGTTGTCTAGAAACCTTTGACGTTACTTATACCAAGACAATGGTGCTCCAAGTGTCGTCAAAGGGGCACTATAGACACCCTATTTTGGGCTTCCCAAATTAGTTCACTTATGGTATTTGATTCCTCGATGATGAATAAGATCGAGAACACCCCGAGAATGTTAATATGTTTGAGCCTTGAGCGGTAAATCCTTTTCGAACCCTTGAAGCCAGAACCAAAAGCCTTAGCCAAACCTTACCTACATGCGCTGGTGGACCACTGGCGTACACTTGTCAAATTGCCACGTGTCAGTCATCGGGCTTTGACTTGCCATGCAGTTCATTAACTGGCGTACGCCGGTCAAAGGTAGTCCTATCACCTTTATTCAGCCACATTCACAAGACTTTTGTGTCACCTTAGTGGCCTGTATATTCGTCTGAGAAGCCATCTCAGGTCAGGGGATGTTCCCTTCTTCTCTCTCCAACTCCCATCACCTTGCTTCATGCATTTAATGCATGAAGACTTATACTCCAAGGCTAACCAGCCCCAACATCAGCAGTTTACACCCCTCACTCTCACCACGTTCTCCTATATATACCCCCCATGCATTCCTTTGCAAAGGGTTACAAAAATTCAAAAGCTCCAGTTACAAGTTCAAGTTCCAACTTCTTGTTCATCTTTTCCTTGCCAAAGGAGAACATAAACAAGCTTCACTCATCCCCAGTACATACATCTACCCATATACATTCTCCATCCCTCCATCAAACCATAAGTTCAAAGCTCAAACACTCCTACAAACTCAAAAATCAAAGGTATACCACCATTGAAAACTCTCTGTTCTGATCCCTAAGGGGGGCTAGCAGGGTCAAGGCTGGTAATCAATACTAGTCCTGGCCCTAAAGCTAGCAAAGTTTCAAAGCTGTTTGTGGCTAGAACTGGCACACGCCAGTCCCATGTACGCGTACGCCAGTCATGGTTATATGTTCAATACTGGCGTGGGGATCAATGTCTAGTTATTTTACGTCTTTCATTCCATATACCACTGTAATGCATGCTAAAAACCAGTTTACCATTTTCCATAGTCAAAATTTGCTAGTTTTACTTTTCAATATCCATTTTTGCTGCTATAGAATACCCCTGGGGTTTTTCTGATCATGTCTCAGAACCTAGAAAGTGCAAAGCCAAGCAATGACCAAAAGGGAACAACCTACGTGCTGCAGTGATCTACCTATGCACGCCGGTTGTCCCAAGGCCAGTGGTTGGCCCTTGCATGGTAACTAGGCCTTGGCCTCTGTTTCGTTCCCCACACTGTTATGGGGTGTTCTATTCTTTTGTAGGCCTCCAAGCCCATTTAGCCATCTTAAAACGGTATATAACTGTATATAGAACTGCTTGGTTTGTCCTGGGTGAGCACTGGTCATTTCCAGAGCCCAGAGTGTTGAAAATAAGAACTATGGGTTTAAATTTACTAGCGTACGTGAGTTTAGTTGTGGCATACACAGGTTGGATCAATATTGTAATGACCCGGATTTTTGCCCTATTTTTTATTTATATACAAATTTGAAATGTTAAATACTAATTCAATAATTAGTTAGATTAATTAATTAAAATACATTATTATGTGCAGACGTGATATTACGTAGAAAATCGTATTCGAAATATATTATACTTAGAGACATACATTCATCCCTTACCCTTCCTATCTAAACGCTAATTAGAATTCTATTGAAAGTAAACCTCCACTTCCCTTCCACACTCCATCACCTCCACCCTTGTCCTCCTACACTCCCACCTCTCTATGTTACTCCCCTAAAAGAAATCAAAGCCCCTCCCCATTCCCATATAATTTTTTCGGCAGAACAAGTGTGTGTCTGAGAGAGAGAGAAAGAGAGAGAGAGAGAGAGAGAGAGAGAGAGAGAGTACTAGCGTTCAATACCTTTTTCTTCTATTGTTTTCTTTTCTTTTGTTTTTGCCGAGAGAGTACCGGAAAAGGAAGGAAAGAAAGGAGAAAAAGAAAAAGAAGAAGGAAGAAAGAAGAAGATTGTCCATCGCCGCCGCCGCTTACCTCTATTTTTTTTTATCCTAGCTAGAACTCCAAGTACGAAAGGTAGATTTTTTCTTTACCCCTTAACTCTAAGTATATTAAATATGTTTCATAGTATATTCGCGGCTCAAATTGAACCCATGTAAAGAGAGTCCGCAACTGTCGAAAACTATTCAACCCAGTTGGTACCACACGTCCGTGAGTCATGGCCTTACAGCGACCACCTTATTAACAAACTGTTTAGTTACCAGTTACCACACATTCGGGTAATATTGATGTGATTAATTTAATGATGTACATTTAGTCTAGGCCTTACAATTGTTAAGTTTTTGTTATTGAGTTGTGATGATTTGTTTGAGTGGTTCTACATAGCTAATTGCCGTTTCTGTAAATTTGTACTAGACTAGATAGTTACTGTGATACAATATATAATATGATCTGTATTAATTGTTTCGTGTTTCGGTATGAAAATAATCGAACCCGACATCGCCGGTCGAGTCCGGCCAGAAGCCCACTTCGTCGAACACCACTGCCTCTGTTTCTAAAGAAAAGAAAGAAAGACAGCCGCTGGAAATTTTGAAGGTTTTTGAATAATCGCCGTTTAACCCCCAGTTAGGTTAGTTTATAAATATCCACCTCAGTATTTTGGAATCGAATATAAAGTCCCAAAATTAATTAGTTTCCGGTCGATTCTAGTTTTGTCGAAAATATGAATTTTTCTAATACCGTCAACACTCTGAAATGATTTAGAGTAAACGTAGATTTTAGTTGTGAAAAGGATAAGAGAAAATAAAAATAATTACTTGATTGACTTTATCGCATGGTAGTGTACCGGGTAATTAATTTTATCACATAATTTGTTATTAACGTGAAATAATAGAAATTACTAAAATGAACCTATGTGCGAAATCCTAATGAAACCCAAAAGTCACAAGGACAAATCCGAATACTTTATGTGAAATTCAATTTGTCTTTTGAACTATTGATAATGTCATGTTTCATTGACTCTTTATGAACTGTTGTTATTATTGATCCACTTGCAATTACTTTGGTATTGAAACGTATCGAAATTGTTGTGAGGTTAATTTGGATTTAAGCTCATTGGAGGTGACCTATGGTGGTTCAATTATCCTGGGTATGTAGTGATAGTATGATCTGTTTACTCGTCGTTTAAAATAATTGCTTTGTTGGTGGAACCGAGAACGTAGAAAGGACATTATGGATATTGGATGATTTGAGGGCTTAGAGAAAGTATATGGATGTATTTTTGGTTAATGGAAAGAGGAAACAGATGAAAGGTTGCGGGCTTAGCAGGACCTCAGGGGTGTCCTGACAGGACCTCGTGTTATTGAGGGTAGCCTGGTAGGACCTTGAGGGCAGCCTGAAAGACCCTGTGTAGCTAGGGTGGCCAAGCAGGACCTCAGGGATAGCCTGGCAGGACCTCAGGTATTGAGGGTAGCCTAGCAGGACCTTGAGGGCAGCCTGATGGACCTAGAATTGTAGGGGTGACCAAGCAGGACCTCAGGGATAGCCTGGCAGGACCTCAGGTATTGAGGGTAGCCTAGCAAGACCTTGAGGGCAGCCTGATGGACCTAGAATTGTGGGGGTGATCAAGCAGGACCTTAGGGGTAGCCTGGCGGGACCTCAGGTATTGAGGGTAGCCTAGCAAGACCTTAAGGGCAGCCTGATGGACCTAGAATTGTGAGAGTAACCCACTAGGACCTCGGGATGTTGAGGGTAGCCTAGTAGGACCTGTAAAGTATGTCCAGTGAAATTCTGAGTTTGGAACGTGATGAATACTACGGTGTTGGAATGATGATAGAAGTTGAGATTCTGGAATTTACTTAAGTTGATATATAATGGAACAAATGTTGTGCTCTTTGATTCTTACCTCATTTTATTATATGCAGTGACTTGATCAATGCATGCTGGTCTCTTCTTGCTTACATCACTCTTAAACAGTGTATTCCAGTCTTTTTAAGACTCCCACAGGAGTCTATTTTCATCATATACTAATTGTTTCAATAAGCAAGTATATCATTTTATCACATCCTGCCAACATATTACAGTTTTAATCCCTTTAAATTGTTCCCCGCCTTAATTGGCTTAAAAAATGATTAATGAGAGAGAAGTGCAAATGTTTTACAAAATGCCCTAGTAGAGACTAGTCTCCGGATTAGGCGAGAGGGGTGCCTTAAAACCCTTCCTTTCTCGTAACTTGGCTCTCAAACCTCAGATATCAAAGGTGACGACGGACTAGTCTACAAAACCTTTTCCAATCAAAACGTAGCAAATGTTTCAAGTTCGGTTCCTTGTGTGGTTTACCACAAAACCCAAGTAGCGACTCTGAATCGAAGCATTTTGTCGCACTCTCCAAAAAGGGCGGACCAAATTTCGATACAGATTTTTCAGGGGCATGTGCCCACATATATATACTATAAATATATTGTTTGAGAATACCTAGCCATCAAGGTTTCATGGTGTAGTTGGTTATCACGTCAGTCTAACACACTTAAGGTCTCCGATTTGAACCCGGACGAAGCCATTATTTGGATGGTTTTTTTTTTTTTCCCTTTCCCAAGTTCCCTTTTGCAAAACTTTCGGAAAACCCAAACCTATCCGCACCGATGTTTTTTAATGGCGGGTTTGGTTTTGGATTTAAATTAAGATGTGTTTCCCACTTTTCAGCCGCGTAGGCGTGAGCGAGAAATCAATAGTGTGTGCAGTATGAGCGCGGGCATACGAGGACTTGTCTGCGTCTAACGTATGAAACGTGTGAGCTCCTCGATCTAACTTTGTATGTAATGCGATTGCGTGTGACCCAAAGGGTGAGGCCACAATGAGGTTTGTGGTTTGCCACAATGAAGTGGATGTAGAATTTTCCAACCATGTGAGAAAAAGAAGAAAACGTCGTAAAATAAAGACGTACTTTATTATATCGGAATAATAAAGTTGAGGTACATGGAAAATAAAGTTGGTGCGAGGGCCAATGAGTACAAGGTACTCGGTATAATGAAATGTAAAAGATAAAACAAACTTGCTGAAAGTTTGAGTTTGATTGAAGCATTGGGCTTTTTGGTGTTGGAACCCCTTCTAAGTCTTGCGAACTTATATTTATAGGCAAAGCTTCAATCTGTGAAGCCCCAAAATTGTATTTCATGTCAATCCATTGTGCTGCCATGTGTCCCATGTCCACGGTTCCACTTTCTCTCATGGGAGTTACTCTCCTATTTTGGAGCCAAAAATCAGTTAATTAAGTCTCCGCTCCCTTGTGCCATGGAACTAGCAGATAATGGGCTTCAAAAACTTCCAATGAAACACCAAGATGCCAAGTGCCCTGACCATTTCCTTTTCTGAAGGCAAAACCCACCAATTTCCCATATTATTCGGCCAACTCCATCTTATCGGAACAAGTTAATTTCAATGGAAAGATTATTTGGTGCATCTCACTCCACTTGAATGGCTTTGATTAATCGGGTCTGCTTCCAATTGTAGAATGAATGTGGCCCATTAATTTTTAGCTCGAGAAACTCATAAAAAATCGGCCTGCTTTAATTAAAAATTAATTAAATGGCTCTCTAATGCTGGCCCAAGATTTGGTGCCAAAAACGGGTGTAAACAATGCGCGCCCCCCCCCCCCCCCCCATGCCTTGATTCTTTACTTTTAGGATCAAGGCGTGTATAAAAAAAAAAACTATTTTTGGCATCCAAACAGTCCTCTGTTGTAGCATATCTTCTTTTATTTGCCTTGCCTATGGACTTAGTAGGCACTAGGCATTTTCATGTTTCCTTCAGACATTTGACAAAATTCTCTGAATTCAGACCTTCGAATGAGTCTACCAGCTTTCTTTTTATTGGACAGACATTTCAAAGGCCTCTATTAGGGATAAAGGCCTCAATCTGTATCCTCCAAGGCTTCTTAAATTGATTGGATGATACTCATGCCTATGTCATCGCTTTATCTCAATGATGTCGCCTTTTATTAGGCCTGTTTACACCAACAAAGGCTTATGTTCAGGTCTAATCATAAAAAAATGACTGAACCATGAAAAGGCCTAGCAATGACTGAACCTCATATTAGAAGGACCGAACCTCCACTTTGAGTGCTCATAATAGTGATTCAGTCCTAAAGGAAAAGTCTGAACTTCTATTTGAATTGCTTATAATATTGGCTCAGGCCTAGACGAAGGGCTCTAAGGGACTTCGAACCTAAAGCAAAAGCCTGTTTACACCAATGGAGTCCTGGTCCAGGCTTGGTTGTAGAGAATCCATAGATCCTAGAAAAGGCCTGGGAAGGATTGAAAATAAATTTGAAGGTTTGAACCTCTGCTTTGAACTTTCAAGCATGCTTAATGAAATAAAAAGGTCTCGACCTCTGCAGAAAAGGCTTAGTAAAACTCTGATAGGGCCTACTCAAGGACTGATAGGCCATGGACGAACATTTTGTAGATGTCTGTTCAGCCTATGAAGGACTTTTCTTTGTTCTTAGCCCTTTTTGACACCACTTTGGCATTTTCGTGTAAGCCAAGTGAATAACACACGCTTTGATATGCCCCACAAATCCAACATGGGCGTAATTCTGCACACTTAAGGCCTAAAATTGGCCTATGCTTACAATGCCTTTTGGCAGTTTGGACAATGCCAAAAAGGCCTTCATTAACCAAGGGAGGAGGGGGATCTCTGATTACAAATGAATCGCGATCAAGCCCTAGAGTGTTGTTGCTTTCCTCCTCTTCATTTTGTTCTTCCTGTTCTAGAATGGGTGCAACATGCAATTCAGCCATACCCAAAGGGTTGATAGCAGGTCTGGATCCTTCCTAACTTGCATCAATGATTTGCTCACCGCTCAAGAGTGAATCCGGATGTGGTAGGTCTTTAGACACTTGAGAAAGCTCTTGAGAGGAGAGAATGAGCTGATCTTACATCATAATAGGACTTTCTATGTTCTGGCTTATCCAAGGTCTGAGATCTTGCTCTCTTTGCGTTGAAACAAACTCTGTAAGATCCAATCGAATAAGTGAAATGGAGAAACCTTTCTCTATTTCACTTGTTTAATTTAAGATTCAAAAAATGATTATGTACCCAATCTATTATGAATTGTAACAATTTCATGAATAAAATCATGAAGAAAACATGACCAATTAACCAACCAACAAGACTATATATTACAAATAAGATCTTATGCTCGTTGTTGTAGAGAAAATGCTGACTAATATGGTCCGGGTACCATTGAATCAGGTTCAAGGTAGGTATCTTTTCGTTCCTCCAAGCATGGAAATAGCTTACCATCCAAAAGTTTTTGGAACATTCCTGAATGTTGGCTGTTGCGCTCAGATTTGAGACTGTTGCCTTGATCATTTTGATATTTATCATCCAGACCTTGCCTCTGTTCGGGATTCCTCAAAGGGTTGAACTAAGATTTTTAACCCCCGGGTGCAGGACTTTCAGAAGTTAAGGACTGAGAGAAGCTTGGACGCCTGGTGTGCTTGCTAGAAGCTTGTTGAGACTCTTGCCCCCCGAGGGTAGGACTTTCAAAAGTTAAGGATCGAGAGAAGCCAGGAGACCTGGTGTGCTTGCTGTAAGATTGTTAAGACTCTTGCCCCTCGAGTCCAATTCCTTGGCCTCCTTGCCCCCTGAGTGTACGGCTTTCAGAAATTAAGGACTAAGAAAATCCTAGAGACTTGGAGTGCTTGCTAGAAGCTTGCTTAGAGACATTCAGGCCTGAAGTTTGGCCTAAAGTGATAAATTGTGATATCCGTGGTGGAATAGGAGTTGACTCCATATCTTTAAGATTAGCCCTTAATTTTTCAATGGCCTTGTTGAAGTCCTCAACAGCCTTATTGGAGTTAATTACCCATTCTTTAATATTATGCAAAGATGCATGCAAGGGATTTATGAACTCCTGTGAGAGTTCTTCGTGGGATGCAAAGTTACAAGGCTGAGTGCTCATATTTTCTTCAACTTGACCCCTAAAGGTCTGAGTAGGAGGATCACTGAGCCCACCATTTTGGAATTCATGGTGTTCGGGCAGGGCTAAATACATAATGCTTGAATAGCCATGTGACTTGGCACTAAAGAGACGGTTTACCTCATTAGATAATTGGCGATCCTCATCTTCAAGCCTGACAACTTCATCTTCAAGCCTTCGAATTGCATCGATGTATGAGTTTTGTGTGGCGATATAACCATCCTCCATATGATTGAATTGGAGGCTCTCTATGTCGAGACGGTAGATTTCATCTTTAAGCTTGTCAACTTTATCATCATGCCAACGAATTTCTTCTTCAAGACGCTGAAATTCAACATCCAATTCAACGTATTGAATTGACATGAGAATGAATCGGCGTGGTACCCCTTGAAACGATTAGGGTCCCACCCGACATGCCAAAAGATGTTTCCCACTTTTTCACAACGTAGGCGTGAGTAGAAAATCAATGGCGTGTGCGGTATGAGCGTAGGCATGCCAGGACATGTCGTCATCCAAAGTATGAAATGCGTGAGCACCTCAATTTGACTTCGTATGTAGTGTGCATGCGTGTGACCCAAAGGGTGAGGCCATAAAGAGGTTCGTGGTTTGCCACAATGAAGTGGACTTAGAATTTCCCAACCCGTGTGAGAAAAAGAAGAAAACATCGTAAAATAAAGACGAACTTTATTATATCGAAATAATAAAGTTGTGGTACAAGGAAAATGAAGTTGGTGTGAGTACCAATGAGTACGAGATACTCAATACAATGAAAAGTAAAAGATAAAACAAACTTACTAGAAGTTTGCGTTTGATAGAAGTGCCGGGCTTTTTGGTGTTGGAATCCCTTCTAATTCTTGCGAACTTGTATTTATAGGAAAAACTTCAATCTATGAAGCCCAGAATTGTATTTCATGCCAATCCACGGTGCTGCCATGTGTCCCATGTCCACGGATCCACTTTCTATCATGGGAGTTACTAGAGGTTACTCTCCTATTTTTTTTTTTTGGGTAATTTAGCTTGAAATTAAAAAAAGGTTAATCGAATGTATAGCCTACAAGGGGCATACCCCAGGAGGAAAAAAAGAATGAAAAAGAAGAGTGAAAAAAATGTGATAGAGTTACTCCCCTATTTTGGAGCCAAAAATCAATTAATTAAGTCTTGGACCCTTGTGCCGTGGAACTAGCAGATAATGGGCTTCAAACCCTTCCAATGAAACACCAAGATGCCAAGTGTCTTGACCATTTCCTTTGCAATTTTGCTATCAACAGAGACTGTAATCCCAACTTATAGATCGATACTATGAGGAAACCAAGAGGTCCACTCCTCTACTTCTTGGAGCAGCTGTATTCCCAACTTCACAATTGCACGCAAGGAAAAAGAAAAGAAACCCAAAGGGACCCATCACACTTCAAATTTTGGCCAAAATTTTGACCGAGAATTCTGAGAGAGATTTCCCCAAATTAAAACCCCACTTTCCCAAATACTCCATCAAGTTCTCTCTCTCTCTCTCTCTCTCTCTCTCTCTCTCCTCATGACTTCTAGATCTTCCCTCCCTTGTCGCCGCCTCAGACCACCACCCCTTCTCTCAAACTCGACTTCTTTCTGTGCTTGTGTGTGTGTGTTAGCCCTTTCATTCAACACCACCATCGACAACCCCTTCTTTGCCGCTCCTACCGTCTACATCTATGAAGTTAGATTTCCAATCTATCTATTTCTCCCCTAATTTTCTGTTATATTGCTTCAATTCTTGTTAAAATCCCTAATTTTTGAATTCCCCCAAATCTCAGATTGGGGATTTCTTACAAAACTAGTATTTTTTATCTTTAAATATCAGTTAAACCGTATTAAATGGAGATAAATGTCCTAATCAAGTAATGTTGGTCGCTACAAATTTATCTCCATATTATGAGCTCATAACTTATGATATTGTTTTTGAACCCCAATATCAATTCTTCCATCTGCTTGGTCATAAACACAAGAAGCGCTCTTTCGTTTATCTTTTGTGCTTTTCCAAGAATATTTTTTGCATAATGGCTTTGTACTTGTCACAGAAGTTCTGCCTATCTGTTAGCTTCCTTAATACTTGTAGAAATTTTGCCCATTTTACGTGTGTCTCACGCATTAATATCATTTGTGGCAGATATGAGATGATGATGGAAAAACTCTTTTTTATCAAAAGGACTTCAGGATGATGGAAAAGCATGCCATGCTGCTTTTGAAAGGATGCAACAATCGGAAGAAGCGTTCATCAGCTCTTGCTTTGCTAAATGTCATTTCACCTTTGCGGGCAATTATTGGGAAATTGCTTTCTGGACATAGATGAATTTTGTAAATTGTGATCAAACAATGAAATTTCATAGAATTATTAATAAAGTTTTGATTCAATGGATTCTGTCTTCTTGTTTTCTTTTTGTGGATTGTTCCTCTACTATATGTTGTACATACATTGCCTTGAATGTTGGGGTGAAACCTATTAAGCTGAGCGCGAACCGAGATGCATGCAGGTCAGCTTTTTTAGGGTTTCGGTCCATTGTATGCCTATAATATAAAAGCAAAACTAGGGCTGCCTCCTTTGTTGAGATGTGAAGACAATTTTAGAGTTTTAGTAAAAAATGACCCGGAAGGTTTTGGGTCCCGCTCAACGCAGGTTTTAGCGTATGGGTGGACCCCAACATCCTTTTGTAACTCTGACATATTTTACATCATAGTGAAACACCCCAGCACCCCGTGGACGTACGATTAAGCAATCAGCTTAAGTCAGAACCATATAATCTTTGTGTCTTGTTCTTTTCTTACATTATATTGTTTTCTGTTCTTAATTTGTTCTTCGATTGTATGCGTTTGCTTGTTGGTTTGGACATTCTAATCCCCAACAACTGGTATCAGAGCTCCGGGTTAGGAGATCTAGGGTTTCACACAATGGCAGAAGACAAAGTCAAGAACGAGAAGTTCATTGGTACGAACTATGCTTTCTAGAAGATGCAAATAGTGGATATTCTATATCAGAAGGATCTATATTATCCGATCAGCGGCGTTAAGCCAGAAAGCATAAAATAAGCAGATTGGGATATTTTGGATCGCAAAGCTTTGGGGACTATGAGATTAACCCTCACGCCGTCGGTCGCGTCAAATATTGCCAAAGAAAAGACTACAGCAGATTTGTTCAAAGCCCTAGAAAAGATATACGAAAAGCCTTCAGCAATGAATAAGGTATATCTTATGAAAAAGTTGTTTAACCTAAAGATACCTGAAAATTCTAATGTTGCTGAACATCTCAATGAATTTAATACGGTCACGAATCAGCTAGAATCTATGGGTATTAATTTCAATGATGAAATTAGATCTCTTGTTTTACTATCAAGTTTGCTAGAAAGTTGGAACGGACTTGTCGTGGCAGTAAGCAATTCTTTCGGGTTTGAAAAGATAAAATAGGAGGATGATGCTGGTTTGATATTAGGTGAAGAGGCTCGAAGTAGGGTATCGGGTGAGGATACTGCTTTAGGTTCAGTGTTGCGTACAGAGGATAGAGGCAGGTCCACGAATAGGAGAAACAACAAGAATAAAAACAAGGGCAGAGCGGCTTCAAAGTACAGGGGCTGTAATAAATCTCGAGGAGGAGATACGAAGACTGAGGAGTGCTTCAGCTGTGGTCAGAAAGGGCAATAGAGGCGAGATTGCAAGGCACCGGCAAAGCAGCAGAACGGGAAAAATCAAGGGGGGTAAGAACACTGCCTATGTATCTGATAAGTCTGATAATGATTGCTTGATTTGTTCGCTGGATTCTCGCAGTGAGTCTTGGATTGTAGACTCTGGAGCCTCATTCCATGCTACTCCACGCATGGATGTGTTACAAAATTTTGTGCAAGGAAATTTCGGTAAAGTGTATTTGGGCGATGATGAAGCTTGCAGCATAGTTGGGAAAGGAGATGTACAGATTACTCAGACAGACGGGACAGTTCTGAAATTGAAGAATGTTAGACATGTGTCTAATCTAACACGAAATCTTATTTCAGTGGGTCAGTTGTCAGAGGATGGAATTGTTACATCATTTACTTCAGACGCATGGAAGATGAGCAAGGGGGCCTTGACTCTTGCTAGTGGTAAGAAAGACGAAACCCTCTATGTATCTACAGGTACATATAGTAGCATCGCAGTGGCAGCAAAAGGGATTGATTCCACTACTTGGCATCGTAGACTGGGTCACATGAGCGAAAAGGGGATGAAAGTAATGTTGTCGAAGGGAAAGTTACCAGGTTGTAAGTCGTTGGACTTGGAGTTTTGTGAGGACTATGTTCTCGAAAAACAGAAGAAAGTCAGCTTTACGAAGGAGTCCAGGACCCTGAAAACAGAAAAGTTGGAGCTTGTGCGCACTAATGTGTGGGGCCCTTCTAAGGTAACCTCTCGTGGTGGTGCTTATTATTTTGCTACTTTCATTGATGGCACTACTAGAAAATTATGGATTTATTTTCTTAAACATAAGTCTGATGTGTTTAGTGTCTTTAAGAATTGGAGAGCACTAGTTGATAATGAAACAGGAAAGAAATTGAAGTGCCTGAAATCAGATAACGGTGGCGAGTATTGAAGTAATGAGTTTGAGGCTCATTGCGCTGCGAAAGGTATTCGTAGGATAAAAACGGCCCCAAGAAAGCCAAGGCAGAACGGAGTTGTGGAACGCACGAATAGGATGATCCTAGAGCGTGTGAGGAGCATGAGGTTACATGCTGGGTTGCCTAAGTAGTTCTGGGCTCATGCAGTACATACGGCCGTGTACTTGATCAACAGGGGACCTTCAGTTCTTTTGAATTGTGGATTACTAGAAGAGGCTTGATAGGTAAAGAGGTAAATTTATCTCATTTACGAGTTTTTGGTTGCATTGCTTATATGCATATAGAATTGGCAGAAAGGGGTAAACTTGATGCTAAGTCTCGTAAGTGCGTGTTTATAGGCTATGGTATTGATAGCTATGGTTATGGGTTGTATGATTTTGAAAATCAGAAAACACGCAGGAGTGTGGATGTGGTATTTAATGAATCTGCTCTATATAGAAACAGGAACAGTCAACCCGAGGAGGCTGAGGAAAATTCAAACTTGATAGAGTTTGAAGGGATCTCAAACAGCAAAGTCCTGCGACCTCAGGATATTAATACCGAATCCATTCCACAGGAAAATCCATAGACTCTCCCTCCTAGGAGGTCTACACGTGTTGCTAAACCTCCAATACGTTATTCTCCATCTTTACATTATTTGTTGCTAACAGATAGTGGTGAACCATAATGTTTTAAAGAAGCATTGCAGGTTGAGACCAGGGAAGAGTGGGAGCACGCCATGGATGATGAGATGGATTCTCTCTCATCAAACCAAACTTGGGAATTGGTTCAGTTGCCCAAGGAGAAGAGAGCTTTGCACAACAAGTGGGTCTACAGGATTAAAGAAGAATCTGATGGTAACAAACAGTTCAAGGCAAGGTTGGTAGTGAAGGGTTTTGAGCAGAAACCAGATACCGACTTCACTGAAATTTTTTCACCTGTTGTCAAGATTTGTACTATCAAATGTGTTCTTAATATCGTGGATATTGAGAACTTGCACTTAGAACAGTTAGATGTCAAAACTGCTTCCATCATGAGGACTTGGAGGAGGACATCTATATGCATCAGCCAGAAGGTTATGTTGTAGAAGGAAAGGAGAATCAAGTATGCAAACTTAAGAAGAGCCTGTATGGGTTGAAACAGGCTCCCGAGACAGTGGTATATAAAGTTTGATACTTTTATGACTAATACGAGTTTCAGTAGGTGTCATGGGGATCACTATTGTTGTAGAGACTGATGAATTATTCTATTTTCTTTAATCTTTTAAATATGTGCTATAGCGTATTTTGAGGTTGTATTGATGTTTGGAGGTGTCGATATCAAGTTGGGGTCGAACCGATGTCCGTTCAAAATTTTCATCTTTTTGCCCAACCAGTACCGGTACTGCCTGATGCCCAGTACCGGTACCCAGTGTCCAGAACTTGGCCAAATCAATTTTTTGAAGGCTACAGTACCGGTACTGGGAGTCGCCCAGTACCGGTACCCGCTGTGTTTTGATGCAATTTTCAGCACGCTTTTTGGACCACTATAAATACCCACCATTACCATTTTCCACACCCAAAACCCACAAAATACATCTGGAAACACCCCCTCTCACCTACCCAACTCCAATCTCACCAAAAACTCTTGATTTCAATCTCAAATCTTCAAGATCCAAGGGTTTCCAACCTCAAAATCACTTGAATCTTGTATTTGGAGAACAAGGGGTAAGTTTTTTGTTCTTGCTCTCATCTTTGGGCTCTCACCCACATTTTTCTCTCTCTCCTCTCAATCACTTGTTGATCTTTGTTCATTTATCTTGTTTTTGGGTTTTAGTCGCTCTAGATCTTGTATCTAAGCTTGGGTAGAGCTTGTTTTTGGTGGATTCAAGTGTATACCTCTCGGTTGACTTAGGATTTTGCTCAAAGCCCACTTTGGTAGGAATTTCTCTCTTCATTTACATGTTTTGTGGTGATTAAGTGTGATATTGGTGTTTGTATACCATAGATGAACAAATGGTGTACTTTGTGGTATTGGAAATTGCTTACTCTTTGAAAGTGGTATTGTGGACTTGAATGTCGTGATTCGTGAGCTATTTGTGACGTATTTGATAGTGTTTGGGCGTGTGTGGAATGAGTTTATGGTATCGGTGTTGGTTGTGATAATAGGGTGGTTGTCGTTGTGAAGTGATGGTAGAGTATATTGTGATGCAAGGGATGGAAACACAAATTCGCAAGGGGTGGAGTATATTGTGATGCAAGGGATGGAAACACAAATTCGCAAGGGGTGGAAAGTCGTTGGAAGAAGTGGGTGTGTGTGCATGAATGCATGTATGTGTATGAAAATGCTATGATATTAGTAAAAGGTATTGATATGCATTATTTGGATTTGCCTTTTGATTCAATTCACAGTATCCAAGCTTATCATCTCATTACATATAGATTTACTAGAGATTTTCCTACTGGGCTAGTGTAGCTCAACAAAATCCTTCTTTTCAAGTCAAAGTGCCGGGCAGTAACTTGCATTGCATCAAATGCTTAGTGTGGAAGACATTTTTGGAAGCTAACGAAGTCTAGTTATTTAATCATCTTTGTAAATCTTTTACTTTTGTTAAAAGATGATTTTGTAACTAATTCTTCTTGAATTACCTTTTGACTAAAATTTGTAATATTCTAAACACGTTGTACTTGTATCGATGTAAATTTGGGCTGTGGGGCCAAGGTTGTAATTACTTAAAACTTGGGGCTTGTTTGTAAGATAAACAGGTGGGAAACCATTTGGGGTATTATTCGAGGATCTTTTATCGTAATGGCTTATTGATTTATGTTAAAAATCGAGGGCGTGACAAATTGGTATCAGAGCGTCTAGGTTTGAATACTTTGAGACTGTGGGGAGACTTCTAATCTCATGGGTTCAAAAGTCATGCCTTTTGCATAAACATATGTGTGCTTGAGTGCATTAACATTATTGGGATTACTTGGCATTGCATATTAATATGGTGGAGTGGCGTAGAGTTGTTTTACCCGTGTTGGGATAGTCAGGGGCTTAGACCTCATTAAATAATATTGTCGTTGATGAGCTTCTTTTTCTTATAATTTGTAGTACGATGCCTCCGAGAACGCGTGCTAAAGCAGGTGAGGGTGAAAGTCGGGGCGGTCGTGGTCGTGGTCGCGGCTGTGGCCGTGGTCATGGCCGAGAAGCACTGATTGAGGATGAGGTTAGCTTTCATGGTTAGAATCCGAGTGGAAATTCGAGAGAAGGGGCTGGGCATGGTCAGGGAGAGGAAGTATCGATAGTTCAGAACCCTTTTGCTAGGGATTTCGTTGCGGCTCTTGCTGCTGCGAACCTTCTAAACCCAACTCCTAGGGAAAGTACGAATAGTCGTGCGTTGTCAACTATGAGGGAGTTCAGTCGTAGGAATCCACCGATGTTCGACAGGTCAAGCAATCACCCTCTTGTGGCCGATCATTGGCTAGCTCAAATTCGAAAACTTTTTAGGGCTCTTGGGATCACGAAGGATGACTTGCGAGTAAACATTGTGGTCATTCAACTCATCAGGGAAGCGAATGAATGTGAGGGGTACATTCCTATTGTTTAACTCCTTTGCTAGAGTATTATTTGATTTTGGAGCATCGCATTCATTCATTGCTGCATCTTTTACTCGTGCTTTGGAACTGGAAATTGAAAGTATCAACCCTCCGTTGTTCGTTGAAACACCCATAGGGGGTAGATTACCGTTAAATCGTATTTGCCGAGATTGTAAGTTTGTCATTCGAGATCTCCATTTTACTTTTGATTTCATTGTGCTGAATATGTTGGGGTTCGACCTTATTTTGGGAATGGATTGTTTATCTACGTTTCACACTACCATAGATTGCTTCAAGCGTCGAGTCCACATTTGTCCGCCCGGGGGTACTTGTTTTGAGTTCTTTGGGGAGCATCGGGAACTGTTAAAGCCATATTTGTGTGGGCCTAGGGAGCAAGAATCGGTGTACGCCTTATTAACAAGTTTGGCCTTAGATGAGGACGTATCCACACATGGGGAGTTACCTCTTGTCGTTCGCGACTTTCCGGACGTGTTTCCGAAGGAGTTACCCGGTTTACCACCTGAGAGAGAGATTGAATTCACTATCGATTTGCTTCCTGGCACCGCACCTATTTCTGTACCTCGTTATCATTTCGCGCCTGCCGAATTAAGGGAATTGAAGACTCAGTTGTAGGAATTGGAGGATTTGGGGTTTATCTATCCGAGTACGTCACCATGGGGAGCACAGGCATTGTTTGCTCAGAAGAAAGATGGGTTGCTTCGTCTATGTATCGATTATCGTAAGTTGAACTGTGTCACCATTAAGAATAAGTACCCAATGCCTAGAATCGACGATTTATTTGACCAACTACGAGGTGCAACTTGTTTCTCTAAAATCGATTTGAGGTCCGGTTACCATCAATTGAGGGTTCGGAGGGAAGATATTCCTAAAACCGCTTTCCGTACTTGATATGGTCACTACGAATTTGTTGTTATGCCTTTTGAATTGACGAATGCACCGGCGACTTTCATGGATTTGACGAATCGCATTTTTTGTGACTATCTTGACCATTTCGTAGTCGTTTTTGTGGAAGATATCCTTATTTACTTGCCTTCGGAGGAGGAGCACCAATCTCACCTTTCTATTGTTCTTGAACTCTTAAGAGAGCACCGATTGTACGCCAAGCTTAGCAAGTGTGAGTTTTGGTTGTCCGAAGTCAAGTTTTTGGGCCATATTGTGCCGAAGGATGGGGTGTCCGTTGATCCGAGGAAGATAGAGTCCGTAATGAATTGGCAACGACCGTAGAGTGTGTTTGAGATCCGTAGTTTCTTGGGTTTGGTCAGGTACTATTGTCTTTTCGTACTCGATTTCTCTCGTTTAGCGGCTCCGATGACTAGGTTGACTCATAAGGGAGCTTGTTTTCTTTGGAGTGACGCCTGTGAGAAGGCCTTTGAAGAATTGAAGAGAAGGTTGACTACCGCACCGGTTTTGATTGTGCCCGAACGGGGAGTCGGTTACTTCATGTATTGTGATGCTTTGAAAGAGGGGTTAGGGTGCGTTTTGATGCAACTAGGACGAGTGGTGGCATATGGATTGCGGCAATTAAAAACTCACAAACGGAACTACCCTACCCATGATTTAGAACTAGCGGCCGTCGTCTTTGCTTTGAAGAGTTGGCTTCATTACCTTTACGGTGAGAGATTCGAGGTATTTTCCGATCACAAGAGTCTAAAGTACTTGTTTGCCCAAAAGGAACTTAATTTGCTACAACGCCGTTGGATGGAGCACTTAGAAGATTACGATTTTGAGTTGTAATATCATCCGGGAAAAGCGAACGTTGTAGCGGATGCTTTGAGCAGAAAATCGACTCACCTTGAGAATCTAGACATTCATGAGTGGAAAATGACAAATGATTTGGGCACCCATTTGAGGAAGTTCGAGAGGGAGTCACCTTATGTAACTTAACCGTTCAATCAACCTTGACGACTCTAGTAGTTGAGGCCCAACAGCAGGATGAAGAAGCAGGAGAGTTTCACGCCAATTTTCTTAGCGGGAATGCTTGAGAGGGGTGGATGATTCATGTCGATCAAGGGTTGAGATACCAAGGAATTGTTCGTACCCATGTCATGTCGAGAGGAAATTTTGAGAGAATTTCACCATTCACCGTTAGCTGTGCATCCGAGGGGAACAAAAATGTATCATGACTTACGTAGGCAGTTTTGGTGGCCGGGAATGAAGAGGGACGTCGTCGTTTTCGTATCTAAATGCCTTACGTGTCAACAAGTCAAAGCCGAACATCAACGACCCGCCGGGGAGTTATAACCATTGCCAGTGGCCGAATGGAAGTGGGAGAATGTGACTATGGATTTCGTTACTGGGTTATTGAGGTCGCCGAGGGAACACGATGCCATTTGGGTGATAGTTGATTGATTGACCAAGTCAGCACATTTCTTGCCTATTCAGGGTACGGATTCGATTAATACGCTTAGTCGTTTGTATATTTGTGAAATTATCCGCCTTCATGGAATTCCCGTTTCTATTGTGTCGGATCGAGATTCAAGATTTACTGCGCGTTTTTGGCAAAGTCTACAGGCTGCTCTTAGCACCAATCTCTTATTTAGCACCGCGTATCACCCTCAAACGGATGGGCAATCCGAGAGAACAATCCAAATATTAGAAGATATACTTCGGCCTTGCGTTATGGATTTTCGAGATAATTGGGAAGATCATCTACCGTTAGTCGAATTCGCGTACAACAATAGCTACCAATCTAGCATCGAGATGGCGCCGTACGAAGCTTTGTATGGGAGACCGTGTCGATCACCTGTTTGTTGGACCGAATTGAGTGAGGCTACGTTAGTTGGGCTGGATTTGATCAAAGAAACATCCGAAAGCATGACAGCGATTCGCCAACGTCTTCTTAAGGCACAAAAGAGAACTACCGACCAAGTCAAAGTGATTTGTCAACGATTATTAACCGCACAAAGTAGACAAAAGAGTTATGCCGATCGTCGTCGCCGACCGTTATCATTTGAAGTGAGGGATCATGTGTTCCTTAAGGTGTCACCGCATCGGGGGTTATCTCGTTTTAGGCAAAAGGGCAAGCTTTCACCACGATTTGTCGGGCCGTTTGATATTATCGAGACGATCGGGGAAGTGGCATATCTATTGGCATTGCCATTGAGACTATCGGGCGTTCATGATGTATCCTATGTGTCGATGTTGCGAAAGTACGAGCCGGATCCATCACACGTTCTAGAGTGGTCCGAGCTAGAGTTAGAAGTCGATTCATCTTACGGAGAGGAGCCGATACGTATCCTAGATTCGCATGAGCAAGTTTTGAGAGGTAAGACCATACCGTTAGTGTGAGTTCTTCGGAGTACTCTCGAAAAGGAAAAGTCGACGCGGCAAAGGGAAGACGAGGTTAGGGAGAAATATCCGCAACTATTTCCAAATTGAATCAATGTGAGTATCCAATTTCGACTTTATGATTATTGGCTTATTGTTTGATAAAACGTGTTGTGGCATGAGCATGTTTATTTAATGTATGATCTTAGTTGGCTTGAGTTGTAAATTTCAGGATGAAATTTCCTTAAGGAGGGTAGAATGTAGAGACCCGTGAATTATTCTATTTTCTTTAATCATTTAAATATGTGAAATAGCGTATTTTGAGGTTGTATTGATGT
Source organism: Rhododendron mucronatum var. ripense (assembly GCA_019656295.1). NCBI lineage: Eukaryota > Viridiplantae > Streptophyta > Magnoliopsida > Ericales > Ericaceae > Rhododendron > Rhododendron mucronatum. Next base: position 2,590,896 of record BPLT01000002.1, read on the forward strand.
TTGGAGGTGCTGGTATCAAGTTGGGGTCGAACCAGTGTCCGCTCAAAATTCTCATCTTTCTGCCCAGCCGGTACCCAGTGTCCAAAACTTGGCCAAATCGATTTTTTGAAGGCTCCAGTACCGATACTGGCACTCCCAGTACCGGTACCCGCTGTATTTTTCTGCAATTTTTAGCACGCTTTTTGGACCATTATAAATACCCCCCATTACCCACGAAATACATCTAAAAACACCCCCTCTCAATTACTCAACTCCAATCTCACTCAAAACTCTTGATTTCAACCTCAAATCTTCAAGATCCAAAGGTTTCCAACCTCAAAATCACTTGAATCTTGCATTTGGAGAACAAGGGGCAATTTTTGTGCTCTTGCTCTCATCTTTGGGCTCTTACCCACGTTTTTCTCTCTCTCCTCTCAATCACTTATTCATCTTTGTTCATTTATCTTATTTTTGGGTTGTATTCACTCTAGATCTTGTATCTAAGCTTGGGTAGAGCTCATTTTTGGTGGATTCAAGTGTATACCTCTCAGTAGACCTAGGGTTTTGCTCAAAACCCACTTTGGTAGGGATTTCTCCCTTCATTTATGTGTTTTGTGGTGATTAAGTGTGATATGGGTGTTTTTCTGCCATATATGACCAAATGGTGTACTTTGTGATATTGGAAATTGCTTACTCTTTAAAAGTGGTATTGTGAACTTGAATGTCGAGATTTGTGAGCTATTTGTGACATATTTGATAGTGTTTAGGCGTGTGTGGAATGAGTTTATGGTATCGCTGTTGGTTGTGATAATAGGGTGGTTGTCGTTGTGAAGTGATGGTGGAGTATATTGTGACGCAAGGGGTGGAAACACAAATTCGCAAGGGGTGGAATGTTGTTGGAAGAAGTGGGTGTGTGCGTGAATGCGTGTATGTGTATGAAAATGCTATGATACTAGTAAAAGGTGTTGATATGCATTATTTGGATCTGCCTTTTGATTCGATTCACTGTATCCAAGCTTATCATCTCATTACATATAGATTTAGTAGAGAATTTCCTACTGGGCTAGTGTAGTTCAACAAAATCCTTCTTTTCAGGTCAGAGTGCCGGGCAGTAACTTGCATTGCATCGAATGCTTAGTGTGGAAGACATTTCTGGAAGCTAACGAAGTCCAGTTATTTAATCATCTTTGTAAATCTCTTACTTTTGTTAAAAGATGATTTTGTAACTAATTCCTCTTGAATTCCTTTTGACTAAAATATGTAATATTCTAAACACGTTGTACTTGTATCGAAGTAAATTTGGGCCGTGGTGCCAAGGTTGTAATTACTTAAAACTTGGGGCTTGTTTGTAAGATAGACAGGTGGGAAACCATTTTGGGTATTAATTATTCTATGCGAGGATCTTTTATCGTAATGGCTTATTTATTTATGTTGAAAATCGAGGGCATGACAATTGTTACTTTAAAAAGCTTGGTACGTCATATCTCTTACTTTTGTTGTATGTAGACGACATGCTTGTTGCAGGTTCAAGAATGGATGAGATTGTGAATCTCAAGGCACAACTGTCCAAAGAATTTGCAATGTAGGATTTGGGTTCTGCGAAGAAAATTCTTGGGATGCGAATTAGTAGGGACAGAGCAAGGGGAAAGTTGAAGTTGTCACATGAAGAGTATGTTAAAAAGGTGCTGAAACGTTTTAACATGGAGAATGCTAAGCCAGTTAGCACACCTTTGGCAAGTCACTTTAAGCTTTCGAGTGAAAGGAATGTAGTAACTGATGAAGAACAGAGCTACATGGCGAGTGTTCCATATGCCTCGATAGTAGGCAGTTTGATATATGCCATGGTTAATACAAGGCCAGATATTGCCCATGCAGTGGGAGTTGTCAGCAAGTTCATGGCAAATCCGGACAAGGAGCATTGGGAAGCAGTCAAGTGGATTCTGCGTTATCTTAAAGGTACTATAGATTTGGCTTTGTGTTATGGGGATCTGATATTTGTCTGCAAGGTTTTGTGGATTTAGATTTGGCATGGGACATTGACAGCAGGAAGAGCACTACTGGGTACGTATTTACTTTGGGGAGTGCAGTAGTCAGTTGGATCTCATGGCTACAGAGAATAGTGACTATTTCCAAGATAGAGGCAAAGTATGTTGTAGCCACAGAGGCATGCAAAGAGATGGTATGGTTGAGGAGCTTCATGAAAGAGTTGGGTAAAGAGCAAGACAAATGCAAATTGTTCAGCGACAATCAGAGTGCTATACATCTGGCAAAGAATGCAGCCTTTCATTCGAGAACCAAACATATCTACATAAATTATCACTTTATTCGCTCTCTGTTGGAGGAAGGACATGTCACTTTAGAGAAGATTCACACAAGTGAAAACTTGGCAGACATGTTCACGAAGGTGGTTATTGTGGGGAAGCTGAAGGCTTGTTCAGCTTCAATGGGTCTCCAAGCTTGAGTGGAAAACTAAGTGCTGGTAGTGTTTATGATTGGTGGTGTCTGAAGACGACTGTTGATGTTAGGGGGTGCCACTATAAACAGTTTTCAAGTGGGAGAATTGTTGGGATGAAATCTATTTAAGCTGAGCACGAACCGAGATGTGTGCAGGTCAGCCTTTTTAGGGTTTCAGTCCATTGTATGCTAATAATATAAAAGCAAAACTAGGACTGCCTCCTTTTGTAACTCTGACATATTTAACATCATAGTGAAACACCCCAGCACCCCATGGACGTACGATTAAGCAATCAGCTTAAATCGGAACCACGTAATCTCTGTGTCTTATTCTTTTCTTGCTTTATATTGTTTTTTATTCTTAGTTTGTTCTTCAATTGTGTTCGTTTGCTTGTGAGTTTGGACGATCTAATTCCCAACATTGAAGGTTCCATTTTCCATGTTGGATGAATAAATTCAATTGCTTACAGGTGTAATGAGACTCCAAATGATTTGGTGTCGGACAATATCTTCTTGTGCCCGCTCTCCCTTTTTTTTCTTTTGCACTGTCTTCTATCATTGGAGTTTCTATTGGTGCATCCCATGATCATTTCATTGCAATTAACTATACCTATTCAATGAAATCGTTTTGCAAATAAATTGCATTTAATTGTACATTTTCAAATGACCCAAAACCAAATGGCTGGGGGATTTTTGTTTGAAAGGAAGCGATGAAGAATTTGGGAATTTTCATTTGAAGGTTTCTATTCTCCTAGTTTGTATCTGGAAACAAGCAAAAGCCTATAGACTCAAAAGCTAGACTTATTACTGTTTTGTGGGAAAATTGGATAGTGATTTTGCCACACCCTGCAGTGTATTTTTTGGTATAAAAATACACTTGCAGGGTGTGACATTATCAAAAAAAGATGTGGCAATATCATTTCCCGAAAAATTTCATATTAGCACCTGACTTTTCACACAAATCACAGATAGGCACTTGACCTTAACGAAATATCACATAAACACCTGATGTATTAAAGAACTCATTAATTAAACCCCTACCATCAATCTCCATCAAAAAACAAACGGAAACATGTTTCGCTCTCCAATTTTGCTACCCGCACTGACTTTTTTCACATATTCTGCACATTTTTTATGGGGCCCATTTTTTGGGTCCCACATATATTATCCAATCCATTGATTATGTCAAAAATAATTTTTTGAGAAGCCTTGCAAAAAATCAGCTCCATCAGATAAATGTAAGTGTATGATCCAATCGTACAACTTTTTATTCGGAATTTCGGATTAAAATTCTGCATGAAAAGTTGTAAGATTTGATCTAACACTTACATCTACCCCGTCAGGCTGATTTTTTATAGGGTCATGCAAAAAAAAAAATTAAAGATTAATGAGTGGTTCGGTTCACTTTTGACTGGGTTCCCACAAAAAAAAAAAAAATTGTAATACGAATCTTTTTTTTGTGTTATTATTTATTTTTTTAATTTATTGCATAGATTTTTTGTGGGGCCCACTTTTGGGTTCCTAAAAATAATCCGAATAAAATAGTTTTTGCGTAACCCTATAAAAAAATTAGCTCAACAAGGTAAATGTAAATGTTTGATTGAATCTTACAACTTTTTATTCAAAATTTTAATCTAGAATTATGAATGAAAAGCTATACGATTGGATCATACACTTACATTTATTTTATGGAGCTGATTTGTTTGTAAGATCGCTTTAAAAAATATTTTAGAATTAGTGAACAGATCGGATAATTTGTGTGGGACTAAAAAATGGACCCCATAAAAAATTTGTGCAAAAAATGTGAAATAAAAGACACTGTGGGTAGCAAAATTGGAGAGAGAAACATGTTTTCCGTTAGTCTTTGGACAGAGGTTAACGGTAGCGGTTTAATTGATGAATTTTTTAATACGTCAGGTGTTTATGTGATGTTTTGTTAAGGTCAGGTGTCCACGTGTGATTTGCATGAAAGGTCAGATGCTAATATGAAATTTTCCCTTATTTTGTGTGACTTTGATTGCAAGAGAATGAAGTCGTTGGAAGTTCAATCTGATGAATTGTTGGTAACTAAATCACCAGAGTTACCATCTTTTCCACAGACTAGAATCAAGCTTTCATTAAGCAACCCATATCAATACCCTAACCTTCGATCTGGAAATACCCCCCCTGCTGCACAGCCCCTACTACCCACCCATAGCAAACTCACCCACTTGCACCAGAAAATGCAGAAAAACAGAACAGAGCATAACAAAAGCTGATCCACTAAACCTCAACACCCCAAAATCTGAACCCAACAAGAAACCACGCATATCTTGCATCACAATTTCACAAAATGAATCATACACAACCAGTGCCCAAAGCAAAGAACAAACAGAGCATAAACTCCTAGGCACAGAAAGAAACTCCAAGGATGGAAGAAAGTGCACAAAAAAAGAGACAACATAGGAAGATAATATTGTCCGCCACCAAATCAATTGGAGTCTCATTAAGGTTGTAAATAAAAGAATTCATTCATCCAACAGAAAATAACATAGGCTCCGTTTGTTTGGGTGTAAAATATTTTTTCTATTTTTCGGTGTTTAATTGTGTAAAAAATTAGAAAAATATTTTACATATAAAATATTTTACAATATTCTACACTATTTTGTTGATTTCTGAAAATATTTTCAAAAACCAACCAAAGACCGAAAAATAAAATTTTGAATTTTTTTTTCTGAAAAAACATTTTGCATGGAAAACATTTTATTTTGAAACAAATGGAGTCATAATTACACGATGTTTTATCCCACCAATTTTCCTATGCGTAGACAAAACAAGTCATAAGCCCGGTATTACAAAAGGGAAAGGAGACAGGCAACAAAATTTGTTGGGGGATCTTGGGGGGTTTTGGTGGAGGCGGGGGGCTGCTCCCCCCTTGCTGCTCCCCTTCCTGCTCCCCCCCTTCCGGGCCCACTCCGGTCTCGCTCCGATGATCGCAAACGTTCACTTTGTAGAGCTCGTCGAGTAGAACAACCATGTCAAAAATCAGCTTGATTGAATATCATTAAGTGCCTGATCGGAGCCCATATAACTCTCGGTCCATGAGTTACAATGGATTTGATTCAGTGTTTCGGATCCATTCTTTTTAAGATAAAAAGATTCCGATCAGGCACTTAATGATATCCAATCAAGCTGATTTTTGACATAGTTGTTCTACTCGACGAGCTCTACAAAGTGAACGTTTGCGATCATCGGAGCGAGACCGGAGTGGGTCCGAAAAGGGGAGGAGCAGCAAGGGGAGCAGCAAGGGGGGAGCAGCCCCCCCGCCTCCGGTTTTGGTGGCCTTGGTCGTTAGTTTTCCCGCATACATTTATTGCCAGCAATTCCAGTAAACTCCGACAACCTGCAAACAAGCACTGAAAATTTGACTAGCATGCTAGTGAACCTTTTTTTTTGGTAACTACATGCTAGTGAACTTGTGAAGAGAACCCATTCTCTTTGGCACCTTGCTCTGTCAGAAATTCGGGATTTTACAACAATCGAAGCAATCTAACAGAAAATTAGGGGAGAAAATACACAGATTGGAAATCTACCTTCGTAGACATAGACGGTCGATGGTGGCAGCGGCAAAGGAGGGGTTGTCGGAGGTGGTGTTGAATGAAAGGGCTAACACACACACAGAGTGAGACGGAAGTCGGGTTTGAGAGGAAGGGTGGTGGTTTGAGGCGGCGGCAAGGGAGGAAAGATCTAGAAGTTGAGAGAGAGAGAGAGAGAGAGAGAGAGAGAGAGAGATGAACTTGATGGAGTATTTGGGAAAGTGGGGTTTGATTTGGGGAAATCTCTCTAAGAGCATCCGCATCTCACTCACTACTCCCTCTTCTACACTAAAGTAGCGACCCAAACCCTGAAAATCACCGTTTACCAGCCTTGTGGAAATAATCGGAGGAGTAGCTGAGCTACAGTGCCTCGTTTCTTCTTGCGAGGCCCTGTTCTCAACCATCCATTTTTTTACTATTAAATCTGTACCCCACTTACCTTCACCGACAGCATGGCCTTTTCCAAGCAGCTCGAGCCCCGACTCCGTTACTTCACCGACGGCATGGCCTCGATCGACGCCGGCAATGGGCCTTCTTTGATCGACTGGTTGGAACAAAAATTGGGGTTTTGATTGAACCCCCTGTGGTCGACGCCTTCTTTGATCCAACCCCATGTAATCGACGCCTTCAAGAGGGTGAGTTCAAAATAGAAATTGGGGTTTGATTGACTGGTCGGAACAAAAAGAGGGTTTTGTTTGGGTTGGGTTGAAAAACAGAGAGTAAAGTGAGAGAGAGAGAGAGAGAGAAGGGTAGCCTGGGTCGGAACAAAATTGGGTTTTGTTTTGTTGGGGTTGGGTCAGAACAAAATTTGTGGTTTGATTGAGAGAATTTTTTGAGAGAAGGTGATCCTACCTTCAGAGAGGAGTTACTAAACTACTCATACAGAGGGCATATTCTCCAAATCTCCAACTTCAACTCTTTTCTCTCTCTCTCTAAAATATCTCCGCTCCCTCTCTAGGCGACCAAACTTATCGTTTCAGTTTTGGGGGAGGGGGCTGCCGCCTCCTCCTCCCTCCCTCCCCCCCTCTCTCCTTCACATCTCCTTCTCCTCTCTGTTTGGTGTATCTATTTCCGGTCTGGTTTGGCAAGTGGATTTGAGATCTAGGCGTTCAAGCTTCCGATGCTCGGGCTTCCGGCCGGAGTTCTGTGGGCCTGTTTTCGTCCGGAATCAACCCTTTCCTTTCCGATCCGGTGAATGGTGGCCGGCGTCGAGGTAATAATGGGGTGTTGGGGTTAGGGTTTTTCCGTTTTGGATGGGTTTTGTTTCGGTCCTGTTTTCACCGGCTGTTTCAGTCCGGTTTTGTTTCCGGTCTGGGTTTCCCCCAGATCCGGAGGGTGTGGTGGTGGGCAAATAACTTTGTCTGTTTTTTGTGTCTTGGTTTGGTTGGTCGCTGCCTCTGATCGGTGGTCTGCCCGCCGTGGCCGCGGAGCTGCGTTGATTTTTTCAACGGTTGCCCTTCCACGGCCAGAACTCCGCGTGCCAGCGGGAGTTCGCTCTTTGGAGTGGCGTCCATGCCTGCGAAGGGGAATCACTTTGTGCTTTTGCTTCGTAGTTTGCCGGCGTTGTGGCATTTGGATTGCTGCATCGGGGAAGACAGGTTTCACGGTGCTGCACTGATCACTACGATTAGGGTTTGTTTCTCGTAGGATATTGTTGTCTGGGTTCATACTCCACGTGTCCCGACCCTGCCTTTGAGTAAGTAGCGGTGTGAAGAGGTCCCTGATCTTAGACTACAATTAGTCCTGCCTATTTTCTTGTTGTACCTATTCGTGGTTTTGTTTGAAATCTGTAGATGCCGTATGACTGATTATGAATGATATTCGAGCGGATCAAAAAAAAAAATTGAGAGAATTTTTTAAAGATTAATAAAAAAGAAATAATATTTTTAATAGGATAATTTTAATATAGAGAGTCTGATGCAAGAGACATTTTAAAAGTGGATAGCTAAAGTAATAAAGTGACTTTTTAAGTTGTAATTTAGTCCAAAATATAAAGAGTCTAGTGTGGATGCTCTAAGAATTTCCGGTCAAAATTTTGGCCAAAATTTGAAGTGAGGTGGGTCCGTTTGGGTTTCTTTTCTTTTGTCTAGCGCGTGCAATTGTGAAGCTGAATACAGCTGCTCCGAGAAGTAGAAGAGTGGACCTCTTGCTTTCCACGTACTACAAGTCGGGATTTCGGTCTCCAATTTTGCAATTAGCAGAGACAAGTTAACCGATCCTTGCAGGGACAACTCTGACTCAGCAATATAGGCCCCATTCATCAACATTTAGTGAAAATTCAAAAAAATTGGGGATTTTAAAATTTGAGGACACGCGCACCAATTTTACTCCCAAAATCTTCGTCATCTTCCTTCCCTCCCCCCCTCTTGTCTCTCTCTCTCTCAAATATTTCTCTCCCCATCGAATGGTCTGCTTCTCATCTTCATCACCACCATCGACACTTAATCCCACCACCATCAAATGCCCACCCCCATTTCACCGAATCTATCATTTCTGCCGTTCTCTCGCCCTCCCACCGCCGCGGCCTATCTCTCGCCATCCCGCCTTTCCCTTGCCATCAGTGCATCCATTTTCCTACCCGTGCCTCTCTCTCTCTCTCTCTCTCTCTCTCTCTCTCTCTCTCTCTCTCTCTCTCTCTGGTGCTTTTCTAGGGATCGTTGAGCAGAGTGACAAAAGTCGAGGTTGGGTCCTCAATATGTTTAGCTTTGGTGAAGATGGCAGCAATTGGGGTTCCTCTGTTTTGCATTTTTTTTATCATAACTTTAGTCTTTCGGATTAGAGAAACCTACGTACATATATTGGTGTATTAGTTTGTGTATCCACAGATGTTGTTGCCATAGTTTTCTGATGTTCTCGTAATTTAATTGTTTCAATTTTGGGATTTTGCATTGTGTTGGAATTGGGGAAAATATCATTCTTGGTTTTTTAGGATTAAAAAGATTTTATGTTTGACTCAAATTGCATTGCCTCTAAAGAATCTCAAGAGAAAAAATAGAGCTTTGCAAACCCTGAACTTTTGTTCAAGACTTGAAGGATGATATGAATCTATAGAAATTACTTGATACATTCAACAACTGGACTTAATTCATAAACACCAATGTCAACAGAGCTTCTCATTTTTCTCTGGGACTTTTAATTTGCAAGCTATGTTCAACTATTTGCCAGCTATCCAAACAAAGTGTAAATTTGGTGTTGAACGAAAGCAAAATTGACATGGTTTCATCAACGGATTCACAAAGAAAAAATATGGCTGGGATCACCGTAGAAGAGAATGTTTGAGTTCTAGTTCTCTGCCTCTTAGCTTAGGAACAGAGAGCATTCTCATTCAGGAGCCTTACAGTGGGGTCAAATTTGATCAAAATTTTGATTACAGACATCAAAAGCATTGTGAAGTGATTCATCGAACCAAAAGTTGGTTGGCTAAATAGCAATCAAGAGGATTGTATCTTTGTGCATTTTTCAAGTTTTCCATCAATGAAATCCCAATTCAACTCCACCTATAAATTCTTTCGTTTTGTCATGGCTAATAAACTTCATGAATTGTTTTAAGGGCAAAATACAAATTACCTCCGTGTGGTTTAAGCCCTTTGCACATCACCTCCTCACATTTAGAAATGATTAATTCACTTCCTAGTGGTTTCGGACTTAAGTGATACCCTAACATTTTCCTTTTAAAATGACGGAAGGTGGAGTACACACGCGGCACGCGGGTGTGAGAATAGAAAAAGTAAATAAATAAAACTCTACTTCAATGTGAGAAGACAACATTACCCTTTTCTCCTCCAAATTACCTACGGAATCAACCAAGCAAATTCACAACAGTACGTCATCTCCTTCACGCCTCACTGTTGTGGCTCTCCCCTCAGCAGGTCACAACAACCATCGGGAATTGAAAATTAAATCTGCCCGTGGCAGAAGGAGTCGTCGTCATCTCTCTGAGCGTCGGTGGCGTCGTCGTCCTTACTACCTCGACGCCATCGCGATAGGCGCGTTCGAAGCTACCAATCGATACCGGTGTCTTCGTCTCACAGTCACGGATGTAGCCCCTTGGTTTCTAATTTTATGAATAATTTCTAACTAAATATATCCAAAAGAATTAAAACAGAAATTAAATAAGTTTCTAACTTAAAATCTTATGGTGGATAAAAAAAATTCTTAAAATTTTATGTAGTTAAAATTGTAAAGAATGGGAAAAAAGGAAAGAAAAATCAATTATTGTCAACTTAGGAATGTATATGAAAAGGACAGAGAGTATTGTGGTCATTTTAACATCTGCCGTTAATGGTGTTAGCTCGGCACTATAGTCCGAAATCACGAGGAGGTGAATTGATTATTTCTAAATGTCAGGGAGGTGATGTGCAAAAGCCCTTATTTGAAAGCAACACAAAGTCCCAAATTCTGTTTCCACATTCTATCACAAGCCTCTGTTCGCTAAATCAAACTCAACAAGTGACAACCCTCGAGCGGATCAAAAAATAAAGAAGGAAGAGAAAAGCTCAACCTTCGTCAGTTTGATATTCTCACATTTTAGACAAAAAAACGAACTTAAGGAAGAAAACAACTGTAAATCATCAAATACAAAGAGACTGCACATTAGGGCCTTTTGAATACCAAAACGCTTGGCAGCAGAAATACAATGGTACTGTTTCTCCACAAAAAGTTTCGAAACCGAATTGGCTTGGAATGCGAGGGCGTGCCAGGACAAGTCTGTCCGAATTGTTTTTAAGGCCTTCGTGCCTCAAAACCTGACTTCTATCGAGTGATTGTGCTTGGCCTAAAGGGTAAGGCCTCGTGATGGTTCGTTGGTTGCCTTGTCGGGCTAAGGGCTTAAAATATTTTCTATTCGTTGCTAGAACAATGGAAAGAAAGATAATGCAGTAAACAAGGATCAAACGAACTCCATTAACGGTTTAATGAAGCTTGGGTACAGGGAATGTGATAAAAACTTAAACTACTTTGAAGTGAGTACAAGTAATGCTTGAAAGAAATGGAAATGTAAGTGCATAAGCTGTGAGCTTCTGAGGTCGTGGACCCTTGCCAAGGCCTCCAAAACTGAGAATTATAGGAGGCACAGGCCTTGAGCTGCTTCAAAATACTCCAATGCATGGCTGCCATGTGGCCTTCTAGCAGAGGTCTAGGCTTGAGCAGCTTCAAAATGGTCAATTGAGGGGCTACTCTCTGAACAAAACGTGCCTTCCACTCCAAGAGAACGTCAAAGGCCTGAGAAACCTCTATTCTCTCTACAAAAAGAATGTTTGCTCCTGTAGCATCCAGGCCTTTGAGCTACTTCAACACTCAAGTTGTTGCTTGAATGGACTCCCTTCGAGCCCACCACTGCTGAAGACCAATAATCCTATCATTTTATTGGACCTTAAATCCCCTGTGGGCCCTTAAACCCTTTGAACTTAACTCTTTACGGAAGAAGGATCGAGAATCAACAGCTTAGACAGTCCTGGGTGAGCTGCTTGTGAGCAGCTTGCTTAGGTCTGCAAGAGTCATTCATTGGCATATTCATGGGTTGCATGCTTGCCACCTGTCGCTGGCCTTGCAACATGCTGAAAGAAACAGGGGCCCACTAGTCCAGATCTTGAGCAGCTTGTGAGCAGCTTACCCAGACCTGTCTCAGCAAGAATATTCTAGGCCTTTGAGCTGCTTGTGAGCAGCTTCTAGGCCTTTAAGCTGCTTGTGAGCAGCTTTAAGGCTTTATTCGAGGCTTTAAACGGAGCAGTAACAACGGTGGGCCTATTTCATTACTTGGCCCCGAACTTTTATGGGCCTTTGACCCATTGTAAGCCTTCTGAGCCTTTAGCCCGGTGAGAAAACCATGGCCTTCACTGATTTGGGCCTATTTCGTAAGCCTTGCTTTATTGTAGTGACCTGCTTTTAAGTTGGGCCTGGATGAAAACTTTAGATCAAGTGGACTAATTCAGGCCTTGGGCCTTTAACTGATTTGGACCTATTGAAAGGCCTTGTCACTTCTAAGAGTTGGGCCAGGCCTGATTTATTTGGAGTGATCTTTCAGCCCAATATCACCGGTAGCTAACTTTCAAGTCCTTCCCAAGCCTGAAATTTTCAGCGAAGGCCGCCTTCAAACCGTCCAATCGGCCTTCTGATTTTTTGGCCAAAAATGGGTGTAAACATTGCCCCCCCACGCCTCGACTTCGTTCGAGAAATCGAGGCGTTTGTCGGTTCCATTTTGGCCTCTCAATCGGGCTAATCCTGAAAACGTGGGTGTGATGGCGAATTATCCGGTGCTCCCATCACACTTGATCAAATTTCAGATGTTTTGTAACTCCCAAATTGCAAATCAGCCGCCCCTTTTAAAGAACACTTGTCTTCTCCAGGCACCACCTTTTACCGAGAGAGAGAGAGAGGGAGAGAGAGAAGTACACTCTAGGAAAAAGAGAATGATGATTAACCCACATGGGTCCTTCCCATTTCCCGAAAATGAAGGGGTAGTGGGTGGTTATAGCTTCTCCTCATTTACTCCTTCTATAACTCTCTTTTTCTTTCCAAAACCCATTTCCATTTCTCTCTCTCTCCCACGACCGAGAACAGTTATACTCCCTTCATCCCTCTTCTTCTTTGTTCCGCGGAGAAAACAAAAACCCTATTCCTCGCCCCCTTGTTCATGCCATGGCTCCCAAAAAACCTCGGCAGAAGGCAGCAAGTTTGGCGACCCAAGCCATACAAACCATCGAAGGTGAGAAAACCCCCATCCACGCGGAGGTCTTGATCCCGCAAACCATAGCAAAATCAGGAATGGTGCTCGGCCCAGCCTTTGATAGTGAGTTCCCCTCTTCTCTTTTTGCGTATTATCCCCTGGCCGAGGATTCTTTACCCTTTGATTCGGTTGATCCTGACTGGAGCTTCTACCATAAGCCAAACCCTAATCGATTATGGCCTCGGCCTGATAAGGAGTACATCTCCTGGTTGGACTGAGTGTCCGAGGCCAAGGGCCAACTGTGGAAATCAATTGGTATTCATGATGCCATTACGCTCAGCAGGTCGGCCATAAACATGGACGATGCCCTCTTTTACGCTGCGGCCCAATTCTGGTCTACCACCACCAACAGTTTCCATTTTAGGGTTGGGATGATGGGGTCGACACTACAAGACATATGCTTTCTTACCGGCCTCCGCGCTCACGGCGTCGAGGCCAACTATTTTCTAAGTCAAAAGACCCCTGTCTTTGAGTATCCCGCCTCCGAGTCTCTAGCTTACACCCGTTTCATTCCCTTTTTCCATGGAGAAGGGGATGTAACCGAAGAGGAGCATGTAGCTTTTTTGCTCTACTGGCTAAACAAATTCATTTTTTGTGTTTCCTCGAGTTGGGTTACCAAGGATTTCACAGATTTGGCCAAGGCCTTGGCTTCAGGTCACAAACTAGCCATGGCCCCTTTGATCTTGGCCTATTTGTACAGAGGAATGCACGATCTTCTAGGGAATCACTATGTGTTTGCTGCTGGTCCATTATGGATTATGACCTTATGGCTTTGGGCCTACTTCCCTTCTTTGGGCCCAAAACCCAATAAAAACCCTGAAAACACATGCTACGGCCTGCACTACCGTGACCTCTCTCCTCGAGAACACACATTCGAGGCCTGCTTCCGTTATTTCTATACTGACTTGGCTTCAATGGGCACGGGTTGGATGCCTTTTGAGAGGGACACGGTCCCCGCATGGCTCAAAGTCGATCCATCTGAGTTTGAGGGGGATGACGATCAAAAGGAGATATGGGCTAGCTTTTTAATCTCCCGAGACTTGCTGTTCGGATTGAGTGCCCAATCGAAAAATGAGAAGTCCAGCGTTGAATTCTATAATGCTGCTCAATTTGCCTGACAATACGGCCTGCTTCAACTCATTCCTCTTCCTCCCTATGCATCACTGAATGTTAACTTCACCCCAAGGCCTATTGTTGAACTAAAATCTCTGGAAAAAGTTAAGGACGACTTTGTCAAGGCCAAGACTGACTTCGAACTCCTCCCTTACTCTGAATTCCTTGAGAAATCTGATGAGTTTGCTGCTTGGTAGAAAAGTTACATCAAACCCCTGTTTTCCAAACCTGTGAAAGAAATCCTGAAGGAGATAACGCCTCCACCGCCTCCCGAGCCCAAGAAAGGTGGCTCTAAGGCCAAAACCACTTCGGCAACTTCTTCAAAAAAGAGGAGTAAGCTTTGCACTCTTTTTCCTTATATAAACTATTGCCATGTTTCCTCGTTCTAACAGTTTCGATTGATACAGGCCTTAAAGATGAAGAAGTCGAACAAAGGGAAAACGTCCTCAAGAAAGCTAAGATGCTCCCTGGATCAGCCTCAAAGGCCGTGCCCGGGAAAGGCCTTCCCCCAAAGGTATCTTAATTTTCGAGTCTTTATCGTCGTTAAACTTGTAGACTTTGAGTTTCATGCCTCTTAATCCTTGTTCAGGCCATCGAGGCAGCTGTTGCTGGGCGTACAAGGGGCAGTTCCACCAAGTCCCTGGACAAAGAGGGATCTCCCCCTACACCCGTATTCGTTCATCCCTTCTTGGTTTTGATCTTCTGTGCTTCTCTTGTTTGGCCCTAACCAACTTCCTTTTCTGAATTTAGGCCACCAAGAAAAGCACTAGCAGTGGGGCCACCAAGCCTACCCTTGCCAAAACCAAAAGGGCACAGGTAACCGGGAAAAGAAAGACCAAAAAGGGTACCTCCACTGAGGAATCGGATTCCAGTGCTCCCGTTGTTCATGTAAGGCAATACTCCCCTTAGGCTCTATTCTCAATTACTGTTAACACTAATTTCATGCTGGCCTTGGCAGGAACTTGATGATCTCGATTCTTCAGAAAAACTCGAAGGCTCTAAGGGGGAAACTCAGGCCACTTCTTCGTCCCAAGAGACACAGAAAACTCAGTCACTTGCCGAGAAGAAACCTACTCCTCTTGACTTGGATGACGAATCCTTTAACAAGTTTTTCCAGACCGAGGAAGAGTTAGTGAACCCAACCGCTTCAGGAACCTCTGGTAGTGGAATTGGGTCATCATCCCCAGCATCATTTACCCCCGAAGAGATCAATCAAGCCAAGGAAACCCTGAAGGTAGTCCTAAACCTGGGCATTGATTCTGCCTTCCACCCAGACAATTATCTTTCCCTTCGGAAATCGATGAACATTCTGGTTAAATCCCAGGCCTTAGGGAGCAATGCTAAACCCGCCTTACAACTCTTCCTTCGGGATCTTCCAAGCCTAAAGAGGTCCTTCGAGTCGGCCACCGAGAAGCGTATCCTTGCAACCTCCAAACTTACCAAGATCGATGACCTGCAGCAAGAACTGAAACAGGGGCTTGGAGCGCGGAACGAGCTTAAGGCAGAGATTGAAACGGCCAAGACTAGGCGCAATGAGCTCCTTTCGACCATCCAGTCCTTGAAATAGCAGTTGAACGAAGCGCGCCAGCAATTGGCAGACCATGGACAGCATGAAGCCTTGCAAGCCCAGAGGAGGCAAGAGTTTCTTGACGCTGCTCAACGTCCCCTAGATGCTCTTCGAACTTTGATGGTTGAAAACCCGATAGCAGAGGCCTCAAGGGATCGAGCAGAAATAGTGATCAATGATGCCATCGTGGCCTGGAAGGGTCTCAAGGCCAGCCTGGAAAATGAGCTCTAAACTTCACAAAACATGTAATAATCGTAGCCATGCACTCTTTTAATTTTGCTTACGATAGCCTAGCCTAAAACTCTTTTACCAGGCCTGAGGCTTAGTTTGTTTTGTTTGTGATGTGGCCTATTATCACCTAGGCCCTTTTGACTGTGTTTTGGCCTGCTTTCTTTTTGCCAGGCCTTTCGTTTGTTTAAACATGGCCGAAAGGCTTTTACCTTCGGCCTCTGGTTTTTCTGCTCATGTGCTTATGTTTGTGATGGCCGTGTCTCATTAAAATCTTCCATCTCCCATATGGTAGGATAATAATGCTTTAAAAACTTGCCATTAATAGTGTGCTTATGGACCTTACCATCCAAATCCATAAGGAGATATACGTTACCCCTAAAGTATTGACAGATTTGGTAGGGCCCTTCCCATGTTGGAGACCACTTCCCATATTTGGAGGTTTTGGTACCTAAAGGCAACATGGTTTGCCAGACCAAATCTCCCTCTGAGAAACTTTTCCTTCTGACCCTTTTGTCATAGGCCTTGGCCACCCGTTGCTTTTGGACTACCATATGGTCGAAGGCTGCTAATCTCACTTCATCCAGGTATTCCAATTCCATGAGCATGGCCTGGAAATATTCTGCTAGAGTAAGGCCATTCTGGTAAGCCCACCTCGTTGACCTGACGGTGACCTCCATTGGCAAATACTGTGTCATGGCCATACACTAACATATAAGGAGTCACGTTAGTGGCCCCTTTCTTGGATGTCCTATAGGCCCACAAGGCCTCGGATAGAAGTTCGTGCCAGACTCTTGGGTTCTCCTCCACCATTTTTTCCACTATCCCGATCAAGGTCTTGTTCGTAGATTCCGCTTGTCCATTCCCTTGAGCATAGTAGGGCGTGGAATGGGATAGGGTAATGTTGTATTGGCTACAAAAGGCCTGGACCTCCTTTCCAAAGAAAACCGATCCTTTATCGGCCACCAAATGTTGGGGAATGCTGAATCGATGAATGATCCTCTCCCTTATGGCCTTGATAACATCTTGTTGGTTCACAGCTTTTAATGGGATGGCCTCGGCCCATTTAGTAAAATAATCCGTGGCCACTAAAATAAAAGTATGGTTCTTAGACGACGGCGGGTGGATCATCCCTATTAGATCCATTGCCCAGCCCCTAAAAGGCCATGGCTTAATCACAGCCTGGAAGTTGGCTGCTGGCACGTGTTGAACCTGGCCATGGGCTTGGCAGGCCTGGCATCCTTTAGCATTTCGGATGCAAATCCTCAAGGATCCTAGGCCAATAATACCCATACCTCCTAATCAACCACCTCATTTTGATACCCGTTTGATGAGCACCACACACGCCTTCGTGGACTTCGCCCATGACCCTCAAGGTTTCCACCCCATCAAAGCATTTAAGGAGTAAGTCATCTTCTAGGCTCTTTTTGTATAGCTCATCTCCTATTAAAAGGTAACTAACAGCCCTTCTCCTAGTTTTCTTTGTTACCTTGGCACGTGGATTTTTAAGGAATGAGATAATTGAGTTACGCCAATCATTCCGCTGTTGCTCATCTTGAGTTTCCTCAATCGTAAGCTCAAGAGGTTCTGCTATGAATGCTGGCAGGCTAAAACCTCTCCTTCGGACAGAGGGCAATAACCTTTTCTGGACCATTACAGCCCTAGAAAAGGTACCTGGAGAAAGTTTTAGGCTGGTTGTAGCCTGAGCTAAGTTATTGGCCTCTTCATTCATTCGCCTTGGTACGTGCCTCACCGATACATCATCAAAGGCTTGTATGAGCTGCATCGCAGCCATGTAGTAAGGTGCCAACTCCTCGCTGTAACACTTGAACGTGCCTGCTAAATGGTTTATTACAAGGCTTGAATCCCCTACTACTTCAATAGTTCTAGCCCCCAATTCTCTCAGAATTTCAAGGCCTATCACCACTGCTTCATACTCGGCCTAATTATTCGTGCACTGAAAATCGAATTGGAAGGATAATTCAGTTTTCAGGAGAAATTATGATAATCCCACAGCATGAAACTTCTTGCGTCTTGGATCCGTCAAAAAGCAACTTCCAAGGTTTTACAGATACCTCCATCGTGTCCAGGCCTGGGCCGACTTCATTGCTGACCTCCAAACATGGGTGATCAACAAGGAAATCTGCCAAGGCCTGGCCTTTCACCGCCTTTTGAGGAACATAACAAAAACTAAATTCCATTAAGGCCAAAGACCACTTCCCAATTCGGCCTCTCAAGATAGGCCGAGTTAGCAAGTATTTGATTAAGTCCGTTCTACTCATGATATAAACAGAAACGGGCAGCATGTAGTGCCTTAATTTTATTGCTGAAAAGTACAAGGCAAGACACAATTTTTCGATAGGAGAATATCGTTTTTCAGTCTGTCTTACTTGACGAGGCCTTTTGGCATCCTCTTCAGAAGACAGATCTTCATAAGTGGGCCTCCGTGCTTGCCTAGATGGTTCCCCTAGGCTGATCTTAGGCCTCGGAGAACTCCTCGGCATGCCCTTCATGTTGAAGGACACCATATTAGTACTCAGGCCTGTCGGGAATGGATTTGCATCCACCCCCATGGCCTTCTTATCTTTTGACTCAAACTTGAACTCTCCACGTTCGATCTTATCCTGAATATCATTTCGGAAGACCATGCAGTTGTTGGTGGTGTGACTCCACGAGTTATGATATTTGCAATACTCTCGGCCCTTCAAATCCTCCATTGGAGGAAGCTTATGGCCTGGATGAAGCTTCACAAGCTTGTCGGCCATCAGCTGATCGAAGATTGCCTCAGCCTTGGTAATGTCGAACGTGAAAACCCGGTTTGACTTGCCTGAAGACGATGTGAAGTCTGCCTTTTCCAACCTGCCAGCCTTTAAGAAATAAGGCTTCTTGTTGATCAACTCCGCGACAGCCACCTCTGCTTCATGCCTGGGCTCCATCGTGGCCACCTCATAATTGGGGTCCCTATAGTAGGTTCCCTTCGAGGCGGCCATGCGGTCTTGCTCCTGCCTTAAGATCTGCTCGTATCTTGCTGCTTTGGCTGATAACTCAAAGAGATCCCTGAATTCTGCCTCGTAAAACTTCTTCTTCAGCTCGAAGCTCAGGCCGTTTAACGCCAAGCGCACATATTCCCTCTCGGGCAGGGAGACCTTGCACTTAAATCTAACCTTCTTTAATCTGGCCAGATAAGTCTCCACTCCTTCGTCTGGCAGCTGGCACAAGCTTGAAAGGTCTGCCATTGTAACTTCTGGCTCCACCCTATAAAATTGTTTGTGGAATGCATCCTCCATTTGCCGCCAAGTCTGGATGGAGTTGGGAGATAAATTTATGTACCAAGTAAAGGCAGTGGCAGTCAAGGAGTTGGGAAACAACCTCAACTTCCACTCGTCCTTAGACCCGGCCTCCCCACATTGGACTTGCAATCGAGCAACGTGTTCCACCGTCGACTCCTTCGCGACTTCCCCATAAAAAATATGGAACTCTGGTACTCGAAAGCCTTTTGGGAACGGTAGTTGATCAGCCTCGTCTGAGTGGGGCTTGGTATAGATAGGCCTCCCCATAGGCCTAAATTCTGGACTTAACTGCTCCTGGAGCAATGCTATGATCTGGTCTCTGCTGGGTACCTGTTCGAGGGGGGGAGGCCTTGCATGCTCCTGGGGTGGCGGCCTGATCTGCACAGCGTTGGCTGGCTGTTGCTGGCCGTGCCATGCCCCCCGAGCATCTTGCTGTATGAATCCCACGTGGGGCGCCATATGGGGAATATGGCCTCCTCCCATTGGAGGAGGCCCGCCGTTTTGGTTTCCAAAAGTAGGACGTGGAGTGGGGCTTCCCCCCATCATGAAACGCCTATCCAAATTCTCAACAGGCCTTAATGGGTATTGGCCTGTTGGGTCTTGAAGTTGATGATGCACTCCGCCGTGAGCCGAACCTCCACCTGAACTAAAAGCCTGGAATCCATGTGGTTGCGGTGAAGTGTAGCTCCCGTGGGGTGGACGTCCAGAAAAACCATTAAACACCCCGAAGTGTGGGACCACGGGTGTTTGAGGGGGAAGGTCAGCAAGGCCTTTTGCCCTCCTTTCTTCCTTCATCATAGCCACCAAGTCACCCACGGATGCGGACACCGCATTTATGTTGGTTGTGAGCGACCCCATAGAAGCTGCAAGGTGCAGGTTTGAATCTCGAATCTCTGTCATTGCCGAACCAACATATTGAGAAATTTCTTTTGACATTTCCCGGTTAGTCTCCAGCATATAATTTCGTACACTGCCCATAGACTCGTTCAGGTCTTGGACGATGAGGAGAGGCTGTTCAAGGCCTCTGCCTAGCTCGTTATGAGTTGGTTGTTGAAGGATTGGATCCTCCTGAGGATCAGAAGCTGAAACGCCTTTCTGATTGTCTTTCTTCGCCATGATCACCCTTTAACGATAAGAGGCCCCACCGGGCGTGCCAAATGTTTCTCCACAAAAAGTTTCGAAACCGAATTGGCTTGGAATGCGAGGGCATGCCAGGACAAGTCTGTCTGAATTGTTTTTAAGGCCTTCGTGCCTCAAAACCTGACTTCTATCGAGTGATTGTGCTTGGCCTAAAGGGTAAGGCCTCGTGATGGTTCGTTGGTTGCCTTGTCAGGCTAAGGACTTAAAATATTTTCTACTCGTTGCTAGAACAATGAAAAGAAAGATAATGCAGTAAACAAGGATCAAACGAACTCCATTAACGGTTTAATGAAGCTTGGGTACAGGGAATGTGATAAAAACTTAAACTACTTTGAAGTGAGTACAAGTAATGCTTGAAAGAAATGGAAATGTAAGTGCATAAGCTGTGATCTTTTGAGGTCATGGACCCTTGCCAAGGCCTCCAAAACTGAGAATTATAGGAGGCACAGGCCTTGAGCTGCTTCAAAATACTCCAATGCATGGCTGCCATGTGGCCTTCTAGCAGAAGTCTAGGCTTGAGCAGCTTCAAAATGGTCCAATGAGGGGCTACTCTCTGAACAAAACGTGCCTTTCACTCCAAGAGAACGTCAAAGGCCTGAGAAACCTCCATTCTTTTTGCAAAAAGAATGTTTGCTCCTGTAGCATCCAGGCCTTTGAGCTACTTCAACACTTAAGCTGTTGCTTGAATGGACTCCCTCCGGGCCCACCACTGCTGAAGACCAATAATCCTATCATTTTATTGGACCTTGAATCCCCTGTGGGCCCTTAAACCCTTTGAACTTAACTCTTTACGGAAGAAGGATCAAGAATCAACAGCTTAGACAGTCTTGGGTGAGCTACTTGTGAGCAGCTTGCTTAGCTCTGCAAGAGTCATTCATTGGCATATTCATGGGTTGCATGCTTGCCACCTGTCGCTGGCCTTGCAACATGCTGAAAGAAACAGGGGCCCACTAATCCAGATCTTGAGCAGCTTGTGAGCAGCTTACTCAGACCTGTCTCAGCAAGAATATTCTAGGCCTTTGAGCTGCTTGTGAGCAGCTTCTAGGCCTTTAAGCTGCTTGTGAGCAACTTTAAGGCTTTATTCAAGGCTTTAAACGGAGCAGTAACAACGGTGGGCCTATTTCATTACTTGGCCCCGAACTTTTATGGGCCTTTGACCCATTGTAAGCCTTCTGAGCCTTTAGCCCGGTGAGAAAACCATGGCCTTCACTGATTTAGGCCTATTTCGTAAGCCTTGCTTTATTGTAGTGACCTGCTTTTAAGTTGGGCCTGGATGAAAACTTTAGATCAAGTGGACTAATTCAGGCCTTGGGCCTTTAACTAATTTGGACCTTTGAAAGGCCTTTTCACTTCTAAGAGTTGGGCCAGGCCTTATTTATTTGGAGTGACCTTTCGGCCCAATATCACCGGTAGCTAACTTTCAAGTCCTTCCCAAGCTTGAAATATTCAGCGAACGCCGCCTTCGAACCGTCCAATCGGCCTTCTGATTTTTTGGCCAAAAATGGGTGTAAACAGGTACATAAAAAATCGTTGAAGAGTGAAATACAAAGTGAATTAAAAAGGGCTAGCAATTAGGCGACGACAAAAATGGGACAGTAAAGAGAAAGGTGGCAACGGGCCAACGGCTAGAAATGGACGACAAGGGAAAGGAGGGACGGCAAGAGATAGGAGGCGACGGTGGGAGGGCTAGAGACCGGCGGTAGACGACAGCAGTGATTGCTTCGGTGACATGGGGGTGGGCATTTGATGGTGGCGGGGGTGGTGTGGGTGACTCAGTGGTGGTGATGAAGATGAGAAGCAGACAACGAGAGATAGGCGGTAGCGGTGGGTGGGCGAGAGAACGGCGAAAATGATAGATTCGGTGAAATGGGGGTGTGCGTATGATGGTGGCGGGATTGGGTGTCGGTGGTGGTGATGAAGATGAAGATGAGAAGCAGACCATTCGATGGGGGGAGAAATATTTTAGAGAGAGACGAGAGGGGGGGGGGGGGGGGGGGGGGGGGGAGGGAAGGAAGAGGATGAAGATTTTGGGAACTCCACCTTATCCGAACAAGTTAATTTCAAGAAGAAATTAAATAGGCATCCTATTTGGAGGACTTATTTAGGTGTTCATTTTAGTGGTTTTGAATACTTATGTTGCCATCCTGAAAATGCTTTGTTGCCCCATTATATCCCTAGTTATAGATTAATATAGTTATTGTATATTTAATTTCGTGATTATCCACAATTATTTAAGTTGAATCCCCATTTGAAACAATCAAATAGACTCCGAGTGCGCATTCAATAAATCTGGTTGATGATTCTGGACCATCACAACCAAGTGGTAGTGTAACGCTCTGAATTCTGGGAACGTTAAATAGGTAATTTTATTAGAAAAAACTAAATAGAGTCTGGCTTTTATTACACCATAATTCTCACAAGAGTACTTTTATAACACAGCTCCGCCTGCTCCTCCATCCTTGCCAGCTCTTCGGCTCCGAAAGCCTCCAGTATGTACAGCTTACCCTATTCATCTACAATAATCTGACACATTATACCAGCATCGCCACCAGTATAATATGTCAGGGTCACCAAAGGTAACACCAAGAGCTACGAAAGCTCAGCAGAACAATCTCATACCAGCTAACCCATAACTTACAAGCAATATGTCATATACAACAGACAGTAACAATAACACATCCACATTCGCTATTCAAACTATCGTAGGTGTCCATGATTTTTTGAGTTTCTCCTACGCGACTCATCGTAGACCGTGTCACCATTTTTCATATACCAAATCAACATTTCCAAAAGCATTTTTAACACACCCAACCTCGGTTCTGCCGTTTCGGTCTCCCGAGTATCCTCACAATAGTTCCGCCGCACCGGGTTCCCATTGGCACACAAAATTTGCATTGGCTCTTCTCCGCGGATAACCATGCCATATTACCAATGAGGCTACCACGTCCGGCCCCGTTGGCAATCTTCACAATGGGCTTCCAAGTCCGGCCACATTGCGAGTTGCGGTTTTCGCAATCCACACGATGGGCTACCAAGTCCGGCCACATCGCGATTTTCCATACACACAATAGGCTACCAAGTCTGGCCACATTGCGGTTTCAAAACATGTCTTGTCATTAATCACACCCTAGGTGTCATGTTTCTAACTTTCTCGATTCATGTGTCTTGTTTTCATGCATAGACTCCGTGGTAGGACTTTTTCTACTAAACAATCATAAATCATTCATTGTAATCTTGAAACTAAACTAGCAAGATCATTCAACTCTATATTATTTATCATGCTCAAGTATAACGCCACATGTTCCGACGCCTTTGGATGTGGGGACCACTTATGCTTTATCACACAATCACAAGTAACGCAAGTAATCCTAGCAAACATGTATGCATTCTCATAACCATCTTAAAGATCAAAATACAAATACTTCTAATCACACGTTAAATTCCTATCCTTAAAAATTCGTTCTTTCTTCCTTTGTGGAAAGTTCATAACAACATATGTTTATTGGATTAAAAGTCGATTGATTCAACATGCTCATACTTCCATTAGCGAAAATAAGTTTGTTAACTATCATGCATTCCAAACCTTATAGGCGACAAAAAACCTTATGTATTTTAAGAAAACAGTTGGGATATTATACTTAGAGATAATGAGGACAGATAGATCTGTCGTTCTTCTTGGCGGTAGTGACGACTACGGAAGGTAAGTTAACAATCGGGCGGAGTGACTACCTACAGTAAAGCTTTCCGTAGCTTCGAAAGAGAAAGGATTTCTCTCGAAACTAGTTCTTGTCTACACTACCTAACTTTTTGGATTGAGGGGGTGGTCTAGTGGTGGTTTAGTGGCGGTCTCAGATGGGTTTCTTGAAGAACTTGGAAAGAACTCAAGAACAAGGAAGAATAAGCAAGAAACAAGTAAGAACACAATATTTTCTAGGGAGAGAAGTTGCTAGGTGAAGGTGTGAGTTGAATGGCAAGGATGGGGTGTTATTTATAGCCAAAGTTTTGGCTATTACCCAATGAATAAAATTTTTCCTTGCAATTATTGTCCAATGGACAAAGGAATATTGGTGATAATTTGAAATGACTAGTCATGGGAATCTATTGTCTAATGGACAATATTTTCCCTAACATTTATTGTCCAATGGACAAAGGAATATTTGTGATAATTTGAAATGACTAGTCATGGGAATCTATTGTCCAAGGGATAATATTTTCCCTAATATTTATTGTCCAATGGACAAAAGGAATATTGGTGATAATTTGAAATGACTAGTCATGGGAATCTATTGTCCAAGGGATAATATTTTCCATAACATTTATTGTCCAATGGACAAAGGAATATTGGTGATAATTAGGGTTTGAGTAAGGTTGACAAGTTGACAAGACTAAACTTACTTCTTTTGGAAGTAAAGTAATGACATGGTCCATGATTCCTACTTGACTTGTCAAATCAATGCTTCATTGGCAAACCAATTTCTATTATCCAAGGTTACAAATTTTTCTACTATTCTTTATCCAATGGTCAAAGTGGTAAAGGTGAGGAATAGTGACAGTTACTATTCTTGACAAGACATAAAGGTGTCATGATGACTAGTACTATGCTCACATGTGCAAGTCTTATTGCTATGGAACATCGGATAATAACTACCCTCCAAATTATTAACAAATGGGTAAACGATGATGGTAATGTCAAGATTATTCGAGATAAGACAAGACATAGATTTGAGAGAGTATATTGTCCTATAAGTTGGGGACAGTACACTGGCACATGGATTGTGATAAGTACAATGATACATATACTTCTAATCACCTTATGAACTAATGGGTAATAATTTTGCTACTTTCTATTACCCAATGGACAAGCAATCATGTCATATTATTCATGACATGACAAGTCAAAGGTACTACAATGACATAGCTTTAACCAATGGTCACAAACTTTTCTAGGTTTTATTATCCACTGGATATGTAATCATGTCACACTATTCATGACATGACAAGTCTAAAGTACAATGATGGAGAGTCAATTCATGCTATTATCCAATGGACGATAGTTTTTCATAGTTTCTATTATCCAATGGATATATACATGGGTTCAAAAGATTTAACTAGGTTTCTAGGAAGGTTCATAAAGTCCACTAGGTTTAACTAGGGTTGGGAGGGGTTCATAAGGCTCAAAGATAGTCAAAAAAGTTCATCTAAGGTTAGGAGAATGTAACTAGGTGAAATGGTAACTAGGTTTCTCTAACTGATCGGTTGGAAACTAATCCTACTTGCCAAGTAGGATTTCTAGCCAAGAAATCTATTTTGCAAATTTTTATTTAACTTGCTAGGAAAATATAAAAGTGCTTCTACAAGCATATTTGTCTTTTGAAAAGGACTGAATTGTCCAGGATAAAAAGATATAATTTTATAAGTTTCAAATCTAATTATGACGGATTATTACAGTGTAAATTTTTTTTTTTTAAAGTAAGTCCAAGTAATTAAAATAAAATTCAAATATTTAACAAAATTTTTATTTACCGAAAATCAGGGTCGTTTCAGGTAGCCCCTTACCATCATCATCCCCTCTCGATAACCATGCAAGTGACAATCCTACTCATCCAAGTGACAATCCTACTGATGAAGTTGAAGTTTAATCAGATAAATTTGATGATGGTGAAAAAAGGTTAAGGAGTCCTTATTGGGCTCACTATAATAGGGTGAAAATTGGCGGGGTTTTACAAGGCCATTTGTAAGTATTGTGGAACAAATTTTTTAAGAGAAATAAGGAATGGAACTTCGCATTTGAAAGAACACTATATTCGAAAACACCAAAGAAGGATAACTTGAGGCAACAAGTTCTAACAAACAACTTCATGAACAAAGACCATCCTTTGCTACTAACTTCATATAGTTTTGATCATGAGACGGGAACTTGCAAGTGCCATAATCATGCAATATCCTCTTTCAATTGTGGACCATGTGGGATTTAGGAGGTTCTTCAACCTTTATTTAAGGTGCCGTGTAGGAACATAATGAAAGCTGAAATATTCAAGACTTATGAGTACCAGAGGGGGAAGACAATGAGTTTGGTGGTGAGTAATACAATAGATATTGGCAACTCTTCTTCCCAATTAAGTTCCATTGATGAAGAGTCACTATCAAAGTATGATGTCTATATGCTTAGGGAGTCGAAGAGAAGTAGGACAATCGATACTGCAAAATTAGAGTTGGATCATTATTTGTCGGAAGCTGCCTTGCCAAAATCCGCAGGATTTGATGTCTTGAATTGGTGGAAATCACATCAACCCAAGTATCCAATTTTACAAGCCATGGCTAGGGATTTGTTAGATATTCTGGTATCGACAGTTGCTTCTGAGTCCGCATTTAGCATAAGTGGTAGGTTGGTGAGTCCACATCGTAGTAGACTTCATCCCGATATGATTAAAGCCTTGATGTGTGCTCAAAGTTGGTTATGGGCTGCCAAAATGAAAGGTAATAAACTTAGTATCTTGTATTTTTCTACTTTAGTATAAACTAAAACAAGTACTTATGAATTTTTTACTTTTATATTTGATAGGTGAATCAACATCAGGGTACGCCACTATATTAGGTGATGTGGAAACGGGAGTTTCGTGCGTGACTCGTGAGGTAATTGGCATTTGTCTTACGTCTCTCGTGGTTTTAACATTACATATTGCTCAAATTAATTGAAATTTTTTTTTTGTTGATACTAATTCACTTTTTCTTCCCTTCAATTTAACATATATGAGCTTAAAAAATGGAAGTTGGCATTTCAAGATGGAAATTAGACTTGATTCTATTATTTTGTTTTTCCATCTCTTAATTCTGCAAATGGAACTTTGTTTTATTTCAAGATTTGTGATGTTGTGAGTGGTGACTAGATTGACTAGTGTGCATGAGGGATGGCCTCAACTTTGTTTCTTAATCTATCTTTGTTTGTACTTTTGCTTTGTAGTTATTTTGTGGTGTTATATTAATCCATTAGTAAATTGCATATATGGCAGCATGTGGCAGCTTTTTTGTTGTGAATGTTAGTAGCTGTTTTGTTGTGATTGACGTTTTTAAAAAAATGGTCCGGCTAACCAGTGCTACTATGCACCGGTTATTTTTTCAAAACTCTGACTGTTTTTACTTTTTCAGACCATAAAGTACATGAACTTCTCAATTCCCAATCAAGGGAGAAAGGACTGGCCACGTGCTTATCAATGTATTTTTAATTGACAACTTTGCCCTCAAACAATGGTTTACCTTTTCTGCTTACAATTTTTACCTTCTTCTTTCACTACTACAAAATGGTATAAAGATCACGGTCCAAAAATTAAAAAGATCTCACTTTTTGTAAAAGCGTAATAAAACGTTATGGACTATAGTTTTAATCTCAGTTATACGAAAAAACTGAGATGGAAAGATTTTTTAATCTCAGTAATCTAAAAAGTGAGATTGTAACTTGAAGAATAGATCTCATTCTAAAAAAACTGAGAGTATATATGTAAGATTATATCTCGTTTCGAAAAAGACTGAGATGAAAAGATTTTTAATCTCAATAATCTAAAAGTGAGATTGTAACTTAAAGAATAGATCTCATTTTTGAAAAACTGAGATTGTATATGAAAGAATATATCTCATTTCGGAAAAACTGAGATAAAAAGAATCTTTAATCTCAATTATTTAGAAACTGAGGTAAGTTAAAGAATACATCACATTTTTTTTAAGACTTGAGATGAAAGCTCTTATAGAGGAAAAATTGAAAGTCGCTTACCCCTTAATCGACTTTGCGCACAATACCCCTAAATAAATGTCACTCTCAACCATTCTACAAAAAAATATTTCGTCAAAAAATGGAGTACTTTCGGCGATGAAAATATATTTCGTAAATGGGTACCTTTGGTGACAAAATTTATGAAGGTTGCGTTTCGTCGCCAAATGTATTTCGAGTATAACTCTATGCTCAAAACTCCATTAATTGAGATAATTCAAATTGGGTTTGAACAATAACACAAAGGGCTACAACTTTCATGTTTATCAAAATTTCTAATTTTAATATTTAAAGGTTCAAAATGATGTTCGAAATATATTTTAATGTTAAACGCATATGTTATATATTAAATATTTCAATTATATATTGAAAAGTGTGTGTGGTTCAGTTGGTTGAAGCTTCTATGCAAAACTCAAGAGACATAGGTTCAAAACCCAGCAGGATAAATAAAGGGTGATTTTTTCCCTTAGGAAAATGTCACTTTTAATCTCGGTTTTTTCAAAAATTGAGATTATTACTCTCTAAACAACCACGGTTTTATAATGAAACTGAGATGTTAAGCTATTAAAGGTCACGGTTTGGTCATTTTTAATAACAGTTTTTATGTTTTTAGTCACGGTTTTAATGAGTTTTAATCACGGTTTTTATCCTGTGGTTAAAAGATAGGGACTTTTAGTTACACCGTGATAGACCACGGTTTTGAATGCGAGATTAAAAGTGAAAGATCACACTAAATGACCGAGGTCTTTATCTATTTTTGTAGTAGTGTTTTTTTATTTTTGTTATTGGCATCTGTCTTTACCTTTTCATTTGATTGACATGTCTTTACCCTTTTATTTTTTTCGTTTGGGGCTGTAAAACTCCAACGTCGATTTTTAATACATTTTTGTATTTATTTCTCCCCACTCAAACCTCATTCAAAACTCAAAACGAACAAGTTAGTTTCCTTTAAAAAAAATCAACTTGGCATTTTGTTTTTTCTTTATTTAAATTTTTTTCGTATTTATTAGTTTTACAATTTTTAATTTTTTTTTATTTTTGTGTAAAAGTTTGTGAATTATTAGTTTATCTCGACAAGCTAATTATCAAGAGTTGTATTCTATTCGCGTCATTTCATGTTAATGGGTCGACACGAAAAGTTAAACCGTTATACGAGTTCTTATTGAGTTATGCGAGTCTAAATTGTATCGCCGGTTTGGCTAACGGGTAGCACAACTGCATTTCTTTTTGAGGTGGTTGACAAGTCCAAGTCAAAGTTTCCAAGCAAAATTTACACAAATCAGATGAACTACACCTGAACCCAAATATCTTGTATTTTAGAACTTGAACAACACCAAAAGTGAATAGAAATGCCTAAACACCAGAAGCCACAAATAAATCAACTCGTAAGTGCATAATTAAGTGAGAACTCGAACAATGCTAAAAATTCCATAAACCATCATGTTCCTGCTACGTTTCAAGAGTTAATCAAGGGGGAAGGACAAAACGAGGGAAAAAAGGACCCATGTAGGAGGGGTTAATAAAGAGTTTTTGAATTACCTCAAGTGTAATAGAGAGCTCTCCGATCTTCCAGTCGATCAAAACAAGTTTAGGAGATGGAGAAACAGAGAGTTTAGAAAAAAAGGTGAAAAAGAAATGCCTGTGATGCCTATGGCGTCTAAAGAGGTATTTAAAGAGGGAAAAAAAAAGAGGGGGGGCGGGGGGGGGAGGATGGGGAATGCTTGGGGAATGGCGCACATTACTTTTTCTGATTGAGTTATTGGTTATTTTGTTATTAGTTACAAAACTAAGGGTAAATTTGTAAAACATGTTAGAAGTCTTTGAGGTGTCATTATCCAGTACAGAGAGAATTGGAAAGCTGCCCAATTCACTACAAGAAATTCAGGATCTCCCAACGGTTTTTTTCGCAACGGTTGAAAAAACCGTCGGTATAAATGGTGTATAGTAACGGTTTACAAAACGTTACTAGAAACAGGACTATAGCAACGGTTTTCATGTGACCATTAGTAGATTACAACACTATAGCAACGGTTTTTATTTACCATTACTAAAAACTGGACTATAGCAACAGTTTCCAATAACCGTTACTATAAACTGGACTATAGCATCGGTTTTCATTAACCATTAGTAGAATTTTACAACGCCAAAACCAATTTTTCTTTCATGCGATCGGTTTTCCAAACCCGAACTAATGATCAAGACTGTTGATTTTATTTTTCATGTTGATTAAATCATTCTCGTACAAATTTGGCTCGATCGGATTTAGAAAATTTCTTTATCGATATACAATTTCATTAATAAAATGAGTTTTTTTGTCCAATAAGTGTGTATCGATACTCGATTAACTTCGTTCTTGAACATACTTTAGCCATTCGACCATGACACAATCATGATGATCGAGACCGTTGCTTCATTCATTTTGCGATTAATCATTCATCTTAACAAGAATAAAAAAAAGTATAAAATTGTAGACCGAAGTTGAAAAAAATATCATATAAGATGACACTAAAGACAACAAATGTTAGTTATTTGATATTTTTTCGCCCATACTGATTTTTTAATGCTTTTAATTGTATTTTTATTTTATTTTTTAGACTCATCTCATAGAAATGACTGACCAATCAAAAAAATTTATGTGAATGGAACAAAAATTTAGAAAAGGCGAAATTAATATTGAAAAAAAATTAGGAAAAGCGAGGTTTTTATTTCTTTGTATAGTATAAACCGGATTTTAAAAAAACAGGATTAAAAAAATCCGGTTAGTATAGTATAAATATTAAAAGGTGTATGATTTTATACAAGTTATGGGCTAGACAGATCACGCGCGCACACGCGAGGTCGGCGGTTCGATTCTCAAGAGGAGCAAGATTATTTTCGCCAACCACGCGGGCGCCATGTGGCTGCCACATGGAGACTTACGTCACATAGTGGTTGGTTTTTAAAAAAAATGAAAATTGCCTTTGGCAGCGGTTATAAGCGTTGCTAATGAAACCGTTAGTAAAAAAAAAATTGTACCAACGCTCGTCAAAATCGTTGCTATACCTCTATAACAACCGATATATTGCAACGGTTTGACCAACGGTTCTCCAACCGTTGGTATAGCCTAAACGGGTCTCTACCAACGGTTTTTGGGTTTTTTGGCGATGCTTCAGCCGTTGCTATAGAATGATTTTCTTGTAGTGATTGGACCCACATATCCGGTGCAACATTGCATCGGTTAGCATTTGCCTTAAAAAAAGAAATTGATTGGGGTATAAAATGGTTCACTGATGGCTATTTTGAATGTTGGCAGCATGTTGATTGAGGCTTTTAAAAAAAGAAAATGATTGGGCTATGAAATGGTTTGGTTAATTGATTTTGTTACCAGATTTCGGTTATTCATTTGGTTCGGTAATTACGCGATATCCGTTCGATTCGGATATGGTCACCCAGTTCCCTCCCCGTTCGGTTATCAGGGCGGATGTAGAGACCCGTATTTTTTGAGACCGTATTTTTTTCTTCCGCAATCGTACGACTTGTCGAGATAGACGGTATGGATTTACGGTGCGGCGTGTTCGTGGAAGGATATAATAGTAATTACGTGAGAGGTGCACGTGTGAGTGTGTGGCACGAGAAGCAGGGGATCCCTCCCCAACCTTTATCTTTTCCGGGGAGAATAATTCTCCCATTTCTCTCCCTCACTCTTCGGCTCACTGTCTCTCTCTCCTCTCCTCCGAAATTTTCTCTCCTCTCTTCTCCCTTCGATCTCAACACCTTATAGCATGATTCCGGACAAAGTCCAAGAATTAAAGTTGTTCTACGGAGCGCTGGCTTTGTGAATATTCAAGAAAAATTACGATCGGACCACGTGGGCTTCGGTTGACTTGGTCAAAGGGGTCGGGTTTTGCTCAAAACCCTTGAGGTAGGGATTTCTTACTCTTGTTATGCGTTTATACGGTGTTTATGTATCTAGATCGTGCTTTGTTTCGTTGTTTGAGGTTGTTTGTTCCATTTCCGAAAATCTGCAGAACAGGGTCTCTGTTTTTGGGGTTTTACGCCTTCTTAAACTCCTGATTGAATTTTGGTTCCTTCATATGAAATAGAGTAGACTTAGAGCCCGTTCTAATGCCGCTGGAATCACTCGAAACCGTTGAGAATTGAATTTATGGTGATTTTTAGAAAACTGGTCTGCAATCTGTCTCGTGTTCTGGATTTCAGTCTGCTTCGGATGGCCATAACTTCCTCGTCCGATGTCCGTTTTATGCAAACTTTATGTCGGTTCGAAGCTCTTAAAGTTAGCTTTCATTTGCCACTGGAATCGCCGTAAAATTCTTAGTACATCCAAAGTTATGATCATTTGAGTGGAGGTGTGTCAATCTGTCACGCAGATTCGTATCGCTTCGGTAAATGCCTATTTAACCGTCCTTGGACTGCAGATTTGACTAGGGTTCCTTCATACCTTTTAAGCTTCATTCACTTGCGCAACTTTTGGGACTAGAATCGTTCAAAAATACTAAGAACTCGGATTATTATGATTTTTAGAAGATTGCCCTGTAATCTGAAAGTTTGGGCAGCGTACAGAGCAGTGTTTATTCATCGTTTGCTATGGTTAAATGATGTTGTTGGTTATGGGTCCTTATGGGTTTTAAAGATTGGTAAGTTGGTGAACTTTTGGCGTTGAAATCATTGAAAAATATTGAGTATGAAATTTTTAATGAATTGTCGAACACTGACCGCTCTCTAGGACAGTTTTGGTCCGTTGATTCTCGTTCGTCTGTTTTGACTCTCAATCACTTCTAACACATCTAAAACACTTTGAACCATCCCTAAGCTTGGTTGCTTGTCCTTTGGTGACTCATTGATCGTTCCCCTTCCCTAGGGATTTGTTAAGTGTAAGTTTAGTATTGTCATGAACGGATGGGTACTTTAGAAACTGCTTGTGAGTAGCATGCTGTATAGGTGCGGGGATATATTTAGAGGTATGGTGAAGACGTTTGTATTTGCTAATTTGCGATACGGTAGATTATTGGTCTTGTAATGCCATGCGATAGATTAGATGGCTTTGGATTCGATTGTATGACTTGATGTTTGTGAAATGGAAAGTGAAATGAATGTGAATATCAAATCGACACGGAGAATTTTCAAGGCCTAACCTCAAGGTAGGTGCTTGGCAGGGGATATCAGGGTCCCATAATTAGCCTGGCAGGAGCTAAAAGCTCATATTTCACACTCAAGGCCTAACCTTCGAGGTAGGTGCTTGGCAGGGGATATCAGGGTCCCATAATTAGCCTGGCAGGAGCTAAAAGCTCATATTTCACACTCAAGGCCTAACCTTCGAGGTAGGTGCTTGGCAGAGGATATCAGGGTCCCATAATTAGCCTGGCAGGAGCTAAAAGCTCATATTTCACACTCAAGGCCTAACCTTTGATGTAGGTGCTTGGCAGGGGATATCGGGGTCCCATATTTAGCCCGGCAGGAGCTAACGCTCATATTGAACACTCAAGGCCCAACCTTCTAGGTGGGTGCTTGGCAGGGGATATCGGGGTCCCATAATTAGCCCGGCAGGAGCTTCGGCTCAAGACACACACGATGAGATGGTGTTGGATACATGAAAGGTGGGAATGGTTCTAGTGTGAGTCAACGGATTCTGATATTCACGCTCGAATTACGGATCTTGACCTGTATTGGTTTGGTTTTGGTTTTCACAAGTCATTTTGAAGTAAAAATGAAAGTTTTAAGGGAAAGAGAGTTGATATTCCGTAAAGTGAAATTGTGATAGATTGTGGTGTTTATGCATGTAGTAAATGAGGTGGTTGAGAATCTATTGTAAGTTTGTTTGGTTTGATGTGAACTTAGTATAGCCTTGAGTTTGACATGAGTCTGACAGGAATCACGATAAGATGCTTAGAACATAGAAGTCGATATCCATTTGTCTATTGTGGTAAATCCCGGTTGTTCATAAAACTTATTCATCTCCGGTGCATATTTCATCTCATTTTCGTATAGCTTGTGTAAAGATTTCTCTACTGGGCGCGTGTTTGCTCAAACCTATTATCATTTCAGGTACAACACAAGGGTAGTGACATGAAGTGCATGGAGTGCATCTTTGCATTAAAAGGGGTTTTCAGGAGCTAGCTATATATTTGTAAATCAAATTGTATTGTAATGTACTGGAATGTCTTAATTTGAGGCGTTGTATTTGTGGACAAAATTGAGGATTTGGGAACAGTATTGTATTTTGGGATATCGGCTATACTATAGTGAGGATTTATACTTCAAATGGTATTGTTATTTATGTTTAAAATCGAGGACGTGACAGCGGATATGAGTGGTATATCGGTTTCGGGAATTGGGGACGGAAATCCCAATATCCGCCCCGAATGCCATCCCTATTCTCTCACCTCACCAGCCATCAATATCTCATTCTTGTATTTTGAATGCATATATATATATATATATATAGCAGTTTAAGGTACATCTAAAAATAATATAAAAAAACACCCCAAATCTCAAATTCCGTAGTTCTCGATCAAATTTTGATGATCCGAGCTGCTCAATGTGTGTAGAACGTGATTTTAAGGGTACCCATGAGAAATCGGCAAAAAAGAAATACCGAGAAGTGCTTGTTTTGAGTAGTTTTTAATTGAACCGTTCATAAAATATGAACTAAAAACTGCTCAGATCAAACTCTTCCCGGTCATTCTTTTTTGCTAATTTCTCGTTAGTACCCTTAAAATCACGTTCTGATCACATTAAGTGACTCAGATCATCAAAATTTGATTGGAAACTATGAGATATTTTTATAAATGTCCCCGGAACCGCCTATATATATAATATATACATATATATATATTAATATATATATACACACACACACATACAGTAAGCTTCTAATAAAGGCGCCCTTATCGTAATACAGTAAGAGCTTCCCCTTTTCTCCTTTTTTCCGACCAAATTTTGATGATCCAAGCCGCTCAATGTATTCAGAACGTGATTTTAAAGGTACTTGCGAGAAATCAGCAAAAAAATGATCGGAAAGAGCTTGATTTGAGCAGTTTTTATTTGAACCGTTCGATAAAACACAAACAAAAATTGCTCGGATCAAGCCCTTTTCGGTCTTTTTTTTTTTGGCTAATTTCTCGCGTTTACCCTTAAAATCACGTTTTGAACACATTGAGCGGCTTGGATCATCACAAATTGGTCGGAAAAGGGACGTCCTTACCGTATTACGGTAAGGGCGCCCTTATTAGAAGTTTGGTGTGTGTGTGTATATATATATACTAGCGAATGCCCGTGCCTAAAGGCACGGATGAGCGTGACTTAATATTGCTTCAATTGACAAAGCCAACTAATAATATCAATTACTAAATTCTGATCGATGAATCAAATTTAAATTCAACAAATCAAATTCTACGTTAAATTTAACATGCAAAATGGAAATGAACCACAAAACATGGGTTAGATCTTTTAAAGATTTAGCTGCAAAGAGTATTCCCAAAAGGAGAGAGACTAAAGGCACATAAGTGAAAATGCCATGAACATGTATTTATTGCTCCCTTGACATTGAGGTTGCTTTCTTTTTCCATTGTACAGTATTTATGTTCTAGCAAATTTTTCGGTACCCAAAAACAATCAAGCCCTAGGATCTGATCTTATGCCTAGATAACTACATAATACACAAAGGTGTTCAAATAGGAGATGGTTAGGCCTAACAGTTGACCCATATTTCAGGTTCCAAACTTGAGGTGCATGTGAACTTGTCCAGTAACTATGGAGCCATTTGCCTTCTCTGGTTTTGTAAACACCACCAAAACCTCATTTTCCTTTACTTTCATCCGTGTTTAGCTTAAGAGTTCCTGCACCAGGAGGATACCATTTAACTAAAATAGGAGAAGTAGCAAGAGGATTTGGAGGAGGGGAATTTAAATGCTTCAACACATTTAGATTTGTAAGACTCAATTTTTCTACAACTTTCTGGAACATTGGAATCAATTTTATCAAAAAACTCCTATTTCTATCTTTCCAAATATTCCATAGGGTAATTGGAAAGAGAATACACCAAGGAAATACACTTTGGTACTTTCCTATGCATCCAAGTTGTGTGGGGTATTCAAGCCCCTCGATCCTATAGAACTGCTCACACCATTCCTCTGCAACTGTATCGATATAAGTTGAAGTATCCATTTTTAGATTATGGTCTAGTCCAAGTGCAGGAAAATAAAGGGAAGGGTGGGGTGGGGGGGAGGGGGCTTCTTCAAACAATATCACATTATTAATGTGAATAGAATATCTCAAAAGAATTGATGATAAGAACCGAAGGAAAGCATACTATGAAGCACAGTAGAACGACGTACTCAACCCCAACTCATAAAAACGAAACTTGAAAATTAACAACACATTCCATTCTAAAATCAACTTACCTAGAAAGATAAACTTTTTCGATCAGGGTACCATATCAAACCAGTTAAGTAGTTACTACCAACTTCAACTTAAAATACAAAAAAGTGTAACTCATTCTTAATGATGTCGCGATACTTCATTGGTAGAAAACACACGCCTGCCTCAAAGAGTTATGCAATACCTAGCTCCAGCTCATTGAGCAAAGTATGTCATGACCCACCACCCTTCATGCCTACTACTTTTTAAAAATAGACCGCTGCTATGTGTTGGTTTATATAGAAATTAAAATAAAAGTAGACTGCCACTTTTTGATAGCTAGACATTTAAAGCGTGTCTACAATTTTTAGAAATCTGTGTCCGTGAGCGTGCTACATAGCAATGGATGCAACAATCAAAACTGAGCTAATTTCATTTCAAACATTTGGGATTGAACTATTAGGACTAAAAGAGGAACTCACACATCTAAAGAGGCTCATAAGTCATAAGACTTAAATGCTTCTCTTTTTGTGATTGATTAAGCAGAGAAAACAAAATGGATATTTAAGGGCTTCTTACCTTGAACCAAAACTCACCCTCTCTGTTTGTACTGTTGGATGGGTAGGTCAACTTGCTAGCTGCACAACCACAACTTAGCCTCCCTGTTTGTACCGGGCGATGGGCATTTCAACAAAAACTGCAAAGAAAGCGAACAACTTACAGCAAAACCATAAAAAATAAAAACTACTTTTCCCATCAGAAAGTCTGCAATTAGAGAGAAGCGAGTCCTGTGTATTGAAAAGGTCCCCATGTGAAAGGAGCGTTGCAAATAACAGTTAGATGGCATGTTGAACCAAAAGTTTGTAAAGAGTGCTCATATCAAAGAACCCCCGTACCTCATCATCAATAATATCTCCAACATTAAAGGGTTCAAGCCATTTCCCAGCAAGCTGTTCATTTGCCTTGCATCACCATTGATATAAACTTTCCTGCCTTCCAAACTGAAGCACATGCATCTTTGAGATTTTGGAACCATAATCCTAACAATATGATCAATTAAAGAAACCAAAATATCAATCTCAAGCCGCAACTAAGTATTATATTCTAAACAGTAAATGGTAACAACTATAAGGTGAGTTGAATCAATACCATGACTAAGAGAATACATCAAATAGAGGGGAAAGCTGAATTAATCCCCCTCCTTTTTACGGAACAACAACTTTTGATCCTCGTAGTGTAGTCCTGTCCACCCTGAAAGCAAACATTGGTCAAACAAAAGACTATACACAGTTGAGCAAACATTGGTCAACTGACAAAATCAAACCACGTTGCAGAAGGCATAATAGTTGAAGCTAATGAACTATGACAGAGCAATTTTACTATCTAGTCTGAATTCTATTTGTATGAGGCATTTTTACAGACACTTTGGATGCATTAAATTAAAGAACATTCGGTTTGCCTGCAGACTACCGCGTGAACAAACTGATTACAAATTGGGTATACACAATGCATGTGCAAATTGGTCCTATTCTATACTGCAACTAAACATGTGAACTGGTCATGAATCAACGTACTGGAAAAATCATTTGATACGAAAATAATACAATCGGATTATACAATTTGCCTCTTTGTGTGTATACAATTTGTCTCTTCGCGAAAGACAAAAAAAAAAGTTATCAATGATTACCTCTTCTAGGAGTTAGTCTACAATTTGCCTCTTCACGATGTAAGTTGAGGTCTCGTTCTATATTGTGTAGTTTTAATAACCCGTAACTATCTCTCTCCCGTCATGGACGAAAAGAAAACTGTTTGTCATTCTGGGATGTAGGGGTTGGATAATTAGCCGTGCTATTTTGATAACCCGTAACTATTTGTTTCCAATTAGGAGTCAGATTAAAGCATGATACTTACTTGAAAGACAGTGATTAGGGCGGGAGGAATTAGTAATTGTTGTTGGGAGGAAGCAGTAATTTGCGATCGGCCGGCGCAGGGAGAGCGGCGGCTGCGCCGTCCGTCTCTGGTTGTTGAGCAAGAGAGGGAAGCGGTGCCTAACCTACGTGATGGGTGGAGGCGGAGGCAGAGGCAAAGCTGCGTTAGGGGGAGGCCGTATTCGGAGAGAGAGGGAGAGGGAGAGGGAGAGAGGGTCTGGAAATCGGATCGTATTCGCAGAGAGAGAGAGAGAGAGAGAGAGAGAGAGGAGTCTGGAAATCAATTTCCAAAACAGACGGGGCATATTAGACGGGGAATGCATGTTTGGGAGATGGTTAAAAAAATGAAGTATTTATGCGTCTTGCCATTGTAAAATGGAGGGCGTAGATTTATGCACAAAGAGGGGTAAATCTAGAGCGTTAGTTGTCTTTTAGATTCAAACACAGCTCTGTTTTATTATATAGATATATATATATATATATATATATATATATATTAGTTGCTTACTAATCAAACGATTGATAAACTCGAGAAAAAGAGACAAAATTTGAATAATATTGATAAAAGCTGCATAATCGTTAGGTTACAAATCCTTATATAGGTCCAAAACCCTAAAAATAAAATCAAAAAATAAAAAGTTCTAAAATTTGGAGCTTTTCCCAAAATTGAAAACGGGAAGAAAAACAGGACTTTCCCAAAAAGAAC
The DNA here is from genome assembly GCA_019656295.1 of Rhododendron mucronatum var. ripense. Taxonomy (NCBI): domain Eukaryota; kingdom Viridiplantae; phylum Streptophyta; class Magnoliopsida; order Ericales; family Ericaceae; genus Rhododendron; species Rhododendron mucronatum. Next base: position 2,629,717 of record BPLT01000002.1, read on the forward strand.
CAACTAATAAGGAATTACAGTGTAAAAGTTGTTAACGAACTAAAACTTTCCTATAACGGCAAAATAACGCAATTGAGGGCTTAAACAAATGATTCAGGTTGAAAAACACCAAAACACCACACGTCACAAACTTAGGGTGGTGAGTCTTGATCACAGCGCAAAAATAAGTCAGCCCACCAAGTTTGGGCTCGATCTAAGCTCATCCGAAAGGTGCAAAATCGGATAATTTGCAATTAGACAACGTTTGGACTTTCGAGGCTTCAACCGGTCCAATTGATCGTAAAATTGGACATCCACGTATTCTACATCATAATTGGACAAGGAGTTCATCCATCCAATGCGTTGTACTAGTGAAACAAGCCACATATAGTTGTGTTTTCCTAGTTTGTATTGACTATAGAGTTTTTAAATAAGAGAAATTTATATAAATGGTCCTCCTAATTTCATTCTAGTCTCATTTTTATCTTCTAAGTATTAATTGCAACTCTTTTGACCTTCAAGTTTGATTTTTGTATTAAATTGGTCCAATTGATAACTTCTGTCAACCAAACTGGATGGAAAAAATCATATTGATGTCAGTTTGGATGTTGTAGTTTGTATCAAGATTGGTCCAATTAATTGATAACGTCTGTCCTCAATCTGATTTTTTTCCGTCCAATTTGGCTGACAGACGTTATCAATTTGGACCAACTTGGTATAAAAATCAAACTTGAAGATCAAAAGAGTTACAATTGATACTTAAAGAATGAAAATGAGACATGGGTAAAATAGAAGGACCATTTCTATAAAATTCTCTTTAAATAAATATTGAGCTATGTAGTTCGCTACTTTTTCCAATTGCATGTCATCTTTGATCTTGTATTTTCCTTCTGTTAGTTTGTTTTATGTTGATTTAAGTTAACTGGTGGATATACTTGAGCTATTGTTTTTTTGTAGTTGAAATTTTTCGATTGAGGTTAGCCTTCAAGAGGTTAGAAAGACAAAATTAGCGAGCGTGCCTTCAAGCACGGGTATCCACTAGTCTCATACAAAAAGCATCAAAGTAAAATTGGCCTCACCAATCAAATGCATTATTGACAGTTATAAAATTTATCATTAAAAGAGTACTTTACTGTGAGACCCCATATTCAGCCAGGAAGTCCCACGTCGGTGGGTTTTACTAAAGTTGACATAGTATATAAGTGATTTTGACCAGCGAATGTATAATTTGAGATTAATTCTTTGAGTCACGTGGTTAGGTGAATGGTTAGCAAGTTAGGTGGGGTGGGTCATTACAGTTGGTATCAAAGCACAAACCTAGTCTAGTGGTGGGAGCCACCTTTAGAATCTGGTACAAGTACATTGATTGTACTGCACAGAGTTAAATGCCATATGATGGCCACCAGAAGAAGGTTGCTGGGCCAATGCACATAAGGTGGGTGGATAGTGAGACCCCATATTCAACTAGGAAGTCCCACATCGATGGGTTTACTAAAGTCGAAATAGTATATAAGTGATTTTGATCAATTACTATATAACTCAAGGTTAATCTTTTGAACTACGTGGTTAGACGAATGGTTAGCAGGACAACTGGGACAGGTCATTACTTTTGCTATCTCACTTTACAATTTGAAGAACGAGTTTTTTTTAGTGCATTCTACTATCAAATTTTGTATTTTTTTTTATAGCTTAAATATGTACTCCAACACATTCTTGTAATACAAAAAAAATAGGATTTGGGGTTTGAGGGATGCTAATTTTTTTTTTTTTTTTTTTAAATTAGAGGTTGGTCCTCCTTTTGAGGCTTGTTTCGATTCCAATCCTGAATATTATTTTCAAACCTAAATAGGCTCGGTTATTTGCATTAAGACATTTTTGCACAAATCGACGACTCCTATGATAATATCCTCTGCTCCATTCTCTCTCCAATAGAATCTGCTCCCCGGCCCCTCTCTCTCTCTCTCCTATCCCAGTCATCACGTCTCCGGTCCCTCTCTTTCTCTCCCCCCTCTCTCTCCTTTCCCATTTGTAACTCTCATTGTTCGCACACGCCTTCAACCAAGCGGTCCAAGCCCTCGACGAGGTGTCCGCCATGATCCAGGAGGTTGATGACAACGGCCACATCGACTCCGACGAGGTCCTTGAGAACCTGAAGGAGGCCTTCTCCTTTTTTTTTTTAAAGATGAGGCCTTCTCCTTGAATCAAGATCAATTTTCAGGATTACGTCGACGATCGCAACGGCGAAAATCACGAAGTCGCACCTCTCAAACCCAGCCGCGTCGTATCACCATCATACACAGTTCCCAAGTCAAGGTCTGAATCCGCCGCCGCCCTCAGCGGCGACAACGACGACTATTTTTAGAGGATGCTCATCAACGGTGGTAGCAGGTTTTGAAAGTGTCGCCATCGTGAAAGAGCCAAATGGCTATGAATTCAAATTACTCCAGAGACAACCCACTCCTCAAACACTTTCTCGAGTAATGCTTCATGTCGGATAACTCGATCGTATTTGCTTTTCGAGTTGATCCATTAGGGGTTATTCGGATGAATAAGCCAAAGTGACTTATTTTGTCCTTATTCAAATTTTTTTCGTATTATTTGGCTTATTGTCAATTTTTTGGGGATTATTGTATCTTCATGACAAGAGGAATCTAAAAAGTAAAATTTTTTGACCGAAATTCAATTTTTTAATTTTTTTGAATAAAGACAAAACAATTGGCTTATTTTCGTTTTTTGTGGCTTTATTTGGCTCAAAAATGGAGGGAAGCCAATGGCTTTTTAAGCCGAACAAGGCCTAATTGTTGGAACATTGAAAGATTTTAATAAAAATAAATTAAAATACTTATTACCTATCATTACTTTTCCGTTACAATATTAGTGCATAAATGTTGTTGGTTACAAAAACATAAAAGTGATATTTATTCCTATCATTATATATATCAATAAATGGGTTTTAATCCAATAACTTCTATATATATGGGTTTTGACTAGTGTGAAAAGTAGTGAAAGTGAAGAAAGTATTTGGAGAGTATACACAGATAATGAAAGAAGGTTTTAGAATATTCTTATACTATTTTTATAGAGTTGGGCAACTCGGTTTGTGACTCGTTCAAACCTCTCGGTGGTCGTGAACATCGGGCGAGGAATGCTTGTGAGCGCTTGGGTTTAATCTTGGGGCTAGTACACTCCGGTGGAACCTTCACGAGGGGAGGAATATTAGCCTTAAGACAGTGACTACACGACTCTCAATCTCACAGGCAACATCTTTCCGACTTTCACTATTTTCATACTCTCATGTTTTTCTAGTTTGTGTTTCTACGTTCATGTTGTCCAATGATTCTTGTTATAAAATGATATTTGTGAACCAAAATTCTAACAATTTAAGGCTAATATTTATCTCCACAACAAATTGGGAAATTCACGCTGATTTTAGCTTGGGAGTTTGACTGAATAGATTTCGGCCTTTAGTCAGTACGCACGTATTGACATTTATGAGTCTTCCATATATGCTCGCATGTGTTTGATTGTTTTGTAGAAAATAAAATTTCTATCAACATCCCATACAACTAGTAATTGAGATGCATATCCGAATGATTTTGTGGGTTTTACCTATTGCCCGACCGAAACAATATTTACTTGGTCGTTGCTAAGCAAAAGGCGAACACTAGATTGTAGTGGTTTTGTTGCTTAAGAATCAAGGAGTTTTAATTGGTAGTGGTTTTAAATCCTGGTCATATATGTATTTACAAATTGTTCTGAAGAGATATGTTCCATTGTTTAGGAAAAGGAAAAAGAAACGGTTTGTGTTCGTTTACATCAACAGTTTGGAGACGAAAACCAATTTTTATAGTTTGAATCAATTCTCTTATATTTGAACACAATTTAATTATATTATTTCTGATCCCTTTAAAAGGAAGAACTCTGTTTCTGTATTAGATCGTTTTGAATTCGTCAACTCAACCGGCGAACAAACATGAGTTGGTTTGAAACAGTATTTGGAAGAGAACAATTCAGGATTTGGTTTAGTCCAAAGTGAGGCTAGTCTTCCAAAAGGGAAGAAACAGAACAGAGTAATCAACTCTCTGGGAAAACGAAGAAGAAGTCAATTCATAGTTCCTCCTAATGTATTTTTTGGGAAAAGTTGGTCTAAGGGGTAAGAAAAGAGTATCTCATTCTGAGTAAAGAAAATAAAATCTGACCTGTGAGTGATTTATTTTAATTAGTTGTATCTCTTAAAGTTTGGCGGTTTCTGCTAAAACTGTCCAAATTTATTATTGCAAAATAAATTTGGAGAATTGATGTGACCCTTCATCTCGTTGTGTATGGTACCACGGAGCAACGGATTTCTTTGATTTACGTTTAAAATTTTTAGCCATCTGTGAAATAAGGAGTATGACACAATAAATAACGAGGTGTGATTTGGCCTTGAAATAAATACTATTGCAGCTACTTCCTTCAAGGTTTTATTAATTTATCACTTTGGTTTTTGAACCTCATAACTTGTTTCTTATATCATAGTGGTTTGTGACACACAAGTATCCTGAAAAAGTTGAACCATACGCTTATAAACTTAATAGTGTAATTAGTTTTCTATTACACATACACAAGTGTTGTATCATTTAATTGCCGGTGCAACTTGAAATTAATATTAACTGTCTTAAGAAAATAATTTCAGTTATGATAGTTGATGTTTGCATTTTGTTACCGTTTGTGTGAATTTCCTCACTACCTCTCTCCGTTGTTTGGTTAACATTATACAAGTGAATGTCTTGGGGGGAAAGGGAAAAAAAAAAAACAGCTTAAACCCAGCCATAGGAGAAAAGGGAAAATGGAGAAAGAGAAAAGAAGTCATTTCAGTGGATAGCATGAGTTATTTCAATCTTGAGTGTGCATTTGTTTCGTCTTTCTAAGGGCCTATGTCTCGTAAAGCCTAACATAGTACTGTTATAGAATCATGCGAATTGATTTGACGTTGGGTTGATAAATTTCTGTGGAGGAAAAAAAGAAGAAGAAGGTAGTAGTCTGGCCGAGCTGGAAGGAAAATCAAAGGCCCTGATTTAATTCAAGATATTGTTCTTGAAAACCTTCTTCGGAAAATAAAGGGGAGAGGAAAGCACAACACCCATTATGAATCATAGTAGAACAAGCTGTTTTCTTTTACAATGCGATGATTTTCCGAAAATCTCTATTGTGGTGAGTATAGACACCATGACTCCTACACCCGTGAAATAACTGTTAACATAATTAATGTTGTTTGTTGCATGATGAATAATTAGTTTATCATCATTAACGAATTTGTTTTGTGTAATGTTCGACTAGCTCCTTATGACCAAGTTTTCTAGGGAACCATTGATGTCAAATATGGAAATCCTACGGTACGTTTGATCTTGTTCTATGGCTGTTGAATAGCATTTATTCTTTCGTGCTAGTTTCAAATTTTATTGATCCCTTACCATATGGTAAAAAAAAATGGTTTTTTGTACTGCATATAAATAGCTAACTGGTGATTCTCTTTTGTACCGATCGATTCTCAAGAATAATTTACGCTAGCTAGAGCCCTGAGGCCGTGTGACCTCATAAAAGACTAGGTGTAATTATTATATAGCTACATCAATTCATCACTATTGATGTAATATATTGATGAAGCACCTGTAATATTTTAGTACTCCATTTACCCGTTCTATTATGTTGGCCTAGGAATTATACTCTATCGCATTACAAATGTCGAGCCCTTTTAATTGACATATTCTTGAAGTTCTATTTAGCTATACTTGCATATGTGATACTTACATTACTAATATGTGCTTTCAAAAGGCTCTTGATCCAGAATTAATAGTTCATAATATGTGATCAATTTTTCAAAAATATGTTTTGTGCTTGGAAAGTGAAAATAAGTATAAGAATTAAGTTCTGTTGGTAGCCATTTCAATGAGTTGCAACTTCTTGGTATTGGACTCATGAGATTTTAAACCATGGTTATAAATGTTCCTATTATTTTGTGACCGTTTGTGAGCATATGTTTAAATTGCTTTTGTAATAAAGTAGTGTATTTTCTATCATATCACTAATATGAGTTTCATTGGTTGGTTGAAGTTTTGAAACTTGTGGGGGATGGTCAAACTTCATTATTTGGTGTAAGTTTCAAAACTTATTATGTGAATTTATTGACTTTTAAAACCATTATATCTGTGCTTGAAATAGTACTTCAGTACTGCTAGTAATCAAGTTTTCACTTGACTAAAAGCTGGTTGTATACCTATGTTTAAGGGGGGAAGAAAAAAAGGATGGAAATGTGGGGGTTATTTATGAATAAAAGTGGCTTCTGTAATTTTGATAAATTTGTGTAATTTCATAAAGCTCTCTACTATCTTTGAGTAATTGAAAAATACAGAAGAAGATCGAGCCATGTCTTTTTTCCAATTTTGTTGAAAATTACTCACCAACCATATGATAGAGTAGTGTATACCTTACGTACGTTAAAACTCTTGTGTCATAGTTCTATGATGAAATAATTGGTTAGTTAATCCAATATTATTTATGAAATAAGAAATTTTCAGTTGCATAGGAGTTATGGAGTGATTGTATTTTGCATATAATACAAACCTTGTGTTAGAGTTTTATTGGAGATGTATTGGCCAAAATTTTTAAAGGATCACAACACTCCCTTTAATACACCTGCTACGTGGGTATTAAAATTATAAGTACGCTGCTAGTGTTATGTGGGGGCATATTAATAGTTTGTGAATTTTATATATAAGTTAGTGGTAATTTAATTGGTCATATTATCTTGCCCTTGCTTTCCTTTTAAGTGAAATGGGTAATGCATGCGGGAGTTCTAATTTTGTGAAAATATTGGTTGGATTTTCTTATTGAGAAATTCTTAATACTAATGTTTGTGTGGGCAAGTTGTGTTTGAAATTTGTACAGGTGCATTTTTAGCTTGCAAGATGAAGTTTGAGATTTGCACCGCTATACGGAGAATAAAGGCTTGAGAAGCCGAAGCATGCATGCAAAGTAAAATAAAATATTGAGGCATATATTGAACTCCCAAGAGGAGTTATTGCCTCTGGACTAGCACGAGGCTAGATCCTAAAAATTGTCGAGGGGAATGAGCAAAGCCTATAGGAAGTCATCTGAGGAGGTAACCCAATCTCTGTGACTGGAGATCCCATGAAGGAGATTCAATGGGTAAAAACAATCCATATTGCATGACTTGATACCAGCACTAAAGAAAAATTAGGAGACACCATATAGAGTTGTTCTCCTGCTCATTCCTAAGGCTCAGTGCTGAAGAAGTGACAGGTTGAGGATGGGTTTTAACCCTTAATGACTCCGAGGCGAGGAATCTCTCGCGAGGTACATTCTGTCACTGTACTCTCGAAGGATTCACCTAAGTGGGGGTTGTCGTGAGGCCGCGACTATGAGGCTCGGGCTGACCTCTAGTAACCCTCATGAGAATCAAGATTCAATGCATGGCCATTAATAGCACTAACCCGCGAACTGAAGTCCAATACCGGTACTGTGCGTGTGATATGTTGAACTCTGACTCAAAGGATTTAGTTCAAGACATAGTTCACTATGATCCTTCAGGGGTAAACTATTAACACTAAGTGAGGTTCAAGTCCGGAAGACACCTACACCTATTGCACAGTATATAGTTGCCCAAATTTTCTTATACATTACGTATACTAAATGTGTTGCATTTAAAAAAAAAATTACATATGTCATTTATTTTTATTAAAAGTGGGGGATTGTTGGAACATTGAAAGATTTTAATAAAAATAAATTAAAATACTTATTACCTATCATTACTTTTCCGTTACAATATTAGTGCATAAATGTTGTTGGTTACAAAAACATAAAAGTGATATTTATTCCTATCATTATATATATCAATAAATGGGTTTTAATCCAATAACTTCTATATATATGGGTTTTGACTAGTGTGAAAAGTAGTGAAAGTGAAGAAAGTATTTGGAGAGTATACACAGATAATGAAAGAGGGTTTTAGAATATTCTTATACTATTTTTATAGAGTTGGGCAACTCGGTTCGTGACTCGTTCAAACCTCTCGGTGGTCGTGAACATAGGGCGAGGAATGCTTGTGAGCGCTTGGGTTTAATCTTGGGGCTAGTACACTCCGGTGGACCCTTCACAAGGGGGGGAATATTAGCCTTAAGACAGTGACTACACGACTCTCAATCTCACAGGCAACATCTTTCCGACTTTCACTATTTTCGTACTCTCATGTTTTTCTAGTTTGTGTTTCTACGTTCATGTTGTCCAATGATTCTTGTTATAAAATGATATTTGTGAACCAAAATTCTAACATTAATTAGGTGAATTTTTAGGATTTTTGGAAGAGTGGTAGTGTGGTAATAGAACTCATTTTCAGTTTCGCAAGTCTAGGTTTGACAGTGCAGTTTAAACTTTCCAATTGAAATTTCCAAACCAGAATAATTGGCCAATTTAGTTGTTGGTCCAATTTTGGCGTATATATCAATCACATGCATTTGTTTTTTACTTTTTTTGTTTGAGGTTGAGTATAACTATATCTGATTTTGTTCGTGTGTGTATTTTTTATGAGAACTGTGTATTTTTTAAGAGACCCGTGTATTTTTCTAAGAGAATTCTGTATTGTCCATGAGAACTATCTATGAGAACTGTGTATTTTCTATCAGAATTGTGTAACTATATTAGAACTGTGTATTATCCATGAGAACTATATTTGATTTTGATTTTGATTTTGATCTGGCCGTGAGAACGTTTGATAACCATATTGGAACCGTATATTTTTTATGAGAACTGTGTATTTTAGTGTGTGGTAAGACTATGTAAACTGTGTATTTTTCAGTTCACATAGCTAGTTCACATAGTCCTGTTCTCATAACCATTTCACAAAACTAGTTCTCAATGAAAATTGGCAGTTCTCATACAACTGACTATGAGAATTGACAGTTCACATAGCTCAGTTCATATACGAGAACTGAGCAGTTCTCATAAAACTGACTATGAGACTTGACAGTTAAAAATTCAATTCTAAATCAATTTATTTCCTTTGTGAACTATTACTTTTTTACTTTGATTGCTGTTTTTAAGACATGGCAGTGAGAACATTTATAATTATATTTGATTTTAATTACTGTAGGGGAGCGAAATATCCGAAGGTCCAAAAGGTTCAAATGAGTCATAAGGGATTTGCTGTGTTATCCTTAAACGATTAGTTGTCTCAGTTCATCTGTTTCCAGAAGGACCCAGATACTGCGTCTGTACGTATTATCCGAAGGGTAAAGGGAATCCAGGAGCCTAGCCGAGCAACAATATGATTGCCGAAGGATGATATACTTTATTCGTTCGGATAACCTTCTTCTCTCGGACAATCGTTTCTTCCAATGTTGATCATTTCCTCGGCCACGCAGGTCTCGTTCGGAGATCGCCGTTCCAGAACCTTCTAGAAGCTTCCAAGAATTCGTGGGAGAGCTTCTTTGGTAGGTGAGGTGATATCTCTGATTGATGTGACCCCTCTTCCTCTGACTGGGCGGCTCCCCAATCCCTAACAAGCGGCAGTCACTTAATGCCTCTGACTCATGACGTCATCCGAGCGTAATCAAGCACATGGGTGTCAGAGACAGCTTGCACTACACTAACTCACTTCATCCTTGCCTATAAATAGACGGGTACTTCATCCAAGGAGGGGGTTCAGATTTCTTACACTACTCTTCTCTCTACAAAGCAAATTTCTTACTAAAACTTCTTTCCTCCAGTTCCTCTCACTGACTTTATCATCAGAGCTTCTTCCCGGAGGAACAACCCCTTCCGGTTCTGCAGGTACACGAAGATCGACGCCATAGTTCTCGGTTCAAACGAGTCAAGACGGTCAACGAAAAAATCAGCCCCCAACAATTGGCGACTCTACTGGGGAGCTAATTTCAAACACTCCACCTAGCATCGTGGGCCTGATTTCTATCTCCGCCGTGACTCCACCCATCCGTCTCTACTTATATACTTCCTCTTTTCCTTCCTATGGCTCAACGTCTTCCCCCTCCCGACCCGGAGAACTTCACCCTTGGGTTGTCCGGATTTGGGTCCATTAACCATGGCCCAGAACATACGGCGCGACCAAACCCTCCAATCTCTCGGCAACTCTCATTTCCACAGACTGAGCTGGATGTTGCCCTGGCGGAGCAGAAACGCCAAGCAGCGGTAATAGCCATGTTGCAGCAACGTCTAGAAGAGCGTGATGGTGGCCAACTCGCCACACCTGTGAATTTGCACCCAGCCGGGCCAAGTCAGCCGGTGAAACATCGCAAGCGTAGCAAGAAGTCCCATCCTGCCCGAACGACAGACTTGGCAACGTCTGAGAGACAGACCATTTTCGAGCGTCTAGGAAAGGATGCTCGGCAACAACCAACAAGCTCCCGTCCTCGGATAGCGAGTGAAATCCGAACGGAGAGTACACAATCTTCCGCAACCTGTTCCACGGCGAGAACGCACCGAGCGACATTATCTGGCAAAGTGCATCATTCTCGCAGATGTCATCAAGATTCAAGGAAGGAAAAACAGCCCGTGAATCTAAATGATTCACCTCGGCGAAGTTATACTGGCGAATTGCCCAAACAAAAGGAGCCCACGTATCAAGTTTCCAAGCATCACCATGGGGAACAGCGAACCGAGGGATCACGGGGTCATCGTCAGGTGCCTAGTCAGGAAAGGCGATCGGGGAAGGATAATACAATCACCCTCTACGACCAGTTTATGGGACTTTCGACCGTGTATCAATGGTAGCTGATCCTGGGGAGCTTCGGTAAGTTCAGCCTGAAGGTTCCAGGGGGGCACCCCAGCCAACAAGAAACGATAGGGAAAAGAGGGGATACTAAGTAAATCATCGTCAGCAACACCATCACGAACGTCGGAGAGAGCCCGAGCCTCATCAAACCATGCAACCCCCGGTCGTTAAACCCACTCTTAATTCCAGAAGATAATTCGAAGCTCGGGAAGGTGAAAGCTTCCCCCTTCGTGGATGCAATACAGCAGGAGCGACCGCCGGATGATTCGTGATGCCAAAACTCAAACGTTACGAGGCTAAAGAGGACGCAGTCGCATTCGTCTGCCACTTTCGACAAATGATGAGCCTTCACAACTTCTCTGATGCACTTATGTGCAAAAATTTTCCCCTCTCATTGAGTGAGCCAATCATGCTCTGGTACAATCAGCTGAAGCCAAAGTCCATCACGTGCTTCAACGAATTTGAGTTGGAATTCACGAAGAGGTTTGTAACCAGCAATATTCAATCGAAGACGCTTTCGATGATGGTGAACATGCGAAGAGCTGCGGGGGAAACTCTTCGGCTGTATATCGAGCGATATTGGGAGGTCTATAATCTTATTCCTGATTGCGATCAGGGAGTGGCAGCCGAGTCATTCATGAACGGCCTGGACCCAACGTCGGCAATGTTTCGAGATCTGTCAAGAAATCAACCAAAGAGTATGGGGGAGCTCATGACTATTATCGAAAAAGATTGCGTCCATGAAGAGGCGATGGCCGAGCGCAACGCGCCGAAGGTCGCCGAGCCTTCTAAAGCACATGCCGCGGTTAAAAAGCAGGTGGCCAATATTGGACAAACATCAGGAGGGAATAAGCCGAACAAGGGAAATCGACCCTCGCAACGTCAACCACAGCAAGCGGTGCAGCAGCAGAAGCGAGAGCCAAGGCCCGACGAATATGTTGCCGAGCAGACAACATTTATCGAGCCCATTTATAAGCTTCTCTCCATCATCTGGAAGCTCCCATTCTTCTCTTGGCCTACTGGGGTCCTCGGAACGGCTGGCCAAGGACCTGGGATGTGCTCATACCATAAGGAGCGGGGGCATTATACGACCAAGTGTCAACCTTTCAAGCGATACCTAGAGGAGCTTCCTGCAGCTGGACACCTCAATCCGTGGATCGATACTCGTAAGAGTCCATTTCCACCACCCCCTCCTCTTCTGGGTGGTCATGTTAGTGTCATTCAAGGAATTGCTTCCGAGGGGCGAATATCTGAGTTACAGTTGGAGATCAACAAGGCTGTCGCTGCTCTCTCGGTATTTAACGTGGGTTCCTCGGTGAAAAGGAAGTTTGAAGACCCGAACTGCGATGGCCCCATCGCTTTCACATCCGAAGACTTGAAAGGAGTTCAAGTGCCACATACGGATGCCCTCGTCGTTACGGTTATCATTGACAAATCCACTGTCCAACGGGTGTTGATTGACCAGGGGAGCTCGGCCGACGTCATGTTCTACTCAACTATCAAGAGCCTCAGTCTTTCTCCCAATCAGCTTCGGCCAGCAACCACGCCGCTTGTCGGCTTTACTGGTGCTCCAGTTTGGCCACTCGGTGTTATCAACCTCCTTGTGTGAGCCGGTTCCCGAGTGTTAAATGTCGAATTCATAGTGGTTAGTTCACCTAGCCCTTACAACGTCATCCTCGGTCGAGCCTGGCTACACAGGATGCAAGCGGTGGCTTCAACTTATCATCAAGTCATGAAGTTCATCGGCTGGAACGGCCGAAAAGAGAGCCTCCGAAGGGATCAGGTACAATCAAAGAAATGCTACATCAGTACTGTGACGACCAAACAAAGCTGCCTGGAGGTGCAGTGTGTGGAAAGTGGAGAAATCGCTGTACTCGAAGATATGGGTTTGCCTGCTGAGCAACGTTCAACCGAGGAACTTGTGTGCATGCCAATCACGGAGGATGGCACGCGGTACTTTGTCATAGGCAGCTCCCTGACCGAGGAAGAACGAATAGAGATGTATGACTTCCTCGTGCGACACATCGAAGTATTTGCTTGGACACCACAGGAGATGCCAGGCATGGATCCGTCGTTTGCCACCCATTCCCTAAACGTAGACCCGAACAGAAAATCGGTAGTGCAGAAGCTTCGGTGCTCGTCTGCACTTCATGTCGAGGCGGTGATGGCCGAGGTTGACCAATTGCTAGAGGCAGGGGCTATTCGGGAAATACTCTACCCTACCTGGTTGGCTAATCCTGTTGTTGTACCGAAGAAGAATGGGAAGTTGAGAGTTTGCGTGGATTATACAAATCTCAATGATGCTTGCCCAATGATCGGTTTCCACTCCCTCGGATCGAACAGATGGTGGATGCAACAGCTGGGTGCAAACGGCTGAGTTTCATGGATGCATACCAAGGGTATTACCAAATCGCCCTTGCCGAAGATGATCAAGAAAAAACGGCCTTCATCTCCCCTCGGGGAGTTTTTTGCTATTACGTGGTTCCGTTCGGATTGAAGAACGCCGAGGCTACCTTTCAACGGATGATAACTTCGATGTTCCCAGGGATGCTCGGGCGGATACTGGAAGCTTATATCGATGACCTGGTATGCAAAAGCAAGCTCGCCCGGGATCATCTTCGGGACTTGGGGGAGGTCTTTGCTGTGTTGAAGAGAAGAAAATTGCGGCTTAATGCGGAGAAGTGTGCGTTCGAAGTTAGCTCTGGGAAGTTCCTCGGATATATGGTTAGCCGCCGAGGAATAGAGGTCGACCCAACGCAGCTTACAACCGTGCAAAATCTCCGAGCTCCCACGACGATTAGGGAAGTACAACGCCTCACGGGCATGGTGGCAGCATTAAACCGATTCATACGACGTTCCGGCGACTTATGTAGGTCGTTCTTCCAGGCAATCAAAGCCAGCCGCCGAAGGTTCGTATGGATCGAAGAATGTGACCAAGCCCTGCAATCATTGAAAGATTATCTGTCTCATGCTCCGCTCTTAATCAAGCCCCAACCTGATGAAGACTTGTACCTTTACTTGGCGCTCTCGGATCATGCCACAAGTTCAGTCCTTGTTTGGAAAGAAGGGATGGAGCATCAACCAATCTTTTATTCTAGCAAAACGATGACGGACTCTCAGACTAGGTATCTGCCTATGGAAAAGTTGGCATTGGCACTTGTTTCAGCTAAAACAAGCCTTTTGCCTTACTTTCAATGCCATAGGATCGTGGTCCTTACTGAGTTTCCTCTCAAGGCTGTGCCTCGGAAGACTGATTCATCGAGCCGGATTCTCAAGTTCTCTCAAGACTCGGCCAACTACGACATCCAATTCGAACCACGAACGGCTATCAAAGGACGAGCATTAGCTGACTTCTTTGCTGAGCTCACTCCTGGATTACAAGATGAAGCCAATGCTCTAGCTCTTGCGGAGACCGAAGCTCGGAGTGCTGAGACCGAAGCCCATATGGAGTGGATCCAACAGCCAGCGGACGCTCGCCGCTCTAGGTTCACGCTCGGCACGAAACGTCCCGTCCACGAACGGAAGTTATTCTCAGGGGACGCTTGGCGGATGACTGTGGATGGAGCCTCGAATGTCAATGGGGCTGGGGCTGGGATAGTTCTTGTGTCTCCCGAAGGAACCGTGCACGAAAGTGTCATTTCAATCGGTTATAAGGCGACAAACAATGAAGCCGAGTATGAAGCCTTGATCGCGGGTTGCAACTCGTTCTTCGGCTTGGCGCAGATTCGGTTCATGTGTTTTGTGATTCCAGGTTGACTGTGGGCCATCTAAATGACGATTATCAAGCCAGGGATGAACGTATGAATGCCTATGTCAGTCACGTCCTGGCTCTTTTGAAACAATTTGGGCGTGTTGAGATCGAGTGGATCGCTCGGGAGCATAACGCTCATGCTGACGCCCTCGCAGGCCTTGCTTCCATATATCAAGCCTCGGGTTGTCGCACCATTTTGTTTGACGAAGTAGAAAAACCAAGCTTTGAACCTTTGGATGCCCCTGTCTTGGCAATATCGTTCGGCCAGAGCCAACTGGCTCCTATAGTGTCATACCTGCAGACCCAGACGCTTCCGTCAGACAAGAAGGAAGCTCATAAGATACAATGTCGTGCTGCTAACTACTTTTTGGATCCAAATGGGCATCTGTACCGAAGAACTTTCACCGGCCCAGATTTGAAGGTGGTGTATGAAACTCAAGTAGAGGGCATCTTGGATGAGCTACATTCGGGTAGTTGTGGAGCTCATTCAGGTGGGCGCAGTATGGCACAATGAGCTCTAACTCAGGGATACTGGTGGCCGAAGATGGTGAAGCAGTCCGAAGAATATGTCAAACGTTGTGTTCGGTGCCAGAAGCACGCCCCCCTTATTCACCAACCCGCCTTCCCTCTTAAGATGATCTCAAGTCCATGGCCTTTCGCAATGTGGGCTTTTGACATTGTAGGCAAATTGCCCAAGGCACCAGGCGGGTTTGAATACCTGCTTACCGCCACGGACCTGTTCACCAAATGGGTTGAGGCAAAACCCATAGTGAAAACGACTGCTGGTGATGTGGAACGATTCATTTGGAAGCATATCATCTCGCTGTTCGGCGTCCCTTATGCCATTCTGTCCGACAACGGCTCCCAATTTGTGGCAACTACTCTGAAAGCTTTCTACAAACGACGAAAGATCATGATCCAGAATTCCTCGGTGGCCTATCCTCAGGGCAATGGCCAAGCCGAAGCGTCCAACAAAACCATCACTCGGGGGCTTAAGCGTCGTTTAGATCGGAAGCTCGGTTTGTGGGTTGAGGAGCTCCCTCATGTCTTATAGGCCTATCGCACAACTCCATGGCGCTCAACTGGCCGAATCCCGTTCTCAATGGCCTATGGCATGGAAGCCGTTCTACCTCTCTCTACGTTGATTCTGACAGCTCGTATAGAGAATTTTAATCCCATGAATAATAATGCACTCGTGGGTTCTGAGTTGGATTTTGCCAAAGAACTACGTGACAACGCTAACCTTCGGCACGTTGCGTACCAGCAAGAAGTGGCAAGGGGCTATAATAAGAATGTCCGGGCTCAACTTTTCAGTGCTGGGGACCTAGTTCTTCGGATGGTCGTTGAAGTCAGTAAGCTGATGAAGCTCAAAGATCCTTACGAAGGCCCTTACCGAGTAACAGAGAAGATAGGCCATGGTGTCTATAAACTTGATGAAATGGATGGCACCCCAATACCTAACCCTTGGAACGCTTAGAAGCTTCGGAAGTTCCACGGCTAGCTGTTGTCTCCTGTCGCTTTCGTTTTGATTTTGTTTTATTTTTCATCATACTTATTTGTAAGCCTTCAGGCCTTGTTAATGGACTTTTCATTTCTCTCTCTCTACTCTTTCGTTTGCTCTTTATTATGTCTTTTGGGTATTTCACCTCGCCCAAGTTCTATTCGATTGGGTGAAATGCTTGTCGCACTTGGCCCTCTGTTCCCTCCTTACTGTCTCGTTGGATCCTCGCCCATACCGCTCGGCAATCCTCCGAGACAGGGGGCTACTAAGGGGAACATGAACCTACTAAAAGGACCATGGAAATGGCGCTCGGATATCATGAAGGTTGCCATTTTTAAATACGAACGCTAATCCGAACAAAAACACTTGTAAAAACTTCTAACATTCCACATTTCAGCCGATATATTTCTCAAAATCCATTGTCTTACATCTCAAAAACTGTTCAACCATTACAAACCAAAAGAAAAACCACCACAAGGCAAAACAAAGCGCCCAGAACTTCTCAAGGGGCAGTGAAAAGCGGCAGGGTAGGGTCTTCTGAAGGAGGGGCTGCAGAAGTCACAGCCTCGGCGGGTTGGTTTGTGGGCTCAGTGGTAGGGTTCGGCTGCTCGGCATCGGGTTGCTGTGCCTCGATCGAATCGCGAAGAGGAACCTCAACGAGCATTCTTCGCTCGTCATCAGCTTCCACCCCTGCGTCGTCCAAACCTCTGTTGTAGCCCAACATAAAGCTCACTTTATGCTGTTCTTCAACCATCTCGGCCTGGGCCTCGGCAAGCTCTTCAGCAGCAGCCTCTTCGGCCTCGTAGTACCCTCGGTTGTACTCTTTCTGCAGCTCCAGCTCCATCTCTTTCCGCATCTCCTCTCGCCCTTGAACTCGACCTTCGGCAAGTCCCTCCTCCTTCCCATCCGATCTGGTTTTCTCGGCAGCTTTTTGCATGCCCTTGACCAGATCATTGAGGTTGGTCACCTGTGTTTCGAGAGCCGAGCGAGCGGCCTCTGACTCTTCCCAACTCTTTTTATACTCCTCGGCTGCATCTTTATTGACTTGTACAGATTGTAGCAGCAATTTCTTCTTTTTCCCATGCTCAGTAAGGTGGAGGTTCACGCTCATAATGGACTGAGAGGCCTGGAAAGAACGAATAAATGCATCTTTATAAGCAAGTAAGCAAAGGGAGAAACAAATTATTATAACCAACGAGACATACCCTCGCAGCATGGTAATAGTATTCGGTAAGGGCAGCCTTAAGCGAAGGGGGCGATTGAATATCCTTCGGCAGCCCAACCCCAGAAAGAAGAGTCAAGGCAAGGGAAGGATCCTCCCGCAAACTGTCAGACTTCAACACCTGCTTCTTGTCAGGAGTGATGAAGCTCGGCGCCCAAGGGATGCTTTCTTCATCCATTCCCTTCTCTTTATCGGCCGGGCTCGTCATCACGCCTCCAGCCTCGGGGTGCACTGCCGTTTTCTGCTTCTTGCCGACTGGGGCTCCTTTCGGCGATGGTGGAGCAGGAGGTGGGCGCTTCTAGGATACTGGGGGAGGCACCTTTTTGCTCGGGACGGAGCCTGAGGCCCCTGCAGCCCCAGATTTCTTTTGAAGGGCCTTGTCTCTTTCTTTTTCTTCCATTTTCTTCTGAAGCACGTCTTTCATGCTTCGGGGAGGCATGGTTTCCTCTTCTTCAGTAGATGTTCCTTCTGTTGGTTGACGGATTAGCCCTCGGAATGGCCTGTCTTCGCTCGGAAGAAGCTCAGTCGGAAGATCTTCGGTTGTCGCTTCTTCCTTATCGGCCTCCTTCTTTCGAATCCTACCTTCGTACGCTGCTTTGTACTCAAGGATTGTTGGGGCGTCTCTCTCTTCCCAAGGAATAGTGAGGAGGGTGGTGGCAAGCTTGCACCCCTTGGCCGCCTTCAACAAACTTTTGTTGCATTTTGTTGTAGCTGTTAAACGAAGGAATGAGTATCAGCATAATACGAACGAAGTAATTCAAATTAAAAGGAGAAAACAATGAACAGCTACGATTTCTTACGAGGATCACCCCTGCGTGTGGCAATTTCAAAATGCCCATATTCTGTTGGAGGATACTGGTAATTCCCCCGAACTTCGACATAATCCAAAGCCCATTTCTCGGAGTCATATATTCCTTCAGGAATAATCTTTGCCATGTTCCTTCGGGAACATAGATAATACCTGGAGTATCTGACGTTGCGTGACATCATGTAATTTTCAAACAAATGGTGGGATTCGAGTGGAAACATCTTAAGTTCGGCAAGCTTGATTATTGAGCGGATGATTCGGAAAGAATTGACGCTCAGTTGGCAAGGAGTGAGCGTAAAGAGATATAAGATCTCCCTAAGGATTCTATGCATCGGAAACCGAAGCCCGCCTTCGGTGATGGCCATTAAAGGAACAGTGATGTGTTCATCACTGAGCCTTATCCGAGGGCCAGGGACTGGTGTAATGACAACGTCGTCTGGGATTTTGTAATCCCATCGGAAGGACCTCATTCCCTCCTCGCTTTCAAAAGATTTCCAGTAAGGACACGGGTCCTTTCCTGTAACGACCCTGATTTTCGGTCAGTGAAAATTTCGTTAAATATTTGAATTTTATTTTAATACTCTTGTGGTTTGTCAAAATTACGTTTTTGCCCTTCAAATTTGATTTCTTGCACTTTAGCCCTATCTAGCAAGCCTAGTTAGCTTCTAACCATCCGGTTGGAGGAACTAAACTAGGAAGCCATCTAGTTACCGCAAATGGACCGTTTTGCCCCCCCTTAGACACTTTGAACCTTTTGAACCCTAGAACAAGAATTGATTATTCATTTTCTTTTTAATATTATTTAGTTTATTCTTTGTCCATTGGACAATAATGGTTAGGGAAACTATTACCCATTGGATAATAGAATCCCATTTGTTTATATTAAAAGTATACTTACTTTAAAGTACTTTTTTATTATTTTAATATTAAAAGTGACCTAATAACTATTATCCATTGGATAATAGAAGTTAGGGGAATTTTTATCCATTGGATAAAAGGGTGAATCTTTCTAGTACAAATGGGATTTATTAAACTAACCTTTTCTTTTAAGCCCATGTGACAAAGCACATATTTGTTTATTATGGAAAGTACTTAGTAGCCTTTAAACCCTAAGATTCCTAAAGTACCATTGGTATTATTTTTATTGGGATTTTGATCTTCCTAGATCACATGAGTATGTATGTATATATTATATAAGTACTTGATGATTTAAATAATGCCTTAAGTACCATGTGCCAATTCATTTGTTTATTTGGGCAAATCTTAGCCTTAAATCTTTTGATATCAAAGTACCAAAAGTACCTTTACTTTATTTATTTTCTTGTACATGGTTGGATATATATGTGTGTGTGTGTGTACTTGAGAGAGAGAGAGAGAGAGAGAGAGAGAGAGAGAGAGAGAGAGAGGAAGATTGGTTGTACCTCCCATGATCTTCTTGATCTTTCAAAATCCTTGGTGTATCTTCCTTCCTAGCTAGGACTTAACCTCCTTTGTACCAATTATCC
Organism: Rhododendron mucronatum var. ripense; assembly: GCA_019656295.1. Lineage (NCBI taxonomy): Eukaryota > Viridiplantae > Streptophyta > Magnoliopsida > Ericales > Ericaceae > Rhododendron > Rhododendron mucronatum. Next base: position 2,649,269 of record BPLT01000002.1, read on the forward strand.
AATTGTTTAACACAATATCTTGTACCAATATCTTTCTTGCCCCCCAAGAATCAATCCTAGCCATGCAAGTGTAGGGTTAGTCATTGATCTTCCAAGATTGCTTGACAAGTATCAAATTGAGGAAAGGAGAGAGAGAGGGGGGCCGGCCAATGAGAAGAGGAGAGGGAGCCAAGCCTTGCCTATAAATAGAAGGCCATTCTCATGCTTTGAACTCACACCTCAAGCATTTGCTCTTCCTTCTCTCTAGAAACTATTCTTGGCAGCCTACTATCCCCTCAAAAATCCCCAGTTTTCTCCTGTTTAGAGTAGTTTTTAGAATCAACTTTCTTCTGGAAAGTTGTAGAGAACTTCGAAACCTTCAAGTTAGGCTCAAGAACCACCCCAATCGGTTAAGAAATGAATAAAGATATTGTCATCCGAAGTTCAGTGAAAATTCTGGATTTTCATTTCCAGACAGCTTACTGTCTTCTCCTTTACCCCCATTTTTCTCCAACCTAAGGTCGTTTTTAGGATCAACTTTCTTCACGGAAGTTGTAGAGCACTACAAGAACTTCGATTTCAACCCAAGAACGATCATATTCGGCCAAAGATTGACCGAGTTACTACCGTCCGAAGTTCGGGCCAGATTCGTGAGTTTCACCACTCGTGGATTTTCCAACTTGCTTATTCGGCCCCGACTAGTTTCGGATTGAGGTAGATTAATCTCTACTCGTTCTCCCTAGTACAACTTTTGTTATTTTAGTTTATGATAAGGTTATCTATTGCTATCAATGTTAGAAATGCATGAAAAAGGTGTTTCTTTTGAAATAATGAAAAGGATGGGGAGTATGTTGAACTTATGATTATGAGCATGCATATGTGAATTACTTGTATTACTTGTGACACGATAAAGCATAAGTGATTTATCACTCCAAAGGCGTCCGAACATGTGGCGTTATGCTTTAAGCGTTGATTTGAGTTTGAATGCTTATGTGAAAAGTCCTGCCTCGGAGTCTATGTATGATAACGAGACACGAGAACTGAGAAAGTAGAAACATGGCACCTAGGGTGTGTTTGACAAAGAACGATGAGTTTTTCGAGGAAAAAGATATTTTAGAAACTGCATAATGACCATTTCGAGGGCATTATGTGTGTGTGTGTTCCAATGGAAATCCGGAATAGCGGAACCATTGTGAGGTTGTGTGTGTGCGTTCCCATGGGATCCCGGACCGGCGGAACCATGGTGAGATATAGCTTGGTTATCCATGGAGAGGAGCCAATGCAATTGTGTGCCAATGGAAACCCGACGCGGCGGAACCATTGTGAGGATACTCGGGAACCCGGCGCGGCGGAACCGAGGTTGGGTGTGTGGCTTGGTTATCCGCGGTACGGAGCCAATGTCAAATGATTTTGAAAGGCTTGGTTATCCGCGGTACGGAGCCAATGTTATCCGCGGTACGGAGCCAATGTCAAATGATTTTGAAAGGCTTGGTTATCCGCAGTACGGAGCCAATGTTATCCGCGGTACGGAGCCAATGTCAAATGATTTTGAAAGGCTTGGTTATCCGCGATACGGAGCCAATGCAAAGGATTTTGAAAGATGGTTTTGAAAGTGGAAAACGTTGACACGGTCTAGACGAGTCGCGTAGGAGAAATCGGGAAATCTTGGACACCAACGTTAGATAGTGAATGTGGATGTGTTATCGTCATTTATGTGATTCCTATGATCGTTCGTTTGTAAGTTATGGGTTAGTGGGTAGGGTTTACTCTATTGAGCTTTCGTAGCTCACGGTGTTGCCTTTTGGTGACCCTGGCATATTATATAGGTGGCGACGCCGGTATAATGTGTCAGACTTCATAGATGAGCAGGGCGAGATCTTCAGCTTGGAGGCGTACGGAGCCGAGGAGCTGGCTAGGATGGAAGAGCAGGCGGAGCTGTAGATAGGAACCCTAGTTTCCCGCTCTTTTGTAATATTGAACTCTTGTGAGAGTTTTTGTTGTAATAATGAGCCAGTCTCCAGTTAATTTTATCAATAAAATGTTTATTTAACGTACCCCAAAATTCGGGGCGTTACATTTCCTGTTCGCTCAGGAATCACGTCAGGATCCAGAGGGACTATCTTCCTCTTTTTCTTTGGTGGGTTGGACGAAGATCCGACGGCTCCGACCCCAACCTCGACGTGGCTTGAAGAAGCCGTGGGTGTTTCTCTTTTGGCAGTTTCCCGTTCGGAAACTGTGTCTTCGGCATCGTCATCGCCCTCCTTCGTCGGATTGCCCAACTCTCTTTCTGAGGGATCCTCTTCCAAATCAACGATCTCACTGTTTGGGGGCATCATTCGGAGAGGGACGACGTGTGCAGGGAGGTCGACCCCTTCGGAATCTTCGGAACCTTCGCCGTCATCCCGAACGCGGTAACTCCGAGCTAGGTTGGAAATGGCGTCGGCTATCTCCAGGTTTGCACCACCAGCGCCTAACGACGCGCTGTCAACCGAGCGGTACGATTCCCCGAACGAAACAGAAGGAGAATTCTCCATACCTAAAAACAAGAGTGCAAGGGGTTAGACCGTCAGCGAGTTGCATGGTCAAATCCTAGCGTGCCTATGTTCGGTGATGAGGTTTGTCCGAGCGTATCGATACTTCCGAGAGACTATTTGTCAAAAGGGAAGTTCGAGTGAAAGATTCAAGTATGGGGGAGAGAAATACCAAATAGTTCGTGCGTTCGCCTCGGCTTTCTTCAGGGAAGTGGGAAAGGTACTCCTATACGTGCTTGGAAGAACACAGGTTGAAGATGCACCTATGTTCGGAAGAACATATGAACACCTTCAACCTCTTTTACAGTGCACAGGCGGAGAGACTAGTCTAAATGAAAGAGAAAAGGCCCAAAAACGTGTAACAATAACTGAACTACAGCGAAAAGTGTAGAGATTCAAAAACATACCTTGAAATTAAAGGGAAACCTGGAACAAATGCTTCAAACCCTGGGAAAATCTGCAGTTGCTTGAGTTTCTGAAAAATGGAGATAGCGTCGCACTGCTGAAGCGTCTGGGAGAAGGAGGAAAAGTGATTTTCTCTCTCCTCTCTCCGTCTCTTATACGTAGGGCAGAATTCGAAGCAGTGCCGAGCCCTCAGCCGCAGGATTTAGGCGGGAGATTGATGTGACCGTCGATGGTTGACACGTGGAGATTGATGGTGTGCGCCGTATCGACGTTGAATAGCAGGGGGACAAGTGGTGTCCTTTGAAACCGGCGGTTGCAGAAGCATTAAATAGAGGTTACAGGTCTGACGATTCAATATCTTTCTAACCTTTGACTTACGGTTGACGTTCAGGAAACCTGTCAATGATCTTGCTTCGGGCTAGTATTCTTCGGCCGCTACTCTTTCAACTCCTCCATCCCTGCCGAAACTAGGAAACAGGAGTTGAGGGGCTATTATAGGGGAGCGAAATATCCGAAGGTCCAAAAGGTTCAAATGAGTCATAAGGGATTTGCTGACGATTAGTTGTCTCAGTTCATCTGTTTCCAGAAGGACCCAGATACTGCATCTGTACGTATTATTCGAAGGGTAAAGGGAATCCAGGAGCCTAGCCGAGCAACAATATGATTGCCGAAGGATGATATACTTTATTCGTTCGGATAACCTTCTTCTCTTGGACAATCGTTTCTTCCAATGTTGATCATTTCCTCAGCCACGCAGGTCTCGTTCGAAGACCGCCGTTCCAGAACCTTCTAGAAGCTTCCAAGAATGCGTTGGAGAGCTTCTTTGGTAGGTGAGGTGACATCTCTGATTGATGTGACCCCTCTTCCTCTGACTGGGCGGCTCCCCAATCCCCAACAGGTGGCAGTCACTTAATGCCTTTGACTCATGACGTCATCCGAGTGTAATCAAGCACATGGGTGTCAGAGACAGCTTGCACTACACTAACTCACTTCATCCTTGCCTATAAATAGATGGGTACTTCATCCAAGGAGGGGGTTCAGATTTCTTACACTACTCTTCTCTCTACAAAGCAAATTTCTTACTAAAACTTCTTTCCTCCGGTTCCTCTCACTGACTTTATCGTCGGAGCTTCTTCCTGGAGGAACAACCCCCTCCGGTTCTGCAGGTACACGAAGATCAACGTCATAGTTCTTGGTTCAAACGAGTCAAGACGGTCAACGGAAAAATCAGCCCCCCACAATTACTTTTTTTGTTTTTGTTCAATTTTTATTCGTGTATGTATTTTCTATGAGAACTGTGTGTTGTTTATGAGAACTGTGTATTGTTCATGAGAACTGTCTATCAGAAACTGTGTATTTTCTATGAGAACTATATATTTTTTATGAGAACTGTGTTTTTTAGTGTGTGAAAAGACTATGTGAACTGTGTATTTTTCAGTTCACATAACCAGTTCACATAGTCCAGTTCCCATAACCTATTCACAAAGTTAGTTCTATATGAGAACAATCACTTCTGTTCTCATAGAACTGACTATGAGTGGCAGTTCACATAACTCATAGAACTGACTATGAGATTTGACAGTTCTTATAATAACTCTAAATTTCAATAAATAAAAATTTGTTTATTATTCGAGTTATTAATTTAAAATTGCTTGGATTGCTTTAATTTTCTTGTCATTTGTCATAATTACACTTTAGCCCTTCAAAGTTCGTTTCTTGACTTTAAGCCCTACTTAGCCAGTCTAGTTAGCTTCTAACCGGTCAGTTGGAGAAACCGAACTAGGAAGCCACATGGTTACATTTCCCTAACCATAGATGGACCATTTTGCCCATCTTGAACCTTGTGAACCTTTTCAACCCTAGACTTGAAATTGTTTATTTAATTTCTTTTATTATTTTTGGTTTTCTTCTTTATCATTTGGACGATAAAAGTTAGAGGAATTATTATCCATTGGATAATAGAAACCCAATTTTTTATATTAAAGGGATTCAATGAAATATTTGAATAAAGTACTAATATTTATAAAGAATAGACTTTTATAATTACTTAAAAGGACATTTTGGATATTTTAATAATAAAAGTTTCCTTATTACTATTGTCCATTGGACAATAAAAGTTAGGAAATTTATTATCCATTGGGTAAAAGGTTTAGTCTTTCAACTTAGTACATGAGTTTAATAAACTAGTCTTTTTCTAAATCCCCATGTGATGAAATACCAATATTTTATTATGGGACTTAAAGACCTAAGATTTCCTAAGTACTCTTTTATTATTTTATATTGGGATTTTGTACCCAATTGGATTAGTTTAATGGGGAGTTGAACTACCTAGAGTACATTAGTACCTATGTAAATATAATATATGTACTAGGATGAATATATAAATGGCTTAATACACATTTGTTTATTAGTTGTTTTATAAAAAAATCTTAACCTTTTAAATCTTTTTGATTCAAAGTACAAAAGTACCTATTATTTTATTTGTTATCTTGCACATTGTAATACATATATATGTGTATAGCTAGTACAAGAGAGAGAGAGAGAGAGAGAGAGAGAGAGAGAGGAGAGAGAGGCCGTGAGAAAGAGAGAGGGGAGAGAGAGGCCGAGAGGGATAGAGAGGGAGAGAGAGAGAGGAAGAGAAAGAGGAGAGATTTGGGTTGTACTTTGATTTGATCACCAAGATCTTCTTCATCCTTCCAATCCTTGGCAAACCTAACCTCCATTGTCCTCTTTTGTACAATTACCAATTGTTTAAACACAAAATCTTGTACAAAACTCCTTTCTACCACAAATTTTCCAAGAATCAAATCCAAGGACTAACCTAGCCATGTAAGCTTAGGATCTTAACCTTGATCTTCCTTGAAAACTTGATTTTATGGAATAAAAAAATGAGATGGAGAGAGAAAGGGGGGGGGGGGGGGGGGGGGGGGGGGGGGGGGGGGGCGCCATGATGGAGGGAGAGGGAGAGCTTGCCTATAAATAGAAGCTCACTCCAAGCATTCAACTCACACCTTCACTTCTTGCTCTTACTTCTCTCTAGAAATTCTAAGTGTTCTTGGTTCAAAAGTTCTAGTTTTCTTGAGTTTCTTGAGAGTTCTTGAGAGAAACCACCAAACCACTTCCAAACCCACCTCTAGATCTTTAAAAGTAGCTTAGTTTAGTTAGTAAGTTGTTTCTAGGAAGAGAAAAGATCATCTCTCTTCCTTTCGAAGCAAACCGGAGCCGTTACGCCGCCAAATCACAAAACCGACGACCAATTCACCGTAGCCGACCACCGCCAAGAAGAACGGTAGTTTATCCTTGCACTCTAACTCTAAGTATAAGTAGGATCTCCTTGTTTTCCATTCCAAGTAGAAAGTAGGTTATCTTTATTTACTTTCCAGCTCAAGTATTCATATTTTGATCTTTAGGATGGTTATGAGCATGTATAAATGAATTGTTTGCATTACTTGTGGTTGTTGATAAAGCATAAGTGATTTATCACTCCAAGGGTGTCCGAACATGTGGCGTTATGCTTTAAATTGTGATTTGAGCATGTTAAATATGAAGTTGGATGATCTTGTTAGATTACAATGAATGTTTCTTGCTTACGTTTGACGTACACCACGGAGTCCATGCATGAAAACAAGACACTTAACCAAGAAAGTAGAAACATGGCACCTAGGGTATTGTCTATAAGAAAAATGTGTTTTTCGAGGAATGAAATATTTTGAAACTACATAATGACCAGTGTTGGTGGCATTATGTGAAGTACTTGTGTGTATGCCAATGGGAACCCGACGCGGCGGAACCATTGTGAGGATACTCGGAAACCCGGCGCGGCGGAACCGAGGTTGGGTGTGTGGCTTGGTTATCGAAGGAGAGGAGCCAATGCAAAGTTTTGTGTGCCAATGGGAACCCGGCGCAGCGGAACCATTGTGAGGATACTCAGGAACCTGGCGTAGCGGAACCGAGGTTGGGTGAGTTAAAAAGGGAGTTTTGGAAAAAGAAAAGCGGAAATAATAACAAGGTCTATGATGAGTCAGAAAAGTGAACACAAATGTTGGTTGAGTAAGGAATGTAGATTTGATTACTTGTTTTGTCTATATGCATGATCTAAATGGAATTGTTGTTATCATGATCTTTTGTTCATAAGCTAAGAGTTAGTGAGTAGGATTATACTATTGAGCCTTCGTAGCTCGCGGTGTTACCTTTTGGTGACCCTGACATATTATATGGGTGGCGAAGCCGGTATAATGTGTCAGATCTGATAGATGAACAGGGCGAACTCTTCACTTTGGAGGTGTTCGGAGCCGAAGAACTTACTAGGATGGAGGAACAAGAGGAGCAGTATTTAGGAGCCCTAGTTTCCTATTTCGTGTTTAAAGTACTCTTACGAGAATTATGTTGTAATAATGAGCAGTGACTCTCTTTAAGTTCTGTAATAAATTATCTTTTTAACGTACCTAAAATTTAGGGGCGTTACAGTTCTCATAGCCAGTTCACATAGCCAAGGATATTTTTGTCCGAAATAATATGATTCAGGAATTGATTTTAAAAATATAGCTCTCATAGCCTCAGTTCTCATAGTCATAATTCGGGGGTATTTTTGTCCAAAATAATATGTTAACTCGGATTATGTGAACTGGTGGAGATATTTTTGTTCAAAATATTATGTTAACTGGCTATGAGAATTGGCAGTTCTCATAGCCAGTTCACATAACCAATGGTATTTTTGTTCGAAATAATATGGGTCAGGAGTTGATTCTAAAATTATAATTTTTACTAAAAATGGACATGTACACAAAAAGTGTAAAAGAATGGACAAAATAATAAAAATGCATGAAAAGTAAAAAAAGGACTCAAATAAAGAAGAAATATTTTTGTCAAAACTAAATTAAGTCCGAACATACTTTTTGAAGCAGGCCTATATATCCCCCCCCCCCCCCCCCCCCCCCCCCCCCCCACACACACACACACACACACACACACACACACACACACACACACACACCTTTTTTTTATCATCGGCGTATTTAAGGGATGCTGCTCATATGTCAAATTTTAAAAGTGAGAGAATCTAAATGGTGAGGTGGTATTTGAGGGGTCCAGTTAGATTAAAAAGTGATAGTTTAAGGGGTAGATTGTTTCGCTTATTAGTTTAAGGGGGTAAAGTGATAAAAAAAAGATTGATAGTTCAATAGGGCGTATTGTAAATTACTCTAGAAAGTAAGAAAACAATTTGATGAAATGCACAGATGATTATTAATTTCTTTTGGAAATTGATATTCACACTTTTTTTTTTATCCACATTCTCTTTTTTGTTTTTTAATATTGAAAGTGTATTTATTTATTTTTTTGCTACAAGACAAAAAAAGAATATGAATAACAAAAAAATGAGTGTGAATATCAACTCCCATTCTTTTGTGAGTTTTTTTTCTTTTTATCCCTTAAACTATGCACATTTTCTCTACTTAGTCCCTGAACTATCAATTTGGCAATTTCATCCCCTCAACTATCATTCCGTTACCTACTTCGTCCAATAGATAACGGAAATTAAGAATTTGGACGGAAAATGTTATATAAGGCCCTGTTTGAGACCCTATAGAGCAGATATTTGATTATAACGCCCTAGAGATAAAAATAATTATGACCCTTTAGAATAAAATGAACAAAAAAATAAGACTTTCACACCGGTTCAAACGAATTGAAAATTGGAGCACTTAATTTTTTTAGAAGGCTTAAGTGCTCCAATTTTCAATCCGTTTGGACCAGCGCGAAAATCTTTTTTTTTAATCATATTATTCTAAAGGGTTATAATTAATTTTTTTCTCTAGGGTTTTCATAGTTAATTATTATTTTTTATTTGGGATCCTTTAGAGCAGCTACTTGATTATGAGAGCTCTACAGACAAAATTAACTATGACTTTTAAAGATATAAAAAAAAAAAAAGATCTTCGCACCAATTCACATGGATTGAAAATTAAAGTGCTTACTTTTTAACCATATTTTTAATATATAAACAGTCTAAATTCTATATAAGGAGGTCAGTTTTTTTGGAAAAAATATATAAAGTGCCACTTTAGATCTTGATATATGAACCTTGTAAAAAAAATTAAATGCTTTAATTTTCAATCTGTTTGAACCAGTGCGAATGTCTTATTTTTTGATTATTTTATCCTAAAGAGTCATAATTAATTTTTATCTCTAGAGTTGTTATAATCAAATATCTGCTACACAGGGTATCAAATAAGGCATTACGTGACATTTTCCGTCCAAATTCTAAATTTCCGTTATCAATTGGACTAAGTAGGTAACGGAATGATAGTTGAAGGGATGAAATCGCCAAATTAATAGTTCAGGGACTAAGTAGAGAAAGTGTGCATAGTTTAGGGGATAAAAAGAAAAAAAACTCTTCTTTTGTTGGGAAGTATACAACTATTTTATTCTAGTCGTTTTTGTTGAAAACAAAAAAAGTCGTGTGGACTTGAAGGTCCTTCCCTCTTTTTTTCTTTCTTTTTTTTCTTAGAGTAAATTACACTAAGCCCCCCTTAACTAACCCGCATTTTCACTTAACCCCCTTAGACTACAAAATTCGACATTGTGCACCCTCTAACTATCCAGAGTTGACACTTAACACCCTTTTGTTAGGTCTCCGTAGGAAGAATGCACCGACGGCCGTCTCCGGCCACCGGACTGCCGATCCAAGCCGTCCAAAAATTAAAAAAAATAAAAGCGAGTGGGCTTACGCAGGAATCAATGGCATCGGACGTGCGTAGGTGCTCGATCCAAACACCACAAGAATTTAAATGGGGTGTTTGGATCGAGCACCTACGTGCATCGAATGCCGTTAATTCCGGCGTAAGCCCACTCGGTTTTTTTTTAAAAAAAATTGGACGGCTCGGATCGGTCATCCGGTGGCCGGAGACGGCCGTCGGTACATTTTTCCTACGGAGACCTAACAAAAGGGTGTTAAGTGTCAACTCTGGATAGTTAGAGGGTGCACAATGTCGAATTTTGTAGTTTGAGGAGGTTAAGTGAAAATGCAGGTTAGTTGAGGGGGGCTTAGCGTAATTTACTCTTTTTCTTATCAAACTAGCATAGATAAAAGCAAGGTCCTTCTGTCTACCACCATATCATCACTCTCTACAAGGATTTCTTTTTCTATTAGAATGAAGTTTACCAAAATAGCCTCAGTTGACACCTCAATCTTCATAGCATATAGGACATGGTAGTATTCCCCTTTCGTAGGAGGGTTGTGTCCCGAATTTCGTCTTGTTTGGGTCGATTTTCTCATCTTATATCTGCGAGCTAGGTAATAAATTAAGGAGCGCATAAGTTTTTTCAAACACTGAGATATCAATAAAATTTTTAAGATTGAAATTTCTTACGAAGAGTCCTTAATTATGATATCGTGTTACAAGAATAGCGCCCATATTGCGAGGAGTCTATCTTATCAAAATCGAACTCGATAATAATTTAAACAAAATTATTCATTTTGTTAGGTTGGTTAAAAGCAACTCATGCAAAAGCCCTACAATGTGCATGATGTGACTTATGGTGTTTTGGCTTAACAATTCAAAATATATATTTTTTGTTTTTATTCAATTTTTTTTCCATTTGTTAATTTTGCATTAATTTTTTTTGAATTATTTGTTTGTCTCGAAAAAAGAAGTCTAAAAAAACTAAAAACATATGATTAAAACCATAAAAAGTTCATCAAAGATGGAAAAATATATATCAAGATTGACGGATTTTGAATTATTATCGCCTTTTTTAATTTTTTTATTAATTCAAAAAAACTATAAATCAATAATATATAAAAATTTGGTGCAAAATTAATAAACGTGAGTTATGGTCTACAACTTGGTGGTGTGAAAAAAAACACCTAAGTCAAAACAAAAACTCAGTACACAACAATTTGAACACAACTCAAAAACACCTTCTATAATCTCTCGCATACATGTGGGGTTCACACCGGGTTGTTGTGGGACCTAGAGTGCTGTAGTGCACCCCGCACTACATGTATAATGTGGTCAATCCGGCCGTCTATCTCGGTAATTTGCGGCTCAGATCTTCATCCAAACAATGAACGACTAGAATTTATAGGAGCTCGTATTAAATCTGAGCCGCTTGTACTGAGATAGATGGCTGAATCGAACGCATTACACAGTATAATACGGTGGGTGCCCTACAGCCTCTCCTATTCCCTTCCGTTGTTGTGTACGTAGTTGGTAGAAACCTCCACAGCATGCGGGCATCCCACGGCACGAAACGAAATCTGAATCCCTGATCAATGTTCCCAAAAGGGTCATTTTCGTCATTGTGCTATCCCCTTCCCCCCGTGCCACTTTTCTCTTTAAACTATATCCGTGAGCTGCAGCTTTTTCAGATATCCAAATCTCCACTTACTTTCTCTCTCTCTCTCTCTCTCTAAAAATCCCTCAATCATATGAGAGAGAGATTCTGAATCTCCAACAAATTCCCACAACTCCCATGTCCGCTCACCAACAATAATGCTCTGCTGTCCACTGATATTCCCATCAAAATGTCACCCTCCATTACCATCTTCGTTTTCCTTTTGCTACTACTCATTTCAACCACGACCCAGCTCGACTCAACCTTAAATCTCAGTAACAAAAGCTCAAACCCCAGCAACGGAATCGAAAAAACAGAATCCAGAGCTGGGTTCGTGATTATAAAAGGAAACGAGACGATTCTTAGCGAGAACAGAACGTTCGAGCTGGGTTTTTTCAATCCTCATGGCGATGATGAACCCAGATGGTACCTGGGCATTTGGTACTGTTAGCATAATATTTCCTAGTTATCATGTAATCTAGGTTTTATTATGCTTCATATTTAGTCATGATTTCTTTATTATGCATGTTTCTTGGTTGGTTTAGGTTTATTAATCACTTGAAGCTTTTAGTATAAATCAAGGGCGGGGCACATTCCAAAAAAAATAAATTTATATGTAAATTTTTGGAAAAATGACGGGCTCAAGACGTATTTTAATAATTAATACTCACAAAGGATATTTTTAGCATTAACAAATATACAAATATTTTCATTACGTACTTGACGGATATTAATTATTAAAACACGTAATTGACTGCCATTTTTCCTAAATATTTTGTTAAAATAGTTTTAGCCTAATCCATTTTTCTTCTTTAGCCCAAGCCACCAATCCATTTTAATTAGCCTAGCTTTCTTTCTTTCAGGAAAACCCAAACAAAGTCTTGATCGATTTAGGAAAAATAAAAACAAAAGCAAATCAAATTACACTGTAAACAAAATCCCTTCCTTTTTCTATTTTGATAAGAGCGAATCTGATTAAGCTCAAGTGCTCAACCGCAAAAATCACTGTCTAGGATGGAATCCCTTCCTTCTTTCTCTGAAAAATAAAATAAAATCAATTAGAGAGATTGTAGTTATAAAAATCTTCTGTTGTGGAGATGAAGATCGGTGGCGGAATCATCGGAATCATGTCAATAGTGTACATTTTTTGTAATTTTATTTTGTTTATTTTTGAACATATTTATGTATAAGTTTGCCTTTTTTTTTTTTGTTCATATATATATAATTTGAGTTAATCCAGGGCAAAATTATTTTCTGGTACCGCCCTTGTTACAAATGCACGCTAGGATTACGTTTTAGATACAATTAAGGATAAGGATACATTAATGAAAACTAGCTTCTTGTCGATTCACTTTTCTTAACAGGTACGCTTCGATTCCTACGCCGACCTACGTTTGGGTCGCAAACAGGGGAGCTCCGGCGAGAAACTTATCTTCTGCGGCGGCGGTGATTACGGCCGACGGCGAGCTGGCGGTGGAGCTTGGTGGTGGGGAAGTCGTGTGGACGACGGGGAATGCGGCGGCTGTGGAGGCAGTGGAGGCGAGGCTGTTGGAGGAAGGGAATCTGGTGTTGGTCGGCGGCGACGGAGGGGTCGTGTGGCGGAGCTTTGATTTTCCGGTGGACACGTGGCTGCCGGGGATGAATTTGACGGGGGATAGGTTTCTGACGAGTTGGAGGGGGTTTGGTGATCCGGGGGTGGGAAAGTATTCTCTGAGGTTGAGGCCGCCGGAGTACGGTGAGGTGGAGCTCGTGTTTGATGGAACGGAGTCGTATTGGTCGACTGGGAAGTGGACGGGGAGTGCGTTTGCCGGTGTCCCGGAAATGACCATACCCTACATTTACAGGTATTGGATTTTCTGCCTGTTTGGGCCAAAAGTGTTGTGCATAAAACCTTTGTACCATGTGTAAGGTATAAAGGTTTATACATTAGAGTTTTGACACAAACAAAAGCAGTTTTGGCATTATCTTTTCCCTTCAACTACCCGTAAATTTTAACTAAGCATTGTACTACAGGTTGATGAATTCTCTCCAGAACCTCGTGCTTTCAATTCTCGTTTTACATTTCTGTTCTCAATTTGAATTTCGCAAATTTTAGTAGCAGAAGATGTTTCGATTAACAAATTCGCGTTTTCGCTTGCGGTCCCACTCATATTTATGCACATGCATTATGTGACATAGCTCCAGAATCAGAAGATATAATGGTATAAAAGATCTGATTCCACACATGTGCCAAATACCATGCCAAAGTTTAAGATTTGGCATTAAAAGTGAAAATTTTCTTTTTAGTTTTTGGGCCAAATGCAAAGATAAATTTTGCCCATGTCATTCTTGGTACTACATTTGACAATTGTCAAATTTGCCACACTACCTTCATAGTGTGGGAAAGATGGTTGCATGGGGGAGGTGGTTATGCTGAAGTAGCAATGTATTAGTGGAGCAATTCTGTTATTTTTTCGTAAAATGAAATTAAAATGCTTTGACAATGCCATTTTGGTTCAACGGATGGACTGATCTGGTAGATTACTAATCAGCAACCCATTTATTAGAAGATTAAATTGAAAGAAATAGTTGGAATTTTGTTATATTTGTATTCACATATAGTTTCTTATGAAACAGATTCCACTTCACCAATCCGTTCAAACCCACGGCGTCGTTCGGGTACACTGAAACTTCACTGGAGAGCGGCGTCCGGCCTCCACTAACCCGGTTCCATCTGGACACCTCTGGCCAACTCCGGCAGTACACGTGGTCGCCGCAGGAGGAGAATTGGGACAAGTTCTGGTCTCAGCCGGAGAATCTTTGTACAGTGTATGGGCACTGTGGAAATTTTGGCTTTTGTAATGCTAGATTGTTGACTCCTTGTAATTGCATTGCTAATTTTCAGCCGGTTGATAGTGGTGCATGGGACTCCGGTGACTTCTCCAGCGGTTGTTGCCCCCAAGATGCCGCCAAATGCAGCAGCAATGATGGGTTTCAGGAGGTTGGGGCGGTGAGCTTTGACGGAGCCGTTAGCGAGTCGTTTTCAGGGGGTAGGAGTGAGTGTGATAGCACATGTTTAAGTAACTGTTCTTGTGTTGGTTTGATTCACAATTCAAGGACTAATTTGTGTAAAGCCCTATTTGGGTCTCTCTTGAATCTGAAAAATTTGACATCTGATTCCACTAATGACGATATATTGTACATTAGGGTTCCAAAAGAAGGTGTAACAAAGAAGAAAAAGAAAAGAACAATGATTCTGATCGGAAAGATTGGTGGGATTGTAGTAGTGATTTCTGCTGTTATGGTAGTTGTAGCATTGTTGTTTTTAAGATGGATAAGGATTAAGAGAGTGAGAAGAGAAAAGGAAGAAGAGGATGCAGTTTTTCCGGTCACAAATTTGAAGGTATTTTCCTACAAAGAGCTTCATGCCGCCAGTAGGGGGTTTTCTGAGAAACTAGGGCATGGCGGATTTGGTGCGGTTTTCCTGGGCAAATTACCGGGTAGTTCTTCATCTGTGGCGGTCAAGAGACTTGAAAGACCGGGCGGGGCGGAGAGAGAATTCCGGGCAGAGGTGTGCACAATTGGGAATATCCAGCATGTGAATTTGGTGAGGCTAAGAGGGTTTTGTTCAGAAAATTCCCATAGGCTCTTGGTTTATGATTACATGCCAAACGGTCCTTTAAGTATGTACTTGAAGAGGAATGGGCAGAATTTGAGTTGGGATGTTAGGTTTAGGATTGCAGTTGGGACAGCAAGAGCCATTGCATATTTACACGAGGGGTGTAGGGATTGTATCATACATTGTGATATTAAGCCTGAGAATATTCTACTAAGTGAAGATTTTTCACCCAAAGTATCAGATTTCGGACTAGCGAAGCTTGTTGGAAGAGATATTAGTGGGGTTTTGGCTACAATGAGGGGCACATGGGGTTATGTTGCGCCCGAGTGGATCTCTGGTGTGGTGATTACTGCAAAAGCAGATGTGTATAGCTATGGAATGACATTGTTAGAATTGATAGGTGGGCGGCGTAATGTGGTGAGGCCGCTGTCAGGTGGTGGAGGAGGTGGTGGCGGAGAGGGGGAGAAGTGGTTTTTTCCACCTTGGGCGGCTAAGAGGATAATTGAGGGAGATGTGGCGGCGGTGGTGGATGAGAGGCTTGTTGCAGGCGGGTATGATGTGGTGGAGGCGGAGCGGGTAGGATTGGTGGCAGTTTGGTGCATACAAGATGAGGAGGGGATAAGGCCTACAATGGGAATGGTGGTGAAAATGTTGGAGGGCGTGGTGGAAGTCGGTGTCCCGCCACCGCCTAAGCTGCTTCAAGCGCTCGTTTCCGGTGAGTCGTTTCATGGGGTTGGGGCTGATTCTGGTACTGGGGAATCGGACAGAGGAAATTTGGTGGATTCTCACAATCATTCTTCGACTGCAGTGTAAATTCTGTCTTTCCAATTAACATTTAGCTAACAAGTTTGGTCAGGTAATCGACTAAAGCACATTGCATACAACTTTTTGTTTGTTCAATTTCAATAGATTCCTGCTAATTTTTTTTCTACTCTTTTGCACTGAAATCCTTGCAATGTGAAGCATTGGGCAGATATGGTATGGTTGGAATGTGAACATTTCCATGATGCGAAAACGCCGTGTACGATTCTTTCCCTTTTCCTTCGCACTTGTGAACATTTTTCGTTGGTGGTTTTGTATGTTTGCTTGTGTGAAGGACCTTTTGATCGTGAACCATGTGGAATTGTTGAACTTCATCAATCAGGCATTCAAATGTGGTGCCTAAAGACCAAATATCTAACAAATTCAGAACCGCAACGGTGCAACCACCTATTAAAAGATCAGATAATTTCCGATTGGGGGTCCTTTCCCAATTACTCCCCATGTTTTGCTGCTGTACCATTCTTTGATAGCTGTTTCATCTTCATTGCAACTTTAACTTTTATGGGGGCATGCCTAGTGCATGAAGCTTCCGCATATGTAGGGTCTAGGAAAGGATAGATGTATATAAACGTCACAGCCTTACCTGCAAGTAGATAGATTGTTTCTGAATCATTAGTACAACTGGTAGGCATATCCACGAGGTTTTTTCTTGAATATAAGCTCTTACGAAACTTAATCAATAAAAAGGTGTAACAAATACTCGTACAAACCTTAGCATAGAGGTTAGCCTGCCCTTTCCAATAAAGAATTTTGAAACATCTGTCCTGTCCTGTCTTCCAGTTCAGCATTACAGGAAAGGGCCGAGCTTTCATCCATTCATTAGTTCAATACTCGAAGACCATCCGATAGCTAGACGTCTTGAATGAGCTCAGATTGAAATACTTCAGAGAACCTCCATAGCCCAATGAGGATGGCGAATCACTTAGTTGTTTGATGGTTGGTTGTTGCAGTGGTGGACAACATTAAGTTTCATCTTTGCTGGCACATCTTTGGTCTATGAGTCTATGACACGTGCTGAAACTAAGATCGGATATTGGCCTGCTCTTCCCCTGGGAAAACCAACTCAGCCCCCTTCATTAACTATATGCTTTGATTTGGATAATTTGTGTGTGGCCCGTGATCCTCGTTCCGCTTTCCACCTCCGCTGGTGTGGTGACTGCCTAGCCTTCTCCGCCTAACCTGCACAGTGAACGCACGACTAAGACCTGGCCGGGGATTGCCCGGCAAGGCCCTCCGGCGTGAGGATGAGTATGTGCCGAGAGAGAAGGGAGAGACTAGGGTTTTGAGTAAGCGCGTTTATGAGTGCGTACCGTTCTAGAGGCGTTATCCTTTGGTATTTATAGAGTCCCCTTGACTTGCTCTCCAAGCACGGGCACGTGCCTTGCGCGGGCTAAGTGGCGTCATCGTGACGTCACTGTCCAGATCTGGTAACCGCTTTTTGGGTGAGCTGGCATGACCCATGTGCGCTCATGATTATCAGGCGTAACCGTCTTCGCACGTGGGTGGGCGCGTGACCTCACGGGCGGCCGAGCATGTCAGGCAGTGGGGGACGCCGAGCACGAGGGTGGACGAGGCCGAGGGCGCGCGGCCCGGGCAGGAGTTGTCTGCGGCATCGCCTACCGACGGTCGCCAAGCCCAGTAGATGCAGCCGTGAGCCGAACACAGGGAAGAGGCCGAACCAGGATGGAGTCGGGCTAAGTGAGTGTCGCCAGTGGAGCCAACTGCGGGATGTGGCCGAGCACATACGTAGAGCTTTCCAGTCGCCGGACGCGAGATAGAGGCGAAGCCGATGACCTGAAGGCCTCGGCTTAGGCCGAGCGCGAGAGAGGCGGACCGTCCCCCTCAACGGAGGCCGAAGACGGCAAGGAAGTGGTAATGGTCAACTTGTGGGACCACAGTTGAGCTCGGACTGCTACAATAGCCCCTCAATATCTGCCGTCGCCGCGTGCACGGCTGATATTGATGTTAAGCATTGGCCGAGCGCAACATATTCCGAACACACGTCTGATTGCTTGGACGAATTTGGAAAAATATTCTGAACGCCGAACGTGATCCTCAGCCGTTGAACAAAACTTTGCCGAACGCCTTCAACGCCGGACATGCAATACAATTGTCAGGTACGATTCTGCCGAGCCCCAGCGTTTTTCAACAAACTGTCACAGAAATCCAATGGCCAGGCGCCAGGTGTCCCTCTGGCCGCGTGCGGCTGTCAGAGCGACGGCTGGCACGCGTACGGCTCTGCAAGCCCATCCTGCTACTGCCACGTGTCGAGCTTTTATTGGCCGCCTGTTCGGCGGTGTAATGATGGGCGGGAAACTCAATTTTCCAACCCTAGCTCTATTTATAGGGTTGGGAGTAGAGAGAGAAGCCACGTTTGCTTTCTCTCTCTAGACCTCCATCGTCAGAGCTCCTGCTTCAGCCCGTTCGCCTTCTGCTCTTGATTTTCAGTGGAATCAGCATCGAATCTCATCAAACTTCCAGGTAAACGCTCGAATCTTGCTCCTCTTTGCTTTTCTGCAATTTTTACTCCTTTTTTCGTCGTTTTTCCTGGGTTTAGGGGGTTTTTCCGTTCTGTGTGAACAGTACGAGGATGGGGATGGGCGACTGTTCATCTTCATCTTCAACCTGTTCTTCCGAGCCCCAGCAAAGATGCTGATTGGCTTGGAAGGTGTTGGGTCGTACCGAGCATGTCATAGCCGAGCACGACCCTTCCAGCTGGTAGGGTTTGGCCGACGCCGAACCCGGTAGGTAGAATCTTAGGCTTCTCCCGAGCTTGAGTCTATGTAGGATGCAAAGAGGGTGGGCCAGTAGAGTAGCCGTGCGTAGGAGATCCTCATCCGTCGCCGACGATAAGGTTTCATTTTTTTTTGGTTTATGTTTGATAGGTCTGGCTCACCCGGTTATAGTCATCTCATCCGACTCTGAAAGCTCAGGGGACGATTCTGCAGCCTCTCTGATCCGCGAGTGCGTGGAGAGATACAGAAGCCGACACCAGGACTCTTCCATTGCTTCGAACATGTCCGACAGCAGTGACTCGAACGCCGAGCGCGTCTTTGAATACGGGGACGACGACTTCATCACCGAGCCTGAAATCTCCCTGACACCGTCGACCCATTCTGACGCCGAGCCCCAACTTGGGCCAGAGGCCGAATCTAGGCTGCATCCTCCTGTCGCTGGTACTTCTGCCGAGCACAGTGAGGCTCGATCCGAGAACAACGAGGTCGCCGACCTTTATGAGAAGGGACAGGTTTGTCCACACGCCCACTACTTCAGTGGAGACCCTCTGGAGTACCAGAAATTTTGCCGAGACTACGATATTCCCGACGACGTCGTTGTCAGTCAAGTAGCTAGCAACAGAATAAAGGACAGGAGGGAGCACCACCCCGAGCATATCACCGTACCCCTCATGGCGATATGTGAGGCTGGGTTAAGGTTCCCCCTCCATCCATTCTTGAGGGAGGTCCTTGCCCGATTCAGCATTGTTCCTCACTACTTTGCCGTCAACAGCTATAGGATAGTGATGTCGGTAATAAAGCTGAAGGAGCTCCACGATTTGGAGTTCACAGTCGCCGACCTCTTCCATACGTACATAATGTCTAGGCACGGCCAGACCGAGCGCAGATACTTGTCAACGCGCGGTAAGAAGGAACCGTTGGTAGACGGCCTGCCCGACAGCGATAAGTGGGCCAACTTTTATGTCGAAGTCAGCGGTAATTTCGAGTTCGGCGATCAGTCAAACCGTAAATTCACCGTGCCAAAAATAAAGGATTTCCGAGGTAGCTTGTCAATTTTGCTCCACGCCGAGCATATGCAATTTGCATAGTTTTTGTCTAACGTTGTATTCTATGCTTCTTTCGTAGATCACCGAGCCATCACCAAGACCCAACAATCCCTATCTGTCGAAGCACACGTCGACGTTCTTCTTTCTCAATCCTGCAGAGACGCGCCGACCTTGCTTGGTTACGAGCCGTCCTACAAGGGCAAGTTGAAGAGGAGAGGGAAGGAGGTTTTGCCGAGCACAGGTGGGCAAGGGCGAGGGAAAAGGGTGACCGCTGGAGGAAGTAAGCTGCCGAGGGTGAAGCTGCCAACCTTCCGGAAACCCGCCGAGTTCTGGTTCGGAGAAGGTGATCTGACCGAGCGTCCACAAGCTATCCTTTCCCAACAGACACTCGTTCCCGAGCACACCAGCGACATGGGCCGACGCAACGTCGTTCGGGTCAACATCCGTGACGGGAAAGTTGTCCAAAAAGAGTCGGTATTGGCCATGCCTGCTGAGAAGAGGCAGAAGGTCACTCACGACCTATTCCCGACGAGGTCGCCGACGACGCGCGCGGGACCACTTGAGCGCACTGAGTCGTCGGCTGCTGGTGGGTCCAGGCCTCTCCCCCTTTCCTTGGGTCCAGCTGACGCCGTTGCTTCTCAAGAATTCTCTCCTTCCTTTGCTCTTGCCGACGGTAGGGTTGTAACCGTCGAGGATTCTGTCAAGGTCGAGCCTCAGCTGGCCGCTGCAATGCTCCAGGGCCTCGCCTTGCCGAAGGACATGCAGAAGATCCCTGAGGGGCTGCAGCCGAGCCTTATCCACGCTGCTGCTCACCTTGTTCAGGTTCGGCTATCCTCCCAAATGCTCTTCCCTTGATGATTTATTTTTTACAATTTCATGATGATGCTCCCTCTGCTTGACAGGCTGGCCAGGCTTTACTGCGCTCCTCAAAGGATGCCGAGCGTGTTGTGGCCGAGCGTGCTCGTTTCCAAGAGGACCTGAAGGTGGAGCGGGAGAAGGTACGAAGCTACAGAGGTAGCCTAAAGATGGCTAAGGCGCAGATAGCCGAGCTCGAAAAGGAGAGGGACGAAATGGAAAACAAGCTGAAGAAGGCCGAGCAGGAGGTTGCGAAGGTGCTGAGGAGGGAGAAGAGGAAGATGAAGGAGGTCGATGGGGCGGCCTACCAGGCTGGATTTGACCGAGCGGGCGCCGAGTATATACGCGACGCTCGGTCGATGGTCAATGATGCCATCCTGATGAGAGTCCCCATCGCCTATAGGACGGGGTACAAGGACGGCGTCAGGGCCGTTTGTGCTGTGGTGCAGCCTGGGGCCGAAGCTGACTTAATTAAGAAGATACCGGCACCAGAAACTCCCGAGCTTGTCCTGCCGTACACCGAGGAGGAGTGCGCACCTCTCCCTCCGGAGGAGTTTCCTGAGAGCGAGGACGAGGTTGAGGACCTCACTCTTGATGATGCCGACGACAATGCTGCTGGTGGCAAAGTCGCTGACAAAACTGCTGAAGTTGCCGACCCCAGTTCTGCTCAGGCCGAAGGCGATGAGATGAACGTTGATAAGGACGCCCAAGTCGAGGCCAATGCCAGTGCTCCTCAAGTTGACGCAACTTTGGCCGAGGCTGGTGCAAATGTGGATGGGGCTGCTTAGGTGTCCTTTTCGTAGTTTTCTTTTTTTTTTTTTTTTTTTTTTGCTTTGGACTGGACGGATCCGAGCTCGGATTTTGCCGTACCAGATGTAAACAATGTTGGATGTGCACTTTTTGCCGAACTCGAATGAAGCTTTTTCTTCTTGATGGATGGCTATATTCTTGCTTTCTTCAGTGTTTGTTGTTTTGCAATATTTCGTCGCTTGGCCGAGCCTGACCTATTGCATGGTATTGTAGCCCCCACTTTGGTCTAGGTTCGGCTACGTAGTTGAGACGTGGCTGAGCCTTGACCAAAGTAAAGTAGGAAAAGTAGGGGAGACATGCCGAGCGTACTGATGGACCGAGAGTCGGTTACAGCTTGGAACTTTAACATGTCAGTCCCTGGCGAGATTCAGGTGATGTAATGCTCAGGGGTGGTTTGCTCACCAAAATGTGAGTGTAACCAGGCTGTGGCCGACCTTGCTGTCTTGCCAAGCCGAACCGGAGCCCAAAGTCCAGCCAAGATGGGTGACCGTGGGCTCGGTGGACCTAACGTCCGTTCTGCTTCTTTGGGCGGTAATAGTGGCCGAAGCAGGTGGCATGAGAGCCGTTTGTGTTTGTGACCGAGGTCAGCGTTCGTGGTTGGCCAAGTTAGCCGAAGTAAAATGAAAGTAAAAGATTGAGGTGCCAAATAAATAGTTTTCCTTTCATTCAACGAACATGACGTACAACTGAAAAAGGAAAAAACTGAGGCCGAAGCCAACAAAGAAAATAACATAGGTAGTTGCCGACGCCGAACATGAAGCACTTTGTTGGGGTTTTTACATGTATGCCTTCTTGAGGTTCTGTGCATTCCAAGGGTTTGTGAGAACCTTGCCGTTCATATCTTCAAGTACGTAGGCACCTTCACCAGCAACTTTGACAATACGAAAAGGCCCCTCCCAATTGGGTTTGAATTTCGTTTTCTTGCTAGCTTGCACAACTTTGCGCCAGACCAAGTCGTCTGGCTTGAATTTCTTGATTCTCACGCTCCTATTGTAGCCCCTTGCCACTTGTTGCTGGTACTCGGCGAGCTTCAGTCGAGCGTCATCACGCTTTTCTTCGGCCAAGATCAGCTCTTGTGCTACAGCATCATTATTCGTGGCTGGATCAAATGTCTCTGTCCTGAGGGTGGGGAACTTGGATTCCAATGGGATCACAGCTTCCATCCCGAATGCCATCAAGAATGGTGTCTGGCCGGTGGAGCGCCTTGGCGTGGAGCGGTAGGCCCATAGGACACGGGGCAACTCCTCAGCCCATCTTCCTCTTTTGGAATTCAACCGACGTTTGATGCCGGCGCAAACAGTCTTATTCGTGGCTTCGGCCTGGCCGTTTCCTTGGGGGTACGCGGGTGTGGAATTGAAGAAGCGTATACCGAACTCCGCGCAAAGGCTGGTGAGGTCTTTGCCGACGAACTGAGTGCCGTTGTCTGAGACGATGGCATAGGGCACACCAAAACGGGTAACAATATTACGCCAGACGAAGCGTCGGACGTCTGCCTCAGTTGTCGTGACGAGAGGTTCGGCTTCCACCCATGTAGAGAAGTAGTCCGTTGCAGTGATCAGAAACTTGAAGCCCCCGGGTGCCGTCGGCAACTTGCCCACAATATCGAGCCCCCATTGGGCGAAGGGCCAGGGGCTGGTGATTGGAGAGAGATTCTGGGCCGGCTGTTTCGGAATTGGAGAAAAGAGTTGGCACGGTCGGCATCGGCGGACGGCCTCTTCGCAATCCTTCTTCATGTTCTTCCAGAAGTAGCCTTGGCTGATGGCGCGTTGGCAAAGGGAGCGGCCGCCAGAGTGGCAGCCGCAGCTGCCTGAGTGAAGTTCGGCAACTATGTCAGGAACTTGAGTGGGATGGACGACGAGGAGGTAAGGCCCAGAGATGGATTTCCTGTAGAGTTGGCCGCTATCAGAGAGCCAGTAGTAGGCGGCCTTGTTTCGCACGCGGAAAGCCTCCTTCTTGTCTTCGGGGAGGACGTCGTGCCTGAGGAACGCGACGATTTCATCCATCCAGCTGGGGCCAAGTTCAACATTGAGGATCGCTGGGACATGCTCGAAAGACGGCTGTGAGATACTGCCGAAGTTGATGGTTCGGAACTCCGAGGCTTTGGATGCCGAGGCGAGCCCAGCCAGTGCGTCAGCGTGGGCGTTGTGCTCGCGGTTGATCTGTTCGATACTGAATTGACTGAAGTGGGAGATGAGCTCGGTGGCGGCTGCTTGGTACTTCGACATGCGAGGGTCTCGAGCTTCGTAGTCACCGAGTACTTGGTTGACGATGAGTTGGGAGTCGCAAAGGACAATAAGGCTGGTGGCCTTCATCGCAATTGCGGAGCGTAGGCCGGCGAGGAGTGCTTCATACTCGGCCTCATTGTTGGTAGCGGGGAAGTCGATTGTGATGGAGCTTTCATGAAGTGCCCCACAAGGAGAAACTAAGACGACCCCTGCGCCGGCGCCGTTGCTGTTGGAAGCCCCATCGACGTTCAGTCGCCAAGTCTCGCCTTGAAAAAGTTTCCAGGGTGCATCCGCAGAACTGTGATCGGCTAAAGCTGGTGGTGGTGTGTTGAGAACCGCCGTATCTTCTGGTGTGAGTTCCGCGATGAAGTCAGCCAAAACTTGTCCCTTTACTGCCGTCCGGGGCTCAAAACGTATGTCAAAATTCGCCAATTCGACGGCCCACTTGCAGACTCGGTTGGAGAGATCTGCCTTTCGGAAGAGAGCTTTGAGAGGGTGCTCGGTGAGCACAGTAATTGTGTGGGCCTGGAAATATGGCAACAGTTTTCGAGCCGCTGAGACCAAGGCTAGAGCGAGTTTCTCCAGGGGAAGATAACGTGTTTGAGCAGGAAGAAGTGTTTTGCTGGTGAAGTAAATGGGCAAGTCGTTGGCCGCCTCTCGCCGAACGAGCGCCGAGCTGACGGCATGAGAAGAGACAGCAAGGTACAAGTAAAGGGTCTCGAATTCTTTTGGTTTCACGAGCAGCGGGGCCGAGCTTAAGTATGATTTGAGGTCGGCCAAAGCAATGTCGCAGTCTGGAGTCCATTCAAAACTGCGTCGGCTCTTGCCCTTCAGAGCATGGAAAAATGCGTGGCACTTGTCGGAGGATTTGCTGATGAAGCGGTTGAGAGCGGCTGCCATCCCTGTGAGCCGTTGCACTTCCTTGATTGTTCGTGGTGGCCGAAGATCCTTGACTGCCTTAATTTGGGTGGGGTCGGCTTCGATGCCTCGCCGCGTGACCAAGTGTCCAAGAAATTTCCCCGCGCTCACGCCAAACGCACACTTTTCGGGGTTCAGGCGGAGCTTGTGGCGTTTGAGAATGTCGAACACTTCCTTCAACTCCCGAAGGTGGTTGGACGCCTGCTGACTTTTGACGACGAGGTCGTCAATGTACGCTTCCACCGTGTGGCCGATTTGTTCGCTCAGCATCTTGTATATAGCGCGATTGAACGTGGCGCCGGAGTTTTTGAGGCCGAACGCCATCACGCGGTAACAGAAAATACCATAGGGGGTGATGAATGCCGTTTTCTCCATATCTTCTGGGTCCATGGCTATCTGATGGTAGCCACGGTAGGCGTCGAGGAAGCTTAGCCGGGCGTGTCCCGCCGTTGCGTCAACCAGTTGGTCGATCTTCGGAAGTGGGAACCAATCCTTTGGACAGGCGTCGTTGAGGTTGGTGTAGTCGACGCAAACTCGCCACTTGCCATTCTTCTTTTTGACAACTACCGTGTTGGACAGCCAGGTTGGGTACTGCACCTCTTGGATGGCATTAGCTTCCAGCAGCCGTTTTACTTCTTCAACCACAGCGTCGGCATGTTCCGTGGCCGATCGCCGCGCTTTCTGGACCACAGGCTTTGCATCCTTCTTGACGTTGAGTGAGTGGCAAATGAAGTTAGGGTCAACCCCTGGCATTTCGTTGGGCGTCCACGCAAAGACTTCCATGCTTTCCTTCAGATATTCGAACGTTTCTGTTCGGTCAGCTTCGCTGAGGGAGGAACTGATCAAGAAGAAACGGGAGCCATCTTCGTTGATTGCCATGGGGATGAGCTCCTCTTCGGCTTTGTCCTCAGCTCTTTGTCCGACGTCGTCGATCACCGCCATGTCCGGGACTTCAACCCATTGTACTTGCTTCGCTTTCATGGAATTGTGGACGGCGGAAACATAGCACTTCTTAGATGCCACCTGGTCGCCGCGCAGGTCCTCCTGTCGGCCGCTGGCTCCGATGAATCGGACGACCTGGTGGTAAGTCGATGCGATGGCTTGCATGCTATGGAGCCAGGTACGGCCGAGAATGGCGTTGTACGGGCTCGGCGCGGTGACGATAATGAATTCGACGCTTACCGTGCGTGACCCGACAACGACTGGCAGGAATATCCGACCGAGGGGCCAT
The DNA here is from genome assembly GCA_019656295.1 of Rhododendron mucronatum var. ripense. Lineage (NCBI taxonomy): Eukaryota > Viridiplantae > Streptophyta > Magnoliopsida > Ericales > Ericaceae > Rhododendron > Rhododendron mucronatum. The sequence continues at coordinate 2,674,761 of BPLT01000002.1, forward strand.
ACGGGTGCCCCGTTGAATCCGACGAGGGGAACCTCGGCGGGCTGTAGAGCCGACTCTGGAAGTTCGAGTTTTTTGAACAAATCATAATACATGACCTCCGCGGAACTGCCTTGATCAATAAGAACCCGTCTGACGTCATGGGTACCAATTTGCACGGTGACGACCAGAGCGTCGGAATGTGGAGTCTGAACGAATTCAAGATCGCGCTCGGTGAACGTTATGGTCCATTTGGGCAGCTCCTCTGGGCGCGGGCGTTTGGAACCAGGCCTCAGGGCGAGCACATGTTTAGAGGAGGAGGCGCGATCGATGTCCTGCCGAAGATGCGTTTCTGATTCTTTCGTCACCGGGCCGTGAATGACGTGTATCATCGGCCTTGGTTCGTTGGAGTTGGAATTTCCAGCAGGTGGACGGGCCGGCGTTTTTGTGCGGTCGATGTATTGGTCGAGATGGCCTTGGGCCGCCAGCCGCTCCAATAGTGCCTTGTACGGAGCGCAGGCCGTCGTGTAGTGGCCGAGCTCGTTATGATACGAGCACTTTTTCCGTGGGTTCTGATCTGCCTGTCCACTATCCGTGCCGAGCTTGCCCTGCGGCCATTCGAACCACGGCTGCCGCATGATCTCTTTCATGAAAGACCAGATAGGTTCTTTGAAGTGGGTGGTTTCGGCCACATAATCATGTTCTTTCGGCTGGCGCTTCTTTCCCTCTTTGATGTTGTGGACTTGCTTCTTTGGATGGTGTTGTTGAGTTGCGGGTGGTAGCTGAGGGGCCGTCGTCGGCGGAAATGTCGTTGAATTTGGAATTCCTTGAGCGGCTCTGTCCGCGTAGAACTCTTCAAGTGCGCAAAAACGTTCGACCACACGCATCAACTCTCCCATGCCGTGCGGTGGTCGAATAGCCAGTTCATCGAGAATTTTGCTGCCGGACTCCAACCCATTTTTGAAGGTTCGCGCGGCCCAATACTCGTCTATCCCAGGAATTTCATTGAAGAGTTGCCAGTACCGCTCGGCGTATTGCCTCAGTGTTTCATTTGGGAGCTTCCTCATTTGGGACAAGGACTCGGGCTCTTTCGCTGTGCGGTTGCTTGTGATGAAGCGGGTGTTAAAGGCGCGTTCGAGGTCGGCCAGGTTCCGTATGGATCCAGCGGGCAACTTGTTGAACCACTGGAGCCCAAGGGAGCCGAGGCTGGACGGGAACGCCTTACACTTGATTTCGTCTTTGGTGGTGCACAGCTCGATTGTTTGGCGAAAGTGAATCAGATGGGTGTACGCTTCGCAGGTGGCCGGATCGAACTTCGTGAACTTTGGTAGATGGAAATTGGGTTCGGCCACCGTATTGACGATGTGGGAAGTGAAAGGGGAAATGCCAAGGTCTTTCAGTTGGCGCTCAAAGCCTGGACGCGGCGGTTTGCCGAGCTCGTCTGTTTTCGTCCGCTTTGTGTCCTTTTCCCTTTCCGAGGTTTTCTCGCGGACTCGGCTGCGCAGCTTGTCCCGTAGATCTGTATGTGCCCGATGGTGGTGGGTCACCGATTTTTCTCCATCACCGCAGACTTTGTTTTCGTTGTCCGCCCCATCAATTCGTACACCCTTCCCATTCCGCCGAACGCGGTTCTCAGTTTCCAAATTTTCGGGTGGGATCTTCCCAAGTCGTTCAGACACGTGGCGTCGGGTCTCGACGGAATCTCGGCTACGGCGCGAGGCCGTTGTGCGAGAGAATTCCGCGCGACCGGTCGAGTACGTGCTCGTGAAAGACTCAGTGTCCCTTGTGTGGGTTCGCTCGTGGTGGGCCTTTGAGCGATGCGGGCCAGATGTGGTGGGTTGTTTGTAGAGGATAAGGTCTCTGGCGTCGCCTGCTTCTGGAGTGGGTCCAAGGCGGTCCTTCGCGGAGACGCGGTGGCCCGCGTCGTAGGGTTGCTCGCGTGGTGGTGGGGGAGGCGGAGGGGGCGGGTGAGAAGAGTTTCTTCGTCTCCGCCTTCCACCTCCGGTGGATCCAGATGCTGCGGGCGACGTAGCTTGCAGATGCTGTTTCATCTGGGCCACCTCCGCTCTCAACGCCGCCAGTTCATTATCCCTTTCGTCGTCCCTACGTTGCAGAAGGCGGATGTAGGCCGCCGTTACGTCCTCCGTGGCTGGAGACAGCCCGGAGCTGGGGGGAAGCGAGATGGACATGTGCCTCTCCGAAAACGGTGGGAGAATCACGTTTCCGCTGGCGTCTTTGGCCCCCGAAACGGCAACGTCCTGTGGATCTCCGCCCATTGTGGTTGAGTTTGTCGTCTGTCTTTGGAAGAGGAAGGTGGTTTGGAGGAGGGTTTGAGCCGTTTGGATCAGAAGCTGAGAAGTTTCACGTCGGGTTCACCAATTGTGTGGCCCGTGATCCTCGTTCCGCTTTCCACCTCCGCTGGTGTGGTGACTGCCTAGCCTTCTCCGCCTAACCTGCACAGTGAACGCACGACTAAGACCTGGCCGGGGATTGCCCGGCAAGGCCCTCCGGCGTGAGGATGAGTATGTGCCGAGAGAGAAGGGAGAGACTAGGGTTTTGAGTAAGCGCGTTTATGAGTGCGTACCGTTCTAGAGGCGTTATCCTTTGGTATTTATAGAGTCCCCTTGACTTGCTCTCCAAGCACGGGCACGTGCCTTGCGCGGGCTAAGTGGCGTCATCGTGACGTCACTGTCCAGATCTGGTAACCGCTTTTTGGGTGAGCTGGCATGACCCATGTGCGCTCATGATTATCAGGCGTAACCGTCTTCGCACGTGGGTGGGCGCGTGACCTCACGGGCGGCCGAGCATGTCAGGCAGTGGGGGACGCCGAGCACGAGGGTGGACGAGGCCGAGGGCGCGCGGCCCGGGCAGGAGTTGTCTGCGGCATCGCCTACCGACGGTCGCCAAGCCCAGTAGATGCAGCCGTGAGCCGAACACAGGGAAGAGGCCGAACCAGGATGGAGTCGGGCTAAGTGAGTGTCGCCAGTGGAGCCAACTGCGGGATGTGGCCGAGCACATACGTAGAGCTTTCCAGTCGCCGGACGCGAGATAGAGGCGAAGCCGATGACCTGAAGGCCTCGGCTTAGGCCGAGCGCGAGAGAGGCGGACCGTCCCCCTCAACGGAGGCCGAAGACGGCAAGGAAGTGGTAATGGTCAACTTGTGGGACCACAGTTGAGCTCGGACTGCTACAATTTGAATTGAGACAAGCTACTAAGCAATTATCATCCTCCTTCACAAAAGAGTCTTGTTTGTTGATTTCTTGCCTTCGATAGAGTGTTCGCATGCATCTCTTCGGCTTGGACTCTATTCCATTCCGACTTCTTTTGCCCTGTTGACTGGTTATTTTGAGATCTTAGGATCATCGACTTTGTTACATAGATTAGGGAACACGTTGTTGGGTGCAGGTATGTGTCTATTGTGTCTGTTTATCCATGTTTCCAAAAATACAGAACACTTTTCTTCACAAGTGATCGGTGTTTAAAGGATGGCATAGATCTTTTAATCTTTTCGCATACTTTGTTGGATGAACATTAGCATATATCGAACAGATCTCATACCCTTGTCATCCTGTTCTTGCACACACTGAAAGAGTCCTTGCAATATAGATCATTGATCCCCCTTGTCTGTCCCGCTTCACTATACCACACTTCTAGTGCTGACTCGTCGCCTCTATTTGAAGTTATTGCGTACAAATTCGGTTGCAGTGCTTTCACATGGCTATTAATTTTAAATTACAGCAACGGTGCCCCGAAGCCTCTACTTTGAAGGCCATTCAACATTAAATTACTGAGACTGAGATGACAAAAGCCCCATAATATTGTACCTTTGTATTGAGATGGCTATATTCTTTTCGCATTACAGACAGGGTTCATGTATGTTTATCTCTTAGAAGTAGGATTGGATGGCTGTTCCAAAATGTGCTTATTTCTGACTCAATTTGGATATTGCCAAAGTCTTTCAGTTATGATTGAGACTTTCATTCCGCGATATGAGCCTATAGACCCACAGGAGTGCCTGAGGAAAGGGTTGTAAATTAATCTGAGAACTAACCTCCTCTTCTTCGTCAGCTCACTGTGTTTCATCTATGGCAACTCTCCCCTTCCCATTACAATTGCGCAAAATGATGCTGTAACAGATTTGGATCCTCTCTCCGTCCTCCATGGATAATGGACGCTGCCTTACCGCCACTTCCCCGAACCTGAACCTTGTTGCATTCCGCCATATGATCTCCTAAATCGCGTTTTACATTGCAATAGTGTAATTAAGTCATCATAACATGTTAAGAACTAAGAGGTCAGAAATTGAAGTTTCCCCAACTATTTTCTCAACCTTTTGTGAACCCTCGTTGCTAATTTATGGACTCCAGTCAGATTCTCACCAGTATAAAATTAGAAACCACCCGTCTGACCATTTCAAGGATGTGAGAATATTTGAACAAGGTTTGGATGGGGTGCGCCAAGCCAAGGTAGTAGTGCTACAACACCGAGGCGACACTCGAAAGACCCCAGCTGTTATAATGAGCCTTTCTCCTTTAAAATTAATTTGATATCATATGAGCCGATGATGACGCACTGTTTACATCCTAAAATATACCACCCAATGAGGAAAATATACGTGTCATAAGAAAACGTGATGACCAATCAGAACATGTCTTAATTAGACTCGAGATGCAGAGGATTACGGAGTTTAATGATGACGTTATTTTAGTACTAAACGGTATCGTTTTGATTGGAACCGACGACGTTTTGTTATCAAACACAGATGATCTTAAAGCATGGTGGAATTTAACCGTTGATTAAAACTTGGAATCATCGAACGGTGCCATTACTATTTTGATTTATAACACAATATAAACGTGATTGCAGGGAATCATTAAGGTCAATCATATGACACTAACCCACGTTGCATGAAAGCAGGAGTATCACGATCCATGAAGAGACCACGAACACCAGTAACCGTTCGAAGGCCCCTTTAACCGTTTTGAGGGGGAAATGGGCAGTTCGAGCAAGACGTGAAGATTAACATGGGAAGTGGAGATCGAAGGCATGCCCATCGCCTATAAATAGAAGAAGCAAGTGAAGAGAGAGACCCCCGACAAAAATTCATATCATCTGACAATTCATACAACATGATTGCTCGGAGATTTATCGTAGATTAGTTTAGAATAGGATCTTTTTTGTAAGTTGAAGGCTTATTTGCATGTAAGATTACTTTCGATTAAATTCAAGTTATCTTATTTTCCTTTAAGTTTTTTCTTACTAAAGAATAGTCGTTTGTAAGTTCACTTTTGATTAAATTCAGTGTGCTTATATTTCTGCATGATTCTTGATAGAATCTTAAGAGTGTTTGTATACAAATGTACATTTGATTAAATTCAGGTTTGTTTGTGTTCAATCATCTTTTCTGATTTGAAGCGCGTCAATCTTTTATTTGGTTGACACCTTAAGGAAAAATCCTCTTAGTTGAGTTGAGGTAATCGAACGGATAACACAGTTGCCTGATTGCAAATTAGTTGTTTCAAATCAATTTGAAAAGAGTTATTTCTTTTCTGGCACGCCCGCACACAATCATTTGCCATTTGATTGAGCTAATTCAGCCCAAACAATTTTTGGCACGCCCGGTGGGACACAAAGGTGTCAAAATGCCAAGGTTTCGAAAACAAATAGGGACACCCATTGGTGACTTAGTACCAGAGGAACAGGCTGTGCCAGAACAGGCTCCAGAACCAGGTACACCTATCATTCCTGTTTTTCCTCAATTGGCTATGGAAATAGAAGAGCCCTTTTATGAAGAGCCTTCTTATGAAGTACCTCCCAGTGAAGTGCCTCCAAATTTTCAGGAGGGACAAGCCAGTGGAAAAAACCATGATAAGGAAGAAATGTTTAGAGAAATGATGATAGCTTTTAGAGAGATGGCTCAAACCCAAAAAGCCATGATCAAAAGCATAAGAAGTAGGTTCCCTAACCCAGAACCAGTGAGGAATAGTCCAGGGAATATTGGGCTAGATAGTCATGCTAACTCAAGCACTCACCAAAGTCCCTTCGAAGGAAGGCTTGGAGAGGATATGGGTCAAGAAAAGATGAGGTCTAGGAAAGGTAAGGAAAAGATGTACCCAGAGGAAATACCACAATCTTGGTATGAGCCAGTAAAGCCTACAAAACCTGTTTGGGAACCTCCAAAACAGGCTCATGGTATTACTATTGGGGTTCCAAGAAATGCTAGAGATAGAAAAAGTGTCAATCCCCTCTTCGAACCCACGCTTGGGGGATGGGAAGATGACATAGAGTTAGAACGAGGGTATAGACCTGAGAAAAGAAGTAATAACCCACAACATCCATGACAAAATTTTTCAACTACCAAAAATCCCATGACAACAGCTTATGGAAGCTATAGGCCTGCTCGAGTCAATGCTGCAGTTGACCAAATGCAACAGCCTTAGTATGGGAAATTTCCCAGAGAAAACCAAGGAGATCTTAACCCGATAAGGGAAATTCATGGAGATGATTTTCTAGAACCAGAACCACCCATAGAAAACCAAGAACAAAGTTTCCTTGTAGGTAACCCAATACTAAGAGACCAAGTCATGGGTCTCATACAAGAAGTTTGTGGACCTCGGACTCGGGGGGTACAACCTCAGATCTATAGAAAACCATATCCAGAATGGGTAGACACAACATTTCAGATTCCTAGAGAATTTAAAATCCCAGATTTTACTCTGTTCTACGAAGATGGTAGACAGTCCTCTATAGAACACATTGCTAGGTTTTCTGCCCAGTGTAAGAACTTGGCTCAAAATGGCTTCATGAAGTTGAAGTTATTTCCAAATTCCTTATCTGGGCCTGCTTTTGCATGGTACACTAGTTTACCGCCAGGCTCTATAACTAATTGGTTTCAAATGGAAGAGGCATTCCATGCACAATTCTTTAATGCTGAGCCTGAAGTCTCTATGGCAGACTTAGCTAGGCTAAGGCAGAAACCAGATGAAAAAGTAGCAGATTTCATATCTAGATTCAAAAGGGCTAAAACCAAGTGCAAACTCCATCTGCCAGAGGCAGAGTTTGTGAGACTAGCACAAGATGGTTTAGAAAGAGAGCTTCGGAAAAGGTTTGATTCTACAGAGTTTAGGGACTTTGCAGACTTAACTTATAAAGTTGCTAGATATGAATCACTGTTAGAGGAGGATATGGACAGACATAATTCCTCTTACCCAACATACTATAGAGATCCCAATTATGAGATAGATGCAGCTGAAATTATAGAACACGATCCTTGTGTTTGTGAGCCCTTGATTCAAAAGAATGTTTCTTTAGGGCAGAAGTTCAAGCAGAAAGAAATCACTAAAGTGTACTCTTTTGATATATCTAAAGCTGATGAGACCTTCGACTTTTTGTTAAGAAAGAAAATCATTAAGCTACCTTCGAATATGAAGTTGCCAACAGCAGAAGAGAAGAATGGAAAGACTTATTGCAAATGGCATGATTCTTGGTCTCATTCGACTAAGTCTTGTAATGTTTTTCGTGACAGGATTCAGGAACAAATCAAGAAAGGAAGAATCAAATTCCCTGAAAAGGCTATGGGAATAGATACAGTGCCTTTTCCAAAGGTGGAGGAAGTTAACACCAACGTACCCACTTCGCTGGCTCGAACTGTCAAGAAGTATTGGCAAGACAAGGAGGCGCCAGTTAACATGAATGCCATCCAGTATGGAAGAGGTAGGCCATATGCTGGCCATCTTCGAGGCACAGGGATAAGGCAAAACCATTATAGGCAAACTAACACAGGTTTGCCTCCACAGAGGTTCTCAGGTAATAACCATTTACCCATGTTAGAAGCCTCATTTTTGGAATGCTTATGTATGGGATGCAGAGCCAACTATCTGGTTTTTAAGGACTTGGATAAAAAGGGCATGAGTTTCTTCCCTAGGGAAATGGGAATGAAAAGAATGGCTCCAGCACAAGCAAAGCAAAATGACAGCAAGTCTTGGTTAGCATCAAAGAGAGATGTGCCTACCAGCCCTGTCCCACCTATTCACAGGAGAGAGCTACCACCTTCGAAGAAAGCCAATATTGGTCAGACATCAGGGGCCCAAGAAGATGCCAAACAGGAGGAATTCACTTTGGTGAAAGGAGTTCCTGATTGGTTTCTAAAGCAAGTCAAGCCTGACTTGTTCCAAGGGTACACAAATTCAAACAGGAGTGAGAACAGAACTTTTAAACCGCCAAGTTCAAACTCTGGAAATTGGGTATTGATCAGGGATCCCAAGTCCAAAGTACCACAGATGGTTCCATTACTTTCAAGAACACAGAAAAGAAAGGTCCAGAGAAAGTATACACTTTTTCAGTCAGGAGAGTCTTCGACTGGAGAAGAATCAGGAAGGGGAGCAAGGCCCAATCCAAGGTTTGACAGAGCTAAGAGGGACCCAGAAGAGCTTCGAATCCAGTATCAAGAAAGAGAGACTTTGAAGAAAGTAGCTTCTACCATGCTCGAAGAAGACCTTGATCCACCTTCTCCTAATTCATTGGCTAGTTATCAATCTGGTTTGCTCGAAGCCATGTTGGTGGAACAAGAAGGGGTAGAAGGAAGCTCTTCCCCTATGGAGGTATCAACGCAAGAAGTTGAAAGAGAAGGTGCCAAGGAAACCGAAGCAGTCAAATCAGTCAAGGAAGTGGCCACAATCCAGTTTGGTGGCCAACCAGAAGTACAAGTTAATATGGTGTACCCATGTTCTATGGATTTCTTCAAAAATCCAAAGGCCAAAGTGATGCTTGGTCGAACCTGGGCAGGCCAGACAATTCTGAAGAAGCACATAGTGATAAAGAACTAAATATTATATGTAGTGATGATGACTTGGAAGAGATGGCTCAGATCGAGATGGACGAAAACCTGGTATGTGAAATTGAGCAGAATCAAGAAAGTTTGGAGGTAAGCTCAAAAGAAAGTGCTTGTTTCGTTCCAGAGTCCATGTCTGACATCGAATACCCCCTGGTAATAGATTTGAATTATGTGGAAATTTCATATCCATTTAAATTACCTACTAATGCAATGAGACAACATTTGCGTCTATAATATATTACTGCATATTTTGATGGAGTCCCACTTAACAGAATCTTGGTGGATAATGGGGCTGCAGTGAACATTTTGCCTTTCCAAACTTTGAAAAAGTTGGGAAAAGGAAAAGCAAAATTGATTCCAACCAGCACATCCATTGCAGGATTTACTGGGGAAAGCCATCATGCCAGGGGAATCATCTCCATTAGATTGGCAGTAGGCGGAATAGAAACGGACACTGCTTTCTTTGTAGTTGACACATATGCTAAATATAATGCATTATTGGGAAGAGATTGGATTCATGTTAATGGATGTATTCCTTCCTCTATGCATCAGGAATTAATGATTGTTAAGTATGATAAAGGCAAAGAAGTGGGTGTAGAGGGAGTCAAAGCTGATCCTCATCCATTTAGTGCCACGGCGAATTTTGCTGAAGCAGAAATGTACAAATCAGATGTAGTTCCTTTGAGTGAACTACTCCAAGCCGCCACTTACCCAACCAATGAGTTGGAGCTGGAAGAATTGGCAGAGCTGAAACAAAGCTGAAACAAACTGTTGATTATGAATCAGACACCTCAAAAGACGATGCTGCTTGGATGTGAATCCAAGGAAGAGGCAGAAGAAGAGGCCAACTCATTGGCTTTAGTAAGGTATGTCGCTCTGGGGATCGAACAGAAGATTCAAGAGGACAACATATGGGGAGACGCACAAGGCCTGGAAAGTGAAAGGTCTGAGAGCGTTAGACATCACGCGTCATAATAGTTTACAACTTACGATGAGACGGCTGAGAAGTCGCTGGAATTAAATGAGTCAGTTGCAACGATCGAAACCATATTTAGTTAGTCTTCGAAGTATCAATACACTTCGAAGCAGTGATAATAAATAAACATGAAGAGAAAGGGCACAATAAACACTGAAATGCCTATAAAGAAATTTTCTGTTCAGAAATTTATTCGTGCTATCATATCCTCATCAACAAAGCTAGAATAGCCAGAAATGGTTAAGACACCAGCTTATTGGTCAAAAACCATTAGAACAAAATAGATACACCAATGAATATATTTTTATTCATCACATTCATATAAAAAGTTACAAATAAGATAGAGGAGGAAAATCTATCTAAAGCCTAAGTGTCTCGAAGAAAGATCTTTTAAAGAACAACTGAGATGCAAAGACTTGAAGCAAGCTTCGTTGGAACTTGAAGCAAGCTTCATGGGGACTTGAGCTAAAGCTCCATTGGTAAGTAGACGCTTCGAAGACCACTCGCGTTAGATTCTTTGGTTTTTGAAGCGGCAACCCAGCGTAGACACATTATGAGAGCCGATGTGTCTATACCTAGGAGCTTTAGCATTCAACGAAAAACATTATAAGAATTGATGTGGCTATGTTTCGAAGCTTATCTTTAAAGGCTTTAGAAGGGGCTTCATGTGATCTTTCTTATGTGAGCCACCTGACCCTACTTGGAAATAGGACTGGATGCTGAGAAGTTGTCTTCTTGTTTTCAAAGTAATGAGGAAAGGACCAAGTAACAAGGCTGTGAAACTTGTTCCAGGCAAATTGGAGGAATTTCAGCTCCATTTTCCTCATGTCTTCTTTAGCATCCGACTCCAACTTTTTCTCTAGAAGAGGTCTAAAGCGAAGCACCAAAGCTTTGGCCTTCCTTTGAAGTTGGGCCTCCTTTGTTGGACGCTTCATTTGTTGTCTTTTGAAGCGCCTTCGAAGCTTCTTATCAGCGTGACCAGGCACTACTTCGAAGGACTCAGCATTGAAGGTTTGGATTTGGTCATGTAGCTTCTCGATCCTTTCCTTAGTCAGAGCATAGTCCTGGAGGTTTTGATCGAAGCAGTATGCTGCAGCATTGGCTTCGAGCCATGACTTGATCACTGGGAGAAAATCCAGGAAGCAATGGATTTGATAGGAGACCGTGGAAGGGATGGTGCATAACACCAATGTCTCACAAGCCCATTTGAAGTTGGTCAATGGGACTTGTTCTTCTGGGATAGAAATATCCAAGAAAGAGAAAGCTGCAAGAAGCTGTAAAGCTGCAAGAAGCTGTAGAGCTTTACTCTTGTCTGCAGGGAAGATAGAGTAACCGTATTGCCATTGGAAGTGAAGAGTGTTGACGGCAAGGTTGTTCACCTCGCTAAACCAATCAGGCTCTTCAGGGAGAGGAACCAGCTTGTTGGTCTCTTCGAAGTTAGCTGGATAGTATGGGGTCTTCACCTCTGTGAGCCAGAGAGACCTTTGGGATTGGGCCATGCGTTTGAAGTCGCAATAACGAGCAGGCTCAAGATAGTTCTCTTCTTGTTTAAGGAAATGAGAAAATTTGAGAGAAGAGTAAATTGACTCGAGCATGCCCATATGAATAGTGTCATTACCATTCACGGGCAGAAGTTGACTCGCAAACAGAGTTCGAAAGTGGTAGAATTTATTGGGTGTGGGGTCAGGCTGATCGAACTTGACCAGAATGGTACCAGCATTGGTATTGACAGGGTTTTCATCCCATGTGCCCCAATTGGACCCCTCGAATGAATTCGAACGGGTCAGAGAAGAATCCCAACCCGTGGGCAACAAGTTAGGAGTAGAGTATATTCGGTCAGAAAGAATTTTTCCTGCCAACATTCGAGGAGAATTTGGGGGAGAAGTTTGAGATGAGTGAGATTGATCGAGATTCTCTAGAACTAAATTGATTTCTGGAAGAGAATCCATAATCAAAGGATTATTTAGTAGAGAAAGCTTAATTTCGAAGGGGTTTTTGGAAAGTGATGTGATTCATTTAAAACCCTAACATTGATTGCTATTTATAGAGAAATAATTGTAGCTATCTTTGGGAAGCTCAGCAGTCGTGCATGAAGCAAATCTCTCTCATACCCCATGCATCCGAATTTGAAGGGATGTGGGCAGAATACGTGTGCCATTAACATTCATTTAGCCTAAATGAAATGTTAATGTGGGGGGTGTGTTTACATCCTAAAATATACCATCCAATGAGGAAAATACACGTGTCATAAGAAAACGTGATGACCAATCAGAACATGTCTTAATTAGACTCGAGATGCAGAGGATTACGGAGTTTAATGATGACGTTATTTTAGTACTAAACGGTATCGTTTTGATTGGAACCGACGACGTTTTGTTATCAAACACAGATGATCTTAAAGCATGGTGGAATTTAACCGTTGATTAAAACTTGGAATCATCGAACGGTGCCATTACTATTTTGATTTATAACACAATATAAACGTGATTGCAGGGAATCATTAGGGTCAATCATATGACACTAACCCACGTTGCATGAAAGCAGGAGTATCACGATCCATGAAGAGACCACGAACACCAGTAACCGTTCGAAGGCCCCTTTAACCGTTTTGAGGGGGAAATGGGCAGTTCGAGCAAGACGTGGAGATTAACATGGGAAGTGGAGATCGAAGGCATGCCCATCGCCTATAAATAGAAGAAGCAAGTGAAGAGAGAGACCCCCGACAAAAATTCATATCATCTGACAATTCATACAACATGATTGCTCAGAGATTTATCGTAGATTAGTTTAGAATAGGATCTTTTTTGTAAGTTGAAGGCTTGTTTGCATGTAAGATTACTTTCGATTAAATTCAAGTTATCTTATTTTCCTTTAAGTTTTTTCTTACTAAAGAATAGTCGTTTGTAAGTTCACTTTTGATTAAATTCAGTGTGCTTATATTTCTGCATGATTCTTGATAGAATCTTAAGAGTGTTTGTATACAAATGTACATTTGATTAAATTCAGGTTTGTTTGTGTTCAATCATCTTTTCTGATTTGAAGCGCGTCAATCTTTTATTTGGTTGACACCTTAAGGAAAAATCTTCTTAGTTGAGTTGAGGTAATCGAACGGATAACACAGTTGCCTGATTGCAAATTAGTTGTTTCAAATCAATTTGAAAAGAGTAATTTCTTTTCTGAAGTTATTTCTTTTCTGGCACGCCCGCCCACAATCATTTGTCATTTGATTGAGCTAATTCAGCCCAAACACGCACGTATTAGATATATTAAACTAATAAGAACAAAACTACTCTCTGTCCCCTTTTTAAAGTTCAACATTTCATTTTGGGCTGTCTTTTAATAAGTGTCAATTTTGTAAAGTTAGTGGGTAAAAGTTGGTACATTTTCCATTTTGTCCATAAAAATAGATTCTATTTTGAAAAGTTAGTGAGTAAAAGTGTAATGATGATGTCTCTATAGAGGGTAAGTAGGAAAAGTGGATGTAAAAGTTGATGTGAAATGTGTATTGATAATGTTTTCTTAATAGGTTAGAATTACGAAGTGAGACACTTAGAAAATGACGGAGGGAGTAATACGAACTAGATATATTAAGGGAATTCAATAGATACTACACTTGATTTTCGTCAAAAGGCCCAGAAAAAGTCTACCTTACCCAACTGGTTACCTATCAATTTTAGGGGAAATTATACTTAACCCCCTTGAACTATCACCCTACCACACTTTGCCCCCTCCAACTATTCAATTCGACCCTCAACCCCCTTTAACTATTGTTTGGTTGCGACCCCTTTAATGGTGTTAATGGATTGAGCGAAGTTACTCAAATACCCTTACTTATGCAATATAGTTAGATATACCTTAGATACATAATGATACATGATTTTTTTTCAATCATCTATGCTATACACGATTTCCCCAACCCTAAATCCTTTTCCCTAAAATTGGCAGGAGTTTTCCTTCCATTAATCTTGCATTGAGCACAATAAACACTAAACTAGGGGGCAAAAACCCTTACAACAAATGCTAGAATGAAAACCTAGCAAGGAACAAGAATCTTCAATGAAAAACAAAGCTATATCCTGAATACAGAGGGGTAAATTCCAGCCCCTAACCAGTCTTCTTAACTTTCCACCAAGAACATAAGCAAACTCGATCTCATCTTCTATTATGCCAAAAACCCAATACACAAGGTTGCAAATCAAATAATCAATCAAACAGAATAATCATCAACCAAACAAAATAATTTGGGTATCCAATAGAGCTCAACCGGACAGGACCAATGGCAAGTGATGAGGAGAAGAGGGATTATGCCTCAATCTGTCCCCGATTGGACTTGTAGAGATCGTACGGCTCCCACAAGTTATCCAACAAACACAGTCTCTTCTCATTGAGCCGTATCCACGACTTCCCTTTACCGAACCAATGCAATAGGCTCACCCGACTGGGGTGCAGCGATTGGCAGCTCTCTTTCACGTTGTCCCCACCTAAATTGCGTTGGTTCCACCAACTCTAGGTCGCCGCCGAACACGACCAGGAATGGCGACAACAAGCCCAGCTTGTATATCCTCCTCTTCCTCTGCAGTTCCACCCGATTTAGGAGAGAGAGAGAGAGAGAGAGAGAGAGAGAGAGAGAGAGAGGGGGAGAGAGAGATGACTACTTTAGAGAGAGAGAGAGAGAGAGAGAGAGAGAGAGAGATGGGTTTGTGTAAAAGTAACTCTAACTGGTTGTGTAAGGCAATCTTGTCCTTAGGTTTCAAAATTGATGACCCGTCATAAATTTCCATCCTAAAACCTAACAGACAGCAAACGGAAGGGCTTGGATCTAAGTCAAACAATAGTTAAAGGGGGTTAAGTGTCGAATTGAATAGTTGGATGGGGCAAAGTGTGGCCGGGTGATAGTTCAAGGGGGCTAAGTATAATTTCCCCTCGTTTTTATAAAACATTCTCTCTCCTTCTTTTCTTTCCCGATGTGGGACAGAATGTAAACTTTCACACCCTCACTACGCAACCTTCTAAATTACCGGTCGTTCTCTGGCTTGGAACTGCTGCACTTTCTGAGATTTCAAACTCGTACTTTGGAATTTCGGGGGGGGGGGGGGGGGGGGGGGGGGTGTTGTGGATGTTGTAAAGCAATTCTTTTTGGTTGGACTCACAGGGATATGAACCAAGGGCGAAGCTATGAATTATGTTGGGCCCAGGCCTCATAACTCCGCTCGGCCCAGAGCTTCCGAGTTTTAAAATATTTATTTTATATATACCTGATTTTGCGTATAATTTTGGTTTAATTTTATAAAACACCGGTTATTTTACATTCTCATTTATCAAAAAAAAAAAAATCATAAATAAAAGATAAGCAAGTAACTGTTGATGTAGCTTAAAGAAAAAACAATATGATTGGTATACTTTAACTGCATTAGACTATAATCATTTCAATGTACAAATGTAACGTATTGGAAAACAAAAAATTTATAATATAATAAGTATACGTTAAGATAAAAAATACTCCCTCCGTCTCTTTTTAAGTATTTAGTTTCGTAACTCCAATTTATTATCAATTTTTACTTCAACTTTCCCTATTTAACCTCTATGGAGACATTATCATTACACTTTTACTTACTAAGTTTTTAAAATGAAATCTACTTTTAGAGGCAAAATGAAAAATGTACTAACTTTTACCCACTAATTTTACAAAATGGATTGACTTGGGTCATCTTTTCCCATCTGCTGTTGGCTAGGGTCTGGTATATTTGTGGTGGATTTGGAGAACGCGAAACGACTTTGTGTTTGCTGGGATCAAATGGATGACGGAGGCGGTGAACAAAAAAGCGCTAGGAGATAATCATGAGTTTCTAGAGGCCAATATGAAACCACCTTCCTCTTCTTTGCGATCTGTTCCAGCTGAACGGAGTACATGGGCACGGCGTGACTTTAACATGGTGAAAATAAATGTAGATACAATAGTGTCCAAAGCATTAAATATAAGTGGTATGGGTGCTATATCTCGAGAATTAGATGGCAAGGTAATTGGAATTTCTCTCAATATTCATAAGGGGATTACTTTCCCGAGGGTTGCTGAAGCTCTTGCTAATAGAGATGGTTTGAACTTGGGTATTATTATGAGGCTGCCAAAGGTTATTATAGAATCAGATTCGGAGTCAGTTGTTCGAAGCTGCCTTGCGAGAATAGAATCGTCGTCAGACATTGGTATATTGGTGCAAGACAACAAAATTCTTAGCGATTCATTTATATTTTGTGTTTAAATTTGTTAAACGTGATTGTAATCAAGCCGCACATTATTGTGCTAAGATGACTCTTTCTAGTGGTTCGTTTGGCTTGTGGACAACCTATTTACACTCATGGGGTTCTTCACTCTCTGATGTTTAGGCTTTTGCCTTAAGATGAATTACACTATTCCCTTTGTGACAAAAAAAAAATTTACAAAATGGACACTTATTAAGGGACAGTTCAAAATGAAATACTGGACTCTAAAAAAGGGGATAGAGGGAGTATATATCTATTAAGCGGGCCCTCCTGGGTTAAAATTCTGGCTTCACAGTTGATATGAACCTAATCTATGAAACAGACAGTTTAGATTTTTCTTTTTCCACTATGAAAAGAAAAAATGAACAAAAAAAATTTAAAAAAAAACAGCAATCGCACATAATACTAGCAAGTAGTTATAACTTAGGGTATGTTTGGTTCAATGGAATCAAAGTTGGAATAAAATGGTCAATCCAATGACATACTTATTCCCATGTTTATTCCAATGGCATACTTATTCCTATGTTGGTTCACTATTAAATAATAGAATGACATTTCACATGGAATCACTATTCACATTAGTATATGAATTGGCATTCTATAAAAAATAAAAATAAAAATAAAAATAAAGGAATCGTCATTCCGTTTCTTTGCCACACCAAATTACTAGTGTCACTCCAAGATTTACAATTGTCACTCCAAAAAGTACTAGTGCCATACCAAAGATTACTATTGTCACACCAAAAAATACTATTGTCATTCTAAAAATTATTGCTACATCTTTCATTGCAAATAAGAATGACTATTCATAAGCACAAGCAAACTTGGAAATGAGAATGGATATTTCAATCTTATTTCCTCCAATTTCATTTCAATCTCAATTCCATTTCATCCAACCAGACATATTCCAGCCATATCCTTAGAGTTTACATCATCAACTATTGTACTCCAAATTGGGAGTAATATTACGTCTCGGTTTTGGGAACGTGTCCCCGAACCCCGAATTGCCAGCGAAGCACAAATTATTCATCCAGCAAGCTTCACAAAACCAACATTATTGTGATAGCCCGAGTGGTACAAGGCGATGAAAAGTGTTGGTGGAGATTATCTGTCATGAATATAACTGAGACAAAAAGAACCCCTCAAATTCTCTGTACTGGAAATTCATTGTACGGATGTTTTGGTGTGTTTTTGGCCCTGAATTATTTAAAACTTTTAGGGTGCGTTTGGATGGATGGAATGGAATGTGAAAAGAAATGGAATTAAGAATGAAATATAATTGGAGGAATTGAAAATGGAATAATCATTCCCATTCTCATGTTTGATTGTGCTTAGGAATAGTCATTCTCATCTCCAATGGAATAGTGTGGCAATAGTAATTTTTGGAGTGGCATTAACATTTTTTTGGAGTGGCAATAGTATTTTTTGGTGTGGCAATAGTGAATGTTAGAGTGGCACTAGTAATTTTGGTGTGACAAAGAAATGGAATAACAATTTCTTAGTTTTTTGGATGGAATGGCAATTCTTTTACTAAGATGAATAGTAATTCTATTTGGAATTATCATTTCATTATTCAATGGTGAACCAAACATTAGAATAAGTAAGTCATTCGAATAATTATTTCATTCCAACCTTGATTTCATCCCACCAAACATACCTTAAGGAATACAAAACATTTAACTTGATCCAACGTGTGGAAATGCATAAGAACAGAGGTACAGAGGAATTTGTGTACAGATTCTGTTTTGATCAACACTCATGACTTGGTCTCTCTCTCTCTCTCTCTCTCTCTCTCTCTCTCAATATTGTGTAGGCTACGAAATCACCATTTGGCAATAAATCCTATTTCACAGCAAGCAACATGACCCAGTAAAATCACACATACACTCTCACACCAAAAAAAAACAAAAAAAATCCAGAGGAAGAACATACTGAAAATTTCTTCACATCACCAAAATCTAAAATCAATCAAAACCAATACGGAAAACAGAAACAGAAACAGATCAACTTAAAAAGTTGCAAAAATTGCGAGCAACAAAGAGAATGAGAGAGAAAAAGCAGGGGAGAGCAACTGTTCATCCTCTGCAGAATCAACACCGAGGAAAAGAGCAGTTGCACTTCACATGGAGTCACCGTTGATCAAGAACGGTGGCATTGGCAGCTCCGACTTGGGAGCCACCGAACTCCACCACGCGCCACCAGAAGTGTTGGCGGCCGGCGTGGGCGGGGATTATCCTCGGGTCCACAATTTTGAGGATGTAAAGAATATTTGTTACTTGGAGAGTGTAAAGTTGTGGGCTATTGCTGGGCCAATAGCGTTTAATATTCTGTGCAATTATGGGATCAATTCATTTACTAACATCTTTGTTGGGCATCTTGGGAATGTGGAGCTCTCTGCTGTTGCAATTTCTCTCTCTGTCCTTGCTAACTTCTCCTTTGGCTTCTTGGTTACTCATCTCTCCCTCCAGATTTGTTACAGTATTATCCTATTTTTCCAATGCATGAAAAATCCAAAACTAATTCATTGAAAAATTAACAAGTACCAAAATTTGTATAAGCTTAACTTGATAACATTATGAGTCCATCATAAAATAGCTGATAAACGAGCTATATATACAAGAATTGAGCTCAAGGAGATATCGATTCATCATTCCGCAACCTTACCTTACTTCCATTCAATGAAAACCAAACGCATAGAAGTGATATTAGCCTAATGAGGTTAGCTAGGCATCTAGCCAGTTTCCAGCAAGCAATACTAGTACTTTCAAATTTCAATTTGTTTTCTCATTCAAACTCTTCACTGTCACGGAATGTATCAGGATCATTGACTAGTGGGAAATTAATTTGGAAACAGTACAGTATTTGTGTAGAAAAGGATCAATCCAAAATGACGTGACAATGATATATTTGGTACATTACGAGCCACAATTGTAAGTCTGTTTGTAAGGCACAACTCTGAACTAGTAGCAGTAACTAGTAAGTAAACCCAAGTGACTTTTCAAATTTTGCAGCTTGGCATGGGAAGTGCACTTGAGACACTATGTGGGCAGGCATTTGGAGCAGGGCACTTAGAAATGCTTGGAATTTACATGCAAAGATCATGGATAATCTTATCATCCGCCTGCTTTTTCATACTCCCACTCTACGTCTACGCGACACCGATCCTAAAACTCCTCGGTCAGAGGGACGACATAGCGAAACTCGCTGGAAAATTCTCCATCCAAGTCATCCCCCAAATGTTTTCCCTAGCCATCAATTTCCCCACCCAGAAGTTCCTCCAAGCCCAGAGCAAGGTAAGAAATCCGGCCAAGTATATGATCTGAATTTTCATCTTGCTTTTTCTACTTTCCTCCATCCCTAGGCTGTGTTTGGAATGCCTATAAACCCAACTTTTTTTGCTAAATTCGTTTTTTTTCCAGAGATTTTTATCTGGTTCTATTGAAAAACTCATTGCCTTCTAGTTCGTCTCAACTAAGGAGAATCTAGAAAAGTAAAATTAGATGGACTAGATTCAAAAATATCCCCCTAATGACAAAAAAGGCCAGTATAAATTTTTATTTATTTATTTTTTTGTATTTGGTTAATTTTTAAAAAATTTCCTTCCGTAAACAGAAAAGAGAAACTCAAATAATTTAAACAAGTTTAGAAACAACCAAAAAAAAATCTAAAAAGACAGAATTTTAGTGAAACCAATCACTGATCTAAATTTTGCTTAGTATCATTGTTAACAAAATGATCCTCTCTTGTTTTTCTCATCAAAACCGAAAGGTGGGAATTCTGGCCTGGATTGGGTTTGTGTTTCTTTTCCTCCACATTGGGATGCTATACCTCTTCATCAGTGTGTTTGGCTGGGGTTTAGCCGGCGCAGCTGCGGCTTACGACATCTCGGCTTGGGGAGTGGCTTTGGCTCAAGTGGGCTATATTTTTGTTTGGTGCAAAGATGATGGGTGGAGGGGGCTTTCTTGGCTAGCTTTTAAAGAGCTGTGGCCCTTTGTGAAGCTCTCTGTGGCTTCAGCTGTAATGATCTGTTTGGAGATTTGGTATTTCATGAGTATTATTGTTCTCACTGGACACCTTGAGGATCCTGTTATTGCAGTTGGGTCCCTTTCCATCTGGTAATTGAGTTTAAGTACTAGTTTGTTCAAATCCTATTTACTGTGTTAAGAGCATTTCTGTTTTGTATTTTTTTCTTATGTTAACTGCTTAGGATTTTTGTTTTTGATGCAGCATGAACATCAATGGTTGGGAAGGCATGTTGTTCATTGGAATAAATGCAGCAATAAGGTAAACAAAATTTATCAGCAAAAAAGGTTCATCTATTTATTTCATGTCTTTGGTACAACCAAGAACAAAATTATGTATTCTGTCTTTGGAAATAAAGATTGGTTATGTGGGGTCCGTTTTCAACTTTTTTAGGATGAAAATCATTTTATAGACAAATGAGCTATAACACAGTCTTAACGATGCCATATACTTTGCATCGTCATGTCAACTACTACCACTCCACCTACACCACACTAGCAATGCCGCCACCACCATAGTTGCTATTGTTACGGTAGCCCACGCCGCCCTACTACAACCAGTTGTGGAGCCAAAGAAACTTGACTTTGAAGAGGCAAAGTTACTTTGGCTAAAGTTAAAACTGCAAAATCCATATTGCTCCTTGATAGAGCATGATAATAGTTCAAACGTCATTGAGTTTACACAAAGTAGGGTTTCAATAGATTTAATGTGGATAATCAAATAGTGGTGGAGTTGCAAGTGACACCATTAATATACTCCGTAAGCATTGAATGAAAGGGGATGGTAGTATGAATGAGAAAACATATGGTAATTCAATATTTTTGCAAAATAAAACTTAACATGAGAAAGTTACACGGATTTCTTCACAAATAAAATATGAACTATAAAAGATTTAATAAAAAACAAACTAAATCTTATCAGTCTAATCTTGAAACATATTCCACAAACATATAGTACCAATACTTTACTGGTTTACAATATGTACCCCAACCCAAAAGCATAAATCTTCGTGCATAATATATAAAATGTTCTACAGGCTAGTCTGATGGTGGATCCGCTACATATAGGCCATTGCCACCACCACTTACCATCATTCTAAGAGTTGCAAACCAGATATAAACAACAAAAGATTATTTATGTAAGACATTTCTGGCAATGCTACTTTTGCTCGCAATGTTTTTTCGCTTAAACAAATGGAACGTTTGTTATCAATCCTTTCGTATTCCGCTCTCTTGGTTGATATTTTCTTATTCTTGTTCTTGTTCTTGTTCTTCATAGCGTTCGGGTATCTAATGAGCTTGGATCAAGACACCCAAGGGCTGCAAAGTACTCTGTTTTCGTTACAGTGGCAGAGTCTCTTCTGATTGGAATCTTTTGTAGTGTTGTTATAATGACTAGCAGAAATCATTTTGCTATAATATTTACAGACAGTAAAGAGATGCAAAAAGCTGTTGCTCATTTAGCCTACCTCCTTGCCATAACAATGGTGCTCAACAGTGTTCAACCAGTTATATCAGGTATTAACATTCACCTTATAATGATTGACGAAAGCTGAATTGATTTTAAAGCGAACAAATTCACAAAGAAATTTCATATCATCATTTCTATAAAGTAAAATGATCATATTCTTGCATAGTATTTACATGGGGCCATTAACGAGAATGATGTGACAGTGGTATTTTCAAATTTGTAGCCATTTTAATGGCCTTCTTGTACGTTTTAAGATGATAGACAACAAGATTTTACTACATCAACCATAGATTATTTGTGTAGTTTTCCGGTTTATCTAACAGTATTATTTGAAAATGTATTTATGAGCAACGTAGATGAATGCTTTAGTTTGAATTGAACTAAAATGGTCGTACAAAAGTAGTTATGCTAGTATCGCATTGTGTAGTTTTCCGGTTTATCTATCAGTAATTAAGCGTGCTATGTACACAATTTTTTAATTTTTCTAATGAATGATGTGACATTTGTGGTTCTTTCATTCAAACTAACGCATCCATTGCTATAAGTCATAATTTTAAGCTTATTTTTTACATCATTCAGGTTGGATTTTATATATGTTTGTTGATTTATTCTACCGACTTATTTTTTCAGAATAACACAGTCACAGTTTAAAAATGATCCTTTTTATTTTCCTTCTCTTTTTGCTACTTTTCGGTTTGCAGGAGTTGCTGTTGGAGGAGGATGGCAAGCACTGGTAGCTTATATTAACTTGTTTTGCTATTACATCGTTGGGCTGCCTCTTGGGTTCCTTCTAGGTTACAAAACAAGTTTAGGAGTAGAGGTAAGAGTATTTAATATCTTTATTGCCATACAGACACAAAAATATAAAGAAATAGTCAACACCTATCACTTCAAAAAATTACACACACACACACACACACACACACATATATATATATATATATATATATATATATATTTGTATAACACCGGCACATCATTTTGATTTAAGTTTGTACTATAGAATTTAAGGAAGAATGTCTTTTTGATCGTTAAATCAACATTCAAATGGTAATTTGTTTGGACTATGAACAAGTGTGACTCACACGAGTATTCATTGTCAATAGGGAATTTGGATTGGCATGATTTGTGGGACTTTTCTGCAAACTTTGATCCTTTTGTTCATCACATGGAAAACAAATTGGAACGAGGAGGTAATTTACTTTTCTAATTTACTTCTTCCGTTTTCTTCTAGACGGAAAAGGAGGTTACGATCGTCATTTTGGTCTTAGCTAGTTGAACCTTAATTTACACTGGCCATGAGAGGCAAACAACACTTTTGTTTTGGGCTCGTTGAAGTGGAATTTTTTTTTTTTTTTTTATCTTTGTTCCTTGAATGCATAAAGGGCCATTTTTGAAGTTCGCTTTGGGCCCAAATAGTCAACGTTGGATCTGTATGTTTAAAATTTGCATTGATGGAGGGAAACTAAAAATGTAGGGAAAAAGGAAATAAATAAAGGGAAATAAGTTGATCTCCATTTTTTTTTTTCTCGTTGTATGGGTTAAAAAAAGGAAGAAAATAGACTATTTTTGTCAAAAGTATGTATTTCATTTTCTAGTCCTCTTTCTGATTACTATTGACGATCATGCATGTATCAATATATATATTGTTTTCTCCTTGTGAAATCCTCTTCAATGTTATCCAAGTTTTGAAATTTGTAGGTAGCACAAGCATCAAATCGACTACGGCAATGGACTGGGCTCGACGAAGAATCTCATACTACTTGAGTAAAAATACCGTTCTTGTTTTTTCGTTTCACCCAAGAGATTTTGAATTGTTTTGAAAGTCCCTATATCGAACTTGGGTTAATTCAGGTTGAGAGGATCCTTTTTCCTTTGGTAGAATGTCAAAAGTTTTGAATCTTGACAGAGGTGACATCTCCTTCCCCAGGTCAAGACCTCCAATGCACGGAAAACTAGAAGCAAAACCAACTTAGGCCCCGTTCCACAACTGAGAATAAGAACTTATTTTTTAAGAAGGCAATTTCAAGCTTAAAAATGATGTGTTTACACAAATAATTTTCTTACCAATATGGATCTTGTTTGATAGATCTTATCGAGATCTTTTATTCGGTGCAAAAAAAATCAAAAAATTATTTTTCATTTACATTATCTTTTAGTTTGAAAATGTGAAACAAGTACTTATTTTTTAAGAATGTATTCTGGAACGGAGCCTTAATTATTTAGCCAAAACACCTCTCTTGATTGACAGTGTGTTTTCTCTCTCTCTCTCTTTTTTTTTTTTTGTCTCTGTATAGCGTATTTTCTGCATTATATGTTACTTATTATTAGTCCTTAAAGATAAGTTTTTCCCTACAGTTGTGATCTAAAGTCTTTCTGTTGCATTAAAAGGTTCTTCTCTTCTTTTCCATTCTCATGTGACCAATAACTCTCATGATTTGGGACTAACAATAATTTTACCTTTAATGTTCTATAGTTTGTTGATTTCATCTACCAATATTATGAAAGACAAAGCTTTCTTTGAAATGTGTACAATATCAAAAAAAATTATATTTAGTCACGTCTATCAGTCTATTTAAGAAATGTATTGATCAATCATTTAGACGTGGCTCTAGGACTAATTGATTCCCTAAGTTTTACTAACCACCACTAAGTTACTAACCATCAGAATCTGGTCATTGTATTATGTTGATGGGATCAAATGGTTCAATTACCTTTTAGGCATCTTAATCAATTGAATAGTTTAATATCATTACTTACTACCCTTAATTCAATTAAAGTTCCGGTTAATTTTTTTAAGTTTCTAATCACAAAAAGCTGTTTAGTCGATTTTTATTATTATAGTAAACTTGTAACATCTCTTTGTAACAGAAAAATTAAATGCATAATTCTCATAAAAATGAAATATGCAAATGTTCGGCAGCATGCGGATGATAAAATATCTTTCAAAAGAAAGTTTTTTCCGATAGCAAAAATAGATATCAAATTATTGAAGTAATGTATGAATACCTTGTTTTAAAATGATGTTTATAGATTGGTAGTTATTTTTAAAATAGAATATAAATACCTGTCTTAAGAATGATGTTTATAGATTGGGTAGTTATTTAAAAGTGCATTAGCTAAATACTTTTTCATGATATAGTACTTGAAAATTAAGCAGTTTGTTTTCATAAAAATATTATTAATTTCCAAGTAATTTCTCGTTAATGATAAAGCCACGATTACTTTTTATAGAGCCACGACAGTTTCATGCTATCTGACAGTTCTACCTTTTATCCTTCCCTCTTATCTCTCCTACACGGACCTCCCTTCTCTCTCATCTCTCTTACATAGATGCGTCTCCTCTGAGGAATATAGACCCATCCAATAGTTGGTCTTCACGTAATCACTATGAAGGAAAATATTTTTCGACTAACCCACATATCCTTTGCTGCCATTCCGAGATACAAAGTCATCTCCGTCTCGACGACTAGAATCAGATCGATGCCTTCTACTGACGACAGTGATAACTGTCGCTGATTACAGAAATCGAGCAACACAACCCATTCTCATCACTTCATTTCTATCTTGATCGAGATTTATAAAATTCACACATTAAAAGGTGAAAACGGGATTTGACCTATATATCAAATAGGAGAAGAGATATGGCTAATTGCTTTTTTACAAGGACAATGTGTTTGCTTCCTTTTGGAAATCATGTGTACATGCATGGTTGAGGTTGGGTTCAGAGAGGGGAATTTAATCAATAATGAAGGAATTTGGGCTTTTCTCAGCCAACAAAAGAAGAAAGAAAAAAATGGGCAGGTGGTGGAAACTCGGGCTAGTACCAACAGTGAGGAGGGGGGATGGATCCCTCATGTTGACAGTGAAGGACCTGAAGGTGATTGAAGGCAAGGGAGCAGTGAGATAGAGGACACGGGTTTCTCTGTAGAGAGAGAGAGAGAGAGAGAGAGAGAGAGAGAGAGAGGAGACTGAATACATAATGGTCGTGGCATTATTACCACCCTTCCTCTTAATACTCAATCTGTTCGGATTTAATAGCCCTTCTTGAAAGTTCGTGTCATTTCAATCGATCATATATCTTATAATTTATAATATTTTTATGTAATTTTAAAAACATTGTCTTATAGAACTAATTGATATTTGTCAAATAAGATCCATATTGGATATAAAACTCATTACCAATTTAAAGATATAACTCATTTTTTATCCGGTTAGAATTGAACGAAGGACTATTAAATCCGGACGGAGGGAGTACTTCATTATTAACATATTAACACTTTTGTTAGAAAAATGGGTCGGTTTGGACCGGACCCAACCCACATGGGTCGTCCACATGGGTTATGTGATTGAGTTGGTTAGAAGGATGAGACAGACTCCTTATCTCTATCTGTTAGGAGAGTTCAAATATAATAGATCACCTACATCTATTAGGAGACTTTGAACTCTTGGACTTTAATCTATAAATTCAGTCCTGCAAATATTTTGGAGATACACACAATACGAAATAGTTAGAGTTTCATCTCTCCTTCTCCTCTAGAAAATAATCTCCTGCGAAATATCTTCTCTCTCTAGGGTTTCCATCTAAGAACCCTAGGATTTGCGGTGTGGATATCGAGGGCAGACTCTAGTAGTCTCCTCTACCCGGCGCGAAGAGAAGACCATGTTCGTGCTCATAGTCGGTGCTTGTAGAGCGGGCCTCAGATCGTGAAAAGCTTGAAGCAATTCAATTCCGTTGCGCTTCAATTATATATGTAAGTTTTATGTGATTTACGAGTTTTCAATCCTATAAAGTCTACAACTATAAACTAGATTTTATTTCACCTCAATTTTTAGGTTCTCCAATACGCAATGTCTTAGGGAGAAGGCAAAATTAAAGTAGAGTTATCTTAAGTGGTGTAAATACAGAAATTCTCATTATTTCGAAACAAAATTCAGAAAAAACCGTGAGTGAACTTGACTTTCCGGTTGTATGTGTAAAGCATTCGGCAACTATAAACAAAAAAATGGGATGTACAGTCACTTTATTTGATAAATAAAATGACAATTTTTTGGAAAAAAAAAATTGCAAAACAATCTTGTTTTAGCAAATCCACTTTACTTTTGTAGGTTGTTTTGATCTAATAGTTGTAATTTTTTCACTCTACTCTAATGGTTCATTTGATTAACAAGATAATGCTAGAAAATGTAAGAAGGGGGGAAAAATTACTTTTTTGATATTCACTTAGCAAAACTGTGCTAGAAAGCGGTGGAAAGTAAACTTTTCTATACAACCTTCTAAAATTAGAGAGCTTGCCTTATTTTTTCTCACAAAATGGGCAGGAAAATTTTATTTTCTTGTGAGCAACAACAATTATTCTAATTTCTTTAATTACCCTATTCCCTCTGCCTTTTCTCTTCAACTTAGGTAACTTTATTTCCTCGGATTTTCTTTTTTCATCCCTTTCAAACAAATGTGAGAATTTTTTTTTTCTTCTCTTACTTCATTTTCTATCCTTTTTACTTTCAATTATATTTTTCTCGCTACTCAAACAATCCCTAAATGTGTTGTGCGACATGGATGCCCAAAACCACCATCATAGAAAAATCCAACAACGACATAGATTTCAGTATTTTAGTTCTATATCTGTTTGGTCGTCACTTTCCAGAAATTGTTTTGAAATCGAAGCAACCTATCTTTTTACTCAATAGTAAGTAACTTTTAAGGAAACAATTATAGGACGGTAGCTGGGGTCCAAAAATATTTGAAGTTTAAAATGCAGTAGATTTACTTTTTTCCAAGAGAGTAAGAGGTTCAATGACATGGAAAACATTCGTCTTTATGGGGCCGGTTTCAGAGACACCCAACTAAACACCCAAATAAACACCCCATCTCAGCCCTCCATTTCAAGGGCTGAGATTAAATCCACTCCACCCCTAAAAATTGTCTGCTCCACTCCGACCGACGAGCCGTAGCCATTGACGACCCACCACCTCTCTCGCACACACTCTCTCTTACGTCTGAGAGATCCACCCCCACTGCCTGACCTCTCCATCTCCATCTCCATCTCCCTCCACTCCGACCGATGAGCCCAGCCGCTGACGACTCTCCACCGTGCACTACCGCCGACGCTCTCCCTCTTTTTGTGGTGTACTACTGGAAGGGAAGGTCAAAGCACGGTCAACTTGCGAAAATAGAAATGAGGTAATCAAACGGTTTTATTCTTCAATTCCTTTACTTCACATTCATGATCGGTTAAATGTTTAGTTGTATTTGGCTAACTAATTGGAACCCAGTGGATTTAGGATTGTTGAAAAAGGTTTGGACTGGTTTTTGTGGGTCCTGGTGTTTTGATTCTAGGGTTTCTACTATAATGGTTTGCTTTTAAAACCATGGAGATTGTTGTTGATGTATTTTTTTTGTTAAAGAAAAGGCTTTTCTGGTATGTTAACAGACGAATTTATGTGTTTCTACAATTTTTCCCCAATGTTGAACTAACTTGTTTCGATTGAGAACTTGTTTTAATTTTTTGCCCCAATGGTTATCATTTATGCTTAATTTCAAAATTATTCATGAATTTGGTCAATGAAATCATAGCTCAGTAGTAGTTTTGCTTGGGAGTAATTTGAAGATACTAGTCCTTACTGTACGTACTCTCTGTTTGCTTGTTACCCGGCCTGCTAGTAGCATATGGATTTCTTTTCTTTTTCTTGCAGGCAAGTGAAGGGTGAACAACGGAGTTAGAGAGTTTAGATGATGTTGAAGTAGATGATATGGAGACTTCAAAAAACGTTGTGGAAAGGTTAAAAACACCAACAATTGGGATGTATTTTGAGACAATTGAAGAAGCACGGAATTACTATAAACGTTATGATCAAGAAAATGGGTTTTGGATTCGTACTCGGGCTTCAAGCAAAGGACAAAACTGGTCGAATGAAGTCACTAAGGTGCTATTTGTTTGTTAAAAGAAGGAAAGTATCTTGGGAAAAAGCAGCAGGAGAGTGTTGTGGAGAAGAATGATAAGACAGACGCAGAGGAGAAAGTGATACCAAAGAAAAGATTTAGACGTTCAACCATTAAATGAGAAAGTGTCACATGTGCTTTCAATTTGGACATGATAAGAGAACTGTCCTTCAAATCCGATGAGTAAAACTAACAAAGGTAACTCAATTACTAATCCTATTCTTCTGATTGATATAGATGTTCTTATTTTTTTTAATAGTCAATTTTATTCAATAGGCTTTCAAGAGGACACGGAAGGCTCAGATTGCTCCAAATGATCTTGGAGTATTTTGACTTGTTGGCTTTGTTTTGTAATGATCTATTCTTAGGTTAAGTGAAAGTTCTTTGTATGGATTAGTTTTTGGGATGGAATTGAATGTAAGAAAATTTGAATCTTTAAATTTGTAAGAAAGTTCGAATCTTTAGGTTAGCTGTAAGAAAGTTCTTTTTATGGACCAGCTTTTGGGATAAAATTGAATGTAAGATATATGGATCCGTTTTTTATGGATCAATATTTATGGATTAGTTTCATGGTTTTAATTTTATTGCAATGCATTCATGAAAAATTTTGGCAGAGTTTCCCTTGTTTTTGGTTCTAGCCTGACGTCTTGTGTCTCAGTCAGTACAATAAGAACAATAGGAATAGTATCAAGTTACGCATAAGCCCATGCCGGGCAAATTTGTCATCAGTGGTTAATCACCTTTCACAACAAAAACCATAAGATCCATTGCCAAGTTATCAAGCAGCCATGTCTCAACCATTCAATCTGCACATGCTATGGTATAACAACTGAAAAACATTGATCAAAAAAAAAAGGGGGGGAAATTGAAATAGTCCATGTTGTTAAGTGTTTGTGTCAACTTGGTCCCTGTAGTTGTAATTGGCTCGATTTACACTCTGTACTTTCCATTTTGTTCTAATTTGGTCCAATTACTAACCGCCGTTAGTTCTTTTAATAGCAAAATCAAATGGCCTCCTTTTTTGGAGTTAAAACAGTAATTCTCTCATTCCCCTCTTGCCCTAATATTAGGGGTGTGCACGGGTCGGGTTCGATCCCCGAACCTGACCCGACATGTCGGGGGTAACAAACGTTTTAGGCCCGCAAACTGAACCGAAAAGTGGTAAGAACCATCTGCGAGCCATATAATACGTCGGGTTGGGTCCGACCAAAAACTGAATTAATCTTTATGAATTGGTCGGATCGGATAAGAAACACACCAATCCGGACCCCAAACCGAAATTTGATTTTTAACAGAAAATGAACCCGTACCCGTCTTAACCATATGTTCGACCCCGCTTGAGACCCTTCGGATCGGGTCGGGTCCGCGGGTGGACGGATTTTTTGCAAAGGCCTACCTAATATAACTCTAAATCAAAATATAGCTCATTCTTCCATTCTCTATTGATAAGGAGGCACCTGAGAAGAAATTTAGTTATAGTTTTCTACAAAAAGTACCCTCCAATTCACCATTTTCATGATCAGCCATGGGGCAACATAACCACTGGTATTGTCTACCTGTTCAACTTGTGGACAAATATTGAGATGCCTTATTTTTCTACATAGTACTGAAAATGCATATAGAACCATGTCCAAAAGTCACAACATGATATAAATCCAAAAGTCACAACATGATAAGAACCATGTCCAAAAGTCAAAATATTAGTACATAAACTCAAGGGTTGTTCGGCTAAATAAGCCATTTTTTTTGAATAAAGACGAAAAAATTGGCTTATTGGCTTGTTTTTGTCTTTATTTTAAAAGGACTAACGGCAGTTAGCAATTGGATCAAATCGGAACAAAATGGAAAGTATAGTGTGTAAATCGAGTCAATTACAATTACAGGAACCAAGTTGACACAAACACTAAACTACAGGGACCATTTCGATTTTTTTCCCAAAAAAAAAAAAATTCCAGATTGCCCAGTTTTTCCGGAGAACAATTCTTGAATGGAACAACCATTAAGTGTCAACTAAGATTGCCCACTACTATAAGCTTGTCAAATATTTAAACCAATTCAACAGCAGCTTCTATTCAAATTAAGGCTACAAAATACAGCCAACAAAAAACATAGCTCTATTATCAACCCCAACAAAAAACTAGCTCCATCCAAATCCAATTACAGCTCTATGTATCTAGATTTTATATATATATATATATATATATATATATATTTATCCCAAAACAACAGGCAGCCTCTTTGGTTGCTGCATCTTCAAATAGCCTCTTTGCTCTCTTTTTTAGCCCAAATAGCCTCTTTGCTTACTGCAGTAACTTCACCTTCTCTTTACTATTTCTTGGTCGTTGTCGTGATCTTTGTTGCAATGCCACACCCCATCTAAACAGAGCTGCAAATCAATAAAGTTGTTAGCATTCTTATCTCATTCATCTATTGCAATGGGGCTCAATGCCAAAAAACATCTTCCTAAATAGACATTGTGGTTAAGTAGGTAACTAGAATCATAAACTGCAATCAACAGGAAAAAAGAAAGGGCTTTGTCATAAGTGGAAATTATCTTGTGAACCAGAAATTCTCACGATTCGAGGGATGTCAATGGGTCAATGTGGCGTTTGAGCTGCTTTGTTAGCTCATACCCTTGGTGTAATTCATTGATTAGAGCCTCTTGCTCCACCCCGTGATTATTTTCATTTGAAAGTTGCAAGAAAAAAAAAAGAACTGATTTTGTTGAGTAGTAGGTACTAAAATTATTTTACCAGTTCAGACAATGTAAAGTAGCTGAAATGGAAAATGTCGATTTGATCAAGAAAATATTTTTAAAAGGGGAGAACTAACTGAAACACCAGAATGTGAACAAAGGAGATAGTATGAATGAATGCAAACATGAGATTCTACTGTCAAAGACAATACTTAGGCCCATTCATTTTAGAATCTATCTATCCAAAAATAATTTAAATAGCACTGTTGATTTTCCAAATATCCCATTCCCAATTCACAACGCCATTCCAAAGATGGATTTTGCAGCCCACGGGAAACAAGTTCAACTAGCATATATCAACTCGAACCCTAATTTACGCAATCAAATACGCAAAATATCTGCAATTTCCCCAAATTTTGAAACCCTAATTTTTGGGGGGTTTGAATATGGAGACTCTAGGGCAAATTAAGAATGGAATCATACACCAATTTAGGTGCATGACCTCTTCATTAGTTGGCTGGCTTCGTTCATTCTAGCGAACCAAACACTACCTAAACATTGCAGAAATGAACATGAATTAAACATGGCATGTGCATTGATTTAATCTCAAAGGACAAATGAGAACCTGAAAGTTTAGTCCAGCGAGAAGATACTTACGATTCTCGGCAAGAAGGTTGATTTCTGTTGTGGTTTCTGCTTCTTGTATTGATTTGATTTGAGAGCGTCGGCTGCGGCGCACGGTGGAGAGTCATCGGTGGATGGGCTCGTCAGTCAGAGTGGAGGGAGATGGAGAGGTCGGGCAGTGGGGGTGGGTCTCTCAGACGTGAGAGAAAGAGCGTGAAAGAGGTGGTGGGTCGTCGACGGCTGGGGCTCGTCGGTCGAAGTGGAGGCAGGTGGAGAGGTGGGTGTCGGAGCGGGGGAGGTGGAGGTGGAGGGGTGGGCCTCGTGCAGAAGAAAGAAGTGCAAAACGTGAAGGGAGAAAAAGGGGAGCAGACGATTTGTAGTGGTGGAGTGGATTTAATCTCAGCCCTTGAAATGGAGGACTGAGATGGGGTATTTGTTTGGATGTTTATTTGCGTGTCCACGGAACCGCCCCATATACATACGGGGCGGTTCCGGGGACCCTTAAAAAAACCTCCAAATCTTAATCTCATAGTTTTCGATCAAATTTTGATGATCCAAGCCGCTTAATGTGTTCAAAACGTGATTTTAAGAGTACCCGCGAGAAATTGGCAAAAAAAATAACCGGGAAGGACTTGATTTGAACATTTTTTTATTGAACCGTTCAGTAACCTTCAACAAAAAACGGTTCGGATGAAGCCTTTACCGGTCATTTTTTTTGCTGATTCTCGCGGGTACCCTTCAAATCACGTTCTGATTACATTGAGCGGCTCGAATCATCAAAATTCGATCGGGAACTTGGAGAGGTTTTTTAAAGGGTCCTCGGAACCGCCTCGACATATATATATATATATATATAATGATGGATCCAGCACGGCTTTACCGTGCGAGACTCCCCTTTTCCGATCGAATTGCGATGATCCGAGTCACTCAATGTGTTCAGAACGTAATTTTAAGGGTACTCGCGAGAAATCAGAAAAAAAAATAATCGGAAAGGGCTTGATCCGAGCAGTTTTTTATTGAACCGTTCAATAAAAAACGGTTTGGATCAAGCCCTTCCCGATCATTTTTTTTGCTGATTTCTCGCGAGTACCCTTAAAATCATGTTCTAATCACTTTGAGCGGCTCGGATCGTCGCAATTTGATCAGAAAAGGGGAGTCCCGCACGGTAAAGCCGTGCGGATCCCTTATAGGATCCAGACAATATATATATAATATATATTATAAATTTTTACGTAAGGACCTTAAAATGAGGACCTTATATGTGGACCTCCCCATTTCTCGCCTTTTCCAATCGGATTTCAATGATCCGAGCTGCTCAATGTGTTCAAAACGTGTTTTTAAAGGTACCCACGAGAAATCGGCAAAAAAAATGACCTGAAAAGAGCTTGATTTGAGTAGTTTTTATTTGAACCGTTAGATAAAAAATAAACAAAAACTGCTCGGATGAAGCCCTTCTTGGTTTTTTTTTGCTGATTTCTCGCGGCTACCCTTAAAATCACGTTCTGAACACACTGAGCGGCTCAGATCATCAAAATTTGATCAGTAAAGGGAGGTCCACATTTTATTAAAATAATGTAGTCCTTATATATACACAATCTGGATCCCCTGAGGGATCCCGGATTTGGGTGTGGTGCGGGACTCTTTTGTAAGCCGTTGGATTGAAATCAAACGGTCAGGATAAAAGAGTCCTATTAAAACGAAAATAATTACAGTCTCCCCCCTAATGCCTCACAGTTCCCCCCCTCTTCGTTCATTTCACGCTAACAGAGACAGAGACAGAGAGAGAGAGACAGGAGACAGGAACGAAGAGGAGAAACTCGACGATTGAAGCCCGACGAACGAAGACGAACAAAGATCCACCGAGGTACCTAGGTCTCTCTGTCTCTCTCTCGAAAAAATACAAAAAATCTGGATCGGGAAATTTCTGAGAAATTTGAATTTTTTTTGGGTTTTAGGACGAACGAAGAAAAACGGACGACGATTGAAGCCCGATGAAGAATGTCACGCCCTCGATTTTCAACTAAATATTAATATATTTTCTATAAACAAAAGTTTTTCTCTCAACTATATTTACCCTTAAATGTCATGTGAATCCAGAAAGCAAATCAAGTCGCTTCTTCTTCTCTCTAAATTTTTTTTTTTTTTTTACATAAAGTCTTCCCAAACTTCTTCCATTAAAAGAGATTCACAATAATCAAGGAGATGAGTTTATACAGAGCTTTGCATATAATCTAATCAAATGGTACAACCCTTAATTGCGAGTAAAGTGCATGACGTGAATTAAACTTGATGCTAAACCACTTCCTCAAGATTCCAATGAAGCTCTCAAGAGACGTCTCAATGTGCATTCCGTGCAATCCAAGCTAAGTGTCATGACGAGTACCTGAAAGGATGAGCTACACTAGCTCGTAGAGATATCCATACCTAAATTATATGCATAAGTGAAGACAGATCCCAAGGGAAAACATTTTCCAAAAGCATATTTGTTTTGTCAAAAAGTGTAACTCAAAATACTATACTCACGCTGGAAAATATTTAACTCTATTTCTCAAACACTGACACTCTCACCCACACACACCAATATTTTTAAAAATCTCAGCTTACCGTTATGGCGTTACCCAAATCAATCCCTGCCTTTTTATTTCCATTTCAAAGACCTAAAGATTGATCTAAGTTCTTTAATGAATAGCATCATTTTTCTTGTCTCAAATAACTAGCCAACCTCTCAATAGAAATATACACTACGCAGGTAGAGTCAAAATATGAAATAACAATAGCACATCGAATAATACCACACCTCGACAATAAGGAGACTCACCCATAAACCCCAAATCAAATTCCAAATCTCAAGTTAACTTCGAACCAAAAACCCTTCACCTTAAGGTTTCCTTTATGAATCTAACGTGCAAATACCGTATATGTAACTCCCACAATGCATCACACCACAAGGTACCAAATATACACTAACACAGAATAAGTTGCCCACCGCATATCAGGAGAACAAGCCACAATGATTTGGAGGTCTAAAAGATGAAATATAAAACACGTATTGGCATACTAGACAATCCAAGGTGGCAACTCAAGTTCAAGTTCTGTGTTTCTCATACGCATATTCCACTTTGTCTCAAATTCACATCATCGATCTTCAAAACCAATTTCCCTTTCTTTTCTTTTTCTTTTTCTTTTTGAAAACACCAATAACCCAGCCATTAGAAACATACCACCAAAGTAGAACCATAACTTGCCTTCATATAGGAATTTGCAAAATGCCATACACATTAAAACTTAACATCTTGATGCAGAAGGATCCATATCGTAACGAAACAAATAAACGACGAATTCCCAACCTCTTATGTCATGTGATTAATCTCATTCATTCACTTTCTGTGCGTCAAATCTTATAAGCATGTTTCTGAGCATGGGGACCCCGTTCACCCACAAGTCACCAAAACTACAGCATCATTCACATTATTAGTTCAACACAACCAGCATCGCCCTTAGAGTCACCGCGGCTTTTTCCGAGTCTTTTCCCTAAGTCGATCCGGAAAAGAGTCACCATGGCTTTACCCAGGTCTATTCTCAAATCCGCAGAGCAGTAGGTCACCACGGCTTTCCCCGGGTCTATTCCCACTTTCACAAAGTAACAGGGTCACCACGGCTTTACCCGGGTCTATTCCCGCATTTACAGGGCACTTGGGTCACCACGGCTTTACCCGGGTCTATTCCCATAATCAATATACACTGATGATGTAAAGTTGCCAATACGACTTCATAACAGGGTCTAATATACTAAAAGCATTAAGAGGGCAACACCCACATACCAAAACACGCATACTAAACCAACCCATGGATACAATACATAGAGAGGAAAAATTGTTTATTTTTCTCTAAGTATCAAACAACATCAATGTCAATACACCAACAATGCATATCCCTTTAATCTAACACCTAGTCATCTAGATCAATCCATCGTATCCCCACATGTCAAATTGGCAAAGTTAATCATTTACATTAGCCTATATCCAATTAAACATGAATTCAAGGACGAAACTTAAACCACTGAAAAGTATACTTCTTTTTCTTTGATCCATAGGTCATACATCAAACACAAAATTCGGGTAGCCTTATTATGGCCATGCAATTATAGCTCAACGTAACAATGAAACTAGTGCAGAGGCAGAATTTGGGTCAACTTTTGGATGCAAATCTGTTATTGCTCGGACCTACCCATGATGCATGTGATGTATCATTGGAAAGCTCTATGTGTCTAGTTTCTAGCCAAACAAACGGTGCGTCGTTTCGAGTCCCGAGCTAGGAGTTATGTCCATTTTACCAAAGTCCGCCGGTGCTGTCAGATTCTACGCGGGAATAAGTAAAATTGATTGAAAAATCATAACTCGTTCATCTTAAACCCAAAAATATTGAAACCAATGCCAAAAGTTGCACCACTACAAGCCCTACACTCAGTAAAACTTCAAGGTTCAGAAACGAGAGGAGGTTAACCCAACAATCAAAAGAAAAACCGATTCGCAACCATTTTCGCACCAGTAAACCAACCCTGCTTTAGAAATTCACCAAAAATTGTATACTTAACCAAATTACTTGATTCCAACGCCAATCTCTTCTTAACTCAAATATGCAGCTCCTGTAAAAGACCCAAAGCCACCCAAAATGTTCATCATGCCCAGAAAGTTAAAAAAAGACAGTCACACACAGATTCGCACATCCAGCAGACAGCCAGTATTCAAAAATTCGTAACTAATTGTGTGATTATCAGTTTTGCATGATCTTGGTACCGAAATCTTCGTATTGAAACGTAATTTAACTGTTATGTAGACACCACAAATTGATTCCTAGCATAAGGGCTTCCAAAAGACAGATTACCAAAACCCACGAAATTTTCAGCATTCTCAAGATTTATTCAAGACTCAAAATAGATGATCAAACTTGATTCTTGTACATCCAACTAACACTTACACATGTAAAGAAGGCAGGAGATCCCTACCTCGAAGGTTAGAAGCAAGCCCGAACATGGAGGAAACTTCACAGTGCTCCGATCATGAATTTTCTTGGATGGATAGGAAGCTCTCGTCGCGCAGAACAACTTTTGTACTTGGGATTTTTCAAAAATCGCACTCGTAATAGATGAAATCGAAGAGGGAAGGCGAGAGAGGTGAGAGCCGAGAGGGAGGACGGCGTGGAAGAAAAAAAAGAAAAGGGAAAGTGATTTCCCTGCCCCAAATTTTTGACTTATATAGCACAAATAACACTTGCACCCTTTCACTCCTATTGTATTACATCATCTCCCACAACTTACAAGTCATCTCACATTGACCCAACTCATATCTACCTCATATTTCACATTTCATAGTATAATCCCGCATTAAAATTATTAAAATAAATACGGGTCTCTACAAAAAACGAAGAGGAGGAGAAGACCGGAGACGAACCAGATCCACGAGGTATCTCTGTCTCTATCTCGAAAAAAAAAACAAAAAATTATTTGGGTTTTAGGCCTTTTTTTTTTTTAAAGAACGAACGAAGAATCTCAACTGGAGACCAACGCCCGTCAACTGAGTCTCTCTGTCTCTCTCCCTCAAAAAAAAAAAAACAAAAAATTTGGATCAGCCGAAATTTCTCAGAATTTTGGGTTTTTTTTTTGTTAGGACGAAGAACGAAGAGGAGATGGAGACGAGGAAGCTCGACTGGAGACCAATGCCCGTTCACTAAAGTATCTCTATCTCTATCTCTATCTCTATCTCGAAGAAAAAACAAAAAGTCTGGTTAGTATATGTGATTTTGCAAGAAAATCCAAATGACAGACCTACCATGTTAGAGGTGGAATCCATGGTTAGGAACCATTTTGTTCATTTGGATTATAATTTTATATTTCTAGCCTCTCCAATTCTATCTCTCACTGACATCAATTTTCTACATCCGAGTATTTGCGGTAAATAACTAGAAAGGTAAATAACTAGAAAGGAAAACGACTGTAGGAAATTCCTCATCTGAAGCATTTTGATGACAACTGTGACAATATATCCACATATTCACATGGCTATACTAGATGATTTCTGAAACTAAAGGTCTAAGAATCTGTATACTAGATAGTTGGTTATTCCTAGGTGAAATACAGTAAAATTGGATAGGAATATTTTGGAAAAATGGGTGGGGCTGTGGGATACCTTTGTGGCTGGATGTTTAAGAATTTGAAATTAGTGGCTCTCGAGTCTCAACTCTTCTAATTCAAATGGACTGTGCTGCATGTTTATCTGATTTTGTTTTCTCTCTTTTTATATTTCTTGCTTCAATGTAACGAATCTCAAGAGTAAAGTATTGAGATGCAGCGTTACCACGAGTAACATTGCTACTGTGGGGAGTATTTTCTATTTAGAGAGAAATTGAATGAGATTCTTGCACATAGGCTTCCAAGTAACATTGTCATGAACATTGTGTGAGATGTGGTGTGCTTGCTAATTGCCAAAAGCGTTTGGTTGAGAGTGAACCGTTCAGCTTAGGCACTTAGTTTTATGTTTGAGTGGCGTGACTGCATGGATGTAGGAAGGCGTGTTGTTACTGATCTCTATTCAGTTACAAGTGGCTGCGACTTATTTACCTGTTTACCCACATCTGTGGAACAAAATGGTTCATATCTGTTGTATACATCTCCCATGGGGTTACAGTTTGCTTGAATGTAATCATTTTATTGGGCAATTTTTTTTCTGAAATACAAACAGTCAAAACCTACATGGCTAAATAAGCTACTTTATGGTTGTCATTGCGTTGTTATGTATGTTGGAGATTGAAAAGAAAATTTCTAAAATGTCTGATAGGAATGTGGGAGTTCAGCATCCATGAGCATTAGTGAAGAAATGCAGAGGACATCAATCACAATGCAGATGATGATTGAAGCCATGCAGAAGGAGATTGATGCAATGCAAATGAGAATTAGAAATGGGGGAAAAATGAACTGGAATTACCTTTGGATTGTTGTTTTTTGTGTTGTGTCGTACATTTGTGTGAAAAGCAGCCAGTGATCTCAAGTAGTCGTAGTAGTAGTAGTAGTAGTAGTAGTATAACTGGTATGGATTATAGTGGAATATTAATGCTCAAACTACAGTAGCTTTTTGCCCGAAAGATGAGTTATAACCTGACCCGCTATTAATTAGTAGTTTAACTATGGTGTGTTTCATATTTGTTATAGGCCAGGTAAAAAGCTTTACTGGTGATGACTTTTCCTCTACAACTATTAGCATTTACAATATGGTTAATGAATGAATGAATGAGTGAATATTATTTTGCATTTTTTATCTCAAGTAGTCCCTTTCAAACACAGTTTTTTGCAAATAGGCCGAGATAATGGCGGCTAGCATTTTCCACCATAACAAGCATTACTGGCCATGAGATCAGCCACCATTTTGGACTGAAAAAACAAAACAGTCATATATGTGTAGGCAGACAACAGCATAGGCTCTTTTAGTCACGGGATTTCTGCCTTAGAAATGGCAGCTTTGCTCTAAAATTGTAGGAGTATGTAAAAAGAGATGCACAGCAGCACATGCTTGTTTCCTAAGAAAAAGGCACCAAATTGACTCGGAGGACCGTTTGTTTGTTAATGCAATTCATGAATTCATTCCCAATGTATGCATGAATTCATTCCCACACTCTACAGATGGTGGGTGTTCATTCTTTACTTGTCAATGTTCGAAGCCGATGTGAAGTCCAAGCAGAAAGAATATGAGAGGCCCTTTATCCTTTTGCCTTGGGGTTATCCTCCTCTTCCATGCCTCTTTCTTGGCTTCCCATACAGTTCTCTCTTTCTCTCTGACTTACATTCGCATTTCCCCAATGTTAATTTGATTGGTTTTTTCAATACTTTTTCGTGACTTGTTCACTGAAGATTATTAGTGGAAAAAACAATCCAACTCCAACCTGTAAACAGCCCTAATCAAAAAGAGCAAATTAGAAAGAGCACAAGCTTCTATCGTCCAGATCTGATGAGGAACATCAATTGTAGTTTTCAGCTTACTAGATGTAATAAGAAAGAACACCAGGCAACCAACATTTCATCTCATCAGTACCATTCTCTAAAATTGTTCAATAGCATTTCACAATTAACGACTTAAAAAGTTTCTGTTCGGTCCTCTCTACATGTTTATTCTCAGGATAGTGATATAGCCGCCAGGAATATCATAGTGATTTGATTATAGTTCATGCATCAGGTACCATGCGAATGTCATCTCCATATCCGCAAACCCATATAATTCCTGAAACACAAAAAAAAAAAAAAAAAAAGCATTGAAGACCATATTTAAATAGGCAATTTGAAGTCCGTATTTCACTTAATCAAACACTTACATTCACTTAATCAAACAATTTGAACAATGGCATCGCCTATGAATACGATGACGTCCAGGAAGAAATACAGGTGCCACACAATGCAACACACAAACGGCCATCATTGATACAAGTGCTCATGCTTTCAAGAAATCAGTAGTTTTAGAAGACCCTGCAAACCTATGTAACATACCATCTCCGTGACTTCTTTGCGTATAATAAAATATCATCGTGGGTTTAGAAATACCTTTCCACTCATTCAACATGATTGGTTGTTACAACTCGATGAAACAACAAAAGAACAATTCAACAAATTGATTAGAACCGGTGGATTTTGCCACTATGATCTCTAACAAACCTCTAACCACGTTCAGTTAAGTCCATTGCTCCAATAAAAATGCTTAGTGAGCACAAGCTGACGTGTTTTGCACGTCGTTAATAACACTAGTTTCTTTATAAAGATTAATAAAATCTTTTTGCTTAGCAAAAAAACATAGATGAAAATAGAGATTACTTGCATTCCTGTACTTTTAGACTTGTTATACCCAACTTTAAAAAAGAAAAAGAAAGATATCCATACAAACACAGAAGGGATTTCAAAGACCCCAAATCTCGAACCTCTGTTAATAGTATGTAACCCAGTGGTAAAATGGAAAAACATTTCTCCACTACTAACCAGATTTTTGGTTTTTTCTACGAGATAGAGATAGAGATACCTCAGTGGACGGGCGTTGGTCTCCAGTCGAGCTTCCTCGTTCGTCCTAAAAAAAAACCCAAATTTCTGAGAAATTTCGGCCTAAAACCCAAATAATTTTTTGTTTTTTTTTTTTTCGAGATAGAGAGAGAGAGATACCTCGTGAATCTGGTTCGTCTTCGGTCTTCTCCTCCTCTTCGTTCTTCTTCGGGCTTCAATCGTCCTCCGTTTGCTTCGTTCGTTCTAAAACCCAAAAAAAATTCAAATTGCTCATAAATACGAACGAAGATCCACATTTTTTGTATTTTTTCGAGAGAGAGACAGAGAGACCTGGGTACCTCGGTGGATCTTCGTTCGTCTTCGTTCGTCGAGTTTCTCCTCTTCATTCTGTCTCCTATCTCTCTCTCTCTTTCTCTGTCTCTGTTGAGTGTTGAGCGTGAAATGAACGAAGAGGGGGGAACTGTGAGGCATTAGGGGGGAGACTATAATTATTTTCATTTTAATAGGACTCTCTTATCCTGACCGTTTGATTTCAATCCAACGGCTTACAAAAGAGTCTCGCACCACACCCAAATCCGGGATCCCTCAGGGGATTCGGATTGTGTGTGTATATATATATCTTCCCTTCTCCTAAGGACCACCTCATTTTAATAAAATAAGGACCTCCCTTTTCCGATTGAATTTTGATGATCCGACCCGCTCAATGTGTTCAGAACGAGATTTTAAGGGTTCCCACGAGAAATCAGCCAAAAAAAACCCGGAAAGGGCTTCATCCGAACAGTTTTTGTTATGTTTTTATCGAACGGTTCAAATAAAAACTGCTCAAATCAAGCCCTTCCTGGTCATTTTTTTTGCCGATTTTTCGTGGGTACCCTTAAAATCACGTTCTGAACACATTGACTGGCTTGGATCATCGAAATTTGATC
This sequence comes from Rhododendron mucronatum var. ripense, assembly GCA_019656295.1. Taxonomy (NCBI): domain Eukaryota; kingdom Viridiplantae; phylum Streptophyta; class Magnoliopsida; order Ericales; family Ericaceae; genus Rhododendron; species Rhododendron mucronatum. Next base: position 2,716,516 of record BPLT01000002.1, read on the forward strand.
AGAAAATGGGAGAAATTAGGAGGTCCTTATTTTAACTAAAATAAGGACCTCCTCATTTGAAAATGACTGTATTATATATATATATATATATATATGTATCCATTTGATAGTAGACTGTTGTTTACTCCTACCACCTACAGTTGTCAAAATTCCTGGAGCCCGTCGAGTAAGTCCCGCGGTAGGGCAGCTAAGGGTTGGAGCGGTGACGGATTGTGGGTATGAGTAGGCAGGTAAACAGTAAGTGCTAGCTTGTGTGTATGTAGGTGGATTGTTCCCAAAATTAAAATCTAACAGAATCACTACACTTATTCTTATCTAAACAAACACATGGACACAACATTAGATCTAAGAGTGGGATCAACCACCTCTTAAAATACAAACAGACGACACACTAACTATTCATCCACCGGCCCTAAACCTCTGTCAGTGGCAACCCATCCACCAATCACCTACACACTCAAAAGGGGGCGGAAGCAAGGAAGCAGCATAGTAGAAGCAGGCATAATCAGAGTAAAGAGGCGGCTGAGCCGACCATGAACAATAAACAAAACAAATAATAAAAGTAGGAGGCAAAGCCTTCCATTCAGTTCATTAGATAATCAGTAGGTGGCTAAGCCAACCATTTAACAGAAGTAAACAAGATACACTTTAACAGTTACATGAGTAAGAAATTACTACCTTCGGAGAAGGAGGTGAACAGGGTTTAATGGGGGAGGGGGTACTGCAGAAGCAGTATTACATTTGAGTAGGGGAAGAAGAGAAGAGAAGAAGAGAGAAGGCAAGAGATTTTAGAGAGAGAAGTAGCTCTCTAATTTCGGATTCTTGGTTCCGAATTCGGATGCCCTTAACTAGGAGCCAGCAATCCTTTTATAGACTAAGGATTAAAGGCTGTACAATTATTAGGGGTACAGGTGGACCATGTGAACCTTTTACTTTCGGTGGAAAAGTAAACAGCAGATGGTTCAATAGTAGATTGTCAGCTAATTGAACAGTTGACTGTCGGTGATTGAACAGTTGACTGTCGGTTGAGTGAACAGTTGATTGATGAACAGTCAAAGTTGTTACTGTTTAAATAGTATCTCGTGTAATGGCAGAGGGTAGTTGAATAGTCAGCCGTTGAAAGAATAGTTTCCTATTGTAGGAAAGTTGATAGACAAGGGCAATATTGAGTTTGAATAGGTTCGATTAATAGACTGGACAATTGGTGCCAGCAGTTTTAATTAACCATTCATCATATTATCAAGGTTGTGCATTTCTTCAGAAGAAAGATTATGCCAATAATCTTCTCCATCATCAATAGGATCTTCAGTTACAGGAGTAGATATTGATGAGTTGACCAGGTGATCATTGGTTAATCGATCAAGATAATAGTTGACCAATGTTTTGTGTTGAGTATGGTGAATAAATGGGACTTCTTGAATTTGTTCAGTACAGCGAATCTTCTGGATAGAATCTTCACAAATTAAATAGATTGATCTGGGATCAACATAGACATGGAGATCATCATCTTGATAAGCATCTCCAAGTTTATCAGCAATTGAATAAGCCCTGTAGTGGCGTATTTGACTGCGAATTGGTTTTGAGCAAGGCCAGGGTTCTTCAACCCCAATGAGGTGGATAGGGAGATGAACTCTGCTGAATGGCCAGTTGACTGCAATATGCATGATATGTTGAGCAGGGATAATATTACCAGTCCAAGTCCATTCTGGCATTTTGCTTTTGATGAGGACTTGGCATCTTAATGAACCATATTTAGCAAAAAGGTTTAAAATGGAAACAGCCAGTTTTCTGGTAAAACTATCAGTCTGTTCCGGATTAGTAAAAATAATTTGTCTTAAAAACCCATGATCCAATAGGGTCATTGGGGTGATTTCAATTAATTTTTTATTATATTCAACATTAATATTTTTGAAGAACTGCATATCAATGCAAGCTCTTGGAACACTATATATTAAATTACAGGGACAATCAATCCTGTGCAAAGGATAATTTGAGCAAATAGGATTTATTCTTGGGCATTCAATCCTATCTTGGTCTTTAAAATAAAGAGTTTCCCAAGATATTTCTAAACCATGAGTAGTTTTAGTAGATAAATCAGTTAATAATTGGAATAAAAATTCCTGAAAATAGTGGCCGTCCCTTTTAGCCATATTTTGAATATTTTTGATTAAATCAACAGGAAAATCCTGTGGAAAAACAATTTGATTTTTTAATGAAACAGGTGTGTGAGGAATACTCTGTAACAGAGCAGTGAAATAGTTCCTCATAGAGGCAATGCTTGTCCTATGCAAATTACTATGGGTGGCATACGGTGCACTCCCCACGGGCAATTTAATGTCTCTGCTACTGCTAGAGGGTCTATCTGCTAAGTCATGGTTTTTATCAGTGCTTACTAAAGCCTTACTTTTAGAGTCTCTCAATGTGAAACACTCCTTTTTAATATTTTTGTAATCATGATGCATGATATGCAATTTAGCTTGATTTTGAATATTTTCTTGAAATAATTTTGAATATTTAGCAGATAAATGATTTAACTCAGAGGCCATTGAGGCATAAGCTTCATCATTATTTTTCAAAAATAGGTTTTGTTCACAAAAATAATGATTTAAACAGTTTAAACTGTTAATAAATGGTTTATTATGACGATATTCCCCACACAAGTTCCAGAGCGCATCTAAGAGACATTGCTGGGTTTCGTTAATATTTTGTAAATGGTTTAATTTTTTAAAACTTAAACTAGATCCCTGAGGGATCACTGGTAACCGGTTCTGGCCGAAGCTCAGGCTGGCTTGGTTCATCTGTAATCACAGTAGAATGGTTAATAGAGTGATTTTGTAACAGTTGTAAATCATGTTCATCAGGAATAGATAATAAATCAAAATTTATTATTTGATCAGAAAATGTAGCAGTAAGTTTATCAGTACTAACAGTAAATGGGTAGAGCAAATAAATAAAAGGCATTCCAAGAATGACTTTGTCAGTTAAATTTTTAACCAAAACAAAAGATGTGGTAAAACAAATATCATTTTGAATAATATTAACAGTGGATAATTTGTTTTTAATAATCATTCTGCTACCATTGGCAGAATTTAATCTTTCAGTAGTTTTTTCATAAAATTTACTAGGGATAATATCCTCTTGAATGCAATTTAAATCAGCTCCTGTATCAATAAGAGCTATGCAATCAATCTTGTAATTATTAATCTCAAGTTTAATATTAGTATGCCATTTTTGAATATTAATAGATTTTAATAATTTTAACCTAATTTTATCTTGACCAGTATCATTATCTTAGTCAGATGAACTAATGGTTGTATGACTTTCAATAGAGTTATCAGAAGGATAATTAATCTTATTATGTTTAACACATTTCCTCGGTTTAGAAGAAATTTGTTTTTTAATTAGTTTAATTTCTTTTTTAATTATTTCAACATCTTGTTGCAAATCTTGCAAAGTTAATTGTTTGTGATTTTTATTGAATCGTTCCATAGTGGAATGAATATTTACTATGGGTTTATTAATCTGTGGTTGTTTATCTTGTTGTTTCAAAAAGTTTTTTAATTTTTTAATATAATATTGTTTTAATTCTGGATCTTCTAATCCATTAATAAGTTTTATTAATGAGTCTTCCTCAGTAATGTCTTTAGTAAGAACATTAATATTTTTAAAACAACAGTTATTATTACAAGCAAGTTTTACTTGATTTTCACTAGAATCAGATTCATTAATAGAATGATATTCACTAGATGATTGGATTAATTTTTCAATATCTGAATTACCAGAATCGCTTAATTGAGCTGTTTTAATAATTTCCAAAATTTTTTTTTTATCATTATCAGAAATGTTGAGTTTATTAATTTTTTGTTTTACTTTGCATTGGGATTTGTAATGTCCCTTTTGACCACAATTAAAACAAGTTACATTTTTATTATCTTTAGTAGAGTTCTTTTTATCATGTTTAATTTTTGGTTTATCATAATATTTTTCATTAGAAGATTTGGGTTTATTCTTCTTATAATATTTATCATTTTTACTAGATTTAGCATCAGCCTTCTTTTTCCTTCGAGAAGGTGCAACAGGGGTTAAACCATATTGTTCACAAAAGTTACCAAGTTCATATTTAGCTTTCTTTTTATCACTTTGATTTTGTTTAGTCATTTTCATATCAATACACATTCTTAATCCTTCTTTTTGAATAATACTAACTAAATCACCATATGTTAGTTTATCATATTCAATAATACCAGTTGGTTGACTAAGAACATCTCTAATTTTGTGAGCAAATAAACTAGGTAGACCATTAATGAATTTTTCTTTCCAAAATGGTTTAGTACAATCATCTCTTAACATAACTCTAGAGATAAAAACATCTTTATACCATCTAAAGTCACTTAATGTTGGACAATGTAAATTACTAAGTTGATCATGAATTCTTGAAGTAATATTACTAGGTTGACCAATAAAATGTTTAATAATAGTGTAAATAAGTGTGTTAACACCATCTGGGATTCCTCTCCTAATATCATTATCAAAAATAGGTAAATCATTTTCATCATTTTGAATAGCATGAATAATTTCATCTCTTGATTCAGTAGTGAGATATTTATCCCACCATGCTTTTAGCATTCCAGTAAAACCGAAAACTAATAATTCAACAATTTGAGGTTGATCAAGATTAGTATTGCTTAAATAACTATTAGCAACCATACACATATGATTTAATTTTTCTAGAATTTGATGTTCACTAAGACCATCAATATTCCATTCATACAGTTTAGTAGAAGAAACAGAAAATTGATTAGCAATGTTATTTTCTTCATATTGAAGATCAGGGGGTGTTGGTCTTGAATACCAATTTTTAGTAAGACTAGTTGTATTAGCATATGGGGTAAATACAGTTTTATTAATATTAAATTGACTAGTGAATTGTGCTTGTATTTTATCAATGTCATCATCCGAAGATGTGGGTTGACTAGAATTATCAATTTGATTAATAACTCCTAAATGTGGTGGAGTTTCAGGTTCAAGTTTAATAATTAGTTTATTGAATATATCTTCAATTTTTTGAACATTTTGATTTTGCTCTAAGCTGACCTGTGGTCGCTTCTCAGGCAAATTAATAAGAGGTTTTTCAATTTGTTTACTAGAAGAAGGACAATTAGATGTTCCTTCATCAATTTTAGTTTCTATTTTATCAAGTTGTTTACCAATTGTTTGTAAATATTGATTAGTATAATTAATCTGTTCAACAATTTGTTTACAATTAGATCTATCATCAGCAAGTTTAAATGGGGTAGCTGGTATTTCAGTACCCTTATGATCAATTTTAATTGATTCCAGTGGTGGATGACTGGAATTAACTCGAGTGTTATCAAGTTTTTTCCATCTAGATTTAGTAATAGTAGTATTAGTATAATACTTTGTAAGGGGATAATATTTTTCTAAGAAGTCAAAGAAATATATTTCTTTATTCTTTTTAGTAAAATATTTTGCCCATTTAATGAATATTTTATCTTGTTCAATAGAAGAGTAATTTTTCCTAAATTCTCTTCGTCTTTGTTTATTAGCTTCTGATTTGAAATTATCATATAGTTTATCAAATAATTCATCATTGTCATTATCTAATGAATTAATATTTTTAATTTCCATGATTAACTCTTTTAATTGGTGTTGTTTATTAATAGATTGATTTTTGTTAATATGTTTAATAACTTTATTAGATCTGGGTAAAGAACCAATACTTCGAAGAGAAGATACAGGTTGTGGTGAATAATCATAATCCGTAAAAGTACGTTCATGATAATTAGCATAAGCATGTTCATATCTTTCTTCAAAATTATCAAAATAATCAGGTGTATTATCATAATTATTATTAGATTCAATTTCATTATGATTATCATAATTATCACAAAAACATATTTCATCATCAACAAAATCCATTTTTAAATAACAAGAGCCGTGGAGTGGTGCTAGGGATTGGTTGGATGGTTGCTACTCCTGACACAACAAGAAAAGGACTGGTGGATGAATAATTCTTGTGTAATTAGTTTGTGCTTAAAAGAAGTTGATCCAAGACTTATATCTAATACACCGTTCCTTGTGTTCATCTTAAGATTATCGTGCACCCTGTGTTTCTATAAGATTTTAATTTTGGGAACAATCCACCTACATACACACAAGCTAGCACTTACTGTTTACCTGCCTACTCATACCCACAATCCGTCACCGCTCCAACCCTTAGCTGCCCTACCGCAGGACTTACTCGACGGCCTCCAGGAATTTTGACAACTGTAGGTGGTAGGAGTAAACAGCAGTCTACTATCAAATGGATACATAGATGGGTGTTCAAAGATCAAAATAAAATCTAACAGAATCACTACACTTATTCTTATCTAAACAAACACATGGACACAACATTAGATCTAAGAGTGGGATCAACCACCTCTTAAAATACAAACAGACGACACACTAACTATTCATCCACCGGCCCTAAACCTCTGTCAGTGGCAACCCATCCACCAATCACCTACACACTACTCCCTAAGTGGCTCTGATACCAAAAGGGGGCGGAAGCAAGAGATTTTAGAGAGAGAAGTAGCTCTCTAATTTCGGATGCCCTTAACTGAGCCATTCGAATCCTTTTATAGAGTAAGGACCGAAGACTGTTTACAAACAGAATTATTAGGTGCTTACTGTATCCATGTGAAGTGTTTACTTTCGGTAGAAAAGTAAAACAGCAGATGGTTGAACAGTTGATTGAATAGTAGACTGTCGGTTGAGTGAACAGTTGATTGATGAACAGTAAAAATTCGCTACTGTTTAAATAGTACCCTTGAATAATTGCGGGTAATTGAATAGTAAGCCGTTGATTGAATAGTTTCCTGGGAAGGAAAGTTGATAGGCAAGAGCAATATTGAGTTTGAATAGGTTCGATTAATAGACTGGACAATTGGTGCCAGCTGTTTGAGCAGATTAGTCTTCCATGATATTATCAAGGTTGTGCATTTCTTCAGAAGAAAGATTATGCCAGTAATCTTCTCCGTCATCAATGGGATCTTCAGTTATTGGAGTAGATACTGATGAGTTGACCAGGTGATCATTGGTTAATCGATCAAGATAATAGTTGACCAATGTTTTATGTTGAGTATGGTGAATAAATGGGACTTCTTGAATTTGTTCAGTACAGCGAATCTTCTGGATAGAATCTTCACAAATTAAATAAATTGATCTGGGATCAACATAGACATGGAGATCATCATCTTGATAAGCATCTCCAAGTTTATCAGCAATTGAATAAGCCCTGTAGTGGCGTATTTGACTGCGAATTGGTTTTGAGCAAGGCCAAGGTTCTTCATCCCCAATGAGGTGGATAGGGAGATGAACTCTGCTGAATGGCCAGTTGACTACAATATGCATGATATGTTGAGCAGGGATAATATTACCAGTCCAAGTCCATTCTGGCATTTTGCTTTTGATGAGGACTTGGCATCTTAATGAACCATATTTAGCAAAAAGGTTTAAAATGGAAACAGCCAGTTTTCTGGTAAAACTATCAGTCTGTTCCGGATTAGTAAAAATAACTTGTCTTAAAAACCCATGATCCAATAGGGTCATTGGGGTGATTTCAATTAATTTTTTATTATATTCAACATTAATATTTTTGAAGAACTGCATATCAATGCAAGCTCTTGGAACACTATATATTAAATTACAGGGACAATCAATCCTGTGCAAAGGATAATTTGAGCAAATAGGATTTATTCTTGGGCATTCAATCCTATCTTGGTCTTTAAAATAAAGAGTTTCCCAAGATATTTCTAAACCAGGAGTAGTTTTAGTAGATAAATCAGTTAATAATTGGAATAAAAATTCCTGAAAATAGTGGCCGTCCCTTTTAGCCATATTTTGAATATTTTTGATTAAATCAACAGGAAAATCCTGTGGAAAAACAATTTGATTTTTTAATGAAACAGGTGTGTGAGGAATACTCTGTAACAGAGCAGTGAAATAGTTCCTCATAGAGGCAATGCTTGTCCTATGCAAATTACTATGGGTGGCATACGGTGCACTCCCCACGGGCAATTTAATGTCTCTGCTACTGCTAGAGGGTCTATCTGCTAAGTCATGATTTTTATCAGTGCTTACTAAAGCCTTACTTTTAGAGTCTCTCAATGTGAAACACTCCTTTTTAATATTTTTGTAATCATGATGCATGATATGCAATTTAGCTTGATTTTGAATATTTTCTTGAAATAATTTTGAATATTTAGCAGATAAATGATTTAACTCAGAGGCCATTGAGGCATAAGCTTCATCATTATTTTTCAAAAATAGGTTTTGTTCACAAAAATAATGATTTAAACAGTTTAAACTGTTAATAAATGGTTTATTATGACGATATTCCCCACACAAGTTCCAGAGCGCATCTAAGAGACATTGCTGGGTTTCGTTAATATTTTGTAAATGGTTTAATTTTTTAAAACTTAAACTAGATCCCTGAGGGATCACTGGTAACCGGTTCTGGCCGAAGCTCAGGCTGGCTTGGTTCATCTGTAATCACAGTAGAATGGTTAATAGAGTGATTTTGTAACAGTTGTAAATCATGTTCATCAGGAATAGATAATAAATCAAAATTTATTATTTGATCAGAAAATGTAGCAGTAAGTTTATCAGTACTAACAGTAAATGGGTAGAGCAAATAAATAAAAGGCATTCCAAGAATGACTTTGTCAGTTAAATTTTTAACCAAAACAAAAGATGTGGTAAAACAAATATAATTTTGAATAATATTAACAGTGGATAATTTGTTTTTAATAATCATTCTGCTACCATTGGCAGAATTTAATCTTTCAGTAGTTTTTTCATAAAATTTACTAGGGATAATATCCTCTTGAATGCAATTTAAATCAGCTCCTGTATCAATAAGAGCTATGCAATCAATCTTGTAATTATTAATCTCAAGTTTAATATTAGTATGCCATTTTTGAATATTAATAGATTTTAATAATTTTAACCTAATTTTATCTTGACCAGTATCATTATCTTAGTCAGATGAACGAATGGTTGTATGACTTTCAATAGAGTTATCAGAAGGATAATTAATCTTATTATGTTTAACACATTTCCTCGGTTTAGAAGAAATTTGTTTTTTAATTAGTTTAATTTCTTTTTTAATTATTTCAACATCTTGTTGCAAATCTTGCAAAGTTAATTGTTTGTGATTTTTATTGAATCGTTCCATAGTGGAATGAATATTTACTATGGGTTTATTAATCTGTGGTTGTTTATCTTGTTGATTCAAAAAGTTTTTTAATTTTTTAATATAATATTGTTTTAATTCTGGATCTTCTAATCCACTAATAAGTTTTATTAGTGAGTCTTCCTCAGTGATGTCTTTAGTAAGAACATTAATATTTTTAAAACAACAGTTATTATTACAAGCAAGTTTTACTTGGTTTTCACTAGAATCAGATTCATTAATAGAATGATATTCACTAGATGATTGGATTAATTCGTCGATATCTGAATTACCAGAATCGCTTAATTGAGCTGTTTTAATAATTTTCAAAATTTGTTTTTTATCATTATCAGAAATGTTGAGTTTATTAATTTTTTGTTTTACTTTACATTGGGATTTGTAATGTCCCTTTTTACCACAATTAAAACAAGTTACATTTTTATTATCTTTAGTAGATTTATCATGTTTAGTAGCTGGTTTATCATAATATTTTTCATTAGAAGATTTGTGTTTATTCTTCTTAGAATATTTATCATTTTTATTGGATTTATCAATCTTCTTTTTCCTTCGAGAAGGAGCAACATTACTCATTTTCATATCAATACACATTCTTAATCCTTCTTTTTGAATAATACTAATTAAATCACCATATGTGAGTTTATCATATTCAATAATGCCAGTTGGTTGGCTAAGAACATCTCTAATTTTGTGAGCAAATAAATTGGGTAGACCATTTATGAATTTTTCTTTCCAAAATGGTTTAGTACAATCATCTCTTAGCATAACTTTAGACATAAAGACATCTTTATACCATCGAAAGTCACTTAGTGTTGGACAATGCAAATTACTAAGTTGATCATGAATACGGGAAGTAATATTACTAGGTTGACCAATAAAATGTTTAATAATAGTATAAATAAGTGTGTTAACACCATCTGGGATTCCTCTCCCAATATCATTATCAAAAATAGGTAAATCATTTTCATCATTTTGAATAGCATGAATAATTTCATCTCTTGATTCAGTAGTGAGATATTTATCCCACCATGCTTTTAGCATTCCAGTAAAACCGGAAACTAATAATTCAACAATTTGAGGTTGATCAAGATTAGTATTGCTTAAATAACTATTAGCAACCATAGACATATGATTTAATTTTTCTAGAATTTGATGTTCACTAAGACCATCAATATTCCATTCATACAGTTTAGTAGAAGAAACAGAAAATTGATTAGCAATGTTATTTTCTTCATATTGAAGATCAGGGGGTGTTGGTCTTGAATACCAATTTTTAGTACGACTAGTTGTATTAGCATATGGGGTAAATACAGTTTTATTAATATTAAATTGACTAGTGAATTGTGCTTGTATTTTATCAATGTCATCATCCGAAGATGTGGGTTGACTAGAATTATCAATTTGATTAATAACTCCTAAATGTGGTGGAGTTTCAGGTTCAAGTTTAATAATTAGTTTATTGAATATATCTTCAATTTTTTGAACATTTTGATTTTGCTCTAAGCTGACCTGTGGTCGCTTCTCAGGCAAATTAATAAGAGGTTTTTCAATTTGTTTACTAGAAGAAGGATAATTAGATGTTCCTTCATCAATTTTAGTTTCTATTTTATCAAGTTGTTTACCAATATTTTGTAAACATTGATTAGTATAATTAATCTGTTCAACAATTTGTTTACAATTAGATCTATCATCAGCAAGTTTGAATGGTGTAGCAGGTATTTCAGTACCTTTATGATCAATTTTAATTGATTCCAGTGGTGGATGACTGGAACTAACTCGAGTGTTATCAAGTTTTTTCCATTTGGATTTAGTAATAGTGGTAGTAGTATGACCAAGTTTAATAGAATATTTCTTTACTAAGTAATCAAAGAAATATATTTTAATATGCTTTTCGCTCATATAATCTTCCCATTTATCAAATAATCTTTTTCTTTTATCAGAAGAGTAATTTTCCCGAAATTCTCTTTGCTTAGATTTATTAGCCTGGGATTTATATTCAGCATATAATTCATCATAATCATTTTCTTTATTTGAGGATTTAATATTTTTTATTTCCATAATTAATCCTTTTAATTGTTTTTGTTTATCAATAGATTGATTTTTGTTATTATTAAGTTTATTATATTTAGGCAAAGAACCAATACTTCGAAGAGAAGATAAAGGTGCAGGTGAATAAACATAATCAGTAAAAGTTCTTTCATGATAATTAGCATAAGCATGTTCATATCTTTCTTCAAAATTATCAAAATCATTATCATAATTATTATTATTTTCATTATCAAAATTATCACAAAAACAAATTTCATTTTCAGAATCCATTTAATAAACAAGAGCCGTGGAGTGGTGCTAGGGATTGGTTGGATGGTTGCTACTCCTGACACAACAAGAAAAGGACTGGTGGATGAATAATTCTTGTGTAATTAGTTTGTGCTTAAAAGAAGTTGATCCAAGACTTATATCTAATACACCGTTCCTTGTGTTCATCTTAAGATTATCGTGCACCCTGTGTTTCTATAAGATTTTAATTTTGGGAACAATCCACCTACATACACACAAGCTAGCACTTACTGTTTACCTGCCTACTCATACCCACAATCCGTCACCGCTCCAACCCTTAGCTGCCCTACCGCGGGACTTACTCGACGGGCTCCAGGAATTTTGACAACTGTAGGTGGTAGGAGTAAACAACAGTCTACTATCAAATGGATACATAGATGGGTGTTCAAAGATCAAAATAAAATCTAACAGAATCACTACACTTATTCTTATCTAAACAAACACATGGACACAACATTAGATCTAAGAGTGGGATCAACCACCTCTTAAAATACAAACAGACGACACACTAACTATTCATCCACCGGCCCTAAACCTCTGTCAGTGGCAACCCATCCACCAATCACCTACACACTACTCCCTAAGTGGCTCTGATACCAAAAGGGGGCGGAAGCAAGGAAGCATTTCTTCATCCCCAATGAGGTGGATAGGGAGATGAACTCTGCTGAATGGCCAGTTGACTGCAATATGCATGATATGTTGAGCAGGGATAATATTACCAGTCCAAGTCCATTCTGGCATTTTGCTTTTGATGAGGACTTGGCATCTTAATGAACCATATTTAGCAATTTCTTACTCATGTAACTGTTAAACTGTATCTTGTTTACTTCTGTTAAATGGTTGGCTTAGCCACCTACTGATTATCTAATGAACTGAATGGAAGGCTTTGCCTCCTACTTTTATTATTTGTTTTGTTTATTGTTCATGGTCGGCTCAGCCGCCTCTGTACTCTGATTATGCCTGCTTCTACTATGCTGCTTCCGTGCTTCCGCCCCCATTTGGTATCAGAGCCACTTAGGGAGTAGTGTGTAGGTGATTGGTGGATGGGTTGCCACTGACAGAGGTTTAGGGCCGGTGGATGAATAGTTAGTGTGTCGTCTGTTTGTATTTTAAGAGGTGGTTGATCCCACTCTTAGATCTAATGTTGTGTCCATGTGTTTGTTTAGATAAGAATAAGTGTAGTGATTCTGTTAGATTTTATTTTGATCTTTGAACACCCATCTATGTATCCATTTGATAGTAGACTGCTGTTTACTCCTACCACCTACAGTTGTCAAAATTCCTGGAGGCCGTCGAGTAAGTCCCGCGGTAGGGCAGCTAAGGGTTGGAGCGGTGACGGATTGTGGGTATGAGTAGGCAGGTAAACAGTAAGTGCTAGCTTGTGTGTATGTAGGTGGATTGTTCCCAAAATTAAAATCTTATAGAAACACAGGGTGCACGATAATCTTAAGATGAACACAAGGAACGGTGTATTAGATATAAGTCTTGGATCAACTTCTTTTAAGCACAAACTAATTACACAAGAATTATTCATCCACCAGTCCTTTTCTTGTTGTGTCAGGAGTAGCAACCATCCAACCAATCCCTAGCACCACTCTACGGCTCCTGTTTAACGATGAATAGATTGTTTAGAACCAACTCTTCTGCCAGTTCTTCTTCTATACCACCATTAACATCTGTCCCTGATATAATAAACCATGAAGAAGAAGAATATCATGATAATATTAATGACTGGAATATTCCAAAAATTCCAGTAAAAGATATTTACAAAACTAGTTTTTTAAGTGATTCTTTTAAAACTAATCAAATTGTTAAAACTACTGAGCAAATATATGCTATTACTAAACAAGAAGAAAAATGCTCACTTCTAAGTAAAGAATCTATTAAAAGACATATTGAAAATGGTTATAAATATATTCACATAGGATTAGTCCAAATTGCTATTAAACCATTAACTCGAACTGGATTAAATTCATATATTTTACTAGCTCTTAGAGATGCTAGATTTATGTCTTATAGTGATAGTATACTAGGCTTGATGGAATCTAGCCTTCATAATGGACCTATATATTTTAATTGTTACCCTGATTTATCCCTTAGTATTACTGATAAAAATATACTCAAAGCCCTAATGTTAAATGTTCAAACTGCTGGTGCTATTACTAATATGCTTGAAGGAAGTCATCCTCTTGCACTAATTTATCGAATTTATTATAAATGCACAAAAACTAATTTAAGTATTCATGCTTTGATTAAGAGTCCCAAAGATAAAACTGTTTTAATACAAAGTAATACTAATTCAAATATTCAAGTTCCGAAAACTATTTCCTGGTCAGATATTAAACTCCCAAATAGTTGGATTAGTGAAAATGAAAGTTATCCTCAAAAAATTCAGAATAACACTATTGACATTGATTATATTCAACAATATTTAGATGGTACTGTCCGTATCAGTTTTGATCAACAAAGATTAAATCCCCCATTAAGAATAAAGCAACCAAGCACAGCAACTAGTTCAATTGCAACTACTCGAAGAGATAAAAATCTGCTTCACCCACATGTTCAACTCAGTGGAATTGAGTCTAGCTCACAAATTAGTAAACCCTGTTATTCAACCCAATCAAATTTTGATGATGATAATAACTCCCAAGAATCCCCTACTCCTACTGATCTTGAAGAATCTACACCATACAATCAAGATACTATTGATCCTTCCCTTAGAACAATTTCTAAGATAAAACCTGCTAAACCTAGCATGTCTATTAATTATGACAATTTATATAAAGAATTTGAATCTAATAAAAATACTGAGTTAAGAAGAAATTTCAGAACTCTTTATTCTATTAATGAACAAAATGATATATTTTCCCAATGGAAAGATTTTATGGTTCAAAAAGATATTCAAATATCTATCTTTGATTATTTAGAATACTGGTATCCTAATAAAAAACACAGTCACTTTAGTAAACCTTCCGTTTGCTCTACTAAACAAACAAAAATCAGTAAATCCAACTCTATGATTAATAAAATTACACAAACCACAATGATGGATTTAAAACATGAATCCAAGACTATTAAAAAAGAAATTTCTCAAATTGCTAAATCTTCTAATGAAATATTAAATCTCAAAAATAATCATAATGATAAAGAATATTACCAAAAATGGTACACTACTATTAAACTCATAGTAAAAGATTTCCAAATAGTCATCAATGCTCTTATAGATTCTGGAGCTGATCTTAATTGTCTACAAGAAGGAATAATTCCTACTATGTATTTTGATAAAACTACTGCTCAGCTTAGTTCTGCTAATGGTGAAAAAATGCATGTTAATTACAAATTATCTAATGTTCATATTTGCCAGGATAATGTTTGTTTTAAAACGACTTTTGTTTTAGTCCCAAATTTAACTGACACCCTGATTCTTGGTACCCCATTTATCTATTTACTTTATCCTTTCACTACTACCAAAGATGGCATTCTTACTAAACCTTTGGGTCAGTCTGTGATGTTTAAATTTATTAATCAACCTGAAGAACTAAATTTAAAATATTTTCAAACTAATAAAAAACTCCAGTTAAAATATTTACAAGATGAAATAAAAAGTAAGAGAATTAATGACCAAATTAATTATAATTCTGACCAAATTAAGCAATTCAGAAACCAGTTAGAAGCTAAAATCTGTTCTTCTCTACCAAATGCATTCTGGTATAGAAAGCAACATATGGTAAAACTTCCCTATATTAAAAATTTTGATGAATCCAACATCCCTACTAAATCAAGACCCATTCAAATGAATCATGAAATGTTAATCCAATGTAAAAAAGAAATTGATACTTTACTTGCCACTAACATTATTCAACCAAGCAAATCCCCTTGGTCTTGTTCTGCTTTTTATGTTAATAAAAATGCTGAAAAAGAACGTGGTGTTCCACGACTTGTGATTAATTATAAACCATTAAATGCTGTTCTTGAATGGATTCGATATCCAATTCCTAATCCAATTCCTAATAAAAAGGATTTAATTAATCGACTTGGTAAAGCTGTTGTCTTTTCTAAATTTGATTTGAAAAGTGGGTTTTGGCAAATTCAAATCCACCCTGATGATAGATACAAAACTGCTTTTACTACCCCTTTTGGTCATTATGAATGGAATGTTATGCCATTCGGATTAAAAAATGCACCTAGTGAATTTCAACATATCATGAATGATATATTTAACCCATTTAATCTGTTTATTTTAGTCTATATTGATGATGTACTTATATTCTCTGAATCAATTGATGCGCATTGGAAGCATCTTAATATTTTTGTTAAAACTATTAAATCTAATGGTTTGGTAATTTCTGCACCTAAAATTTCATTATTTCAAACCCAAATTCGATTTTTGGGTTATGACATTTCTCGCTCTACTATCACTCCGATTAGCAGAGCTATTCAATTTGCTGATAAATTCCCTGACCAAATTACTGATAAAAACCAATTGCAAAGGTTTTTAGGATCTTTGAACTATATTGCTGATTTTTACAAAGATCTTAGAAAAATTTGTCAACCATTATTTGATAGATTAAAAACTAATCCTCCACCCTGGACGGATATTCATACTAATATTGTTCAAGAAATTAAAAAATATGTTAAAACTTTGCCCTGTTTAGGGATTCCTTCTATTAATTCTTTTAAGATTGTTCAAACTGATGCCTCTGATATTGGATATGGAGGTATCCTTCTGCAAAAAGTTGCTAATCATCCTGAACAAATTGTTCGTTTTCATTCTGGAAAATGGACACCTGCTCAATTTAATTATAGTACTATTAAAAAAGAGATTTTATCTCTTGTTTTATGTATTTCTAAATTTCAAGATGATCTTTTAAACCAAATATTTTTGGTCCGTATTGACTGTAAAAGTGCTAAATATATTTTACAAAAAGATGTTGAAAATATTGCTAGTAAACAAATATTGCTAGTAGATTGCCATCCTACTTTTATTATTTGTTTTGTTTATTGTTCATGGTCGGCTCAGCCGCCTCTTTACTCTGATTATGCCTGCTTCTACTATGCTGCTTCCGTGCTTCCGCCCCCTTTTGGTATCAGAGCCACTTAGGGAGTAGTGTGTAGGTGATTGGTGGATGGGTTGCCACTGACAGAGGTTTAGGGCCGGTGGATGAATAGTTAGTGTGTCGTCTGTTTGTATTTTAAGAGGTGGTTGATCCCACTCTTAGATCTAATGTTGTGTCCATGTGTTTGTTTAGATAAGAATAAGTGTAGTGATTCTGTTAGATTTTATTTTGATCTTTGAACACCCATCTATGTATCCATTTGATAGTAGACTGCTGTTGATGGTCTTAGTGAACATCAAATTCTAGAAAAATTAAATCATATGTCTATGGTTGCTAATAGTTATTTAAGCAATACTAATCTTGATCAACCTCAAATTGTTGAATTATTAGTTTCCGGTTTTACTGGAATGCTAAAAGCATGGTGGGATAAATATCTCACTACTGAATCAAGAGATGAAATTATTCATGCTATTCAAAATGATGAAAATGATTTACCTATTTTTGATAATGATATTGGGAGAGGAATCCCAGATGGTGTTAACACACTTATTTATACTATTATTAAACATTTTATTGGTCAACCTAGTAATATTACTTCCCGTATTCACGATCAACTTAGTAATTTGCATTGTCCAACACTAAGTGACTTTCGATGGTATAAAGATGTCTTTATGTCTAAAGTTATGCTAAGAGATGATTGTACTAAACCATTTTGGAAAGAAAAATTCATAAATGGTCTACCCAATTTATTTGCTCACAAAATTAGAGATGTTCTTAGCCAACCAACTGGCATTATTGAATATGATAAACTCACATATGGTGATTTAATTAGTATTATTCAAAAAGAAGGATTAAGAATGTGTATTGATATGAAAATGAGTAAACAAAATCAAAGTGATAAAAAGAAAGCTAAATATGAACTTGGTAACTTTTGTGAACAATATGGTTTACCCCCTGTTGCTCCTTCTCGAAGGAAAAAGAAGATTGATAAATCCAATAAAAATGATAAATATTCTAAGAAGAATAAACACAAATCTTCTAATGAAAAATATTATGATAAACCAGCTACTAAACATGATAAATCTACTAAAGATAATAAAAATGTAACTTGTTTTAATTGTGGTAAAAAGGGACATTACAAATCCCAATGTAAAGTAAAACAAAAAATTAATAAACTCAACATTTCTGATAATGATAAAAAACAAATTTTGAAAATTATTAAAACAGCTCAATTAAGCGATTCTGGTAATTCAGATATCGACGAATTAATCCAATCATCTAGTGAATATCATTCTATTAATGAATCTGATTCTAGTGAAAACCAAGTAAAACTTGCTTGTAATAATAACTGTTGTTTTAAAAATATTAATGTTCTTACTAAAGACATCACTGAGGAAGACTCACTAATAAAACTTATTAGTGGATTAGAAGATCCAGAATTAAAACAATATTATATTAAAAAATTAAAAAACTTTTTGAATCAACAAGATAAACAACCACAGATTAATAAACCCATAGTAAATATTCATTCCACTATGGAACGATTCAATAAAAATCACAAACAATTAACTTTGCAAGATTTGCAACAAGATGTTGAAATAATTAAAAAAGAAATTAAACTAATTAAAAAACAAATTTCTTCTAAACCGAGGAAATGTGTTAAACATAATAAGATTAATTATCCTTCTGATAACTCTATTGAAAGTCATACAACCATTAGTTCATCTGACTCAGATAATGATACTGGTCAAGATAAAATTAGGTTAAAATTATTAAAATCTATTAATATTCAAAAATGGCATACTAATATTAAACTTGAGATTAATAATTACAAGATTGATTGCATAGCTCTTATTGATACAGGAGCTGATTTAAATTGCATTCAAGAGGATATTATGCCTAGTAAATTTTATGAAAAAACTACTGAAAGATTAAATTCTGCCAATGGTAGCAGAATGATTATTAAAAACAAATTATCCACTGTTAATATTATTCAAAATGATATTTGTTTTACCACATCTTTTGTTTTGGTTAAAAATTTAACTGACAAAGTCATTCTTGGAATGCCTTTTATTTATTTGCTCTACCCATTTACTGTTAGTACTGATAAACTTACTGCTACATTTTCTGATCAAATAATAAATTTTGATTTATTATCTATTCCTGATGAACATGATTTACAACTGTTACAAAATCACTCTATTAACCATTCTACTGTGATTACAGATGAACCAAGCCAGCCTGAGCTTCGGCCAGAACCGGTTACCAGTGATCCCTCAGGGATCTAGTTTAAGTTTTAAAAAATTAAACCATTTACAAAATATTAACGAAACCCAGCAATGTCTCTTTAGATGCGCTCTGGAACTTGTGTGGGGAATATCGTCATAATAAATCATTTATTAACAGTTTAAACTGTTTAAATCATTATTTTTGTGAACAAAACCTATTTTTGAAAAATAATGATGAAGCTTATGCTTCAATGGCCTCTGAGTTAAATCATTTATCTGCTAAATATTCAAAATTATTTCAAGAAAATATTCAAAATCAAGCTAAATTGCATATCATGCATCATGATTACAAAAATATTAAAAAGGAGTGTTTCACATTGAGAGACTCTAAAAGTAAGGCTTTAGTAAGCACTGATAAAAACCATGACATAGCAGATAGACCCTCTAGCAGTAGCAGAGACATTAAATTGCCCGTGGGGAGTGCACCGTATGCCACCCATAGTAATTTGCATAGGACAAGCATTGCCTCTATGAGGAACTATTTCACTGCTCTGTTACAGAGTATTCCTCACACACCTGTTTCATTAAAAAATCAAATTGTTTTCCCACAGGATTTTCCTGTTGATTTAATCAAAAATATTCAAAATATGGCTAAAAGGGACGGCCACTATTTTCAGGAATTTTTATTCCAATTATTAACTGATTTATCTACTAAAACTACTCCTGGTTTAGAAATATCTTGGGAAACTCTTTATTTTAAAGACCAAGATAGGATTGAATGCCCAAGAATAAATCCTATTTGCTCAAATTATCCTTTGCACAGGATTGATTGTCCCTGTAATTTAATATATAGTGTTCCAAGAGCTTGCATTGATATGCAGTTCTTCAAAAATATTAATGTTGAATATAATAAAAAATTAATTGAAATCACCCCAATGACCCTATTGGATCATGGGTTTTTAAGACAAGTTATTTTTACCAATCCGAAATTAGAGAGCTACTTCTCTCTCTAAAATCTCTTGCCTTCTCTCTTCTTCTCTTCTCTTCTTCCCCTACTCAAATGTAATACTGCTTCTGCAATACCCCCTCCCCCATTAAACCCTGTTCACCTCCTTCTCCGAAGGTAGTAATTTCTTACTCATGTAACTGTTAAACTGTATCTTGTTTACTTCTGTTAAATGGTTGGCTTAGCCACCTACTGATTATCTAATGAACTGAATGGAAGGCTTTGCCTCCTACTTTTATTATTTGTTTTGTTTATTGTTCATGGTCGGCTCAGCCGCCTCTTTACTCTGATTATGCCTGCTTCTACTATGCTGCTTCCGTGCTTCCGCCCCCTTTTAATATATATATATATATATATATATATATATATATATATATCGGGAGCGGTTCAAGGGACACCCAATAAAATACCTAAAATAACACATCATAGTTTTTTATCAAATTTTGATGATCCGAGCAGCTCAATGTGATCAGAATATGGTTTTAAGAGTACCTGTGAGAAATTAGTAAAAAATATGACCAGGAAGGGCTTGATCTGAGCAGTTTTTAGTTTAGATTTAAGGAACGGTTCAATTAAAAACTGCTCAAAATAAGCACTTTCCGGTTTTTGTTTTGCTAATTTCTTGTGGGCACCCTTAAAATCACATTTTGTACACAATGAACAGTTCAGATCGTAAAAATTTGATCGAGAACTATGAGATTGAAATTTGTGGTGTTTTTTTGTGTAGAAACTCGTAATTTCAGAAAATATTTGAGGGTTTATTTGATATTCAAAATTGAAAAAAAAAATGAAATGTTACAAGGTATTGCGAAATTTATGGAGTTAATTGGTTTGAGGTTTGAATGATAGAATCGTAATTGGAGGGAGTGTTAGTGTGATTTGGTGTGTGTGTGAGTATATATAAAGGGGTGTGTGTAGGAGATTAGAATCTCCCAAATATATCTCTCTCAAACTCTCTCCCTCTCTCTCTCCCTCTCTTTCTCTCCGGCTCTCTCACTCTCTCTCATTCTCTCACCCAAAAACTTCATCAATCTCTTGAAACCCATGAAGTTTAACTTTCAATCCGTCTCCTACACGTGATTTAAACCTTGGAATCGCGTTGGTTTGTGCTGGAACCCGTTCTTGGAGGATTTCGAAGCTTTGGAAGCTAGGGCTCGTTCGTTGATCTCGTGTTTAAAGCTTCCAAGCTTGAGGTAAGAATTTCTTACTCTCTCTATGTGTTTATGGGTTGATTATGTGCCTTAATCGTGCTGTGGTTCGTCGTTGTTTTTAGGATTTTGTTGTTGAAAAGTTGAAAATTTGCAGAAAAATTCCATGGTATCGATACCCCACTCTCCTCTGGACCAAATTCTAGCTAGGTATCAATACCTCTATCAAGGGTATCAATACCCCCTTCTGTTTCAGATAGATTTGGTTCATTGTATCTTTTCGTACCCGTTTGGACTCCGAACACTTCAAACATCTTTTGAATAGCTTCAAATCACTTCCAAACTTGATTGTTCATACCTCGAAGGATTCATTGACCAATCGATCTCTTTGAGCTCTCGTCGTAGCTTTGGAAAGTGTAAAATTAAATGATTAGGGTATTCGTACATTATTTACGCTTTTAGTTTATTGAAGTGGATGTTGTGGCATGTCTCATTGATCGAGATAGACTTGTTAAGTGCTATAACATGACATGATGATTAGCGAATTGAGAAATGGATTATGGAGTCGTCATTGAATATTGTAAGCCATAAAGTATATCGTATGGTGCATGGTTGGTTGATAAGGCTCTATCATATAGTTCAAACGATAATAGAGTAATCCATGTTCTCCTTATTTGTCTTGTTGATCTTTCAAACTTCCTTTGGTACTCGCTCTATAGATTATCATAAGGACCTAGCCGGTGGTGCATCGTGGAGTTGTTATGGATTCGGTACGTGATGTAGGGCATCGAAATAGACTTAGAGGAACAACGTGGATTTAAAATATTTATCAATGTACAATGAGACATGTTTACGAGTTTGTATTATGTTGTGTGATGACAAATGAAAGAATGTGATTTTCGGAACCGTTGTCTTCTTGTATATGGATCGGTAATGCATGAGTGTTTGTATGAGTTGTGAATTTTGAATTAAGGGTCCTGCAACGCAAGGAGTGGTAATGCGGAAACCTAGGTGGAGAGAATTCACTATAACGCAAGGTGTGGTAATACAGTTGAATGTCTCGCATGATGAAGGAAGTTATGACTTATTATTGAAGTTCATGTTGTTGTTTGAGACGTGTATTGCTTGAGATTGTAATTGTTGAAAAGGGGAAACAATAATTGATTTTATCAAAGTTTTTGACAAGAAAGGAACTTGGTTTTGGAAAAATGATTTTTATGAAAAATCCTCCAGTATTCCTGAACGAATTAACGGTTCCAGTATTTGGGCACAAATCAGATTCTGGTATTCAAGTGAATCAACGGAGTTTGACCCGTAGAGGTCGAAAGTATTTCTCAAAATCATTTTAGGAAATCAAAAAGGAATGTTTTCTTTTATGTAAAGAAGCTTGATGGTAAATGGTAAGGGATGGGAAAGTTAATAGTGGCAATCATCTGAGGAGATTTAAAATGGTTTGAGAAACTGTCGTGGGTTATGGAGATTTAGATGGGCGTGTGTTTAATGTTGCCCTTAGTTTGAAGTACGAATGGTTAGGGATACCTTTATGACGTATAGAATTCCGTAGTCGTGGTCCGTCAGTTCATTATGGTGCCCCTCTGAATCTCTTGTTCGTTTAGTAGAAATCATTCATTCTCATTGCATGATTCATCACATTTACATATAGCTTGAGTATAGAATTCTCTACTGGCCTAGTGTACGTAGCTCAACAAAATTCTTCTTTTTAGGTCTAAATGTCAGGCAGTAGATTGCATGCTATGGTGTGATTGGATGCGAAGATTTTTGGAAGCTAATTTGATTTAGTTACACACTCATCTTTGTAATAGACTTACTTTTGGTTAAAGATGACTTTGTAACTAAATTACTTTTGAGTTATCTTTAGACTTAAGTTTGTAATATTCTAAACACTTGTGCTTGTGTTTAAGTTAATTTGGGCCATGATGCCAATGTTGTAATCCTCCAAACTTGGGAATTTGATTTGTAAATTAAACAGGTGAGAATTCATTTTGAGTATTATTTATCTCATGCAAGAATTTTTTATCGAAATGATATATTAAATTATGTTGAAAATCGAGGGTGTGACATTTTGGGTGTCCACGGAACCGCCCCGTTATGTATATATACTAGAGTTTGCCCGTGCCTGAAGGCACGGCTCGAACGATCAACATACAATTTAATGTCAACCTCCTAATCTCTTAGGTCCAACCTTTCAAGGCTATTTTTGATTTTCGATCAAAATCATTTTCCCCTGGACACTTAATGGTATAAGGGTATTATTTGATTCAGCAAAATTGGCTACTTATGATGTGAGCTCAGGTAGAAGCTATTATGTTGGACCTAAGTTCCCTTTCAATTAGATTTAAGAGTTGCACACCGTAACCCCTAGTTAATGACCCACGCCTGCTGCACTTCGGATAAAATTATCCATGCAATTCATTCGTTGGTGCTAAAGTCTTCCCAAAAATCAATCTTATAGTTTGGGTATTGACTTTATGATAAATCCAAAGGAAGCACATGAAACAAAAATAGATGGTTCTGGTTACTCAGGACACAAGAGTTTTTTTCACTCTATATTCAAATCACCAATTGTATATAAAGGTTCAAAAGAAGAAGAGGCAACTTTGTTCAACACAATATACGTTCATTGCATCAGGAAATTAGACCTTCATAGGTAATGCACACATACACACACATAGATTTGTACAATACCTCTTAAGAAGACGGTACACTTATTCTTTTAAAAAAAAAAAAGTACAGTTGAAAAGTTGTACCATCAGAAATTTTAAGCCCAATAGCACCAATAATACTTATAGTAAATTAAAAATTAGAACCCTTATATATTGCTCCTAAAAATGGATCATAAAGAATTAATTCATTCCCCTTGGAAAAAAAGAATTAACTCATTCCCCACTATTTTCACTCTCTCAAATGTGCATTTTAACAAATACAAAGTGGGCATCTTAAAAGACCCACATGTTAACTGAGACAAAAAATATAAAGAGCAGAAATGCAAATAACTATGAAAGCTAGGTTTGAACGAAGGGTAGACGCCCAGAGGGATTTGTAGCCACCAAAATTGCAAACCAACTTGGGTGATCGAATAAAAGAGAGAAAACCCAACAATACATGTCAAGCAAGGTGAGCCACAAACCTTTTTTTTTTGCTACTTCAGAGTTGGATCAAACACTCTCAGAATAAAATTTCATTGGTAAATAAGCTATAGAGAAATAAGATGAAGATGAAAGGGTAAAGAAAGCCTTGAATACAAACCGCATGCATAAGCAGTAAACACCATCAAAGGCTCGTAAGCTATGGCAATCCATGACTTTTACGTATTTCCCCTTTGCATAACAACGTAAAAGAAACTCAGCGAAAATAAACTGTATATTCATGTGAAGGTGGCAATAATTTAACTTCGATACTCCCATTAAAGGGCAGTAAGGCCCACTCAACAAATGGGTATATCAAAGTTAATCCACGTGTACCTCCTCTCGCCGTTGAGAAGCTTGTAATTCAGGGACTCAGCCTGAGCAAATAAGTCCACGTTGTTCACCAAATAAGTCCCCTGTTGTTCACCTTCTCGGCGTACAACTCCATGTTGCCTTCAGCTCCCTGATCCTCCTCCCCTTCTCACCTAATCACACTTAACACACAAAACACAAATATAAAATAATCTTGTGTGTACAGATGTCAATAGTAAAACAATGATAGATCCGATCTCATCTAGCTTTCTGTATAAGGAGTCGGATTGATACGCAAAATTGAAATGAGAACTCGGACGCCTACAATACTTTAAATTAAAATTGGAAGCTTTGAAATTTCTAAACCATGTTCCATAATATGTTCTTCTGATCAAATTTCAAAACATGAGGAAAAAAAAGAAAGTAGACTAACATGCTTCTCTCATGACTTTGCACACACCAAAGTTGATGAAACCATAATTGAACTGTACCTACCTAACTACATAAATCAACAGAAACATATTAACTGCAAACCTAAAAATAACTAATAGCTTATGCTCGTGCACTATGGTTTCTGAAAGATTTTTTCGATTCGCTCCAACTCCCAATTAGAACCCAAAAGTAAATTGAAATAAAAACAAAGAGAACTGGGGAAAAAAGACAATTTACTGTGGATAGAGAACAAAGAACTAATTTTCTAAACAACTAATTTTTCGATTCACATCTGTTTAAGAAAAAAAGAGAACAAAGACCATATATGTGAAGAGAGAACTGGAGAGACTTATACCCATGCAATATGGTTTCTGAAATAATTTTTTGATTCACTCCAACTCCCACTTAGAACCCAGAAGTAAATTGAAATGAGAGAACAAAGAGAACTAAAAAAAAAAAAAAAAGAGAAGAGAATTCGCCATGGGTAGAGAATAATGAACAAATTTTTTGTTTCACAGCCATCACAGCTGTTTAAAAAAAGAGAGAACAAAGAGCCATACCTGTGGAGAGAGAATTTGGACAGAGGGCGAAGAGAGTGAGAGTCAGGGTGACAGGGAAGAGAACTGGAAAGAATACTTTTAGGGAGAGATCGAGAGAGAGAAATCATTACCACTAAAAATTCAGAATAAGAAACAAACAATGAAAATTCGACCTAACCAAAAATTCGTTCATTACCAAAAGTTCATTTAGCATGTCTTTCAATTGTATTATCTTTCAACGGCAATCTGGCTGAATAAATCATTTCCAAAAATTCGTTCACCAATCATTACCAAAAATTCAATGCCAATCTATAATAGTAAAGAAAATTCGTGGAGTTATTATTGGAGTAATCTAGTCCACCAATTGTTCATAAAATCTTGGAGTTATTATTGGAGTTTTAATAGTAAAGGAGAATTCACGTCAGTTTATAGATTGCCCCCTTTGTTCCAAATTCACGTTAGTTTATTTGTTCATTACCAAAACAAACAATAAAATTCACGTGAGTTTATAGAATGTCATTAAAATTCGTTCATTACTGTCGAATGAAATCAATCTGGCCAAGGGTTGAATAGAGGGTGAAGATTTATGCAGAAAAATGTGCAGGCCACCACACCGTCGCGAATTATATTATAGATATACATACATACAGTCTAGATCCCATAAGGGATCCCGCACAGTGTTACCGTACGGACATTCCATTTCCTGAGCAAATTTTGATGATCCGAGCCGCTTAAAGTTATCAGAACGTGATTTTAAGGATACCCGTGAAAAATCAGCAAAAAAAAAAATGATCGGCAAGGGCTTAATCCGAACAATTTTTTATTGAACGGTTCAGTAAAAAATTGTTCGTATCAAGCTCTTCCCGATTATTTGTTTTGCTGATTTCTTGCGAGTACCTTTAAAATCACGTTCTGCACACTTTGAGTAGCTCGGATCATCGAAATTTGCACAGGAAAAGGGAGTCCCGCACGGTAGCACCATGCGGGATCCCTCATTGGATCTGGAGTAGGGATGGCAATCTCGACCGACCCGTTCGAACCCTCCCCGTTCCCCGTCCGAAAAATCCCCGAACTTCGGGGATTCGTTTGGGGATTGGGTAGGGTATGGGGAATTTTTTAAAAAAAATTCAGGGATCGGGTAGGGGACGGGGATAGGTCTGTCCCCGCCCCGAACCCTACCCGTCCCTGTTCCCCGTTCGTTCCCCGCCCCGCCCCGTCCCCGAATCCCCAAAATATATACTTATATATATAAATAAATAAATATATACTATATTATATATCAGTCCTGTTTTGGTAATGTTGGAAAAACTATGGAACTATGAAATTAGTGCGGGCTGGAATTAACTTAATGTTGGAAAAACAATGTTGTAGATTAACTTATGTGTTGGAATTAGTTATTATGTGCTGAAAATTGATAGTACTTGCTAAAACAGTGAATAACATGTGTTGTTATGTGCTGAAAATTGGTAGTATATGCTAAAATTGTGAAATACAGGTGTAGGAAATGGAGGTACTATTATGTGCCGCAAATACAAATCCCCGAATCCCCGTTTTGGATCTCCGTTCCCCGTTTGGGTCGGGGATGGAGGAAAAAAACAAATCCCCATTGGGGATCGGGTCGGGGATGGGGATGGGGTAGGGGGTAATGGGTAGAGGGTGGAGGTAGTACCCCCATCCCCGACCCGTCCCCATTGCCATCCCTAATCCGGAGTGTGTGTGTGTGTGTGTGTGTGTATGTATATATATATATATATATATATATATATATATATATATATATATATATATATATATATAGACACACACAGTGCTCTTCATATCCGGTCGCCCGGATTTTAGAATGGTCCGGATTTGGGTCTTGGCCGTTGGATCTCCTCCATCCAATCCAACGGCTGTGGAAATAAAAGAGAAATAAAAAGGGATTTCCCCACTCCACCCCCCTTCAGCCCCATTTCATCGTTTCGTTCTAGAGAGAGAGAAAGAGAACGGATGCAACTGTATACGAACGACCCACGCTGAGATCGAAGAAGACGAACGTCAACGCTAAGGTCTCTCTCTCTCTCTCTCTCTCTCTCTCTCATTCATGTGATTTTCGAACTGATTTTTGTGATTTTTTGGGTGGTTTCAATCGATCTCGGGATGACCGCCGTCGAACGATCAGAGCTACGATCGGAGCTACGGTCAGCCCTAAGGTCTCTCACTCTCTCTCTCATTCTCTCTCTAGTTCTCTATTAGAAACCGTAACAGTATATCTTCGATTTTCGAAACCCTAAATGAAGAATAGGGGCTGATTTTTGTGATTTGGTTGCGTGGTGATTTCTTTCCATCTCGGGATGGCTGATTTCTACTGATTGAATGATTTTCGAAACCCTAATAGTATGATGTCCGATTTGGGGCATTTATGGTCCGAATTTGTGTCTGAGCCGTTGGATTTTCTTCTGATCAGTTGCTATTTGGATTGGTTTTCGTGTGTGACTTATGCTGATTTTGGCTAGAGAATTTTGAAGTGGGGTTTGGTTGGTGTTATCAGTGTATCATTTAGAACTGCGATCTGTTTATCAGTTCTTTTCAGTTCCAATCGCCTGGATTTTATTATGGTCCGGATTTTCTATGAGTTTGGCCTTATTTCCTGATTTGTTTGGCCCTATTTGTTGGCTATGATGATAAATTAACATGGAATGTGTACTTAGGCTTGGAAACATTAGATGGTCAGCTTGGCAACTAATGTTGCCGCTTTTGTGCCTAAAAAATGTGGTGTTGTGAACATTTCATTTATCTGAGCCACTTTATTTGGCTATGATGAAAATTTTCTGAGCCATTGGGAGAGTTTGCCCCTATTTCCATATTTGTTTGGCCCTATTTGTTGGCTATGATGATAAATTAACATAGAATGTGTACTTAGGCCTGGAAACATTAGATGGTCAGCTTGGCAACTAATGTTGCCGCCTTTGTGCCTTAAAAATGTGGTGTTGTGAACATTTCATCTATTTGGCTATGATGAAAATTTTTTGAGCCAAAACCACCTATCTAAATTGTAAAGTTATGAGTTACTTGTAGTTGTAGCTGTGTTGGACATTAGGGCTGATCGTAGCTCTGATCGTTCGTTGTCTTTGGTCTCAGCCTGAGCTTGGGTTGTTCGTGTACAGTCGCCTCCATTTCTCTTTCTCCCTCTCACTCTCTAGCAGTGGAATGAAACGCAGAAATTGGGGCTGGAGGGGTGGGAAATCCCTTTTATTACCCTTTTATTTCCACAGCCGTTGGATCTCCTCCATCCAATCCAACGACAAATACACAAATCCGGACCATAAGAAAATCCTGGCGACAGGATCTGAAAAGAACTGTATATATAATGTGTACTAAGGCTTGGAAACATTAGATGGTCAGCTTGGCAACTAATGTTTCCGCTTTAGTGCCTTAAAAAAGTGGTGTCTTGAACATTTGATTTATTTGAGCCACTTTATTTGGCTATGATGAAAATTTTCTGAGCCAAACATTACCTCCCTTAATTTTTTTTATATTATTTCTAGTTTTTAGCTATGTTGGACATTTGTGCGAGTGTGTGTAGACATTGTGTGAGTTCTGCAGTAATCGTGTTAAAATAGTCATGGCCAGTTCGAGCAACAGGAGTACCATTCAATCTCATCACCCTACATTTCAAAACAAGACATGTTGGTGTGGGTTGAGAGCTACTGTGTATTTCAGAGTCAGAAAAGAATTCTGGAAGGCTCTACTATAAAGTGTCCAAAGGCTGAAAAGGATAAAGACAAATGCGAGTACTGGGACTGGTGCTATGAAATTGGGTGTCATGAACCCAATCCACATGTTGCACCAGAGATGAAATTAGTAAATAATGATGTACAATGTTGATGTCATGGAAGTCACCGTTGCTAATTTAAAGCACATGCTGAATGTCTTTCAATTCTTAAGTGGGCTAGCCTTGGTAGTGGCTATCATTGCACTTCTTAAGTGAATGTAATTTATATTCGTTCGTAGTTGTTGTAACCGGTAGTTTAAAACTTTAGTTCTCAAAATGTATTGTACGTTTTGAATGTGATGGCAGATATTGTATTTGTTGTAGTCGTTGGTTTTTTTGTTTTGGTTGGTAAATGAGTTGCGCGCTGTGTTTTTAAATTCAGATATGGCAAGGAATTGACAACATTCTGTTTATTCTAACGGAAACATTTGATTTTGTG
Organism: Rhododendron mucronatum var. ripense; assembly: GCA_019656295.1. Classification (NCBI taxonomy): domain Eukaryota; kingdom Viridiplantae; phylum Streptophyta; class Magnoliopsida; order Ericales; family Ericaceae; genus Rhododendron; species Rhododendron mucronatum. The sequence goes on from BPLT01000002.1 coordinate 2,746,170, forward strand.
TTGGCACTATTACAGGATTTTGTAATTCACCTGGAATTGGTTGCTTTCTTTTTAATAGTCATGTGGCTGAAATGCTTTTGTTTTGTGGCCGGCAGAACAAACCTTTAGTGATACAATTGATAAGTAACAAAATTTAGTGGCACATTATTTTACTAGTCATGCGCTGTGTTTTTAAATTTAGAGGAATCAAGATTTGTGATAACTTCTTGGAGTTGTATTTGACGCACACCGATCAACCGATATTTTGACTCCAAGAATCATTCAAAACGAACCACTGGACAGTAAGCCAATGGAACTCGGTCACCAACTTCTCAAATTCAAGCGAGCCAATTCTGGACAGTAAATTTCGATGGAAATTGCCTTTCCAATTCTGGACAGTAGGTTGACCAACTTTACTCTTGTAATTTGTCTTTCCATAACACCTCAAACCAATACAACTCTCAACTTTACTTTGTATTAGGGTAGTAGTAGATTTTCCAAAAAAAAAATCTAACTTTTTGCATTCAGAAGGAATTAAGGTGCAACTTCATGACAAAAGCACCCCAAAAAAATGGAGGAGAAAACAAGCTAATATTTACCCACATAGTTTCCACATGTACACAAGAACAGAGAGCGATTGATCCCTGAGAATTCCAGTTAAACAAAAGTGCAATAGTCCAGATCCAAGAACTACATTTGCCTAAGCTAACACACAATTTTCATAAGTTCAAGAACCACACTTGGGAACCACATGAAAAGCAAGCTACACTACTCAGACAATACAGCCATACACTAGCCTTCGGCTCAAGAACCATACTCCACGGCTCAAGGTCCATATGATCTATATAGAACTTCATGAGCTACATAAGATGCACTTCCCACAATATCATTCAGTCGTTCATCTGCAAAGAAATCATACATAATCAGATCCCAAGCCAAATTTTCTAATAGCTGGAAAATTTGGAAGAGACAAGATCATATTTAACAGCCTAACCATTAAGTATTTATACACACTACACCAACATTAGCAGCTGATAATTGTTCCGTTAAAGCTTTTGATACAACAAACATTTCACCTTTTCTCACGACAGCGAGTTTTGCACCACATTTTTCTCTAGTTAAACCCTGAAGCCGTTGAGTGGCCTTAGAATTTCTCTCTCCCCTTCTTTAAAACAAATGTACTCCTTCCTCATTACTTTACCATTCTCACCCAACCTACTAGAATTGATTCGGACACTAAATCTAGCTTGTCTAGCATACTCGTTGTAATATGCAACAAATTTTTGAGAGAGGGAGAGAGATACCTCGGTGGTGGTGCTCGAAACAAGGGGGTTGGATCAACATTGATTCGATCTTGTTAAGACCATTTTATCAAATTGTCAGCTACTTATGGATAACCTACCAATGGCAGACATTATCTCAAAGATTACAAAAAAAAAAATCAGTTTAATTGCCCTAACATAAATACTAGAATTTTCCCCTTTCTTTGAGATCAAATTGTACAAATAGTAACCAGTTTAATTGCCCTAGCACAAATTATCATCTTTGATTTATAAAATCAATTCCAACTTCCAACATCGGTGAGGACATCTCCAAAAACTTTTTTTTTCCCTCATTGCAAAAACAGATTCATTCGCTCGTATATCCGAGAATATGCAAAAATCACAGAGAACAAGAACGAGAGAGAGAGAGAGAGAGAGAGAGAATGAGAGAGAGACCTTAGGGCTGATATGGGCTTTGGATTTTCCCCCCCGTGTACAAATTACAAAAATCAGCCCCTATTATTCATTTAGGGTTTCGATAATCATAGAAAACGAGAGAGAGAGAGAGAGAGAGAGAGAGAGAGAGAGAGAGAGAGAGACACCTTGGGTCGTCGTTCGTATACAGTTGTCGTTCGTCGTCTTCGCGTGGGTCGTTCGTACACAGTCGCCTCCTTTTTCTCTTCTCTGGCGGGAACGAAATGGGGCTGAAGGGGGGTGGAGTGGGGAAATCCCTTTTTATGACCGTAGCTCTGATCGTTCGACGGCGGTCATCCCGAGATCGATTGAAACCACCCAAAAAATCACAAAAATCAGGTCGAAAATCACATGAATGAGAGCGAGAGAGAGAGAGAGAGAGAGAGAGAGAGAGACCTTAGCGCTGACGTTCGTCTTCTTCGATCTCAGCATGGGTCGTTCGTATACAGTCGTATCCGTTCTCTTTCTCTCTCTCTAGAACGAAACGACAAAATGGGGCTGAAGGGGGGTGGAGTGGGGAAATCCCTTTTTATTTCTCTTTTATTTCCACAGCCGTTGGATTGGATGGAGGAGATCCAACGGCCAAGACCCAAATCCGGACCATTCTAAAATCCGGGCGACCGGATATGAAGAGCACTATATATATATGTGTGTGCGTGTGTGTAAAATTTTGGGGGGGAAAAATGAATATGCATATATGCTATTCTACATATCTGTCGCCGAGTATTGGCCTTCAACACCACATAATCATCTTCAAGCAATCCGACCACACCTATATTCAATATATTTAACCCATTAACCGACTATGAACATTTGAACCCAACGCATTGAACTTTAATTTTGTGGGCGAGAATTCAACACGTACCTGACAAATTTGTGCTTTGCCAGAATAAATCATCAATCCAATTAGCAGTAAGATACGAGAAATAAAACATAAGAGGGCTTACATTACACTACCAACAACTATGAGCTCACTGCAATTCTACAAGCCTTAAGGTGGGCATCCTTTTCACAACCCTCCAGCTCAATTGATCATAAATGGCTGGGCCGCCTTTTCGCAGCATCCGTTCTCAATCTCTTCACCGGATTCGCCCAACTCACTTCCCCAGCACCACCACCACTCACCACCTGTTGAGGTGGTTGATTGGTAGGTCGCTGACTCGATCTCGTCTCCCTCCTGGTCGGCCCCAGCCATTGCCCCGGATTCCGAATATTGTGACCGATGCTTGGAGGTGAAACAGGCCCCGGTGACCCATTCCCCGGCTTCGACATACACTTTTCCCTCTCGTTTCTCTTCTTTTTGCAAATTACAAGCTCCCCTGGATGAGTTAATAATCGCAGATCATCCTTCTGAGGGACATGGATTCGAGTTTTTTTGTCTTCAATGTTAGAAACGGGCCCCCGTGATAGGGGCCTCTGGGGAGGACTTGGATCGGGATCTACCTCCTTTATCAGTTTGGGTGGTTTGCTTGGGCCAGCAACTTCCTGTCTTAAAGATGAAGCAGATGTGGAGGTAGCTACTGGGCTAGAGAAAGAGAGCGCATTTTTAGCTTCTTGGAAATCAGTGTCCGAGAATGCAATATTTAGGATTTTGAAGAAGAGATCATGAACCTTCTTTGCTTCAGTTCTCACCTGTTCAATTTAGTCGTACAGTCAGCAAAACTGAGAGGAAGATAGATGCAACTCTCATAACTTTGTCCATAACCCAGGAGCAATCGTGATGAATTACAGTAAAAGGTAGCAATTAGCAAACCATTATTTACTTTCCGGGAGATAGAGAGAACTTCTGTGTAGCATTCTATACGTCAAGCTCTACAAGATACCAACATCTTATACCAAAATTTGTGTGATAAAAGTTCTAATTTTGCACATGTTTTCCCTAGAAATCCAGCCTAATATTCCAAAAATACTGGTGTAAAAAAGGGGAATTTGAGGATTTCGAACCCAGCAAGGTATTTACAGTGCAGAAAACAAAAAAAGGTTGGCATCATACATATCTTGCGTATATATCATCATGATTTGTTTATCTATCACCGACCAAACAGCACAAAAGGCAATTCTTTTCATAAGAATTTGGAAGCAAACGGTAGGTGTGTGTGGGTAGGAAACCCGAACATCAAAACAACTACTTCTTGACCAGCTTAGGGCAGTCTAGTGCTACACAACAACAGAACCCATGTAGTCTCCAATCATTGGGTGTATGGACGGGGAAAGATTGGAGACAGACCTAACCTTTGGCAATATGTATAAAGTGGCTGCTCTCGGAATACCAATGAAACAGTGGCCTCCCAAGTTTAGTGCTACAAAATCCAATTTCCAACCTACAGCTACTTGGGTTTAGAATTTCACGTGCTTTGAGGCCATGATCTACAGTGTAAAGAACTTAGAATAAAGAGTGGCACAAATGACATTTTGAAGGAAATTTTCAAAACACGCTATTCTCATAATTTCTCTCTTAGACAAACGGAGCCTGAATCTAGAAAGGACTTGAAAGGTAACTGAATGCAACGGTATGCTCAAGAAAGCATGTGAACTTCACATACCAATACCATTAAAGTAGTCTAGAAGCATCAATTACACCTGATTTTACACTTTTACACAAAATGCTGCTCTGGCAGTCGTAGTATGAACTTATACATATAGGGGCATACCCAGTAGAAACACACTTCATTCAATTATTTTCTGCGAAAAGGCACCTTAAAAAATTCATTAGAAAACATTTCTCTTCAATATCTATCCAGTCACAGCCTTCATAAAATTCTGAAGGAGAAGCAAAAATTACCTTGAGCAAGGACGTAAAAGACAACATAAGCAACCATACCTGCTGCGAGAATCCAAAATACTGCATTGCACTCTTTAACATAAACTGCACATCAAAAACAAGTTCCATCACTCCATTATATTCGAATCGCTCAACACGCTGACCAATCTTTCGCAGATCCAAAAGACTATTTGCAGCCCCACTCAGGTAAACAGAGTTTTCAATCCTCTTCCACAAATCTGTTAGCAGAGGTACGATTTCATGACCTTCCTTGTCTATTTTCCTTTGGAACCTGCTGATTACAGTCTTGCACTGCAAACATGAAGACCATATGTTGTGTTACATTTCATCACAATACAAAGAGAAACTCTGGTACGCAAAGATTGCTCATGTCTATAGATGTATATACGCGGGATACTAATGTTTAAGACGGAAATCAAAGCAAAAATCCCCATAGCCTGGTGTAAAGCTAAGCATGTCCCCAGCATATAGGCGTGGAGCTGAGATTTCTATGTACTGGGGTCAAAACATACAATCATAAATCACTATGGGCAACACTCCAATTTTATTAGGTAAGGAAATTTTCTAAATTTTTAGGGCCAAAGTATAAAAATAATTTCAAATTGTGTAATAAATAGTAATACTGGAGGCCTGGAGTGTGTTATTAGTCAGCGAATTTAGGTGACCCACTTGCCACCTTGTAGCTCCACCCACGCTAGCGATCACTAATACTACCAGATTGTCTGAACATTTGTATTAAGAATGAAAGGCACATTTTTCCATATGGCTTTAATCATCAGTAAACCTTGACTCCGAATATGATCCGCGATCACTTATATACAGCACAAAATTCAGTTACACAAGTCAATTTTTCCCATACAAAACTCTTCTGTAGACAAAATTGAGATATTAAATATCGTATTCAGTTATGCTTCCCTGAGAAATCGATAGAGAGCTCACACATCCTTCATAAACATCATGCAGTATTAAATGGAGGCATCAATTTGAGATGGACAAATACCCCTCCAGTAAAAAAGAAAAGGAAGAAGACTGACAAATAATCAAATAGCCAAAGAAATAAATCAATGATAAGATTAAGCTTCATCAATTGATAAAAAGGACAAAGATATCACCTAATGCCGAAAAAGAGCTTCATAAACAGCTAGGCAAGTGGGAAAGGGACTTGAGCTAAGTCACCAATTGTCCCAAAAGTTAAGCTGTTGGAAATGGACCCAACAATGCATATGAAGCTATCCAACTTCTTCCCTCACATGCAACCCCATCTTGTATGTGGAAATGCAAACATTCATGCATAGAATGGAGGAGAATGCAAACAATAAACAAATGCAAATGGAGAGACTTAAAATTAAGACCTTCTAGAACCAGCAATCTGAGACCATATAAAGTTGGCAATTGTCCCCACAGCTAAAGCTGTTAAAAAATTGCCCAACAATGTATATCAATATCCAACAACTTGGTGTGCAGTGGTTGGCAAAAAGATACACAGATTGACACAAACTGTCAAGGAAGTAGGCACGAACAAAAGTAAGACACAATGCATACCGAACACATATAGGTTTACCACTTCCAAATCCAGAACTGGAACACAACAGAAGCATAGCGTGTCCAGCAATACATACCCTTCTTTGAATGACATCAGACATCTTACTTCCACCAATTGAAGTCCCACTAGTGTTCATAACTTTACCATCCCAACTTTCCCTAGAATGTTGAGCAGCGTCTTCCGAAGGGGCAGATGCAGAATTTAATCCAATTGATCTCAGCGAAGCATGAGCTTTTGATGTACTCGTGATTCTCGTCAAAGGCATACTCTGCCTACTTTTCAATGATGAATCATAATGATCAGGCTTAATAGCCTTGGGCTCTCCCAATACTTTGAGCCCAGGATGATTCCGAAAATGTGGTTCATATTTATAGTCAGCTTGAGATGGTAACTGAGACACATTCCCACCATGGAGAGATGGTTTCTCAATGGAGAATTTCCCTTTCGTCCCTTCCATGGTATGACGTGAACGAACCCTAATACTACGCTTCCGTTTTATTTTGGGTTGCAAAACCTGCTCACCATCACCTTCACCTTCATCACAATACTGAATACCACTTCTAGATTGCTGGAGGACCAGATGAGAGTCTCCAGACATAGCAATTTCACCTTCCTCTAACTCTTCAGACTGTCAGAATTAATCCAGAAAAAGTATTAGACAGCTGGCACAAACTGATGACTCCAACGATAAAGCAATACTTTATAGAATGATTTGAAACCTACATCATGTGGAACCCGGATGGTTCCGGTATGAGAAACGGGAAAGAGAACATGACACGCCACATGTCCTAATTCTGGTATGGCAAGGGTAGGCTTCTACAGATGACAATACAAGAATTTACTTGTTTAAAGACAAAATACTTACAGAATGATTATGATCACTTTTGCGCATCTTTCTCGCTAAACTCCTCTCCCTCTCTTTAGATTATTAGTTAGTTATGTTTAATCGAGGTCAGAGAAATATAGAAATAAATCAAGAAACACGGGGATCGTTAAATGCCTTGTTTTGAAACGTCAGTGTACACTATACACCAATTCGGAACATGCATTCCAGTACGTATCTCGATTAGGTATTAGCGTTTTCTGGTACCACTAGGCAAAACATACCAGTCTTTTGGAAAGAGAACTTGGCCTGCCATCTAATGCAGAAAGCGACCCGAATTTCTGAGAAGATATAGAAGGCAAGACCACCTGTGGTGGCATTTTTTGACTGTCCAAAGACGATCCTGATGAACCAGCTTCTTCAACTAATTTATCGTTTCTTGTGCTTTCCTCTTCTGATTGATTGTTGTTATTCGGAGGTTCCCCAATGGCGCCACTAAATTCTACATTCTCATATTCACCAATTTCTCCCTCTTCCTCCTGCCCAGCATACCCATTCCTCTCTTCAGAACTAGCTCCCGAGAATTCCCCATTCTCCTCTTCCAGCTCCCTGTAACTAGGTAACTTGTTTTTACCCGTAGAACATCCCCTCTTTTTCCCAATTATATCAGAAGCCACTTCACTTGATTCTATGGCAATACTACCTCCTAATAAGGTTTTCTTTGATGGCTTTTTGGACAAACTAGCAATAGTAGCATTCACTTCTCTAGTGCCGACATGAAGCCACTGGGGTACCTGGCCATAACTCGTCATCTCCTCAGTCCAGTCAAAAACTTCATCCATTTGATCAAAGAGCTCCACTTCTTCTTCGCTTCTAGCAATCATTCGGTTTACTTCCTGCAGCGACGGGACATTATGCACAGTTTCTTGATATCTTTCCTCATCGTGCAACAATGTCTCCAAAGTCAAACGCCGCTCTTCATGTGTAGTCCTCTGGTCAAACCGTCCTGCATTAATAACCTCATCCGCCATATCAATCTTATACTGTTGAATATTATTGCGTATGAGCCCCTCAATGGATCCAATATACCGATCCTTACCCACCAGGTCATCCTCTGAATCACTTAAACCACCGCTTTGAAATTTATCCTCTTTCTGATGGCTTGGGATTTTGTCAACTACTGCTTCCATATAAATAACTTTCACTTCTCTTGTCTGTCCAATGCGGTGGGCCCTAGCAACGGCCTGTTCCTCGTTCTTAGGGTTTGGATCTGGATCATATATGATGACTGTGTCAGCGGTCTGAAGATTTAAACCCCGTCCGGCGGCACGAATGCTAAGCAAGAAGATGAAGCAGTCAGTATTAGGGCTACTAAAATCAATTATAGCCGATTCACGGTCTTCTAAACTAGTTGTCCCATCAATGCGCCTGTAAACAAGTCTACGCCACTGCAGATATTCCTCTAATAGATCAAGAAGTTTTGTCATTGTACTGAAAAGCAGCACTCTGTGCCCTGTTCTCTGAAGCTTTATGAGGATCCTGTCTAGGACCCACAATTTCCCACATGACCTAACAAGGAAATCCTTAGAGAAGTTGTTGAAATAAGGGTAATTGAGCAAGGGATGATTGCAAGTTTTCCGGAGCTCCATACATCTATTGTTTAGAGGTTTATATGTTTTAGCCAGGTAAGATGGATTTTTTTGAACCCTGCGCTCCTCATCCTCAGGATCAACTCGAAGAGTGCCCGTCGATTTAATCCAATCATAAATGGAACTCTGGATAGCTGACATCCTACACCTTAGAACAATGGAGACCTACAATCAAAAAGTTCTTTTAGAAATTATCCACCACGAATTGCCTTCTATCTAATGACCACAAAAGTAACAATGGCTTCCTGATGAGTACTACAATAGCATACCTTGGGCGGAAGTGAGCCTTCCACATCTTCGACGCGACGTCGGAGCATAAAAGGCTCCAGAATTTGATGAAGTCGGTGGATAATGATAACCTTCTTCTCCGTCTCAAGCCAGTCATCCTCTGTATTATGTGTGGGACCATCCTTCTGAAAAGGTTGTGAGAACCAATCATGAAACGCTTTCCGGTTATCAAAAACTTCAGGAAGGAGTAGATTTAGAAGCGACCAGAGTTCTTTAAGATCATTCTGCAGAAAATGTAAATAAATCATTCCATGCTCATTTCCAACTTGAAATCAATTAAATGAGAGAACAAAGGAGAAAAGAAAAAAATAGCAGACAGGATGTATTTTCTGTATATGCTTCTTGTTATTATCAAACTTGTGTATGCATTAATCATAGCTAGCAATATTTGTGTATTACAGACCTTGCAGCACTTTTTTGTTTATAGGTCATAGGCCTGGAAGGTTCTTAACAAGCAGAGACCTTTTTGAACATTTACTACCTCAGCACATCAAATAACTGAGTATCAATTCCAACATTTCAAAAATAATCACATTCACAATTCTAGAATAAATTTCTCTCCAGACATCTGTAACAAATGCTACCATATACTGGATTTGCCAAGATTTTAAACTATCCCAAAAGGACTTTTATTCAGCGGACACCGATGTGAGGTTTCAATAAAAAAATCAGGTTATATTTGTTGTGTTACGTGGAAGGGATGCTCCACTCAACCCTACCCTTGAACAACACATCATATGACAAAGATTAGCAACAAATTATACAAATGCAGACTACAGAGGTATATGCAGATATCTGCTCACATCCAATGACTGTAATAGCCCATTTCCAATAAGACTCCAAACAATAATAATAAAAGAACTCCCAAAAAGCCCTTCAAGCCCATCACTTATTGTTTAGTTGGTAGGTTCCAACATAATGACTCTGTCACAGCTAGCCCTAAGCCAAGCCTGATTTTAAGTTACCAAACGTCAAAAGAGCCTTAAGTTGTTAGAAAAAGGAAAGAAAAGCGAAGGAAAGTTACTAACGAGCCTAGGAGGCAAACCAATGAAAGGAAGTTCTTGCAGTGTTACTATACTCTGCCAAGCCTCCAAGGCCAACTGCTATTCAAGGAGGAACGATCCAGTTAGAACTAAGATCTTGAAAGCCCACCTCCATTTTTATTCCCTCTCCAGGCAATCAATCAAAGCATTCTAATCCACCTGGCACCGACTAATCCCATTCTAGCGGGGAATAACCTCAATCCCGAGAAGCTGCACCCGAAACGGTTAGATCCGATCTATCTGATTCCTCCAAGGCTTGAGTCTGAGGAAGGGGATGAAAAATCCATTTCTTTTTCCCTATTTTATACAGCAATTCATAGAAGTAAGATCATGCAAAGGCTAGAGCGTCAATCTGAATCTAACCTAGAATAAATGGATTCTTGAGAAGAACCATTTCATGAGAGAAGTTCAGTCTGCTGCATCGACTAGTCCCATCATCGTCGGTTAGTCACATAATGTGGAAAAGAACCTGTGATAAGTGATCCAGCTGAGTAAGATACTAAAGATAGCTCCATGATTTTAAATAAACTTCCTCACATACTAAATAGGAGGACCTGTCCTTAGTTGATTTTACACATAGAGTGAACTACATTGGAAGGAAGGAGATTAACTCCTAGCTTGAGAGCAGGATTGGCTAAGGCGCAAGATCTCCTTTTCTTTTTTCTAAGATAGCGAGCGAGGTTGAGCAAAGAAAGTGGTAATCTCATATTGAACTTAGGAAATAGTTGACACACCCGCAGCACAGGGAAAGCCATCTAGAAAGCATCGAGTTGCCCAAAAGAAAATTTCCTTTATTGTTCTTGTCTTGCTTTCCTTTGCAAAGACTAGTAGCTTTAACCTGCATTCATTCCTAGCTCTATTCTTATCTGACTTTTGAGCAACCCCTTGCTTGAAAGCAGAAGAGAGGTAACTCCCTTTTTAGTTATACATGAACTAGAAAGATTAGAAGTTGCTAATCAATGTAGCACGGACACGGATACGGACATGGACACGGGACACGGGAATTCTAAAAAAATGGGGATACAGACACGGCGGGGGACATGCCACATGTATAAATAAATAAAAAATATATCTATTACCATTCATAATTTTTTTTTATGAACCATCATTGTATATGAATAATTTCACTAATTGTATAATTTTTTTTCAAAGGCATAATTACAGTTGACTCCAATTTTTTTGAATAATTTCATGTTAACCCCCCCCCCCCCCCCCCCCCCCCCCAAAAAATTTAAAAATATTACATTTTGACCCCCAACCGTGTCCCCAGCTATGTCCCCCTCGTGTCCCCTATCAAAAAATAATAAAAATTATTGGACACGCCACATGGCTTATCCAATACCTGTCCCCGTGTCCAATACGTGGATACGGGGCTTGGAGTGTCGGTGCTTCATAGTTGCTAATCAAGAGAAGTCAAGACCCAAAGAAAGCCCAAAGGCAGCTGTTATCGCGCATTCTTTGTTGCGACTTATCTGATATAGGTATAATATACGCTGCTACCATATAAATCAGCCATTAGGAAAAGAAAAAAGGTAATGTAACTCCATTCTTTCTTGGACCCGATGCAGTGCTTACAATAGCCTGCCCATAAGAGTACTCTCGGAAGGAAAGAGAGCACAAAGCACGAGTATGTGTATGTAGATATTGCCTGGTAGGCCCGATAATAGTAGACTTTCAAGAAAGACCAGCGCCCGACTTATTGCATTAGCGAATCAAGCTTTTAATGTACTTCTAATGGACTCAAGTCATTTCAATCTTTTTTCTTCTAAGCGGTCCACAGCATCTCGCTGAGGAGACAAAAGGGTATGTATTTTTCTAACAAAGCTAAGGAGTCTCACAGTGTAATAACTCTTCCCTTTCCCTTTCTTTTTTCATTCCAAGTAATAATCTATATATGGTTCAAGCCCGCTCCCCTGTGAGTGGCGTCGCCCTCATAAGAACAGGATGTTGTTGCACCATCTCTTGTTGTTGAATCATCACTTTAGTATCCATGTGATTGACTTTCTTTTCATCAGCTCTTAAACCAACCTTCAAACAAAGGAGCTTCTTTAGTTTACAGTTTGATCAGGTCTTTAAACTGAAGAATTTTGGCCAGTTCTTTACAGGGAACAGTGTGGGATTTTCCTCACCCATAGGACTATCAAAGAAGTCAAAACATAAATTCAGTCAGTGATTTAAATACGCGAGGCGACAAAGCCCTCATTGAAGCGAGGCGAGGCGAGCGCCTCATTGAAGCGAGGTGAGCATTTAAAAAATTATTAAAATTATAAATGTTTTTATGTTTTTTATATAACTGTTTCATTAATAATTTGAGGGGGTTAACTGGTATGCTAATAAACAATAAGGGTCTTAGTGTATTTTATGTATATTATTATATATATAAACATACATACAGAAGTACATGTCGGTCAAAACCAGATCAAAACCACACATTGATCTTCGACGACGATGTGCTCCTCGACGACGATGTGCTGCTCCTCCGACGGCGGCTTGCACTCATCGATCTTCAACAACGACGATCTGCTGCACCTCCAACGAAATAAGTATGCCTCTTACCTCTTCTTCTCCTCCCTCGTCTTCTTCTTCTTTTTCTTCATCGGTGAACCAAATCTGCTCTGCAACGTGTCTGGGGGTGGTCGACGGTGGTCGCCGACGCCTAGTCGCACTTTTTACATCGCCTCACGCCTCACGACTAGGCGAGGTTTTACCGACTAGTTGCACGCCTCCTCTAAGCTCGCCTCGCACCCCTAAGGCGTTGTAGTGTCGCCTCACGCCTCGCCTCGCCTAGGTGCGCTTTTTCAATCACTGAATTCAGTGCGTGCTACTTCTTATTTATTTGATTAAAACCCCTACTCTGTATCATGAATGCTGATAACTAATACCTCTTATCTTCATATTGAAATGAATCATCAAGATGAATGTCTGTCCAATCGACTTCTATATGAGAAACTAAGAATTCATTTATATACTTCCTCCACACCCACGATCACATGCAACTTTGTCTAACGTGGAGAATAGCGATACAATGCAAAGGGAAGAAGCATAATGCAAACTACGGACAAATGCAAATGAACTAAAGACCTCCCAAAATCAAAAGCTCTAATACCATATTACGTCGCCAAGTTTCCCAAAAGCTTAAACCGTTAAGAAATGAGACCAACAATTCATATCAAGCTACCCAACAAACCCCCAGATGGAGTGCCTCTGATGGAATACAATGTAGATTCAACTTTTGCTTCTCTAGTGAAGCTGAGGTTTGTTCTCGCGATTCTGAATTTATCAAATAAGAACTTTGATGATATGACTCAATTATTATGGTTAACATAAGCTTAGAGAACAAGAACTTGCAAAGAGTAACCACCAGTATATGTAAACTGAGCAATAGAATTAGAAACCCAAAAACTAGGGTTATTTTCTCATTACGTTAGTTTATACAAGACTAAAAAAATAATTACACCGAGATCCTTATCTTCTAATCTAATTACACAAGGACTCAATTACACACAAATTACACATACACCCATAACTTAACAGTCCCCCTCAAGTTGGTGCGAAGATATCAATTAAGCCCAACTTGAATACAACGGGGTGGAGACTCTTGCTACCAAGCCCTTTTGTGAATACGTCAGCCAATTGATCCTCCGATTTCACAAAAGGCATACATATCGACCCATCACTCAGCTTCTCCTTGATGAAGTGCATGTCAATCTCTGTGTTTCGTTCTATCATGTTGGACAGGATTATGAGCAATGTTGATGGCAGCTTTATTGTCACAGTAAAGTTTCATAGGACTACTATCAGAAATTCCCAAATCACATAACAAGGTTTGGAGCCACAAGAGCTCACAAACACCATGAGCCATAGCTCTATACTCTGCTTCTGCGCTTGATCTGGCAACCACTGATTGCTTCTTACTTCGCCAAGTGACCAAATTCCCTCCAAGAAAAGTACAGTAGTCCGAAGTAGAGCGTCTATATCATCCACAGATCCAGTCCAGTAAGCATCAGTGAAAACCTCCAACCGCAGGTGACCATGATTAGAGAACAAAATTCCTTTCCCTAGAGCTGCCTTGAGATACCTCAAGATACGATAAACTGCATCCAGATGTGGAGTACGAGGATCATGCATAAACTGACTAACAACACCAACTGCATAAGTAACATCCGGTCGATTGTGAGCTAAGTATATCAATCGACCCACCAGTCGTTGATACCTCTCCTTATCAGTGTGCTCTCCCACATCTGCACTAAGATGATGGTTCGCCTCAATAGGAGAATTCGCAGGTCTACAACCCAACATACTTGTTTCTTCCAAAAGATCAAGTATATATTTCCGTTGGGAGATAAAAATACCTCTATCAGACCTTGCCACCTCCATCCCTAGAAAGTATCTCAGTGATCCTAAATCCTTAATTTCAAACTCTTGAGCCAGATTAGACTTAAGATTAAGAATCTCATCCACATCATTGCCTGTCATTATTATATCATCAACATAGACAATAAGGACAGTAATCTTACCAGCAGCCCCCTTGATGAACATAGTATGATCTGCATGGCTCTGTTTGTATCCAAACCTCAACATAGCCTTCGAAAATCTGCCAAACCAAGCCCTAGGTGACTGCTTCAACCCGTAGAGAGCCTTCTTCAACCTACAGACCTTTCCTTCAGTTTCAGAGGAAGAAAAACCTGGAGGTATATCCATATATACCTCCTCCTCTAATTCACCATGAAGGAATGCATTCTTCACATCAAATTGTTGTAGGGGCCAATTCAAATTTGCAGCACATGATAGTAGGGCTCGTACAGAGTTCATCTTTGCTACCGGAGCAAACGTCTCCTCATAATCAATACCATAGGTTTGAGTAAAACCCTTGGCAACAAGTCTCGCCTTGTACCTCTCAACAGTACCATCAGAATTCTGCTTAACAGTGAAAACCCACTTGCATCCCACTGATTTCTTCCCTTCTGGAAGTGATACTAACTCCCAAGTGCCATTCTTTTTCAAAGCTGTCATCTCCTCTACCATAGCTCCTTTCCACTTAGGTATTACCAGTGCATCCTACCAATTCTGTGGAATAGATATAGAAGAAAGAGACGAAACAAAGCCATGGTACGAAGGAGATAAACGATCATAAGAAACAAACTGCGAGATAGGATGTAGGGTGCATGACCTAACACCTTTCCGAAGAGCAACAGGAAGATTATCAGAATCAATAAAAGGAGGTTCAATGGGAGAGGATTCATTACCAGATGAGTCGGCTGAGGAATTCAGAACTGGAGCAGGCAATTGTGATTGACAAGGTGGCATCACATAGGGGAGCTTTCCATTTTTCCGTCTAGTTCTACTATAGACTTGTAAGTCAGGCCTTTGCCACCGTTGTGATCTATTCTCAATATCACCACCAATGTCATGTGTTGCTCTTTCTGCAGATACTGGTTCCGCTGCAGAGTTTTCCTTCTCCCCGTCACCATGATTAAAAAATAATTCATCCCCCTGACCATGACTATAAACTTCCCTCATCTCTTCCTGCCTATGCCTATGCTCCCCCTGAAGAGATGGATGGGAAGGAGAGTAAAAAGGGTCTGTTTCCCAAAAAGTGACATCCATAGAGACAAGAAATTTCCTAGAGGACGGATCATAACACTTATAGCCTTTCTGGATAGGAGAGTACCCAATGAAATACATTTATGGGCTTTAGGACCTAACTTGCCTCCAGAGGGATGAGGAGTATGAACAAAACATACACAACCAAAGACTCTCAGAGGAAGAGTCATGACACGAAAACTACCAGGAAGACACTCAATGGGAGTTTTGAAGTGGAGAACACTGGATGGCATACGGTTAATAAGGTAAGTTGCAGTCAAAATCACTTCGCCCCATAAATATTTGGGAACATTCATGGTAAATAACAGAGAGCGAGCAACTTCAGCAAGATGACGATTTTTGCGTTCAGCAACTCCATTTTGTTGTGGAGTGTCAACACAAGTCGTCTGAAAAAGAATGTCATTTTCATCCAGAAAGGTCCGAAAAATCCTATCGATATACTCAATGCCATTGTCACTACATAGAATTTTATATTCGCATCAAATTGGGTGCGCACCATCGCATGAAAAGATTTAAAACAAGAAAAAACTTCATTCTTTTATTTAAGTAAATACACCCAAGTAACACGAGAATAACAGTCAATAAAAGTGACAAACCAGCGAAAACCTTTAAGAGAGGGAACAGGGGAAGGACCCCAAACATCAGAATGAATAACCATAAAAGGAGAGGCACTCCGTTTATTAATAGGTGCATAAAAAGAACGTCTATGTTTTCCAAGCTCACAAGCTTCACAAAAAAACTGACTCCTAGAACAATGCTTAATTAAAGTAGGGAAAAGTTTCTCTAAAATTCCAAAAGAAGGATGACCCAATCTACAGTGCCACTGATGCAACATAGAAAGAGGTGAACTCGTATTTGCTTGCAGAGCACGACCACATGACATAGGTGAACGAGGTGCAGACTCCAAAAAATAGAGGCCATCCTGTGCCTTACCACTGCCAATCACTTTGCCCGTGTCCAGTTCCTGAAAAACACAATGAGTAGGGAAAAAGGTCACTGAACAATTTGCAGAACGAGTAAGACTACTAACGGACAAAAGGTTAGTGGCAAAATTTGGAATATGTAAAACTGAAGAGAGGGAAATAGAGGGAGAATAGCGAACGGAACCTTTCCCTGAAATAGCAGAGAACGATCCATCTGCTATCCTGACCTTATCCTTACCAGAACAAGTAGAGTAAGAATCAAATACAGAGGAACAACCTGTCATATGATCTGAAGCACCGGAATCTATAATCCAAGGAATTGCAGAAGAGGCAGTAAAGGCACTAGCCGGAATACCTGTGTGAGCAAAATAGGAGGAAGTGGCACTTGCTGTGGAAGGAGGAGTTATAGTAGATGGAGAATCAGCCCGAGCCATTAGGCGCCTGAGAGCTTGCATCTCCCCCTGAGAAAAACCACTAATATGATCAGAAGACGTTTGAACCCCAGTACTGAACCCAGAATCAGACAAGGTAGACTCCGAAACATGGGCCTAAGCCTGAGAACGCATGGAACCACGACCTCGACCACTGCGTCCACCCCCTCGCCCACGAGAGGGACTGCCATGTAACTTCCAACAGAAATCCCGAGTATGGCCAGTGTTGTGGCAATGATCACACCGGAGTGACTCTCGATCAAGAGGCCCACTACTAGTACCAGACTGTGATTTACCACTCTATGGAACAAGCCCACCCTGAGGAATGGCAACCAAGGCAGAACGCTCAGGAGTAGGAGTGTCCAACATAGCACCTCTCCTACTCTCCTCCTGCTGAACAATGGCATAGGCCTCGCCCAATGACAGAAACGGAATACGCCCCAACACCTGCACTCTAATCGGATCATATTCTATATCAAATCCAGCCAAAAAATCATAAACACGTTCCTTCTCCAACCGCTTTAACCAAGCAGCAGCATCAACAGCACAAACAGCCTGAAATCCCTGATAATAATCAAATTCCTGCCATACTCCATTCAAGTCAGCAAAATACACAGCAACGGAACGATGATTTTGTTCCAATGTACGGAGCCTCTTCCTCAATTAAAAACACTGTGCATCATTTCCCTGCTGGGAATAAGTTTGGGCTGCAGTAGTCCAAATCTTATGTGGAGTATCAAGAAGCAGAAAAGTATGACGAATATCTGCCCTCATAGAATTAAATAACCAGGTCATAACTAACGATTTCCGAGATTTAAATTTCTTGAGTTCAACTGCCTCGATAGGTGGAGCAACATGGCCCTCAATGAACTCTGACATCCCTTTGGCCTCAATAGCCAAGGTAAAAGTACGAGACCAAATCAAATAATTGGTACCATCCAACTTAATGCGGCAAATATCCAGAGAAAAATTATCTAGAGTCCCTACGCGACTCAACTCATCATTTGTACTAGCGGAAGACTTTTGTTTATCCGCCGACATTTCAACAGAAGAAATAGCACTTTCAAATAAGCAATACCCGATCAAATCCGCAACAAATAAGTGTTGTTGTTTGGAGAGAAAAAGGTGTGTAAGGTGTTAATTAACCTTCACACATAACCATTTATTTATATAAGAAGATAGTTCGTTACACAATATGATTAAGCAATGTGGGACTAAACACAATATACTAGTAGACAAGTATACTAGTATTCCAACAAGTGTAACCCAAGTAAAATCAGTCCGAAAAACGCAGATTAAAGTACCCAAAAAATAGCAAAAGCAGAGAGGGTTACCAAAAAAAAACTCTAAACAACCACCTATACGTGGTTATCACTGGATTCGGAAGCAACAACAGAGTGAGAGATCAGAAAGGGTTGACAATACCTGTTCCGAAATCTGTCGAAGGTTTCCAAACCACCTCTACGTGGTTTGGCAGAGGTCGGCGAGGGTAAGAATCTTAAACCCAGGAGTCGCCGGAGCTCAACAACGTTTGCCGAACGTCAGCGAGTGAAGGCCGACTATGAATACCTATCAGAAGTCTCGCTGGAAAGAGAAGAGACACGTCGGAGCCTGATTGAAGGCAGACGATGTCAGGAGCAACGAGGTCTCGTCGGAGCTTTATGGGAGGCCGACGATGGTAGAAAGATGGGTCCCAAAGTGATCGATTGCTTTGATACCATGTAAACTGAGCAATAGAATTAGAAACCCAAAAACTAGGGTTATTTTCTCATTACGTTAGTTTATACAAGACTAAAAGAATAATTACACCGAGATCCTTATCTTCTAATCTAATTACACAAGGACTCAATTACACACAAATTACACATACACCCATAACTTAACAGTATAAAAGAAATTTCATAAAACATCAATAAACACAACCGCCCCCCCCCCCCCCCCCCCCCCCACACACACACACACACAGAGAAAAGAGCTCCCAAGATTATCCAACCACCCATTCAACTCCTCTCTATTCTCACCAATCAAGCTTTTGTTTTGCTTGCAAACGTTGCAACAGCTTCCCAAAGCAAGGTTCTCAAATTGTGAATCAACTCGTTAATCCAAATGGTCTTTTTCGATTTGTTCATAATAGCAGAATATAAGTATCAAAGATTCATCATAAAAATGAAAAGCTTAGTCATCATACAGTAAAAAAGAATGTTTTGTAGGTAAGAAGCATGCTTCTAGGGCAAAATTTGTGGGTAGGTCCAAGGCTCTGAGCTCCTCTATCTACAATTCGGAGGCTACAAGAATTGAAGAGATCGATTTGCCAAATCCGCGTTCAAGTTCGACATCACACTCAACAATATTTAAAACTTCTTGTACAACTATAGTCTAGCAAATTAAAATAATTACAAAAAAGACGTTGAGCCCATCTATTGACTCATATGATAATAAGTATGGAAAAATTTCACAAAATTAATAGTAGATAATTCATGAAACAAGTTATCTTAGTAATAACTTTAATGTTTGAGAAAAATGAGAAAAAAAAAAGGTTAATAACATGATCCAAATAAGGATTACAGTAATTAACAAATGATTATCAAATTTTGCGTGGGGATATAGTATCTCGAACTTAATCCTCTATTAAGTAATATTTCTTGCTTCACCCCCCTATAAGCTCCTAATAATGTAGATTCTTGGTGCTTAAAGTCCTCTAGTATGCCGCTTTTCTTTGAATAAATTGTCGTTTTTATGCGATATTGCACATAAGTTAGTTTTATTAGTGTTTCAGGCAAACCACAAAAAAAAGGCGTGCTTTGACATCAATAATAACCCTCGAGGGTGTTCAAGTACCCGAGGCCACGCGTTCCCGAGGCTCAAGGACAAAGAAACGAAGCACCGGAGGGTGACCGGGGCCGTTGGATTCCAAGACGGGGAATAAAGCTAAAGATCTGACTTTAAGTAGCTCGGTATCGATACAGCCGTTTTGGTTGTCTCAATACCATAAACTTAAAGTTCAGTCCAGAGAACAGCGTATCGATACAACGAAATGGTTGTATCGATACATGGGTGTTACGTCAGAAACAGTTTTTGGCTTAACTGCTAGGTATCAATACATCATTCCCTCTGTATCGATACCAAGTGCTTACGGGCCACTTTATGTTACTTTTTGCACTTTATATTTTTAAAAGACTTGCCACTTTTGGCATATTTTGGGTGATATTTGTTGAGAGAAGGACATGTGTATAAATAGCCCCGTACCTCACAAATATCTCTATCTAGATCTTATCTTTTAGTCTTTTCTTCTTGCCTAAGTTTCCTCCATTGTTGCTCTCAAGCTTTCTTAGTGTAATTTCTTCAAGAACACCCTTAGTTAATTGTCGTTTGTTGTTTTCTCATTTATTAAAGTTGTAGCTACGGATTAGATTCTACTTAATATCAAGTTTATTTTCATTTTCATCGGTTAAATCTCATGTTGCTTTTTATCCTTATGCTTAGTTCTTTAGCTATGAGTGACTAGTCTTTTAGGCTTGGTCAAGAGGTGATTCCTACCCCGAGACTTGGTTGGTAAAATGGTTTCTCTTGCCTTAAAGCTTTAAATTGGTTTATAAAATGGATTAAATCTCTTATTTTTGTTCAAAGCATTGTTGTTAACTTCTTTAATCGTGCGTCGACAAGCTTAACTTGCCGCGCACGATGCTTGGAACCTAACACTTCAAGTGTTTGATTAAATGACTAAATGAGTTTTGGTCCATTTTCGGACCCATCTTTACATATGGTTTTCAAGTTAAACCCTCTGAGTGAGAGCACATGGTTGTGACTCTCACTTGAGTTATCAAAGAGAACTATTAGCCGGCAAATCGCAGGGCGGTTGATCCCCTAGACCTTGTCCCTCGTTAATTTAGTTTAAAACTCGTTTCTAGTTCCACCTTTCAAAAGTAAAACAAAGTTGGCCGTCTAAACGCCAAAAACCCTTACAACCATAGTTGTCAAATCGTGAATCGAATCGAGAATCAAAATGGTCATTTTTCGAATAGTGAATCGAATCGAATCGTGAATCGCTCTGATTCGGTCAGGACTTCTATAATGCATAGAAACCTATGCTTATTGATTTGGGTAACAACAATATATACTACAAATGAAAGATTTAGGCCTAAATCAATAAACACTTTCTTCTAAATGATGATTTGATAATAACGTGAAATATTAGGTAAGTTGCTTCTATTGCTGCTTCCAAGAGATGATGATTCGTAAAGCCTACTTATGGTTCTTTTTGTACGAAAGAGTTATAAGTACAAAACAAACCCTTAGAAGGTCTATAGGGTTGTTATATTTCATTTATCTTCCTCATTTTCGATTCACTCTTGTAATAAATCTCTTTTTCTTATTATCTATCTTCTTCTTATCTATCCATATAACATAGACAAAAGATGACATATCACAATACTAGACCTTAAAAAAATATTTGAACCCTTTTCAAACAACAAAAGAAGCAAAACATGAGTAAAAAATGAATTTCGGAAATTTTAAGTGAATCGAAAAACTCACTTATTCACCTACGATTCTCAGTTATTTCCGATTCGGTAGTCTATTCGTATCGATTACCCACCGAATCGTATGATACGAATCTTAAATCACCGATTCACTTACGATTCTCAGCTATTTCCGATTCGGTAGCCTATTCGTATCGATTACCCACCGAATCACATCGAATCGTACGATACGAATCGTGAATCATACGATTCTGACAACTATGCTTACAACTAAGAAAGAAAAGTCATATTTTTCAAATGCAACAATTGTATATTTGTAGGAATCGAATCGTGAATCACGCCATAGATCGCACGGTCACCGATTTTGTCTTAACTTTGATTCACCTATAAATTTGTATCATAGGTGAAAAGCACCTTAGCCCACTACATACATATTGATCTAAGGCTTTTCCTTAGGTCAGTATGGCAGTACAACAGATAGTTCTCCAAAAATTATTTCTTTGGACATATAATGCACCTTATGAACATACTGGAATGAATCATTTCAGCATGCTTCATATTGTCTATTCAAGCGAAAACCATTTTTTTTTAAAAGACAAAAAGATTTTTATTAATCAATTTGTGGTGGGTACAAAGATTAAATGGAGCAAGAGAGAAGAGCATCACATCAAGGGGAAGGCAAGTGAAAACCATTTTAGTAACATTGGAAAGGCAAAATCAACATATCCGTAAGATGAGGCTAATTTAGCTAACTGGGGCAATTCAGCATATATTTACAAACGAATCAAATCAAGATTCAAGGTCAACATGTTAGGAGCCTACACAATTTGCTGGAGAATAAGTGAGAACAGAGAACACGACATGTAGAGACCAGTAAATTATTATAATTTCGAAAATCATTTAATGCTTGAAAAGTATCGTATTATTAATTAAGTAGTACGTTTGTTTGTGGGGGTGTACGGATATACGTTTATTGTTGTGTATCGAACACTTGGAGAATGGTAAAATGTAAATTTTGATGTTGTGATGATGTTTGGGGGTGTTGGTAACAAGTGGGGTTGATTTGGTAATCGTTACAAAAAATTCTTTTTTTCTGCTCAGCATGAACCGGTAGTGGCTGTCGCCCAGTACCGGTACATAATGTCCAAAGATTGTGTTTTTGGCATTTTGTAGGCTCTTGAACCAGTACTGGGAATCGCTGAGTACCGGTAAATAGTGCATTTTTATGCAACTTTCAGCACGCTTTTTGGACCTCTATAAATACCCCTTTTTACCATTTTTTACACCCAAAACCCACGAACCCGACCTGAAAACACCCCTCTCACCTACGCAACTCTAATCTCACCCAAAACTCTTGATTTCAACCCAAATCTTCAAGATCCAAGGGTTTTCTTCCTTAAAATCACTTGAATCTCATATTTGATGAGCAAGGGGTAAGTTTGGTGTTCTTTTTCTAACTTTTTGGCACTCACCCACATTTTTCTCTCTCTCCTCACTATCACTTGTTGATCTTTGCTTATTTATCATGTTTTTGGGTAATATCCTCTCTAGATCTTGCACCTAAGCTTGGGAGTAGCTTGTTCTTGGAAGATTTGGACTTATTCCTCTTGGTGGACTTTGGGTTTTGCTCAAAACCCACTGTGGTAGGGATTTCTCTCTTCCTCTACATGTTTTGTGGTGATTATGTGCGATTTAGGTGTTTATATGACATTTATGGATGAAAAGAATGGTTTATGGCTAGAGAATTGCATATTTTCTTTGAAAGTATTATTGTGGACTTGAGTGTTATGATTCATGAGTTGTATGTGACGTATTTAGTAGTGTTTGGTCTTGTGTGGAATGAGTTTATGGTATTGGTGTTGGTTGTGATGATATGGTGGTCGTAGATGTGAAGTGGTTGTGGAGTATATTGTGTCGCAAGGTGTGGAAACACAATTTCGTGCGGGGTAGAGTATATTGTGTCGCTAGGTGTGGAAACACAATTACACGAGCGGTGGAGCATATTGTGTCGCAAGGTGTGGAAATACAAAATCGCAAAGGGTGGAGGTTCGTTGGGAGAAGTGTGTGTGTGTATATATGTATGAGAATGTTATGATACTAGTAAAGGGTGTTGACGTACATTGTTTGGATTTGTTATTTAAGTTGATTTGTCATATTCACGCTCATCATCTCATTACTTATAGATTTTGTAGAGAATTTCCTACTGGGCTAGTATAGCTCAACAAAATTCTTTTTTTCAGATTCAAATGCTGAATCATAGCGTGCATGCTTGTGTGTTGAGAGGCGAGGACACTTTTGGAAGTCAACAACTTGTAGTTACTTAGTCATCTTGTAATTACTTTATTTTGGAAAAGATGAGTTTGTAACTAAATATTGTCAGTACTCGTATTTAATTTCATTTTGAGGCCGGTGTGCCATCATTGTATATTTCTCTAAATTTGGGGACTTGTTGTAATTAAACAGGTGGGAACTTCTTTTGGGTATTATTCATGTTATGCGAGAATTTTCTTTGAATTGGTTTATTTATTTATGTTAAAATTCGAGGGCGTGACACGACATCCCAAGAAGCTTGCAAACTTGAAAATCCAATGGGCAAAAATTGCAGACTAGAAGAATTGGGTGAACTTTTGACAGCAAAAATACATGTGCACAGATTCGTGCATAATATTTTTTGCACAAATATTCATGCATATAATTAGTTGATAGGTAAACTATCGTGTAATACAGTGTCGCAGGTTGTCCCCTATGGTAAAGGGTCTAGGCTTTTAAAATGAATGGATGTGACCTAATGGAAGAGTTTCATTAAAAAAACCTGTAAAGGAGTCCCAGTTAGAAGTAGGCGCCTCTGGCACCGATATCTATCAAGATCTCGAGCTAGAACTGATTCTCTGTCCTTCATGCGTTGCGCTTCGTCGATAATGATATACTTCCAATCAACTTTTGAAAGCTTCGATCGGTCAAACATGATGAACTCATAAGTTGTCACAAGGATGTTAAATTTCATGGCAGAAACCTCCTATATTACAAACACAAAATAAGAGAAAATTCTCAGCAACACATGAGAAGACCAATTATTCAAGATGAATAACTTGCACATCTTACCTGAGAAAATAATTTTGACCGTTGATCCTTCACACCAACATAATAAATACAGGATATGGATGGCAACCACTTGTGTAACTCGCTCTGGAAACTTAGATAGTCAGTCACACTGCTGTGAGTGGAAACAATCCTCGTAATGCAAAATGATAAAATTACTAACCTTCCAGTTCACCAAAACAGCATTAGGAACTATAATAAGATGTGGGCCATAGTTTCCTTTGAACTCCATCAGATAAGCAATCAATGCCATCACCTGCACAAGCAAAGATGTCAGTGAAATGGTATAATAGTAAATATCTTCAGGTATAGAGAGATTTACCTGTACAGTCTTCCCAAGACCCATCTCATCTGCCAAAATTCCATTTAGTTTGTTGTTATACAATGAGAGCATCCATTGCAATCCAACCTACAAGATTCAGTAAGAATAATCATCTACAGGTCCATTAGATCAGAAGAAAAAAGAAATGAAAATTAAACAACAAAGACAACAAAAATAATTCTGTTAAAAACGATATAGATATATATTAATGTTAAACAAGTAACTGTAACAAACAAGTGCCGATCAAAAAAAAACCTGTAACATACAAGTTGATAGTCGCGTAAGGTTCCAGCACGTAGCATTGAGGGCTGCCTTATAACCCTTTCATTCACAGCATGTGCAAGGTTGTAGTACCTGTTAAAAATGAGAATGAATATAGCACTAAGATGCCAATCAAACAAGAGAGAACAAAAGTAATAAACAAGTGAGACATATCTTGGACCTAAGTTGAAATAAAATATAAATCCATAAAGAGCAGATTACTTAACCAATGGTGACTACGCAGAAAGAAATACTATTATGACAATAGTTCGTGGGTTTGTTGGACACACTAGTTACAATTGGCATCAATAACTGGCGCAGCAGTCGAGCTGACGATCTAACGGACAACAATGTAATTAAAAGCATGTAGCAGAATACAGCAATATTACTTGTTCATAGACGAATTATTCTTGGGTGCATTCATTTTGGAGAAATGATTCCTTATCATTACTTCCTCTCCAGCACAAGCTGCTGCTGCTCTTACTTCTTCATCAGATAGACCCTTTTGATCAAAATATTGAATAGAAACAAATTAATATTGCATAGAAACAAATTAATCAAAGCAGCAAAAAAAAAAAAAAAACCAAGCTGCGAAAAACATAACTGATGATATACTTCGTGATTATCTTGATTTGGATTTTAAATTAATATTTCCTCAAGGAAAAAAAATCACATCACACACATACAATTGTCATCAAGTCGCGATTCAAATCATGAATAATGAATCGTGAATCCTAAGATTCAATTATTGCAAGCTTATATATGGTTTTGTATGTGTATAAAAATAAAAAAGTACTAATTCAACAAAATAAAATTAGAAACACATCAATACAATACACATCAGTATAACTCATTGTTCTTGTTTTTCCTTGATAGAGGTAAAAATGCCACTGCTACATGCATTTTGCAAACAAACTGAATCATACTTCATACTAAAATGCATGAATCATAGAGAATCAAAGTGAATCACAAACCGAATTGCAAGATTCCCACCATTTCCTATTTAATAGCAAGATTCAAATCGAATTGGTTGAAACTCGTATCAAAACATAGAATTGTATTTTGAACGCATGATTGTATACAACAATGTACATGCGCACGCGAGCGCGCGCGCGCACACACACACACACAGAGAGAGAGAAAGAGAGAGAGAGAGAGAGAGAGAGAGAGAGAGAGAGAGAGAGAGAGAGAGAGTGAGTGCCTGAGCTCGTGCAGCATTTGCTGCAGCATTTACTGCTTCCTCAACCTCCTGCTGATTCTTTGCAGCTGTGATTTTACTTCCCATTTTATGAAGATATTCTTCCGTCTGTGTTAAAAACGATGAGAGAACAGCATATCTCTCAGAAGCATCGCCGGAGATGCTAGTTTGCTGCTCCAGCAACATTTCCCTATACCTCTCAACATCATTGTTCTTCAATGCTTCCATCCGTTTGTTCCGATCATCGTCCTTTGTTTTTGAGAACTCTCTCAGCATTTTCTCATGATGTTTTGCAACTCCCCTGTTACGGGCAGTCCGCGCGTCACGAATGGCCCAGTGGGCCTCAAGGAACTTCTTACGCCACTGAAAAATGGATTTCAGTTGTTTCTCTCTAATGGCTTTCTGAGAGGCCTGTACTTGCCTAGTGAGCTCCACACGTTGATGCCCACAGAGTCGAACAAATTTACGATATTGCCTATCAGGCATTCCCATTATTTCCTTCTGTTGTAGATTAACTTCATCCCTCAAGCGTGATTGAAGATCCAAAAGTCGAACTTTCTTTGCTTCAATTTGCAGCTGCAAGACAAGATCTGGCCTAATCCTTTTCCTCTCTAAGTTCACTGCTAGTAAACTGCTTATCTTCTCTGAATTTTCCACCCTTCTCTCGCTAAGCATATCCATGCCTTCCTCAAGAAGCAGATCCTTGACCTCGTATCCCAATCTCAAAGCATAGACGTCATAGTCAGGTTTACGAGTGAAATGCAGAAAATCATATAGTGGTCCGTGATACTTTTTGGAAGAGTCAACGTCCTTTTGCTGAGGCGGATTGGTTGCTTGAACTGGTTTCTCAGCTTGAGTTGTATCAGAAATCTGTGGTGTAACTGTCTTTTCCCTATCGACTGTAAACTCACTTCTAACAAGAGTTTTCTGGTTACCACGTTCAACTTCCTGTTCCGGCTTAACATATAATATTCCAGGTTGCTGCTCTTCCTTTCCAGAAGGAAACACTGATACAGGCTCTTTCGTCAAAGCTGCTTTCTCATCTCTTGTCAGGCCTTCAACTAATGGACTCTTCTTCCCACTGGACGATGCTAAAACCTCAGGATCCTTCCTACTGGCCTCCGATTGTTTTGCAGAGTCTTCTGCATTTTCTCCATCAAGTCTATCCTGATTAACTGTTCCAGAAGGAAGAAACACCTGCTGCAGCTGTGTTTCAAGTGGCGGTGGGGCAATGGATCGAAGTAGCTCTTGTGGAAGAGTTACATCTCCTTTCTGTCAAATACAGATAGGAAGAATGCCTCATTTAGCATACTTGAAATCGTCTAAGGATTTTGTCAAAATAAATAATATCTCTGTTCCCATTTCTTTGTCATTTTTGGTATTATGGACCAGGTCAAAAAATAATGTACTTCTGTACAAGCAAATACAAAATGTTTTTAACCAGTCAAAAGAACTCAATTAGTAATGGTAGACGAAGTTTTTAAATTTGATGATTTTTTAGATGTCTAAGAAAAGTGATAATGAACAAACAAATATGGACAAAGGGAATAATGTATGGTGGCCACAGGGGCGGAGCTATGTTGGGTCCGCCCCTGTGGCCCGGGGGGGCCCTGACCCCGGCTCCCCGAGCGTCCGAGTTTTAAAATTTTTATTTTGTATATACTTGATTATGAATATTATTGATACTTATTCATGTATAGCTACTTATAATCTTAATAATTTTGGTTTGATTTGATAAAAAATCAGGTATTTTAGATTATCATTTCTCAATTTCTTTCATAAAAAAAAAAAAGCACATGACAGTTGTTGAATTAGTCTAAAGGAAAAAACAAAATGATTGGCATTCTTTAACTGCCTTAAGCTAGAATAATTTCAATGTTCAAATGTAATGTATTGGAAAGCAAAATCCTCATGATATAATAAGTATACATTCCAGGAAAAAATATGTCCATGAGGCCGGCCCCCCCAACGTGAAAATCCTGGCTCCACCACTGGGTGGCCAGTATAAGCATGACACATGATTGTGGGTGAGGAGATGTGGAGTTTGCAAACCTTCAGACGCCTGAATGCCAGTATTTGTGCTTTAAGAACATGCAGTTGCTGTTTGGTAAACCCAGTATACTGTTGTTGCATCTGCGGAGCCACGCCACCTTGAGCTGAGAAAGCATTTCTCACACCTCCCTCAACAGATGAAGCTGTAGATTTTGGAGAACTTCTGTTCGATTGCCTGGAATTCTGCACTTGCAAAGTTTCTAGACCAGTTGGTAGGCTTTTTGCATGGGATGAGTGATCAAAGCCAGTGACGGGACCCATTCCGTTACCAATCATCATGGTCTGTCTCTGAGGCACCTGGTTCTCTCTTCCAATAAAAGAAATCTGTTGTGCCGGGCTGTTGTTAGGATTGTTCACTGTTGGGTCATTTGAAGAATTTCCACGGGGAGAGCTCACAGTAGAAACTTGAAGAGAAGCAATCTGCTGCTTCGGCATGGAGACAGGCGAAGAAGACTGCATACTGTTTTCATGTGCCTTTTGCTGTGTAATCATCCTAGACTGAAAGTGAGGAATAAGCTGAGCCATCAAGTGGGTGTTTGATGGAATGGACAAATCAATATTTCGCTCACGTGTCAAAGCCTCCATCTGTGCAGCCATAGCAAGTTGGTTATTAGCCATGCTTTGCTGGGCCTCTGGGGCCAGCATAGGTCTAATTGCATTTTCCTGCATTAATTGGCCCATCGATGTTGCCTGGGTTGGAGGTGGTTTTGAATTGATCCTTTGATCAGAGACTGCCTGTTGTGTATGTTCTAATGGTTTCTTGGATGACAATGATTGGGCTTGGTTATTAGCATGAATAGGCATCAGCTCCTGCATCCTAAGATTACCCATCCGCATGTCCTGGTCTTTTGTTGCTAGTGGCCCCACCATTCCTAGTTTTGCTTGGATCCCAGGGGCTGATTTCTGTTGGGCTGCTTGGAAAGAATATTGGAGATAAGCTTGATGGACTGGATTCAGCACTTGTTGCTCAATGCCCTGACTCCTATTGTGGCCCTCCTCCCAGAAGTGGGAAGCAACCTGTTGTTGACCCAAATCGATGAACTTCTTGGATTGTTCAGGATGTGGTGACCCACCAGAAGATGAAACCAAACTGCCGCCTGACAAGATACCATGGCGACTGCCAGCTGTGTAGGCAGGAATGGCTTCATTTCCTTCAGGCTTTCTACGCAATTGTCTCTGCAGTGACTGTAACACCAACATCCAAGTCTATGTCATGAGATCGTCCAATAATATATGGAATCTAAACACATCAACACCAAGTGTTTGAGAAGAACTTGCCATAAGTTGGAACACGTGCCAAAATTACTAGCTCAAATCCACCAGAAGGATGAACCGTTAACAGAACCGAGAAGACTGAAACCATGAATAAGACTTGACAGAAATCCCATCTTTATAGTAAAAGATTCACTGACTTACTAGTGAATCAGTAGTAGTCAAATTTACACCACTTGCACAAAACAAGTTGAATGAATTGTTTCATTTTGTCATTAAAATCACAAGTTATAGTAGGAAAAAGTAAATAAGTATGTCGCATTGTGCTGCACCTGATCAAGGTACTTTTTGTGTTCTAATCCGTTTACGATGCACTAAATTCTCTTAACATTTCATATAGTACAGGAACATTTTTGCAGACTTCAAGAAATCGGTCCAATAATGTTACTCAACCACTCATAATGCCTAAAAAATGAAAAGGGCAGCATGATGATGAGAAAACAAAAAGATAGTGCGACACATCAAAAGGTAAAAGCGAAGAGGAAAACAACACTTTTGAAACTTGCAAATTACCTGGCTATATGCGGCGTAGCAATGCCCTATGAAAGCTCCAATGTTCTTTTGAACTTTTTGTGAGTGAATCCGACAAACAAACTTTTGATCTTCCACAAAATTTCAGCCCCCGTTAAATACTTGATTACTAGACACCCTAACCCCCGAAATACCCATCTTTATGGCCGCCACCTCACCAAATTTAACTCCTTGTTCTAATGTTGAGGATTTAAAAGCACAAAGGAAAAAGAAAAATAACCTAATAAATCATGATAGTAGAATCAAAGAGTGCAGCTCAGAAGTCGCGCCACTGTTTTTGTTAATCAAAATTAGATAAGTCCAGTTTAAATTTTTGAGCAGATAAGCTGATTACTTGAAACTGATATGGGTATTTACATCAAACCATTCTAATAAACGTAGTAAATTATGCCCTTGGAAACTCTACTCACAAAACTCATGGCTTCCAACGCCTAAAATCTATAATATATACTATGTAGTTACCTAGAATAAAACGAGTTCAAACTGATGTTTTTTTCCCATCCATGTGCATCGAACAGGCAAGATGCTAGTTTAAAATGTACACAAATGATAAACTGCTGCCTCAAATTCCAAAGCATCTGAATTGACACAAAATTAAACTAAACTAGCTCCAACCCAACATAGAAAACAACTCAAATTCCAAAACCATTGTCAATTCAACTAAAAAAACGATGTAATTGCACGACATTTCGTATCAACCCTAACCTGATCCTGTAGCAGCTGCCGCTGCTGCTTTTGCTGTTGGATTGAATCAAACCCTAAGTGCGGCCCGGACGGGGCTGAAACCGAGGATGACGGCGACGCCAAAGGAGAC
Source organism: Rhododendron mucronatum var. ripense (assembly GCA_019656295.1). Taxonomy (NCBI): domain Eukaryota; kingdom Viridiplantae; phylum Streptophyta; class Magnoliopsida; order Ericales; family Ericaceae; genus Rhododendron; species Rhododendron mucronatum. The sequence goes on from BPLT01000002.1 coordinate 2,776,998, forward strand.
GGCGGTCCCGCATCCCAACCCTGGTGGGTCCCACCTCCGGATTGCATAACAAGAAACACAAAAACAGTTAATTGTAAGACTCCAACTGCCAAACCCCTCCAAAATTCACGCGGTCATTTAAAGCCCCCTGTGCCAACGGTCAAATAACGTCTCTCTCTCGCTCTCTCTCTCTCTCTCTCTCCCCCCTGCTGCCCCAACCCACTTTCTCTCTCTACATGAATTTATCGGTGTTCATATATAATAAAATAATAATAATAATAATAATAATAATAATAATAATAATAACGATGATTTTATTGCACATAGAAGACAGAGAGGATTTGTTTTGGCGCGAAGTTGTGGGGCCAATGGAAGATCGATCTTGTGGCCGGTGAGCCCCCCCGAAGTTTCCGCACTCGTCCGATCCGACTCTCTCTCTCTAATTCACACCATATACATTTCAGTCAAACCCTTTACCTAGTGTATTTTGGAGAGTAGAACTCCTATTATATCCTCTCCTGTTGCTCCTATTATATCCTCTCCTGTTGCTCAAAAGAACTGGATGGTGTTATCCTAGTTTGGGTCTCAACCTAAGGTCGAAAATAAATACGGTCCGTTTACTTTTTATGAGAGCTAATAAATGCGAACAACCACACCGTAAGGGAAAAATTTGTTCGGGTATTGGTAGCTAACTAATCGAATAAAGTAAAGTTCTTGTGTATTTTTGCAATTGTATTTACTGGTATTTTCTGAAGAAAAATATGATTCGTTTATTGGGTGACTTAATTTTTTATGAGATTATTGTTCTCGTCTATCTCTCAACAGTGAACAGTTTGGATTTTGTTTTGAATCTGAGATGAGCCCTGAACTGAGGGCACAACAACCTGCTAATCCTTAGGACATAGTAGGGCCTCAGGCCGCATTATTTGACATATTTGTGGAGAGTTTTTGGGCTCAAATAATATCACCATCATTTATTATTTAGACTGTATCAAGAATATAAATTACTTTAAAAAAGTTCATATTGATATGATATTGTTTGTTACTGTATGTTTTATGAACATATCTATATTTAAAAAAAATGTCTTTTTTTTTTATCCGCAAAAAAAAAATGTCTGATCCAGTCTTATAATATTTTTTTCCAAGATAAATGTGTTCACATCTATATTAAAAAGAATGAATTGTGATCCCGTCCTACAATTACTTTTTTAAAGATAAATCATAAATGAGTTCTGATATTATATCAAATGATATCCGATAACAAAATTTTCGATGTGATCTATGTTTTCAACAAGGCTTAAAAAGTAGTAACATTTTCAACCTAAGGCTACCCATAATGGCATAATCAGAAGTAATATGTTTCTAAAGTTACCAATCTATCTATCTAATAAAACACAAGGGTCTTATGGAATATTCCTAAAAAACTAATAAAACACAAGGGTCTTTTGGAATATTCCTAAAGAATATTCTTCCTTAACGGTTTAGATTTCTCCTTGACACAAATTTTATCTACCCATACAAACAAATCCAACGGTCCAGATTTCTCCCCAACTTCTATCCTCTACACAATGGCTTTTTCGTAAATACTTTACCTAACAGGGTCTTTTGCCTAACCCCTCCCTTTTGCCCTGTAACGTCCCGAATTTTTGCCCTTTTTTTTTTTTATAAGAAACTATTTTTTTATCAATAGTAATCGATTAACTATTTAATTGTGTAATTAGACTAAACCAAAACCTAGAATAATTTTTCGTAACCAAAATTGGTTTAGTAAATTTTAATTCAACTTGTAACGACCGTAATTTTATCATTAATAATATCATTAATGATATCATTATTCATAATAATAAAAGTATCTCCTTAATAGATATATACAAATATAATTTTGCTATCCTAATTATCTTACTTTTATTTTTTTTAAATTTCATGCATGCTTGCATGCAACCTCTTGCATCACTCCCTCTCCTACTCAGTCTCTACCTCCTCCCTCACCACGAAAATTGCCCTTATCTCGTCCATTTCAAAGCCCAAAGAGTTAGAGTCCTTATTAAACTCGATTTTATCAACCTCTTTAAAATTCTCCTATACATACCCCATTAATCCGACCCTAGGGCATACCACAATACTTTCCACGCTCCTTCGAGTAAAAAACGAGCGAAAACCGTGGGCAAATTCGAGCTCCAATCAATGGAATTCTAGAGAGAGAAAGTGAGAGAGAGAAAAGCGGGTTTTGTATCGACGCCCAACCAAAATCCAAATTGACCGTTCCAAATTGTTTCCCTAACCCCAAGCATCCCTAAACTTCATCCAATTCGGACCCAAGGTCTCCCGATCGAAGAAACCGAAGTCTCCGTCCAAAAAATTCAAGTTTCGGTTTGTGGATCAATTCGATCCAATCGAGGTATTATAATCCATTCCAACCCTCCCTCTAAGTATATTTAATGTTATTATGCTTAACCCCATGCCCCGAACGATCCCATGCATCGAAATCGAGCCAAAACAACAAAAAAATCGAATCTGTTAGAGAGTTTGTGGCCGCAACCTTCGGGTTTTCCAGCCGCAAGAACCAGGTCTCTGACCTTGCGGACCGCAAGGTCAACCCGGTCCAACCTTGCGGTATGCACTGTTTTGGTTCGAATGTGTTTTGCGACCTTCTAAACTTGATTTTCGACCCCCGAACTATTTTTCCTAGACTTTTCACACTTCAAAGATCATAACTTGTTAAGGCCATATTTTTTTAATTTTATTATCGATTTATTAAATTATTTGTTAGTTATCATTCAAAGTTTATAAACAAAAATTAGTTACGACCTTTAAACTAGCGTTTTAGCACTCAACTATTTTTTTTCTAGACTCCTTGCATCTCAATTACAGTAACTTATCAGATTAAATATTTATTTTATTTAATTCACTATTTATTATTATTTTTAAAGTAATTCCAATCAAAATTACTTTACGACATTATAAACATTATTATTAATACCCGAGTAATTTTATTTAGACTCCTCACTGTCCAAATATGAAATTATGTCAGTCTCAACATTTATTTTTATAATTAATTATTTATTGTCTATTTACTTCACTTTCGGTCATTTTAATTAACGTTTTCATATAATTTAATTCTTCGACCCTCCGAACCCAACTTTTGACATTCAACTGATTGTATAGGACCTTTGGAACTCTTATTAGGGTTATGACTAATTATTCTAATATTTTATCTAATTAATGCATTTAATTAATCTAATTAATTAGAAATAATTAATAAGAGCCTGCAAAATATTTATTAAAAATATTTATAAGAATCCTACTTCATTATTGACATTGTGGCCATACGAGAATAAGGGCAATGGCCCATTCATAAAAGGTTGTGTGATTTTATTGCTTGTTAATTGTTTTAATTATTAATTGATTTAATTGTATATTGCATCGATATTTGATTTTGAATGCTAGATTGGACCCTAGAGACATGGGATGATATGCGAATAGATTTCATCTAGACGATGCTAAGTTGATGGAAAAATGGTAAAGTGTTGAAGTCGTGAGATTGTGGATTTGATTTAAGGGTGACCTGCGGGGCCCAGTGATGATAAGGGTGACCTGCGGTGCCCAGTGATGATATTTTGGTGACCCTAACGTATGGTACGCCATGGGAAGTTCCAAAGGGTAATCGTGCCTTGCAAGGCCAGCAAGGGGGATTCTCCATGACACGGTCATAGTTAGTGGCTTAGGAATGGTGACGACCCTGATGTAGGTACGCCATGGAACGTTCCAAAGGGTAATCGTGCCCCCTGTTATGGTCCTAAATGAATTCATATGAGGTACATAACTTAGGTGAATTCATTTAGAACCCCGTGTGCAGGACAAACAAGGGGGGGATTTTCCATGACACGATCATAGTTAGCGGTATGGGAGGAAAGGATCTCGTGGATGAGATTCTTAGATCTCACATAAGGTTAGTGGATAGTAATAAATTGGTTCATGTATGAAATCTCTGTTTGGCTCTTCAATTCAATATTGTCTTATATCTGCTAATTGTAAAGTAAGAGGGGTGGTTGGGTTGGATTGTTCTACTGGGTGATTTATCACTCACGGATACGTTCGTATCCTGACAAATCGTTTGCTTCGGCGATCAATTTGCTAGAGGACGCAGGATTCAATGGAGGGGATTCCATGAAGGTGCAGTTCGACGCGGAAAGAATATCAGGAATGGAGATCAAGTATGCTCGGGATTCGTGTCAAGCCTAGAATCAGCTCTGAAGTTAATGTATTTGAATCAGTAAATTTTCGTGAGATTGTATAGCTAAACATCTATTTTGGAAAATCATATTTATTTAGCAAAATTTTCCTAAAGAATTATTTTATTTTGCTTCCGAAAAGTCGGGGCGTTACAAATGGTATCAGAGCATAGGTTCAACTCTCGGACTTAGGTAGATTGAGTAGATCACACTTCCAAGAGCGTAGACTCAAGTTGTTAATCGTAGTTGTTACTTATGTATTTTAAGTCTAATCTATAAATACTATTCGTTCGTCATCCAACTTAGACTTCGAGAGCGTACCGTGAGAAAATATAGCCTCTACATGTTGACTAATATGTAGGTTTATGTGTTACGTGCCTATTGTATATCCGTACTATTAAGATTTGACTAGTTATATTATATTATTCTTATTATTGTTGTTACTATTACTTTTGAAATCATTGCTTGTCTTTAGACATAAAATCAAAATTTTACGATTTCAATTTCAAAATCCTTTCACACAATGCCTTTAGAGAACCAAATAGTTAGAAACCCCTCGCCATAAGAATTAGTGCTGAAACCAATGACCAAGATATCAACGTTGATCGCAACGCTGCTACCCTTACAACAATGCTAACGTCGATGCCAATGTTAACGTGTACCCTAGTGCCACATCAAGAATCCACGAGATCAACAACTATTAGTAGCCATCGTCATCGTGACTATTTTGACACCTAGACCTCAAGCATCGTAGGGCTTCTTAAAACTTTGGACCGACAGATAAAAGAATGATGATGTCAGAGATCTGCAATTACCGACCACCTATATTGTATGCAAATTGAGCCGACGCGGCACGTCATAGATTAGAAAATCAAGGAACTGCTCGAAGTCATGAACATCCGAAAAGATAGCGAACGTTCTCTTGCTTTGAGGTTTTATTCTTTTAAGGGGGATAGAAATATATGACTTTACATCCATTTAATCATCTTCCTTAGTCAATTGACTTTATTACCACTATTCAATATTTTCAACCTCACTTGATTCTTTTCTATGAGATTCCTTTCGAAACATTTTTTTTCTTTTCTCTCATTCAAATACAAATCCAAGAGTTTAAACTCATTGAAATTTTCACTCTGAGTCGCATGACACTTCTCTTTTGTTAGTTCTGAATTTCTAAGGATTCTCCCTATTGAAAAATCTTTTTACTTGATCAAATTTCATCCTCACTATTTCAACAGTCTACTCAAATGTTAGTTAATCACTTTATTAATTCCCCTTCATGCCCTTAAAACTTCAACTCAACTCATCTTGATCCTCATTATTTGGACCACCAAAATCTATGTGCCACACATTTTCTTTTGAGTCTTGTATTTCACTGATTAAATTCAATCCTTGAAATTTCAGTTAACCATTTTTTTAGAATTTCGATTTCTCCATTCACCTCTCAATTCTTCCCAAAACTCTATCCCGTTAGACTCGCCCCTTTCATGATAACCTTTGCCCAATCTAACGCAGTTAATTAATACTGTCGCAAGCTAAGATCGTTGTCTACTTCTTGGAGGATGATTTATTGAGCCTTTCCATTGCTACCTTGGCCTGCGAACATTTGACTCATATTTTGAAGTATCGATAGACTCGACTCATTTTTTTTATTTATTAAAAAAAAAAAGGGGTTGATACAAAGTCGACTTATCAATCAAAGTGAAACCTACACGCAATGGTACCAACGCTTTAATTTCGAGGACGAAATTTTTTTAAGGGGGATAGGTTGTAACGTCCCAGATTTTTGCCCTATTTTTTTTATAAGAAACTATTTTTTTATCAATAGTAATCGATTAACTATTTAATTGTGTAATTAGACTAAACCAAAACCTAGAATAATTTTTCGTAACCAAAATTGGTTTAGTAAATTTTAATTCAACTTGTAACGATCGTAATTTTATCATTAATAATATCATTAATGATATCATTATTCATAATAATAAAAGTATCTCCTTAATAGATATATACAAATATAATTTTGCTATCCTAATTATCTTACTTTTATTTTTTTTAAATTTCATGCATGCTTGCATGCAACCTCTTGCATCACTCCCTCTCCTACTCAGTCTCTACCTCCTCCCTCACCACGAAAATTGCCCTTATCTCGTCCATTTCAAAGCCCAAAGAGTTAGAGTCCTTATTAAACTCGATTTTATCAACCTCTTTAAAATTCTCCTATACATACCCCATTAATCCGACCCTAGGGCATACCACAATACTTTCCACGCTCCTTCGAGTAAAAAACGAGCGAAAACCGTGGGCAAATTCGAGCTCCAATCAATGGAATTCTAGAGAGAGAAAGTGAGAGAGAGAAAAGCGGGTTTTGTATCGACGCCCAACCAAAATCCAAATTGACCGTTCCAAATTGTTTCCCTAACCCCAAGCATCCCTAAACTTCATCCAATTCGGACCCAAGGTCTCCCGATCGAAGAAACCGAAGTCTCCGTCCAAAAAATTCAAGTTTCGGTTTGTGGATCAATTCGATCCAATCGAGGTATTATAATCCATTCCAACCCTCCCTCTAAGTATATTTAATGTTATTATGCTTAACCCCATGCCCCGAACGATCCCATGCATCGAAATCGAGCCAAAACAACAAAAAAATCGAATCTGTTAGAGAGTTTGCGGCCGCAACCTTCGGGTTTTCCAGCCGCAAGAACCAGGTCTCTGACCTTGCGGACCGCAAGGTCAACCCGGTCCAACCTTGCGGTATGCACTGTTTTGGTTCGAATGTGTTTTGCGACCTTCTAAACTTGATTTTCGACCCCCGAACTATTTTTCCTAGACTTTTCACACTTCAAAGATCATAACTTGTTAAGGCCATATTTTTTTAATTTTATTATCGATTTATTAAATTATTTGTTAGTTATCATTCAAAGTTTATAAACAAAAATTAGTTACGACCTTTAAACTAGCGTTTTAGCACTCAACTATTTTTTTTCTAGACTCCTTGCATCTCAATTACAGTAACTTATCAGATTAAATATTTATTTTATTTAATTCACTATTTATTATTATTTTTAAATTAATTCCAATCAAAATTACTTTACGACATTATAAACATTATTATTAATACCCGAGTAATTTTATTTAGACTCCTCACTGTCCAAATATGAAATTATGTCAGTCTCAACATTTATTTTTATAATTAATTATTTATTGTCTATTTACTTCACTTTCGGTCATTTTAATTAACGTTTTCATATAATTTAATTCTTCGACCCTCCGAACCCAACTTTTGACATTCAACTGATTGTATAGGACCTTTGGAACTCTTATTAGGGTTATGACTAATTATTCTAATATTTTATCTAATTAATGCATTTAATTAATCTAATTAATTAGAAATAATTAATAAGAGCCTGCAAAATATTTATTAAAAATATTTATAAGAATCCTACTTCATTATTGACATTGTGGCCATACGAGAATAAGGGCAATGGCCCATTCATAAAAGGTTGTGTGATTTTATTGCTTGTTAATTGTTTTAATTATTAATTGATTTAATTGTATATTGCATCGATATTTGATTTTGAATGCTAGATTGGACCCTAGAGACATGGGATGATATGCGAATAGATTTCATCTAGACGATGCTAAGTTGATGGAAAAATGGTAAAGTGTTGAAGTCGTGAGATTGTGGATTTGATTTAAGGGTGACCTGCGGGGCCCAGTGATGATAAGGGTGACCTGCGGTGCCCAGTGATGATATTTTGGTGACCCTAACGTATGGTACGCCATGGGAAGTTCCAAAGGGTAATCGTGCCTTGCAAGGCCAGCAAGGGGGATTCTCCATGACACGGTCATAGTTAGTGGCTTAGGAATGGTGACGACCCTGATGTAGGTACGCCATGGAACGTTCCAAAGGGTAATCGTGCCCCCTGTTATGGTCTTAAATGAATTCATACGAGGTACATAACTTAGGTGAATTCATTTAGAACCCCGTGTGCAGGACAAACAAGGGGGGGATTTTCCATGACACGATCATAGTTAGCGGTATGGGAGGAAAGGATCTCGTGGATGAGATTCTTAGATCTCACATAAGGTTAGTGGATAGTAATAAATTGGTTCATGTATGAAATCTCTGTTTGGCTCTTCGATTCAATATTGTCTTGTATCTGCTAATTGTAAAGTAAGATGGGTGGTTGGGTTGGATTGTTCTACTGGGTGATTTATCACTCACGGATACGTTAGTATCCTGGCAAATCGTTTGCTTCGGCGATCAATTTGCCAGAGGACGCAGGATTCAATGGAGGGGATTCCATGAAGGTGCAGTTCGACGCGGAAAGAATATCAGGAATGGAGATCAAGTATGCTCGGGATTCGTGTCAAGCCTAGAATCAGCTCTGAAGTTAATGTATTTGAATCAGTAAATTTTCGTGAGATTTTTATAGCTAAACATCTATTTTGGAAAATCATATTTATTTAGCAAAATTTTCCTAAAGAATTATTTTATTTTGCTTCCGAAAAGTCGGGGCGTTACATGCCCAATGCTGTACGCCGGCAAATTCAATTTCAAAATTTGAAAACCCTATTGAGAGCTTCACTGCTCTCTCTCCCGAAATCCCCCTACTCCATTTCTCCTACGATCCACCTCCGGTTAGCCTTTTGTTTGGTGAGTTCTCTCTCTCCCTCCTTTTCCCCCTCTCTTGGCCCCTTGTTTTAAGCAAAAAAAAAGGCCATTTGCCTCGCCAAACGTGCAGCCAAATGGAATAAGGCTACCCGGCGAAATCTTTCGAGTTTCGAGTCCCGTCAGAAGTTGGACGAAGAAAGCTTGTGAGCTGCGTGGACAATGTGCGTAGACAGTGGGAGCTGGGCCAAGAAAGCAAAGGTAATGGGTAACCATTTTGGAGTTTGGTTCAATTTCTATAGTGATTGCTCAATGCTCTTTGTTCTAATAACTGAGTTGAATAGACAAAATAGCCAGTTTGCATACCCCATTGAAATATTCCGAGTGCTTAAATTTGTTCCCGTTAGTGAGTGCTTAATTTGGGGCATTGATGCATTATAGTGATTACTCAACGCTCTCCGCTTTTGGGTAATGTGATTTGGGGAGTAAACTCATCTTTCAAGCCTCCAAGAGATGGTGCCTTGCTAAGAGACATTAAAGGCATGAAAGTTTCGTTGCATAGGAGATTAGTTTCACATACTACTTTGTTGGGTATGATTTCCCCAATACAAAAACTCTGGGCTTAGAAACAAAAATTGGCTTTGTGGAGGAGAAGAGCGCCAGGGATTTTTCAACTTGAACTTGCTTATGAGAGGTATTTTCTATTGCCCACCAAGTGTTTGTTAAAATGCATGTGGCAAAATTCGTACCTCCCTTCTATTTGTAGAGACTTGGTAGTGAAGTAGAGGGCTTCTGCAGATTTTTTTCTCCTTTTTGAACGACGTATATGATTGAAACTTGCCTCTCTTCTATTTGTAGAGGCTTTGTAGTGAAGTAGAGGGCTTCTACAGATTTTGTTCCCCCTATTTGAATGGTGTATATGATTGGAACTTGAACATCGAAAGGAAAATTTCACAATCTACATCACTTACTTCTATGTTGGTGAAACTTTCACAACCTACATCATTTTACTCTTGCATATATGTATGCATAGCCAAACCTGTTTGGCTTCTATAAGCAAATTGATAGTTCTTTGTAGCTAGCTTAAAAGTTTAGTTAGGGGAGTGCCGTAAGCACAAGTAATTCTCTTTCATGCCACTAAGAAGAGGATCACATACTACACACTAATGAATCGATTTAGTGTTTGAGCCACTAACTAGCAAGTGCCTTAGACATGGGCAAAAGTGGAGTAATTTTGCCATGAGAGCATGAGATAATTAGAAAAAAAAAAAAAAAAGAGTGGTGAGCTGTATGTCCGAAGGTACAACTTTATCCCAACGTTGCCTTGTGCACAAGTTTAAATTTATCCATGCACGAGTTTAAATTTATCCCGAGGTTGCCTCTTAATTTTAAGATTTCTTACTTTTGTTCTTTGTGTTTTCCTCTTCTTATAGGCTTATGGTTTCGATCCGTTGACAGGCTATGACCTTCGTGGTCTATCCATTTGTGCTAAAGCCAGACGGATAAACAAACCTTCTCAATCTCCACCACGGCTTCCTCCTCCAGGTTTTGCTTTATTTATTTAATCACATCCTCTCTGTCGTCAAAATTGATCTGGGTTATGGGTATTTAATTTTGTTATTGATCATGTATAGTTGATGAAGGAGGGAAAAACGGTGTGATTAGAAATGATCACCCTATGTTAGAGGCTATAGAAACCCATATTTAATTCAATTAATTTTAATGTTTATAAATGGAGAAATGTGAAATAATTGTGTTTACGTGATTTTGGGCTAAAGTGTTAGAATCGATTGTGGAAGGATACAATGTGTAATAAGCATATTTATGGGTATATATAGGAGGGTGAGAGAGCATGGAATCATTTTCTCCCCCACCTCCCTCACCGGCTTTCTTTCTCTCTCTCGGTCTCTCTTGCTCTCTCTCCAAATTTCTCTCAAAACCCACCAAAACAACCTTCAATTCTTCATCCTCTATGCGTAAGGTGGTCCGTACCACGTTGGTTTGAGCTCGGAGGAGTAGTATTTCGTTTGAATCAAGGTTTTCAGAAAGCTAGGGCTCGTATTTTCGTGGGTTTCGTTCTTCGGCCTGAAGGTAGGGATTCTACCTCTCAATATATGTTACAGAAGTGTTCTCCTTGCTTGAAATCGTGTACTTGGTTGTTGTGGTTGTTGTTGTTGTGGAAATCGTCGAAATCTCCAGAAAACCTGGGCGAACACCCATTTGTATCGATACTACTCTGCTCAGTATCGATACAGGAATCTCTGGAACGCTCTTAGCTATTGTTGTATCGATACTGTTTAATTAGTATCGATACTGTTTAATTAGTATCGATACAATACTCTCTGGAGCGTTTGTAGCCCCTGTTGTATAGATACTGAAATTCGCAGTATCCATACAACAGTACCTTAGCCCAGCTTTTATTCTTTGCTTCGAACTCCATTGTTTTGGCTCCCGATCATTTCTAACTTGTTCTAGACATCACCAAATCACTCCATAATATTGTTAATCTTATTCCTTGAGTTCGTTGTGTGACCTTTGCATCCCTTGCCCTTGTTCGATAAATTTTGATATCGATTAACGCATGAACTTCGCTTCAATTGAATTGAATTGAAATGACACCTTATGTGAGTCCGAGATTCTTGGACATTACCGACACAATGAGAACATTCGGGGCCCATCGACGGGTGGGTGCCTGGCAAGGGATATCAGGGTCCCATAATTAGCCTGGCAGGAGCTTATGCTCATATTGAACACTCAAGGCCTAACCTTCTACGGGTGGGTGCTTGGTAGGGGATATCGGGGTCCCATAATTAGCCGGGCAGAAGCTTCAGCTCATGACACCCAACGCAAGGTGACATTGGACACATGGGAAATTGATATGATTAGAGGTTGAGGTGTTTACCAAATTTCGTATTGAGTATATTGGATTGTTAAACCTTGGTTATTGCTTATTGTGTGGTCTATATCCCGTTCTTGCCTAGTGATCATTCTTGCATTTCTCTTGCATATAATGTTAGCATAGAATTTCCTACTGGGCTAGTGTAGCTCAAGCCTATTATCATTTTTAGGTACCAACGCAGGACAATAGCATGCATGCTCAGAGTGCTTGGATGTGATCTTTATTTTGAAAGCTAACGATTGAAGAGTTACTTAGGCATCTTTGTAAATCTCTTTTGAAGATGTATTAGTAACTTGATCTGTAAATCTTTTGACGATGGAATATTGTAATGCTTAACTCTTGAATATTTAGTACTTATGTTAATTTGGGCCTCGGAACCAAAGATGTAATATTTTGGGAACGCTATATTACTTCGGTTATCGTATGAATTCTGGCGAGGTTTTATCTACGAAATCGTTTATTTTTATGATGAAAATCAAGGGCGTGACAACTTGGTATCAGAGCGAACGTTTAGAACACCTAGAGACCGTGGGGAGACGTTTATCTCATGGGTTCAAAACGTAACATCTTTTAACATGACTTGGGCATGCTTGTGTGACTAACATTCATATGCCTACGTGGGATTGCATTTTCGATATCGTAGAGTGGTGTGGAGTTATTATAAACCCGTGTTGGGAATTTGGAGACTTAGACCTCATAGTTGTGATGTTGTGATTAATAGTTTTCCTTTCTTATATCGTGTAGTAAGATGCCTCCGAAATCACGTGCAAGACGGGGTGCAGCAGGCAACCAGGGAGGTCGTGGCCGTGGTTGAGGCCGTGGGGCGTGATTAGAGGATGAGGTTAGTCAGCATGGGGAGAACCTAGGTAGGAATCCAGGGGCTGGGGCCAGTAGGGGCGCAGGAGTACCACCAATCAGACTCAATTTGCGAGGGACCTCATCGCAGCACTTACGGCTGCAAATCTAATAAACCAAACTCCTAGAGAGAATGTTGAGGATCGGGCCATGGTGGCAATGCGAGAGTTCAGCCATAGAAATCCTCCGACGTTTGATGGGACCAGTAGCGACCCTCTGGTAGCTGACCACTGGTTAGCTCAAATTCGTAAACTCTTTAGAGCTCTTAATATCATCGAAGACAACATCAGGGTAGGTATTGTGGCCGTTCAGCTAGTTGGGGAGACCGACGAATGGTGGGAATCCGTCTTGGAAAGTAGGAAGGATGCGAGGAGGGCGACAAGGACCGCGGCTCAGGCAGACGAACCGGACGTTGAGAATTTGACGTGGGCCGAATTTGAAATGCTCTTTGAGAAGCAGTATTTTCCGGAAACTTCCCGTGAGAATATGAGAGATCAATTCGAGAAACTGGAACAGGGTAATATGAATGTCTCAGAAGATGTGCAGAAGTTCCAATCATTGTCTCGTTTCGCTCCTGAATTGGTAGCAACGGAGGAAAGGAAATGTCGACGGTTTGAGAAAGGGCTACATAGCACCGTGAGAAGAATGGTGATGCTCCAGCGTAAGATGAAGTTCTTTGAAGTTGTGGAGTGTACAAGGAGCATCGAATATCCAAAGGAGGCACAACGAAATGCAAAGGCTTGGGAACCAAGGCAACCAGTGGGAAGTTTGAGTTCTTCTTCGGGCACTTTTGGGAGTCAAAGACGGAAGAGACAAAGGGAACCATCTCAGCAACCATCCAATCAATCCAACTTTAGGGTGCCTTCTTCTTCGGGGACTCGAGGTGCTTTGTCTAGACCTCCGCCTGTGTGTTACAAGTGTAATCAACCTGGACACATTCGTGCTCGGTGTCCACACCTCGAGGAGGCTTATTATGTTTGTGGCAAAACGGATCATTTCATAAGGAATTGTCCTCAAGGATCAGGAGCGCGTAGCGAGTCGGGTTCCGTGCAGCAGCCGGGAGTGGGGCATAATTCGGGCCGACAGTTTAGGGGTACTCAGAGGCAGCAGCAACCTCACTTTCGCCAGACTACGTCAGTTCAGAGTTCCGGGGTTGATAAGGGAGCGAGTTCTTCTGCGCCTACTCAGAGTTCTGGTCAGAGGGGAGGATTTGTACAAGGTCAGAGTACCCAGGCACGTGTTTTCCACAGGCTCTAGAGGCATCTGTTGTGAGGGGTACATTTCTTTTATTCAACTCCTTCGCTAAAGTCCTCTTTGATTCTGGAGCATCGCATGCATTCATTGCTGCATCATTTGCGTTTGCCTTGGAATTGGAAATGGAGAGTCTTAGTCCTCCTTTGTTTGTTGAGACACCTCTAGGGGGTAGAGCACCTCTTGATCGTATTTGTCGAGATTGCGAGTTGATTATTCGTGATCGTACTTGATATGTCAGGGTTTGACCTCATTTTGGGGATGGATTGGTTGTCTACGTTTCATGCCACGATCGATTGCTTCAAGTGTCGTGTTCGTATATGTCCGCCTGAGGGTGTTTGTTTCGAATTCCATGGGGAGCGTCGGGAACCGTTGGAACCATATCTGTGTGGGTCTCGGGAAAGGGAGTCAGTTTATGCTATGTTCGTGAGCTTGACGTTAGATGAGGATTTGTCGACACGTGGGGATTTACCCTTAGTAGTTTGCGAATTTCCCGATGTTTTCCTAAAGAGTTACCTAGTTTACCTCCTGAAAGAGAGATTGAATTCGTTATCGATTTACTACCCGGTACCGCTCCTATCTCTATACCTCCGTATTGTTTCGCGCCCGCCGAATTGAGAGAGTTAAAGACTCAGTTGCAGGAACTGGAGAACTTGGGTTTCATTCGTCCGAGTACGTCACCGTGGGGAGCACCGCTCTTTTCGCGCAAAAGAAGGATGGTTCACTCCGCTTGTGTATCGATTATCGAAAGCTAAATCGAGTCACCATTAAGAACAAGTATCCCATGCCTAGAATCGATGATTTGTTTGATCAACTTCGGGGTGCGACTTGTTTTTCCAAAATTGACTTGAGGTCCGATTATCACCAGTTGAGGGTTCGGAGGGAGGATATTCCTAAGACCGCTTTTCGTACTTGTTATGGTCATTACGAATTTGTTGTGATGCCATTCGGTTTGACGAACGCTCCAGCTACTTTCATGGACCTAATGAATCGTATTTTTCATGCTTATCTTGATCGTTTTGTCGTTGTCTTTGTGGACGATATCTTGATCTATTCGCCTACGGAGGAAGAACACCAATCTCATCTTACCATTGTTCTTGAACTCTTGAGAGAGCATCAATTATATGCCAAACTTAGTAAGTGTGAGTTTTGGTTATCCGAAGTCAAATTCTTGGGTCACGTGGTTTCAAAGGGTGGCGTGTCTGTCGATCCAGGGAAGATAGAGTCGATTATGAATTGGCAGCGACCGAAAAACGTGTTTGAAATCCGTAGTTTCTTGGGTTTGGCCGGATACTATCGACGTTTCGTTCTTGACTTCTCTCGTCTAGCGGCACCGATGACTAGATTATCGCGTAAGGGGACTCGTTTCGTTTGGAGTGACTCATGTGAAGCGTCCTTTGAAGAATTGAAGAAGAGGTTGACTACCGCGCCGGTTCTAATTGTGCCCGAACGTGGAGTCGGCTACTCCGTGTATTGTGACGCGTCTAAAGAAGGATTGGGGTGCGTGTTGATGCAAGCGGGGCGAGTAGTAGCGTATGGGTCGCGACAGTTAAAAACTCACGAGCGGAATTACCCTACACATGATCTAGAACTTGCGGCCGTCGTTTTTGCTTTGAAAAGTTGGCGCCATTATTTGTACGGTGAAAGATTTGAAGTCTTTTCCGATCACAAAAGTTTGAAATATTTGTTTTCTCAAAAGGAACTTAACCTTCAACAACGCCATTGGATGGAGCATTTAGAGGATTATGATTTCGAATTGCAATACCACCCGGGGAAAGCGAACGTCGTGGCGGATGCGTTGAGTAGAAAACCGATACATTTAGCGAGTCTAGCTGTCCATGAGTGGAAAATGATAGATGATTTGGGTTTTTGTGCTTCGCATTTCGAGGAAGTTCGGAATGGAGTTACGCTATGCAACTTGACCGTACAATCAACCTTATCGACGCGAGTGATTGAGGCTCAACAACATGATGAAGAAGCAGGGAACCTTCGTACTAAATTCCTTAGTGGGAACTCTCAAGAGGGGTGGATGATTCAAGTCGATCAAAGTTTACGCTATCAAGGAAAGTTGTTCGTACCCGTTTCGTGTTGGGAAGAAATCTTGCGAGAGTTTCACCATTCACCGTTAGCTGTCCATCCCGGAGGGACGAAAATGTATCATGATTTACGCAGGCAATTTTGGTGGTCCGGAATGAAGAGGGACGTTGTGATTTTCGTATCCAAGTGTCTTACGTGCCAACAAGTTAAAGCCGAACATCAAAGACCCGCGGGAGAGTTGCAACCATTGCCAGTGGCAGAGTGGAAGTGGGAGAATGTGACAATGGACTTCATTACAGGTTTACCGAGGTCGCCGAGGGGGCATGACGCTATTTGGGTAATTGTGGATCGCTTAACCAAAATCGCACATTTCTTGCCTATTCAGGTTACCGATTCTGTTGATACGCTTAGCCGTTTGTATATTCGGGAGATTATCCGACTTCATGGGATTCCCGTATCTATCGTGTCCGATCGAGATCCTAGATTTACCGCACGTTTTTGGCAGAGTTTGCCAGCCGCTTTGGGTACCAATCTTTTGTTTAGTACCGCGTATCATCCTCAAACCGATGGGCAATCCGAGAGAACGATTCAGATTTTGGAAGATATGCTTCGAGCTTGTGTCTTGGATTTTCGGGGTAGTTGGGAGGATCACTTACCGTTAGTAGAATTCGCGTACAATAATAGCTATCAATCAAGTATCGAGATGGCACCGTATGAGGCCTTGTATGGGAGACCGTGCCGATCACCTGTGTGTTAGACCGAATTAGGGGAGGCTACGTTAGTAGGGCCGGATATGATTAAGGAGACCTCCGAGAGTATGAAAGCTATTCGCCAACGTCTTAAGAAAGCACAAGAAAGAACAACCGAACAAGTCAAGGTGATTCGCCAAAGATTATTGACTGCCCAAAGTAGACAAAAGAACTATGCTGATCATCGTCATCGCCCGTTGTCGTTTGACGAAGGGGACCACGTATTCCTTAAGGTATCACCTCGTAGGGGTTTGTCACGTTTTGGGAAGAAAGGGAAGCTTTCGCCATGTTATATTGGGCCATTTGATATCATTGAGAAGATTGGGGAGGTCGCGTATCGTTTGGCTTTGCCACCAAGGCTATCGGGTGTACATGATGTGTTCCACGTGTCTATGTTGAGAAAATACGAACCGGATCCGTCGCACGTGCTAGGATGGTCCGAACTTGAGTTGGAGGCCGATGTGTCTTATGGGGAGGAACCGATACGTATCCTAGATTCGCGCGATCAAGTACTAAGGGGTAAGACGATACTGTTAGTGCGAGTTTTGTGGAGTAATCAAGGTAGAGAAGAGTTGACATGGGAAAGGGAGGATGAAGTTAGAGAGAAGTATCCACACTTATTTCCGAAATGAACAAATGTGAGTGTTTCGTATTTAAGTATCATGATATATGACTTGTTGCATAATATTGATGTCTATGATTGTTGCATGCATATGTGATGTGTATGTTAACTAGTCTTGGCTTGGAAAATTTCGAGGACGAAATTTCTTTAAAGAGGGTAGAATGTAGAAACCCATATTTAATTCAATTAATTTTAATGTTTATAAATGGAGAAATATGAAATAATTGTGTTTATGTGATTTTGGGCTAAAGTGTTAGAATCGATTGTGGAAGGATACGATGTGTAATTAGCATATTTATGGGTATATATAGGAGGGTGAGAGAGCATGGAATCATTTTCTCCCCCACCCCCCTCACCGGCTCTCTTTCTCTCTCTTGGTCTCTCTCCAAATTTCTCTCAAAACCCACCAAAACAACCTTCAATCCTTCATCCTCTACGCATAAGGTGGTCCGTACCACGTTGGTTTGAGCTCGGAGGAGTCGTATTTCGTTTGAATCAAGGTTTTCAGAAAGCTAGGGCTCGTATTTTCGTGGGTTTCGTTCTTCGGCCTGAAGGTAGGGATTCTACCTCTCAATATATGTTATAGAAGTGTTCTCCTTGCTTGAAATCGTGTCCTTGGTTGTTGTGGTTGTTGTTGTTGTGGAAATCGTCGAAATCTGCAGAAAATCTGGGTGAACACCCATTTGTTTCGATACAGCTCTGCTCAGTATCGATACAGGAATTTCTGGAACGCTCTTAGCTATTGTTGTATCGATACTGATACAATACTCTCTGGAGCGTTTGTAGCCCCGGTTGTATAGATACTGAAATTCGTAGTATCCATACAACGGTACCTTAGCCCAGCCTTTATTCTTTGCATCGAACTCCATTGTTTTGGCTCCCATCATTTCTAACTTGTTTTAGACATCACCAAATCACTCCATAATATTGTTAATCTTATTCCTTGAGTTTGTTGTGTGACCTTTGCATCCCTTGCCCTTGTTCGATAAATTTTGATATCGATTAACGCATGAACTTCGCTTCAATTGAATTGAATTGAAATGACACTTTATGTGAGTACGAGATTCTTGGACATTTACCGACACAACGAGAACATTCAGGGCCCATCGACGGGTGGGTGCCTGGCAAGGGATATCAGGGTCCCATAATTAGCCTGGCAGGAGCTTATGCTCATATTGAACACTCAAGGCCTAACCTTCTACGGGTGGGTGCTTGGCAGGGGATATCGGGATCCCATATTTAGCCCGGCAGGAGCTTTAGCTCATGACACATAACGCGAGGTGACATTGGACACATGGGAAATTGATATGATTAGAGGTTGAGGTGTTTACCAAATTTCGTATCGAGTATATTGGATTGTTAAACCTTGGTTATTGCTTATCGTGTGGTCTATATCCCGTTCTTGCCTTGTGATCATTCTTGCATTTCTCTTGCATATAATGTTAGCGTAGAATTTCATACTGGGCTAGTGTAGCTCAAGCCTATTATCATTTTTAGGTACCAACGCAGGACAATAGCATGCATGCTCAGAGTGCTTGGATGTGATCTTTATTTTGAAAGCTAACGATTGAAGAGTTACTTAGGCATCTTTGTAAATCTCTTTTGAAGATGTATTAGTAACTTGATCTGTAAATCTTTTGACGATGGAATATTGTAATGCTTAACTCTTGAATATTCAGTACTTATGTTACTTTGGGCCTCGGAACCAA
Organism: Rhododendron mucronatum var. ripense; assembly: GCA_019656295.1. Lineage (NCBI taxonomy): Eukaryota > Viridiplantae > Streptophyta > Magnoliopsida > Ericales > Ericaceae > Rhododendron > Rhododendron mucronatum. Next base: position 2,795,943 of record BPLT01000002.1, read on the forward strand.
AGATGTAATATTTTGGGAACGCTATATTACTTCGGTTATCGTACGCATTCTGGCGAGGTTTTATCTACGAAAATCATTTATTTTTATGATGAAAATCGAGGGCGTGACAGAAGCAACAGCACCCTTTGTTCCAATTTTGCTTTAGCTGCATCAGAGAAACATGTGAGATTGTTAAAATTTTAAAATCCTTTCTTATCAAACTTTATTTTTGTCTTAATTTTTGATAATCGATCGATTCAGATTTTTAATGTTCTTGGCAGAGTCAATAGAATTTTTGAACCATCTTTCTTTCGGTTTAACTTTGTTGGTTTTACTATTCTGTTTGTATTTTTTATCCACATAAATTCATCATTTTGATTTTGGGGTGTTATGGGCCCGGAAAGTGTAGGGATTAATATTTTCTATTCAAGATTACTGCTGAAGTTTGCAATTTAAGAAACTGATTTAGGATTTATTCCGTTCATGTGACGGTGAAGGAACGTATGAATATATGTGGGAAATTTTTGTTCAAAAGTACACCAATGGGAAAATGAGGAAAACTGTAAAGCACCTTTTTCGGCTTTTCTTAGGTAGCATTGTAGCAACTATACAAACCATTTGGGATGTATGCTCAAAGTGGTTGATGCTGGTTGTGATCTTTAAAATCAGAAATGAAAGTGAAGCATTGAATCAATTGAATTGCTTAAACATCAGACAATTAGGGAACACAAGTTTAAATGTTTAATCAACTGATGCTAACTGCTTCTGCTTCTGTTCATTCTATTTTTATTCCTCAATGGCGCCTTGGCTTGAATGTTAGTTAAGACTGTTAATGAACGTTTAATTGGCCCAAATGACATTTTTTTCCTGCACAACGAAGTAGAATTTGTCGATTGTTATCTTGCTGAATTTAGTGTGTGTGTGTGTGTACTTACTAGATCTTTTTTGCTCATATGAAGGAAGACTGGACAAACCATAAGGCTTCCCCTGATAATTCCATAGCTGGTCTCTCCCCGAGCAACAAATGTAGTGGAGATAAAGATGGGTTCCTCTTGCCAGAGTTCAACGAACTTGTGCGAGATTTCCATTTGGCTGTCACCAAGGCTGGTTTTTCTCCCCAAAAGGACGAACTATTGGGAGCGTGATGAAGAGAAAATTTCAAGATAGTTAGAAGAGTAATGAGGACACACTTTTGGGACAATGATCCTTTTTGCAGATTACATCCTTTGTAGACAACCCCATTTTTGTTACATTTCTGTGTGAGTTTGCCTCTTATTGAGTCTTTTTTTCGTGTCATGTTTGAACTTGGCTCCTATGAATGTAACATGATATTAGTTTGAATTTTTATGTATCTGTGTTATACTCCCTCTGTCTCTAAATAAATGTTTAGACCACAAACTTAGGCCTCTAAAAAGATGCATTTCTTTTGCTAAAAAATTCAATTTTTTTGGGGTTTATGTGATTTATTTTGAGACGGAGGGAATAGTTAAATTTGGATATGTTCAATGCAACTTGGTGTTTACGTGATTTGCACCATCGTTGGTAGTGCCATAGGCATGAACCGGGGTGGGTAGTGTCGTAGGCACGGGCAAACACTAGTCTATATTATAAAACAGAACAGTTTTAGTCTACCCATACTAACATGAGCACCTCTACAGCCGTTGATCGCATTCAAGCTAAGATCATAGCCATCCGATTGAGAGAATGTTTCCTTAAGTTATATTTTGACCTGCTGTTGTGGTAATATATACAATTCCCTTTCCAATTTATTACCTTTAGATTTTTTTCATTTTAAGTTGATATTATTTCAATAGGGTTGATAATAAATTATTGCATTTTTTTGTTTCTTCTCTCTACCTTGGCATAAGCTTTTTAAAGTGAGACAGAGAGTGAATAAGTTATATTGGACGAATAGAGCAGACAACTTATTTAAATTGGGACTTTATTTCGTTTCAACGTGCCTTTAGGCATGGACATCCGCTATATTTGTATAAAATATAGCTCACAATAGTACAATCAAACTTAGCAAATCTCCTTAGAAATAATCAAATTTTGGGTTTTGGATAATCAAACTAGCAACATTTTGTTAATAACCAAATTTAGTAAATCTTACATAGTCTCAATCAAATATACCTATCATTACACAAAAATATTCTCTCTCTTCCCTTTTTCCTCTCTCTCTCTCTCTCTCTCTCTCTCTCTCTCTCTCTCTCTCTCTCTCTCTCTCTCTCAACAATATTTTCAAAAAATAATAATTTTAAAAAAACAGTTTTTCCCAAAAATTATTTTCTTAACTATTTTTAGAAAAGAAACTATTTTTAAATAGTTTTTACAAAATTTCAAAAAATATTTTGTATTTCTAAAACATATAAAAACATATTTTGTATTTTAAAAGAGTTTCAAAACTATTTTTAGAAAAACAATTTTCTATGTTCATAATTTTTAATTTTTTGTAGTTAAAAAAGGTGATGTGATAAGTTTTGGTTATCTAATTTTGAATTTGTCATTGTGGACCCTCTTATTGCTAACCTCTTTTTTTTTTTTTAATCTGCAAAAATAACATTTTATTAGGGAAAGAGGAAAGAATTCCAACCAAAAGTTGAAAATACAGCCAGAGGAACAAAGCCCGATACAACAACTTAGGGCCTAAAATGCCTAGATTACAACAAATACAACTCAAACATCAAAAGGCCCAAGATTCCTGACATTTATTAAATGAGATAGAAATTCATCGGGGCAAAAATACTATAGATGTGAGATGGAGAAGAGGAGTGAATGTTGTATTTTTTTTTTTGGCATTTTTTATTTTTGAATTGTTTTGTTACTCAATTGAGTGAATTTTCATACACATAAAAGACCACAAAAAGAGTTTCGTTTAAAGGTTGTTCCGTGTACGTCGTCTGCTTGGGCTCGAGTGAACGCTCTGAAGAAAGTTCAGTTAAGTTATGTTATAGAAAAAAAGAGGATTCTTTACTTTTTTCTCTCCCACTGAGAAAGTCTTCATTCATTAGTTCATTTTTATCAAAAACTTCAATTGGTACATGCAAGAAATAAGCCAATTCAGCGGCTTTTTGTTCAACTTCGCATGAAGTAAAATTATCATCAGTACGAGTCAAGGGAATGACCACTTGGCCTCGGATTTCCATATAAAGAACACGACGAGCATAAATATCGTCTTTAACTTCTATTCTGACGGACTGAATATCTTTTATAAGAAATCGTAGGAAGACACAACGATTTTTTCCAAGAAATCCCTATCACGTTATCAATTTTCAACATAATTAAATAATACATTTTAATACAAGAGCCTCGCATATCATACATATTACCCAAAAGAGTTCTCATTTGTCTTAATTTTACAAACAGGTCCCCCATGTTTAGATAGATACAACCTTGGCACCACGGCCCAAATCAGCTTAAATACAAGTACGAATATATTCAAAGTATTACAAGCGATTAGTCAAAAGGATTGAAATGATAAGTTACAAATACAACTCTGTCAAAATAAAGTTTATACAAAGATGCTTAAGTAACTACATGAGGTTAGCTTTCAAAAAGTCTTTCATTCTCAAGCACACATTGCATACGAGCTATTGTCTAGCGTTTTGACATGAAAAGAAAGATTAGGTTGAGCTACACTAGCCTAATAGGAAAATCTTTACCAATTCTATGTATAAATATGAAGCCAAGTGCAAAATGAGATGTAGTTCAATCAAGTGATAACAACGAACTCATAGGTGTATCGACATTCATTACGATCGCTCAAGGATATGCCATTAATCACAAAAGCCACACAATTTCACAAGACACATGCACGCAATCAACTCAACACGACTCGCTATCCCAAATTCCACCATCGGTATTTCCACCCCTGGTGTTACTGTATAACACTACGAGGATTACCGTGTTACAACCCGTGCGTCACAGTGATCCCTAACGACTCGAGTCACCGTATTACCACCCCTTGCATTACGAGACCCGTCTAAGTCTCCGTATTACCACCCCTTGCGTTACGAGACTCCCTAAACCAACTTCCGACTCAAACAACTACTTTCTCGCACAATATGCAATTAATACTCCCCCATATTCACATTCATAGAGGAGACTTCATACAATATGCCAATGTTATCACGAATGTACCATAAACATTTACAAACGACAACAATCAAGAGAAAGTATTTAAACGAGGTTTTAACTAAGTAATTCCTTATTTGTTCCTCACAAACGGAAGGCCAATGGGTCAAGAATATCATCCACTAATTAGGAAGTCATAATGACAAAAAAAGAATCATAGGAGTAGCCAACGGATGTTGGGGGACTAACACACCCCCACTCTAACGATCATAACTTTCTGTGTACTTGGAGTCTTTAGGTGATTTTGGTGGAAATGAAAAGCTAATTTCAAGACCTTCGAATTGATATAAAGTTTGCATGAATCGGACATCGGATGAGGAAGTTATGGTCATTTGAAGTTGGGCTGAAACCCAGATGACGAGCAAAATTTCCAGAGAGGGGAGGGATCGATCCCCCCATCACCAGGGATCGATCCCTGGGCTTACTAGACCCGAAACAAAAAGGGGGATTGATCCCCCAAGTTTAGGGATCGATCCTTAAGCGATTTTGGGCGATTTTTTGCAGATTTCGACAGCTTTCGAAATGAACAAATAGAGACGATTAAAGCCCGATTCTTACACCAAACGAACATATAAACACATAAAAGAGGTAAAGAAGTCCCTTCCTCGTGACGAACACCAAGATCTACGAGATTTGAGCAAGCCCTAGCCTTTTTGAACTTGCTCAAGGGCGTGAATGAAAGGCCGAAGGGAGGTTGATTCTTGGAGTTCTTGAGGTCTTGGAAGGGTTTTGAGTGAGAGGAGAAGAGAGAGAGAGATAATCGGCTAGGAGAGAGAGAGAGAGAGAACGGATGAGAGAGAGATGGGGAGATGAAAATAATCTCCTACAATACACCCACCCACCTTATATACTCACATATTTTTTTATCACATCAACACTCCTTCAACTTTTTATTCTTTCATTTAAATCCCCAATTTAACTAGCCACCAAACAAACCATAATTTCCCAATTAAACATTTAACAAGCAATTTCAATAATTAAAAAATTTACGGGTCTCCACAATGCCCAATGAAAAAGACACACTATTCCTTCTTTTCGATAATAACCACTACCTACATTCCACAAAATTATGCACCACAAATAGGCGCTAATAAATATACCCGCGATCCCATAGAAAGACATTACGAGCCCTTGTGGAAAAAAAATAATTTATTGAGGCGGAAATAAATATATCAAATTTCTACCAAGATAACTGGTAGTAACATCCAATAAGAATCCTAATGAACCTAAAAAAAGGATAAAGGCCCAGCAAAAATTACTTATTTTTCGAGCCCCCTGTATAAGTTCTATCCATATAAATATTTTTCGTTTAACATTTCCAAGGAGTACTTGATTGAACCATTGACATGGCTTCTACGGGAGCTTCTTCAAATAATTTTGAAAAAGAATAGTAAACCTTATCCATTTTTAACAGAGTTTTAACGCTTGAACCATGAGATGAAATGAGTCGATAAAGCCTAAATCAAATTTTAAAAATAATAAAACAAGTGAGAAATGCACAATATGCGACTCTCCCAAGGCAAGATCTTATTATTCTATCTCGTTAAACAACCACTATTTCTAGATCGTTTCTCTTAGAAAGTGTGTATACACTTGACAGAACAACTTCTTCTTTGAACAGTAAGGAGGGAAAGAAATAAAAAGGGGTCTGGTCTTCCTCATTGTAAATTTATACTTCTGGGAAGAGCCCATCCAGCCCAAAGAAAACCCAAAATCTAGCTTTAACCTTAACGCCACCACCCACCTATCAGACAAAGAACCACCATCGAAAACTACTAAGCCCCACAGGCCACCCTAATCTGACATGCTTCCTACATCCCACCACACTAACTGCCGCAATGCTACACCATGCCTTTAGGCGAGTACCGGGCCATCCAACAATGGCCACGGCGGGAGCCACGCCGTCCGCTCCCCCAAACCTGAAGAAACCTTCACCGCTACGCAAAAATCAGAGAACCCGGTAGATCTCCGAGTAGGAAACACGGGCTGAGTAAAAACCGTGAACGGAGAGCAAACGGCAAGGGTAGAGAGTCGGAAAAAGAAAACAGAGGGGGGAAAGAATAGATAGAGGATTGAAGACCATACTAGAAACACCGACCTCGACGGACGTTAGAAACCCCTGTGTGCGCCGCTGTGAAGCACAGTAGATTGACTCCTAAAAACGGCCAAGGATACTCGGACACTGTGATCCATAAACGCCAGCATTGCCGCCAGAAACCGTCTACCCATACAAACATGAGCACCTCTATAGCTGTTGATCTCTTCAAGCTAAGATCGTAGCTGTCCAATTAAGAGAATATTCTCTTAAGTTATACTTTGACCTGCTGTTGTGATAATATATACAATTTCCTTTCCAATTTATTACCTTTTAATTTTTTCATTTTAAGTTGATATTATTTCAATAGGGTTGATAATAAATTATTGCCTTTTTTTTTTTCATTTCTTCTCTCTACCTTGGCATGAGCTTTTTAAGTGAGACAGAGAGTGAATAGGTTATATTGGACGGGTAGAGCAGGCAACTAATTTAAGTTGGGACTGTGTTTCGTTTGAACGTGCCTTTAGGCACGGGCATCTGCTATATTTGTATAAAATATAGGTCACAATAGTACAATCAAACTTAGCAAACCTCCCTAAAAAAAAATAAAAAAATCAAATTTTGTGTTTTTGATAATCAAAACTAGCAACAGTGTGCCAATAACCAAATTTAGTAAATCCCACATATTCTCAACCAAATACTTCCATTATTACACAAAAATATTCTCTCTTCCCATCACACCCCGCCCAACCCCCCCCCCCCCCCCCCCCCCCCCCCCCCACCCAACAATATTAAAATTTAAAAAAAAAAAAAAACAGTTTTTTCCCAAAAAATATTTTCTTAACTGTTTTTCAAAAAGTTTTTCTAAAAAAAAACTGTTCTTTTTTGAAAAATTGTTTTTTTTTCAAAATCTTTTCTTATATAAAAACTATTTTTTCAAAAACTTTAGATACACAAAAATTATTTTTTAAAACTATTTTTAAATAGTTTTTACAAAATTTCAAAAACTATTTTGTATTTCTAGTACATAGTTTTTAATAGTTTCAAAACTATTTTTAAAAACGGTCCTGCTAACTGGTGCAAGTATGCACCCCATAAAAAAAATAGTAAACTACTCTGACTGTTATAGGTGATGTCTCACGCGCGACTGTGGTGCTTTCTTTTCACACATTCATCAATTTTTTTGCTAGTTAGTAATTTATTTTAATAAACGGTATCTGTAATCTTAATGTGGGGAGATTAATAAATATTTAATATAATGGAGCTCGAAATATAACTGAGATAAGGACGAGAGTGCAATTATAATTCTATAGTGGGGTGAATTATAATTAGTGAAATAAGAAATAGAATCCTAGTGGGAATATAGTTTCTTATTTACAATGGGAGCCCAAACTTATTACTCCTTAGGTCTCTATCATAGCACTATATATACACGTTATGTTCTCTAGGTCAGATATATGTTTTCTATTATTCACGAAATAGAGGCAATCTTAGAGAGAGTAAACAGATCATGAAAGAGTCCACACTCCGTTCGTGTTTAGCGCATGAAATATGATAGAAGATTGTAAGGTGCAGTCGAGCAATATACGTGGCTTATAGCAAGACATGCTATAACAAGTTCAACTAGCGTCGTGTCGCAGGGAGTTGAGGTGAAACCCTAATTCCGCCTTATAGAGTTTTTGCAGTTTTCTTACAGTCTAATCTGTACGCGTCATTACTGGGTTCTGGGAATCATTTCCCAACAGTGGTATTAGAGCAGACTGTAATCACGCGTATGAATTAAACAGGCCATGTTGTCTGTAGGTCATAGAGGGTAGAACGTAGAACTGTGCTAACCCTTGTTTTGCAGCGTTCTTACCCAACTATTATGGTCACATGATTTTTTGTTGATTTTATGTGATTGGATCCTATGATAATTTTTTCGTGGTTATTGTTATTTATTGGGCACCATGATTATTTTTCGTGGTTGTAATAATTAACGTCGCATGTGTTATTTATTGGGTGCCACGATTATTTTTTGTGGTTATAATAATAAACGTAGTATGTGAACTCCAATGGAGGCATAAAATCGATGTATGTATGTTTCTTCAATTGTAATAGCATTCGATGATTATTCGGAGATCAAAGATGGTAGAACAGAAATACAAGTTATTTGGCTCGCAACAGATTTTTTCCAGATTCATAGGGTCTGATTGCAGGGCTATTTCGACCAAGTAAACGTTGGAATTAGAAAATTTATTCTTCACGGAAGTTGTAGATAATTGAATTTCAAATCCAACCACATTTAAATCACTTCAATCGAAGGTCGGATAAGGAAGATATGGCCAAAATATTGAACGCTGTGTAGTTTACGCAGATATATCAAATCCGAATTTTCTTGACTAAGAACCGTTGGATTTTGGTTTCCTTGATTGATTCAAAGTATCTAAGTCTTCCACACAAGAATGGCTGAAGGAGTTCAAGTTATGGAAGGATTTCTTATTGCTTAAGGATTTCAAGCTATGGAAAGATTCTTTCTCATTTAAGGATTTCAAGTTATGAAAGAATTCCTCGTCGTTCAAGGATTGCATCCTTGACCATAATAGCTAGAATCTTTTATCTTATGTTTCCTTATTACTTGTGTTTCCATTTTGTTTGCATATGTGATAGTTTACCATGTTGGGACAACATGGCAATATTTGGCCTTTGACCTATATCACAATTTGTTTGCAAACTGGAAAATATAATAACCCTCACAAATTTTTTAAATAACTAAGTGGGAGAGGAAATTTATTTTGGATAAATCCCATGGCCTCCATTCCTAGTTTGTAGATGATATAATTAATTTTGTATGTTGGTTTCAGAACCTTCCTCCCTATCGGACAAAATTGATTGTGGCATCATCGGTACTAACTTCCGAAAAGGATAGTTCTAAGATAATTATTGTGTGGGTTACTTCTCCATCTGAAGTGGTTCATAACGAAACAATAATTCTAAAAATTAGGCAATGGTATACACTTAGTTATAAATAATAATATCCTCTCTATTTGAGTCACTGTTATTATTTATAGGACTAAAGCAATATTGGCTATTTAATTTTGGTTGGCATGGTCTAGTGTCTAGATAGTAAAATTAAATGGTTGTGCCTATCTACTCGAATGATGAAGAATAGACGACCTTCCCATCGAGGCATGCTCTTCGCGGTGTGTAGGATTGCCAATATTTTTCTTTTAACATGTGGTTGAGGGAAACAATATTAAAATGAAATTCAAATTTTTATTGTTCTTCATAATTATTATTATGTGATTCTCATATTCAAATATGGGTTCTTTCAATCCACTTGCAATTATTCTCAAAGAAAATAAGCTTACTGGATCGAATTATATTGACTGAAAAAGGAATTTGGATATTGTATTAACTGTTGAGGGGTACAAATATGTGCTGTCTAATGTGTGCCCTCCTAGACCTGATGAGAATGCCACATAACAAGAAGCAAAACTTTATAAAAATTGGTGAGCATGACCATGTTGAAGGAACCCTGATTAGGGATCATGTTCTGAAGATGATAGCTCTTCTTAATGAGCTAGAGATCTTTGGAGCTGAAATTGATGGGAAAATCCATATTGATTTCGTTCTTAACTCACTGTAGTCTGAGAGTTTTAAGCAGTTTCGCCTGAATTATTCTATGAACAAAATACATTTACCTTTGGCAGAACTTCTTAAGGAACTCCAAGCAGCTAAAGGTCTTTTGATTGTGAAGAAACCACCATTAGTGGCAAAAAAGGCTTCTACTTCTAAGCTGGTAGGCAAGAAGAAGCAGAACAAGTCTCAGAAAAAGGTTGTGAAGGCAGTTCATGCGCCTCAAGATGGAGTGGAAAAGCCTGTGGGCAAGTGTTTTCAGTGCAAGCAGAAAGAACACTAGAATAAGGATTGTCTTCTATTCTATCTCAATAAAGTGAACAATCAAGATAATTTTTTTTCACTAGTTGTTGAATCATATTTAGTGATGTTATCTACCAGTACCTGATGTGTAGATATGGAAGCCACTAATCATGTTTGTAAATTGTTGCATGGGTTCTAGAAAATCAGTAAACTCAGTGATGGCGAGATTTATCTACATAAAAAAATGCTACGAGAGTAGCAGCAGTTACAGTAGAAAATGTTATTTTAAATTTAGAAATAATAGAAGTTTAATTTTGAGAGATTGTCTTTATGTTCCAACGATTAGAAGAAACTTGGTTTCAGTTTCTAAGTTGATTGAAGATGGATAATTAGTTTATTTTAGTGACTCTATGGTTACTAAGTTAAATAAATGTGTTATCTATTCTGATTCATTGGTGGATGATCTCTACATTATTAATCCTATATTTTCTATAGTGCAACTGAATGAATTGAATAACAATAATAATTTGCCATGTAAGAGAAAGGTGTCTTTTAAATTGAACCACATGTATCTTTGGCACTTATGCATTGGCCATATTAACTGAATAGGATTTCTAGATTGGTTAGAAATAGACCTTTAGGTTCATTGGAAGTTAAGGAACTTCCAGTTTGTGAGAATCCTGTTTGGAAGGTAAGATATCAAAGAGGTCTTTTTCCAACAAAAGGTTATAGAGCCAAAGAGCCGTTGAAACTAGTTCATTCTGATTTGTGTGGACCCATGAATGTCCAAGAAGAGGTGGTTTTGAGTATTTCATCACTTTGATTGATAATTACTCAATGTATGGATACATTTATTTGATGCACCGTAAGTCCAAATTTTTTGAGAAATTCAGGGAGTATAGGGCAGAAACGGAGAAGTGTCTGGGTAAATGTCTTAAGACACTGCGATCTGATTGTGGTGGCGAATACCTCTTGGCAGAGTTTAGGGAGCACTTGTTAGCTGAAGGGATTACATCGCAATTATCAGCACCAAGTATGCCACATCAAAATGGTTTTGGAAGAAAGAAGGAATATGACTCTTATAGATATGGTGGGATAAATGATGAGTTATTCAGATTTACCAATTTCGTTTTGGGGAAATGCACTAGAAACAGCAGCGTACATTCTTAACTTGGTGCCATCTAAGTTAGTACCATCTACATCCACATAAATGTAGACTGGGCGCAAACCTAGTTTACAGCATGTTCGGGTTTAAGGTAGTCCAGCACATGTGCTAAATGGGAACGCAGATAAATTGGAATCAAGGACATAAGTTTATCTGTTTGTGGGGTACCCTAGAGATACGAAATGTGGATTCTTTTATAGTCCTATGGATCAAAAGATCATTATTAGCATCAATGTCTGATACTTAGTGGAGGACTATGTAATAGACCACAAGCCTAAAAGCAAGATTGTTCTAGAGCAATTGAAAGGAGATAGACCGACACAGACTTCTTTACCACCAGTAATACAAGAGAAAACACCATAAGAGACATCTGTAAAGGCACCTATTGGCACACCAGTACCTCATCGTAGTGGGAGGGTTATTGTTCCACCCAACCGGTATATGTTGTTGGGAGAGTCTTTTGAATTGATCCCTGATGATCAACATGCTGAACCCTGTAAAGATGTGGAACTTTGGCAAAAGGTTATGAAATCAGAGATGGAGTCTATGTACTCTAATCAGGTCTGAGATCTTGTAGAACCACCAGAAGGTATTAAACCCATTGATGCAAGTGGATCTATAAGAAGATGAGAGGGGCAGACGGGAGGTGCATACCTTTAATGCTAGTTAGGCTTGCGGTGAAAGGGTATACTCAAAAAGAAAAGATCAACTCTATGGAAACTTTTTTGCCAGTAGCCATGCTTAAGTCCATACGGATGCTCTTATTCATTGCAGCACAACTCGATTATGAGATTTGGCAAATGGATGTTAAGACCGCGTTCCTTAATGAGAATCTGGATGAGTGTATCTATATGGTTCAACCAGATGGATACATAGCAAAAGGTCAAGAGCACATGTTGTGCAAGCTTAAGAAGTCTATTTATGGCTTAAGCAGACATCTAGATCTTGGAACATTCATTTTGATCATGCAATCAAGTTTTTTGGTTTTGATCAATGTCTGGATGAGTCATGTGTGTACAAGAAGCGCAACAAAAAAGTGGTAGTGTTTCTAGTGCTATATATTAATGATATCCTGCTCATCAGAAACGATGTGGGAGTGTTGTCTTCAGTGAAAGTGTGGTTATCCGGCCAATTCGAAATGGACTTGGGAGAAGCCGGTCACATCCTTGGGATTAAGCTTATGCGAGATCAGAAGAATAGGATGTTGGGCTTATCACAAGCTACTTATATCGATGAGATTTTTGCCTGTTTTAGCATGCAGTATTCCAAGAAAGGGTTCTTCCCTTTTAGAAATGGAATCAACCTATCCAAGGATCAGTGTCCTAAGACACCTGAGGATTTGGAGAAGAAGAAGGCAATTCCTTATGCCTCGGTAGTAGGAAGCCTCATATATGCTATGTTGTGTACTAGACCTGATATTTGCATTGCCATTGGCATGGTTAGCAAATTTCAGTCTAATCCAGGGCAAGAACATTGGACTGCAGTGAAACATATACTCAAGTATCTGAAAAGAACTAGAGATCATATGTTGGTGTTCCAGTCAGATAGCCTGGTACCTCATGGGTACACGAACTCAGACTTTATGACATATAAGAATTCTAGAAAGTCTACCTCTAGATATGTGTTTACCCTAGGATGTGGAGCCATTAGTTGGAGGAGTATCAAGCAATCTTACATTGTTGATTCTACCATGAAGGCTGAGTATGTGGCAGCTTTTGAAGTAGCCAAGGAGGCTGCTTGGCTTAAAGACTTTTTATGGTCACATAGTGGGAATGAGAATGAGATTGTTAGAAAATTATACTAAAAGTCATGCTTTTGTGTAATGGATTAAGATTTGATTGTTATTTATTTATCAATTTTATCCTTTTTTGATGAAAATCTTTTCTAGGCAATGTTTGCATGATATTATTGTATGTTGTGCATGTGTGTCTTTTATTTTACAAATTAGATGATCTGGTGTGTAGAGTTTGGCTTACACACAGAAGATCAAATCATTGATTCTTATGAAATGTAAGATATGGTTCACAGTCTTAGATGGAACTGGACACACTATCGGTAGGACTGTAGTACAATGCTTTTAGTAGGCCTGTCTTGACTAAAGGAAACAGTCTAGTTCCAACTCATTGTGCTAGTACACTTTGTATGTATTAACGGGACCGCATTGAGGTAATTGTCTTTGCACTAACTTTATAAGACAATTGGAACCTCATGGTTATTGTAGGGAGGTATTCCTGAATAGGCAAAAATAAGGCCCATGTACATGGTACTTGGGACCAGGGTATAATATGGCGGTGACAGTCATCGTGCAAGACGATGGCCGGCGATGTGGATCAGTGACACAAGAGGTCATTGGTCCAGAAGGGTTGTACGAGGTCTTGGTCCAGTAAGACATGAGAAGTTATTGGACCAAGGGAATAATAAAGGAAACAGTGACATGTGAAGTCACCGGTCCAGGTGGTTTGTTCGGCAATGATAGAGCCGAACAGGGGGATAGCTCCTGAGAAGACATTGATCCAAATGATTGATAAAAGACCAGTTATATTTGAGATGACTGGTCCAGGCAATCTGTTCGGCGAAGAGATAGGTGAACAAGAAAAGAACTCTAATCAAATACTGGAGTAAAGGGAACACTCTAGAATGGTCCAGAAACTGTAGTATTCCGTTAAGGAATGGGATCCCGAGAATGTAGGATCTGAGAAAGATACCCAACGAGAATGGGATGTTCAGCCAGTTATGGAAAAGAGTTTTTAAAGGACTAAGGTAATAAACTGATAAGGGAACGAGAATCCAAGATATCCTGGGTTCCCTATACGAGATAGGAATCCTAGGGCAACAAGCATCCGAATGTCTATATAAACAAAGTAAACCTAGAGGTAAAAGGTACGCATTACATTGCACTCATATTTTTCTTCTACTGATAATTAGGGTTTGTTGCTAGTTCGTGACACTAACTTTGGCATCAGAGGGCTTTTGCTACGAGGAGCAAAGGTGCACTCATCCCTTGTTCCAGATTAGGGTTCTGGCGGCAAACTAGGGTTCCGGTGATGAGGCACGAATAAGCCGTTGCAATCCGATGCTGTTCCAGGCACAAATTGTTTTCATCCCCTACAATTGGCGCCGTCTATGGGAAACGAAAGAGTTCCTTGAAAAACAACAATGGTGGAAGGAGATTCAGTTACGCTTTTTAATCGGCCCATGGCTAGAAGCATTAGTTGCCGGAGATTGGCTAACCTTTCGATCACACGGGTTGGCCGATTTTCGCTTTCTCCGAAATGTAAGGCTTTGCCCTGAAATTCTGAGGGCAGCTCTGCGCTTCTGGGACCCCGACGTCCATGTCTTTAGATTGGAGACAATGAGCTGTGTCCGACAGTGGAGGAATTTCAAGCATACCTCCATGGTTTCGCCTTTAGCGTGATCGTCATACCGCCATATCAACAAAGTATGTCCAAGCTTCTGAAATCATGCCTTGACATTTCCAAAGGGGCAACAGAGAATTTGCTAAGCGGTGGACAAGTCAATGTCATGCGTTTAATGGAATGGTATGGACTGGAAGGTGATAAAGGAAACACCGCTGTGCAGGCCTGACGCCGGTTTGCTCTAGCCATCTGTGTGCTAGCTGCTTATTTACTGGTGTCCCCAAATGGACAAGTTAGTCCTTTGCTGGTGAGCGTTGTAGCCTAGATGGGAACCCAAAGGAATGTAGTGCCAATGGTTCTTGCTGCAGAGACACTCATGGGTTTGGACTTGGTTTATACGGGCCAAACCGACACATTTAGTGGTAGCCCCTCCTGCTTCAGGTAAAACCCTCACTCAGCTCTCCTTTTTCTGGCTTTCTCACATTCTCTTTTTACCTTGACACTCGGATAAGGCTATTTATGGAGCTTCTCACTTGTTTTTCCACTCAAGTCTTATATAGCTACTTACTAGTCATTTCACTCATGCAGCTATGACTATCAGACAAATTGGGGTTGCTTGCGATGCCAGAGGCATGCTGGCCCCACCTGCCTGGCCAAATGCACCAGCGAGGAATGATATACCCGGATATGTCCATAAACGAGTGGTACACGTTTGTGAATGAGATGTCACCAAATGAAATCATTTGGAGGCATGAAGCATTGAATATTCCGGACATGGCCATTAACTCTGCAGGTTTCAAGAGAATGGTGATCGTTGGGCTTACCGCTTTCACATTCTATATTCCAGGTCGTATTCTCCGCCAACTAGGCATGAGTCAAGGGTTGCATAGAGCTGGGGTTGAAACTTTCCACCTTCCCTCACTCAACGCTCAAAATCTTCTCGGATATCAACATAACTAGGGTTCGAGGCAACTCGGGGGAGCAGATCCAGAATTCAGCACGAAGCTCCAACGTTGCTACAAAATATGGCTGCAAAGAGAAGTTGCAAGACGGAAAAACATAGACTGACTCCTGACAAACTCTGATGACCTAGAGTAAGCTGTGAGCCCGGTGGGGCCTCTAGCATTTTATTCTGTTTTTATGCTTAATTTGTTTTAAGACTTCTGCTCAGTTGTGTAATAGAAATAGTAGTTTGCAATAAAAGTGAAAAATGAAGGGTTTCCCCCTTTTGATCCAAATGTTGAACAACACATTGCTTCGAACACCGAGATACACCTCAAAATGGCAAACCATGGATCAAGTTGATTGATTGTGACCGAATCTCACGGAGAGATTTCCTACGTATCCCTTTTTAAGGAATTAGGTCATACGTAGTTTAGGCAATGGTTCACTCAAGTATTTTACCTCTCTTTTTACGCTCTAAATTTTGCCTTGAACTGCCTCTTCAAGTTTTCGGTCTAGCGAGCTTTTTGATTATTGCCTATTTATTTTTGCCTAGAACCGCCTCCTTAGGTTTTCGGTCTAGCAGGCTTGCTCTAATTTTTGCTTGGAACCGCCCACCCTTTTGGTTTGCGGTCCAACAAGCTTCTCTCAAGGATAGTAATGTTTGAGTTGATTTAGGTTAACCAGAGTGGCGAATTCATTGCCATCGAGGTCTATGAGTTGAGCCCCTCCTCCTGATAGGATAGTCTTGATGATGTAGGGTTCGGAACGCTTTGGTCGGAATTTGCCACGAGGATCAAACACAGGTGCTCGAATCTCCTTCGTCACCATATCTCCCTTAACTAAGTCCTGAGACTTTACTTTCTTGTCAAAGGCATGGGTGATCCTTCGCTGATACCCCTGAACATGATATAAGGCGCGGAGCCTCCTTTCGTCAAAGAGCATGAGTTCAACAAATCTTCCGCTAAGCCATTCGGATTTCGTGAGTCCACATTCAGCCATGACCCTCAAGGATGGTACCTCAAGCTCGATAGGAAGTACTGCTTCCATCCCGTAGACTATGGAGTAAGGTGTTACTCCTATTGCTGTTCGATACCCCCAAAGCGCTAGAGGTAGTTGTTCGTGCCAGTCCCCGGCGGACTCAGCAAACTTCTTGATGATTGTCTTGACATTCTTGTTTGCTGCCTTAACTTCTCCATTTGTTGAATGATGGATCTGAATCTTGAATTCCTTGAAAAGTTCCAAAACCCTGCCTTTGAAATGAGTCCCATTATCTGACACAAATGCCTGAGGGACACCGTATTGATAGATGATGTTCTTTTTGATGAAGTGAGCAACTTGAACTACTGTCAAGGTTTTGCAAGATTCAGCTTCCACTCATTTGGTGAAGTAATCTAATGCCACTAAAATGAACCTGTGACCATTTGAAGCAGATGGTCTGATCATGCCGATGACATTGATGCCCCACACGGAGAAAGGCCAAGGCAAAGTCATGCCAAACAGATTGGACCGGGGAACATGCATAAGATTGGCGTGGCTCTGGCACTTGTGACAGTGCCATACATAATCCACACATTGTGCTTCCATAGTAGACCAGAAGTAACCTTGCCGTAAGATTTTTCGAGCAAGCATGACACCGCTCATATGAGGACCACCGACTCCTTCATGAATTTCTTCCATAATCATTGCTGCTTTTGCGCCGTTAACACACAGCTTGTGCATTCCACAGTGAGACCTTCTGTACAGCTTTCCTCCACAGATGATGTATGGGGCAGCCAATCTTCGCAACGCAGTGTGATTCTTTTTTGTGGCCTCAGCCGGATACATCCCACTCTCGACGAAGTTCCACATGTCATGGTACCGGGGTAGGCCAAAATCAACATCATCGATGGCGTTGACGTACTGATAAGCTGGAAAGTCCCTTTGTTCAATCAAGATGGGTCGTAGTTTGTTGCCTAGCGGAAGTTCAACCATGGAGGCCAAAGTTGCCAAAGCATCGGCAAACTGATTCTTTTCAACCAAGGGATATGAGTGAAGGTCACCTTGTTGAAATGAGGAATCAATTCTTCCAAATTCTGATGATAAGGTTTTAGTTTTTCCTCACGGACTTTCCAATCCCCATTCGCTTGAGAGACCACAAGATTGGAATCCCCAATAACTTTGAGCTTTTCGACACCAAGTGTAAGCGCAACCTCCATTCCAACAATATATGACTTTTATTCAGCTTGGTTGTTCGTGACGTCAAAGTTTAGTTTGAATGCAAGTGGAATATGAGAACCATCGGGCGTAACTAGCAATATCCCAATCCCAAATCCTTTCTGGTTGGCTGCCCTGTCAAAGTAGAGTGTCCAAATGTCTTCAACAACTGTCAGCACCTCCTCATCTGGAAACACAAAGTCAGAGTCCTTTGGTCCATCAACAGGGTGATCAGCGAGAAATTCTGCAACTGCACGCCCTTTGACAGACTTCCTTGTGACATACTCAAGATCGAACTCTGCCAGCAAAAGCAACCAGCGTGCCAACTTACCAGTGAGTGCAGGTTTCTCAAACAGATACTTGAGAGGATCCATTCGAGAAATGAGCTTCACTGAGTAAGCCAGCATGTAGTGCCTCAGCTTTTTGGAGGCCCATACAAGAGTCCAACACATCTTTTCTAAAGCAGTGTAGCGCTCTTCACATCCGACCATTTTCTTGGTCAAATAATAAATGGCTTTTTCAACTCCTTTGTCCCCTTCTTGAACTAGCAAGCATCCCATAGAAGACGGGGTTACAGATAGATAGAGAATCAGAGGCTTTCCTGGCACAGGTGGCATCGTGATTGTGTGGGAATTACGAATAAAATTCCCTTGATTTTTATGCTTTGCTAGTTGCAAGGGGTGCGCATAACGCCCCATTGAGTTTTGAATTATGAATAAAATTCGCAGAGTTTTGACGAAACACTCTGTTTTTGCAATTTTTTATGCTGGAATACGAAGCCAGGCCTTGCTGCTTCTCCTCCCTTCATATTGGGGAGCAGAGCGTGGGTCCATACGAAATTTTTTCCGTTTGGGTAACCTAAGTATGAATACACTTAGGAATATCCCCAAGTACGAAACACTTGGGTTGCATACGAGAACATGCAGATTCATCTAAGTACGAATAAACTTAGGCATTCTTGAGATGCATACGATACCATGCATAGATTTGCCAAATATGAATACATTTGGGCATTTGTTTAAATACGTGACACTTGTGCGCATAACCTAAGTATGAATAAACTTAGAAATTTTACCCACGAATGAGCAATCTTGGGTTGCATACGAAAAAAATGCAAGGAATATATCCAAGTACGTGAAACCTGGAATGCATACGAGAATGTGCACAATTCTGCCAAATATGAATACATTTGGGCACTTGTCTAAATACGAGAAACTTGCGAGTATAACCTAAGTACGAATACACTTAGGAATTTTACCCAAGTATGTAAAACTTGGGGAGCATACGAGATTATGCAGATTTATCTAAATACGAATACACTTAGAAATTTTTCGGAGTACGAAATACTTGGGTTGCATAGATGAACATGCAACATTATCTAAGTACGCATATACTTAGAAGTTAGTCCAAGTACGAACACACTTGAAGAGCAATCGAAACAGGTTAAGTACGAAATACTTAACTGTGTACGAAGAAACACACAAAGTCTACCAAGTATGAAACACTTGGGCTAACAAACACAGTACAAAGAGTGTGTATGAATAAACGCACGAAATTGGCTAGGCACGAAAGGCCTAGGACTGTAAATAAATCTGGTAAGGATTGAGTACGGTTAAGGTGTACGAAAAGACACACGAACCCGACTAAGTGCGAATACTTAGATGTGTATGAAGAAAATTAAAGGGCATGTATATTGCAGGTCTTTGGTCCTAGCAAAGAACAAGCTAAGGATACTTATTCTCCATGCTAGGGAGCAAAGAGCATTTGTCAGAAATATGCGTTGGTTATGAACAAACTCCGAATTTGGCTAAGTATGAATAAACTTAGGCCATGAACAATGCGACAACTCCAATTGAGTACGATCAAACTCAAAGTTTGGCTTAAGTATGAGTAAACATAGGCCATGACCATTAATGGTGCCGGAATTGATTGAGTATGATTGAACTCGAATATACCAAGCACGAAAACTTGGGTGACAATGAGCTACATTGAAAATATGTACGAATAAACCTGAACTATGACAACGAAAAATGTCAAAAGTAGACCCCAGTGTGGAATGGCTTGAGGCCCGAGTAGCGAATATTAATCTTGACAAGCGAAGATTGTCAGATAAAGGCCCAAACATGAAGTTTGGGCCCAAGCAATGAACATTGCTCTGACGCCAGCAACGGATGAGATCTAAAAATCCTAATGCACTTAGATCTTGGCATTGAATAAATGCCGGAAACGGCCATGTTTGGCCCATAATTAAGATGAGTACGAGTACTTCTAAAAAAGTCTTGCTGGGAATTTGCTAAAGTACGAGAAAACTTTGGACCAAAGCAATGATTGCATATTGAAAAACTGCGAAAATACGAAATAAACCGGGGTCATTGCTAAGTACGAACAAACTTAGCAAGAGTGCAGGCAATACACGTGCAAAAGTAAGGGCAAGAAAAAAACTGTCCAGCACAAACGATGAGACGCTTTGCCTGGACTACTGATGAAAGCTACACCAATTCTGTGAAAAAAGGTGCAAGAGCAAAATGAACTTGCTCGGATCGTGAGAGCTTTGCTCGTCATTTAAGAGAAAATAACGAGTAAACTAGGGAGCAATTGTAGGGAGGTATTCCTGAACAAGTCCAACTAGGGCCCGAGCAAGTGGTACGTGGGACCACGGAGTAAGTAAGATAAGATAAACCGCCGTGCAAGGCGGTGAACGGCAATACAGGACCAATGACATGTGAAGGCATAGGTCCAAGTAGCTTGTTCGGAAGATAAGGACAAAAGATATGAGAAGTCGATGGTTGAAGTAGTTGAAAAGGACTATTGACATGTAAAGTCACTGGACCAGATGGACTGCTCGGGCCGAATAGGGAAAGAACTCATGGTTCGAGGGACCATGGTATAGGTACAGTGGCTGTGCAATACGGTGGTCGGCGATATGGACTAGCGACATGAGAAGTCATTGGTCCAGGAAGTTTGTGCAGGGCCTTGGACCAGTGAGCATGAGAAGTTATTGGTCCAAGGGTTAGATAAAGAACCAGTGATACGTGAGGTCACTGGTCCAAGTAGCCTATTCGGCAATGAGAAGGCCAAACAGGAGGAGAAATCTGGGGGAAACCACCTTACGTGCAAGGAACACTATAGAAGGGTCCAGAAACAGTGATATTTCGTTAAGGAATGAGATCCTAAAAATGTAGGATCTGGGAAAGATACCCAAACGAGAATGGGATGTTTGGCTAGTTATGGAAAAGAGTCCTAAAAGGTCTAAGGTAATGAATTGACAAGGGAACGAGAATCCAAGACATCCTAGGTTTCTATATGTAGACACCCCAATTTGGCCTAACAATTATTTCAAGTCCCACGTTGGGGACCATCCCGATGATGATATGGATACAGTGATTGCTGATTAACTTCTTGTAAACCTTAGGACTCATGGTGAGAACTTCTACCCACTTAGAGGACCCAATTTAGAACCAAATAGCCTTTCAGACAGAAATACAGTATTCCAGAAAAATCTATCTTTCAGCTGTAACATTGATCTCACGGCCTCAACATCATTTCTTCACCCGTGAAACTTGTTGCTTGAAAATCTCCCTGAGAGATTGATCTTTCAGCCGCCAGGTCTATCCTTCAGCCGTTTAATCGTTCATTCAGCCGCCAGATCCTTTAACCAGCCGCCAGATCGTCTAATTTTCAGATTCTGGAATGTTCTGCCATACCTTTGATCCGATCATCAAAATCCTAGTAGCCAAATCCCAATGCGTTTGGGCTACATTATAGGATTAACATGAGGAGTTTGTGTTGCCTTATAACTCCAATTCAATCGTTTAAATTATGACTGGTTGAGGTGTGTCATCCCTATGCCTATATAAAGTAGCCCTTGGGTTCCGAAATTAATATACCAACACACCCTCTTAAGCCACGAAACTCTATCAATATATACTCTCAAATCCCCTTTGCAAAAGCCCCGATCTTTTAAAGGCAGCTGCTAATCCGACGATCAAACCCCGAAGTCCAAACCCTAATCCTTGGGTTTTTCGAGAAGCAATCAGTCAATTCCATTCAATCCGAAGCAATCAAGCCACTGAGGGATCAAGGTGGTGAGGCCCAGGGGCCTCAGGTTCAATTTATTTTCCGGTTTATGCTTAATCATAGCTTTCTGATCCTCTGTTAGTTGTTTAGTCTGGTGTAAGGAAAAACATCTGCTGGGTCTTCGATCCATCGGCTGGTACATTAAACCAGGAGGATCCCTCGTCCGTGACATCAATTCATTGGCTGCGGGATCCATCTCCCTAGGACAGCCTGTTTTATTTTGCTTATTCTGATGCATGTTTCAATTACAGTCTTGGATCACCATTAACCGTTTAAAGACTAATTAATCAGTTTATGTGTTGGAATTAAATAGTGCATGTATTAATCTTATGTCGAACAACTCTGGGCCAGTCTCATCACTGGGCAAAGAGGGGTGCCTAACACCTTTCCCTCATTGAACCTTTGGCTCGCGTACCCAAAATCTATATCTATTTTTCCTAGTTTTTATAAACTAGGTGGCGACTCTGTTTTGATGATAATCGCTATCGTGTGGCGATGTTCCTAGCCATGGGAATATTCACGATCTTGGTTTATGAAGCAAACAACCAAACAAATAGCAACGATCAATCTGTATAGCGATGCCCTGCTTCGGGAGGTGTCTACAGTTTTTGGTAACTCCGTTGTGGACTTGAGAGCCATAACCAGGAAGTTCAACATAAGACTAATACATGCTTTACTTAATTCATTTATCATATGCATTGAGCAAGCAACCATGTTGAGTTTACCTAATACCCCAGCATGTCACGGGCTATGTTAGGGGTTCCAGCAAACTCCACAGTCAATTGTACCTAGGGGTATATCAAAAAGGAAATCACTCGATTGTCGCTTATATTGGTCTGGCGAAAGGACTGGTGCCATTTGACAACGGAGCATCCTTGAGACTACCCAAACCTTACATGTGTTAGAGAGCCATAGAAATTATCAAAATAAGGCAAGAACCCGCATCAAAATAAGGCAGGAACCCGCAGGTTAAGGATTTTTCCTGCATTTTGCTTTTGAAGTTCTTCCTCACACCCTGTGTAAACTGTTGTTGTAATATCTCTTTCTGTGCAAAAGAGTTGGGATTTTCGGCCCAAATCCTAACCCTAAACAGCCAAGTACTGACTTGCAGGTATTTTACTTTTAAAGCAGGCACGATAGGTAGATCAAAGAAGCAACCTCAGCTAGTTTTATACTCTTGTAACACCGGAAGTCACGCCAAACAGAGGTCATTATAGCCATCTCATCTGTCACCATCGCCTGTCAGGACAGCCATACTGCAATGGTCCCAATCACTTCCAGGGACTTCGCGGTCATCTTCTCAACAAATCCGGTTATCCACCAAGTCCCAAGCTTCATCAAGCTATCCTCCCACCCCCATTTCAAGAATGGCAGACAATGACGCCATCATCGCTAAGCTCCGGGCTCAAATTGGCTATTTACTAGCTGAGAAGGTAGCAAGAGATGCTGAAGACAAGAAAGACGAGGAAGAAGCAGAAAATCCTCAAGAAGTAGTATTGGCAGAAAATCCTAAATTAGCAAAGCAAGTCAAGGAAATCAAACATGCTTTAGCCCGTTCACAAGGGGACCAAATTCTAGACTTTGCCTCTTCCCAGAATCTCAATTGCCTAAATGATTCAAGATGCCAAACATCGAGAAGTTCAATGGGACTGGTAACCCTACTAGTCATGTCCGCCATGTTATCAACACCCTGAAGCCGATGGGCTTGACTGATGAGCTCATCACTTAGTTGTTTCAAAGAACTCTCACTGGAATCGCTCTCGATTGGTTTCTCACTTTGGAATTTGTGCAATATCAAACCTGGCCAAAAATTGCCAATGCTTTAGTCAAGCAGTATGCATACAACGTCCAAATTGAGTTAACTACTTGAGATTTGGAGATGACCAAGTAGGAGTCAAGCGAAGACTTTGCTACCTTTGTGGCTAGATGGAGAGAAAAAGCCGCTAAGGTGAAGAACCGTCCCTTTGAGAAGGATCAAGTGAGGATAATTGTCAAAAATCTGTAGTCTAAGTATCTCAGCCATATCTACACTCAGGCTATCATCGATTTCAAACGCCTGCATGCTATTGGGCTACAGATTGAAGACGGAATCAAGCTGGGGCTCATTGGGAAAGAAGAAACTCCCCCTCCACCCAAGAAAACCTTTCCTACCCATACTTCTCATGCCTCTGTACACCCTTACCCCAGCCTTACCACAAGATCCTTTCCAAGCTAGCTCATCTTGAAACTCAAATCGCCCCCGTTGTAACTTTGATCCTCTCTATATGACCTCATCCCAAGCTTTAGCCATTCTAAGCCATCAAGGCATCTCAAGCCTTTGAACAACCCGCCTCCTTAGCCACCTTACGGCCCAAGCTATGATGCTAACAAATAGTGCGCTTACCATCAACATCTTGGGCATGAGATAGACCGTTGCATGCATCTCCGTCATGATATCCAGGATCTCATTGATAGCCAAACTATAAAGCCACCTAAACCCAACGTACAAATCAACCCGCTTCCCACTCACAATGTTGAACCACCGCCTCGAAACATCAATCTCATAAGCCTATCCAACAGCTCCACCTATAACCCTACCTAATACATCATCCCAAACACCCAAACTGAACGACATTCGACCTTCCCTGAGGATAACGGGTATCATGTAATGAAAGAGGAGTTCAATTTCCCTTACATATGTGCAATTGATATGGGGATTGGTAGTTGGAAGTACGCCAAGCCTTGCCAAGCGATTGGGAAGCCAAAAGGATCGAGCCTGCTGTTCCTTGGAACACTTAAGATGAGGAGATAGGTCATCTCACCCGAAGTGGAAGGCTGTACAAGCCACCCAAGCTTGGTTGAGAAGGCTCGGTCACGACTCGAGTAATGGAGGAAGAAGAAGAGGAAAGTCAAGGAATAAAACCTGAAGAAGACAAAGTATTAAGACAACTGAAGAAAATTCAAGCTGATATTTCTATCTGGGGACTACTCATGTCTTCTTATGAGCATCGCAATTCTTTCGTCAAAGCCTTGGGAAAAGCCAAAGTTCCCATTAATATCACTCCTGAGAATCTAGTAAGCCTTATAATGGCATCCAAAGCCCCAAAACCAACAATAGCTTTCACTGAGAAGGATCTACCTCCTGAAGGTCTTGCACACAATAAACCTCTATACATCTCCCTCAAGTGTCTCACTAAATGGATCCCGTTGGTTTTGGTGGATAACGGGTCCACTTTGAATGTATGCCCTCAAAGAACCCTCGACAAGTTAGGGGTCGATACAACTAACATACACCCCTCAAGCCAAGGCGTAAGTGCCACGCCCTCAATTTTCAACATAAATAAACGTAGCTTTTCATAAATAAAAAGCTCACATTATCTTACATAATACCCCAAAAAAGTTCACCATGTCCTAGCCATTAAATTACAGATCCAACTCTAAGAGTTTGAATATATTACATCATTAAAAGAAATAGAGTTAAGGTTCTATTACAATCCCAAAACATGTTTTATCAAATGTCCATGAGTCTCTTTTACCACTTCTTTCGAAAATATGCACTTGAATGCATGCACTTCGCTCCATGCTACTGCTTCGGGTTCACACCTGAAAAATGATAGGTTGAGTTACACTATCCCAGTAGAGAAATCTACACAACTATTATATGCAAATGGGATGATAGGTAGAACGAATAACAGAAGCAAGATACGGTATCTCAAGGGCAAACAAAACACGACTAGTAATTGTCCCAATGTTGACGACATAAATGAAGTACCATGACTACACACGAAGGCTATAGGCTAACCACAACACCCTATTCCGAATACTCTATCTGGTCCTTGACTTCACTTTAGTCATAACGACACATGTTTAAAGAAAAGGACCTGTTAATACATGAATCTATAGTGTTGTTTCGACAACCAATCATTTCTCTTGTACATTCATCAAACAAACCCTTACGTTTACTCATATACATCACCGTTACAATCCCACATCACACATCATAAGCGAGTGCTCTTTTCTGGGTCATTTATGGAGTCCTGCTACTCCCTGCAAGTACCTCCCTCACTAAAGGAACTAAATCACATCACATAGTATAGGTCACCATACCATAATTCCTCCAATACACCTCACAACTCAGCCATTTATCTCAGTCACATATAATGAATTCACAACGAATACTTATTCACATAGAAGTAGTACGGATAATTTCATCTCAATCAACTCACTATCATTACGTTATTAGTTTTCTCATCACCATACAAGCACTCACATATGAAGGGATATTCCCTCACAACGATTCATAGATTTCCACCCTGCAACCCATGAAACCGTACAGGTCACGCAAGAGATGTACCGCATATCAATCATAAGAAGAATGTCTCATGCATCCATGCCTAGCATTACTCAACTCAAAGGAGTGTTCTACGCATTCGTTTTTCACATCACATATCAACACATACAACCTTTTCCCAACTATATCCCTTATGTTCTCTAAACCTTCATTTCGGTGTCAAAGGACTCATACAGAATCCAATGACCACTACAAAGCCTTAAGTATACCACTAGCCTCGTCAAACCATTCAATTAAGTACTCAGGAGAGGCTAAGAACATCCATGTCTCACCCAAACGATTTTAAGGGAAAGGATTTCGCAACATATACGAACATATCTATCTTATTTTGGCTACCAAACCCAATAGGTTAAGAATTAGGAAATGAGACCACCACCATTGGAAATTAGATTTCCGGTACATGAATTTCGATATAAAATTTTTCCAAAATGGAGTTCGAATGAAAAAGTTATACTCGTTCAAAGTTTTGCCAAAAATGCAGAATTTTCATTTCCTACCGATAGGACACAATCTCCTACCTGTAGGAGACCAGAATTTTACCAAAATACACTACTGGGCAGCGTTTCTACTGATAGGGTCCAAACTCCTACTGGTAGGACCTGGGTTTTCAGTGCACGACTTTCAGATTTCACTAGCACAATTCCAACAACGAAACCAACGATCTAGGAGGAGCCGAGAGAGAGTTTGAGAGAGAAAGAGAGAAAGCGAGAAGAGCCGAGAGAGAGATCGGGAAGAGAGAGAGAGAGAGAGAGAGAGAGAGAGAGAGAGAGAGAGAGAGAGAGAGAGAGAGAGAGAGAGAGAGAGGATTTAGGGATTTTTCTATCCTCTACACCCTCACACACATTTATATACTAGGGCACACACCAACCACACTTGCACTCCTTCCGCTTTCAACCCTATCACATTGACCCCAAATCAAATAATTTCAATAAATTTCACATTTATTCGATATGCTAACATTAATAAAACCTTTAAACGATTTTTTGAAAATACGGGTCCCTACATTCTGCCCTCCTTAAAGAAATTTTGTCCCAAAATTTGCATAGAATAGACGAAGGAATACCACCAATGAATTTCTAGTCCCAAAGGCCGTGCCCACCACACAATGCTTCGTATCTGCCAATTTTGTGTCCAAAATGCAAGAAAACTCTATAATGCCACAACTAACTAGCTTAGCTTCTTACCAAACAATTGCAAAATTCCGATGTTGATACGCGTCAAAGCACAAATTTAGTCGTATTTTTACAAATCATAATCATGTTACCAACTAATTCCAGTCTAACAAACCATATCCATTCTCTTTACTTCTGACTAACCAATTTCGGTTCCATGGACCGTGTCCAAACACAAAGGAGAATTTCATAACGTCATAGTTCAACAACCTTGTCAAGAAATACATAATCAACAAGTTCTAAGATTAACTCATCCATCCCAAGATATTTACTAAATTCTTCACGTACGCTTACCGGGAAATCAACTTTCATACATTTCATTTTCACCTCGTTTCTTTACTTCCCGACGTACTCAAATTACCAAGACCCACACAATTAGAGCTCTAATAGTTCTTATTGCTAACTCAAGACAAACTCCTTCAAAAGACAAACGCCGAGCATATGTTAAAGTGTCCGACATGATAAAGTTTAAACTAAACAATGATCATGAATTTCCAACTTACATTTTCCAAAGCAATGGTGAAGTGTGCGTTTTCACAAAAATTTTGCCCCCTAGAAAGCTCTTGTTCGAGTAGTTGCAAAGCCATTGAAACATGCCCATGTGTACAAAATTCCATAGAATTTGAAAGGAAATATTCATTTTGGAAAGACATTATCAACAATCAATTATGAACACCTCACTTGGTCATTTGAAAATAATGACAATTTTGACAACATAGAAATGAACTATGATATAGCTGACTCCAAGTCTGTACCGTTATCATTTCTGAAAAGTAACTATGCGAAGATTCAATTTTCATAAAGCATTATCCCTTTCAGAAAATTTTGAGTTCAAAATATGTACATCCGTAAGTGTAACAACTTTCTAAACCAAGACCCACCACTCCACACATTTCGCTATACTTATGCGGCGCCCTAAGTAAAGAACTCAATTCATGTTCGGCATATGTCTATGATGTCTAAAGTAGTCTTGCTTATTCAATAACTTCACAAAGGATTAATTTGACTATCAAAAATCTTAATAAGACCATAATCTATAAAGTGAAAGGCATGCAAAGAAATCATTAAATCGTAAGGTATAACAAAATAAGAAGTTAAGATTAGAGATTTCAATCGTCGCATAATGTTACGTCTAACTAGGAGATTTGGGTCACCCTACTCAAACGCTTTCTATCGTCATCTATTTGACACGTAGCAAGTACCCATACACACATCATTATCTATCCAGTATCGTGTTCCAAAAGCAAACTCCACATGCTAAGATTACATTATAGGTTAAACATGTAGATTGAAACTAAATAGCAACCAATTTCATTTACAAAAACCATACATAATAGACCAATAGGCAGCAGATCCACCATACAAATTAATGGCTTACACAACACTGAACACATCATCGTATCAACGGGCTCACAGAGTACCCAGCACAACGTCTGGTTCACACAGTACCCTATGGGCTCACAAAGTACCCAATGTAACTACGAGCCCACACAGTGCCCAACACATCAGCGGGTTCACATAGTATCCAATATAGTACGGGCTCACACAATACCCTACTCACTATGGGCTCACACAGTGCCCAATACGACAACAGGCTCACACAGTGCCCAAAATACCACAGGCTCACGCAGTGCCTAATACCATCACGGGTTCACACAGTACCCTAAACATCCAGGGGCTTATATAGTACCCCATATAACCATGGACTCACACTGTGCCCTGTACTTCGTAACTCACGGTTCCCAAAAATTCAACAATAATCAAGTTCATTGCAATCTCGTAAGATTTTGCACGATTTCTATCCACTTTATCAACCTTGAGTACTCTCATTCAACTACTTTAGTCGCTATATCTATTTAGGTCTCTATCAAACAAAATCACATAGATCATTCCACAGTGTTAATCGATACTAGCATGGACCACATACTTTCATTATATTAGTCATTCAACAATCAAACTTCCAAAACATGCACAAGTAATTGCAACACAAAACATGTAAGTTCATGCTACCTCGCAATTCGGTATGAGATGTATGACCCGACTCCATGGGTCTTTGCACGGTCCCTCTGTTTGTTGGTTGTGGACAATCTACCGCTAAGTGCCCCGGATGACGACATCGATTGCAAACCCGAAGTGGTCTCTGACCATGATATTCCTTCTCCTGAGGACAATCTACTGCACGATGGCCTGACTGATGGCACCGATAACACACAATCGTTGACCCTGACAAGACTCTTGACGTTCTAGAAAGATTAGGTGGTTCTGAACTAGGCTGGCCCGAGGTGGACCAAAATCGACCTCTCTGTCACGGTTTATTTTCTCAACTTTTGCACTTTCGCCTCCTCTGGTATTTCCTCCGTATACTCAATACTTCTAGCACACTCGACAATATCAGAAAACCTTCCAATTCGTTGACCTACCACAAACTTCCTGATAGACGGGTGTAACCCTTTCTCAAAACGCCTTCATTTCCTATCATCGGTTACAAATAACTCTGGCGCAAAACGGGACAAGGTTTGGAACCTAGTTGCATATTCTGAAATAGTCATGTCACCTTGATCCAACCTCTCAAATTGGTTTCTAAGCTATTCACGATATGACTCCAGAAAGTATTGGTTTTTGGAAAGTGACTCAAATCCAGTGTAGGGAGGTATTCCCGAACAGGCAAAAATAAGGCCCATGTACGTGGTACGTGGGACCAGGGTATAAATATGGCGGGGACAGTCATCGTGCAAGACGATGGCCGACGATGTGGATCAGTGACACAAGAAGTCATTGGTCCAGGAGGATTGTACGAGGTCTTGGTCCAGTAAGACATGAGAAGTTATTAGACCAAGGGAATAATAAAGGAAACAGTGACATGTGAAGTCATTGGTCCAGGTGGTTTGTTCGGCAATAATAGAGCCGAACATGGGGATAGCTCCTGAGAAGACATTGATCCAAATGATTGATAAAAGACCAGTTATATTTGAGATGACTGGTCCAGGCAATTTGTTCGGTGAAGAGATAGCCGAACAAGAAAAGAACTCTAATCAAATACTGGAGTAAAGGGAACACTCTAGAAGGGTCCAGAAACTGTAGTATTCCGTTAAGGAATGGGATCTCAAGAATGTAGGATCTGATAAAGATACCCAACGAGAATGGGATGTTCGGCCAGTTATGGAAAAGAGTCCTAAAAGGACTAAGGTAATGAACTGATAAGGGAACGAGAATCCAAGATATCCTGGGTTCCCTATACGAGATAGGAATCCTAGGGCAACAAGGATGCTGGTACGTGTTACAATGCAGTCATATTTTTCTCCTACTAATAATTAGGGTTTATTGCTAGTTTATGACACTAACTTTGGCATCGGAGGGCTTTTGCTACAAGGAACAAAGGTGCGCTCACCCCTTGTCTATTTTGCAGATTAGAGTTCCGACGACAAACTAGGGTTCCGGTGAAGAGGCACGAATAAGCCGTTGCAATCCGGTGCTGTTCCAAGCACAAATTGTTTTCATCCCCCTACAATTGGCCCTGTCCATGGGAAACGAAAGAGTTCCCTGAAAAACAACCATGGTTGAAGAAGATCCCGTTACGCCGTTTAATCCGAAGGACCAGTTAGGTGGGGAGGAGATAAATCCTCACCAGGTGCTCCGAAAAAGCCCACTTGTAGACATGGCAGGAAAAAGACAAGCAGAGATGACCCTCTGATATTCCCAGATAACTCCAAAGACAAAGGGGGCAAGACGGCTATAGGCTCCACGAGAAGGAGCTAATCCCACCGAAGAGAGGAATCAGTTGCATACTCAAGGAGTATACATAAAAGTGAAGATGTCCTCGATAAAAAGAGGATGGAAATCGAGGAGTTTGCTCGATTAATCAAGAGACGGGAGCACGAAATCCGCAAGATAGAACGAATTCGAGAGCATCTTGAGGACTCTGGACTTTCGTGAAGAAATTCAAAGGGAGACAGGTAAGATATGGTGGACTGTGAGAAGGCTCCTTCATGAAGAAGAAGAAGCAGAAGCAGAAGCAGGAGTCCTACTCCAAGATGGAGGAGGGCTTTTTTACGAAAAAGGAAAAGCGAAAGTCCAGACCAAAGTCCAATAAGGAGGAGGGCTATTTCGCGAAAAAGAAGAAGCAGAAGCCGAAGCTCCACCCCTGAGGAAGAAAGGACCAGGAAACACCATAGGGACAAGTACGAGAGACCTGATACCGATTGGGCCAAGAATGTGGCTCATGAAACCAAGGAACACCAGAACGGGACAGTGACTGCACGAGAAGCAGCACGAAAGGCCCTAAGTAACGAAGTAGCTTCCCCCTTCACAAGGAGGCTACAAGAGGCTAGGTTGCCGAGCAGAGTGAAGCACGGTACGTTCATACGTTACAAGACAAATGCAGACCCCGTGGCTCACGTTCAACACTACCAGCGGGCCATGTTCATGCACGATGAAGATGATGCCATTATGTGCAAGATGTTCCCTTCAAGTTTGGGGAAGGTGGCTCTATCTTGGTTCCACAAATTGGGCCCACGCTCTATACGACGATGGAGGCAGTTGGCGGAAGAGTTCACTGCTCGGTTCTTAACAAGTAGGAGAGTTCCAAAGACATTTGACAGTCTTTCCACCATGAAGCAGGCAGAAAGTGAGCCGATCTGGGATTATGCAAAGAAGTACTGGGAGACTTTCAACGAGATTGAAAGTCGCAGTGAAGAATATGCCATTACTACCTTCAAAACTGGTTTACCTGTTCGGGGAGAGCTACGCCGTTTATTAAATATGCATCCAGTAGCAACCTTGTCTAAACTGATGAAACGAACAGAGCAACATGCCAGGATGGAGGATGACATAATCCGGGAGGATGACAAGATCGGAGCCGAACAGCCGAAGGCGCCCGTTAAAAAGGTGGATAAGCCAGAACCCAAGACTTACAGAGAGGGGAAAGAATACAGGCAGGCAAAGAAAGAGCCGTATAAAGATAAGCAAGCTCCCGACCCCAAGTCTTTCTTTTCTATCACCACGGTTCGGAAGGAGCCCATCTATTGGATTCTTTATTGAATAAAGAATCAGCCATACTTCAAATGGCCCCCAAATCTAGGCGGAGATAAAGATGCAAAACATACTACGAATCAGCACTGTAGCTACCATAAGGATTGGGGCCACATGACCGACGATTGTGAGATGTACAAAAGGCACCTTGATGATTTAGTCTCTCGGGGCTATCTCAAGGAATTCATCCAGGAAGATCCCAAAGATAAAGGGAAAGCCATGGAGGTGAATTACGACCAAAATCCCAAAGGGGTAATCTATATGATACATGGGTTGGTCACACCTTATACAAGGAATGAGGTTAGGCTACTCCAAAGGCAAGCCAAACACGACCATCATGTTATGCGGTTGGGAAGCAAGAGAGGGCGAGAGAGCGACATATGCAACGAGGGCATAGTTTTTACAGATGAGGATCTAGGAGAAGTCCAGGTGCCACATAATGATGCTTTGGTCATAACCCTACGAATTGGGGAGTATGACATTGAGAGAATCTTGGTGGACCTGGGGAGTTGTACAGAGGTATTGTACCACGATGCCTTCAAGAAGCTGGGGCTGTCCCAAGCTGACTAGGAGCAGTCAATGACCCCTTGATTGGGTTTGGTGCAGGAGCAGTTTGGCACTTTGGAAAAGTGACGTTACCTGTCTGGGCAGGGTTAGTGGTACTGAAGACTGACTTTCTGGTTGTGGATGTTCCGTCCTCCTATAATGCGATTATAGGGAGAACCTGGTTGCATAAAATGAGCGCAGTCTCCTCAACTTATCACCAGATGGTGAGATTTCCTGAGTCCAATGGGATTGAAAAGATCAGCGGTAACCAGAAGGTGGCTCAACATTGTTTGATTTCCATTGTCAAGAAAATCCAAAAGGCCCACCAGGTACACATTGTAGAAGTACCGGATCAACCGACTATCGAGGATATCGGAAGAAGCCCAGCATAGAAGGTGGTTGAAGGCCTGAAGAAAATACAGATCAATGATATTGATCCAGAACGGTATTTTTTAATTGGGGAAACATTGCCAGCGGATGAAAAAGCCCAGTTGGTGAGCTTCTTAAAAGAACATGTTGATGTGTTTGCATGGGTACCAGAGGAGATGCCCGGTGTAAAATGCAGATGTGGTTTACCACCACTTAAACGTTGATCCCCAGCATAAGCTGGTCATTCAGAAGGAGAGGAGGGTAGCTATGCAGTATGTGGATGCTATTATCGAAGAGGTCGATCGTTTATTAGAAGCCAAAGCAATACGGGAAGTTTACTACCCAGAGTGGTTATCCAACACTGTGGTTGTCAAAAAGAAAAATGGAAAGTGCCGTGTCTGTGTAGATTTCACAGACTTAAACAAAGTATGTCCAAAAGATAGTTTCCCTCATACAAGGATAGACCAATTGGTAGATGCCACTGTTGGCTATGAACGGATGAGTTTTCTCGACGCATATCAGGGATATCATCAGATTGCCATGTTTGGGCCTGATTAGGAAAAGACAACCTTCATTACACCACGAGAGTTGTATTGTTATAGTGTTATACCTTTTGGGCTAAGAAATGCAACCATCATGTTCAAAAAGCTCCTAAGCAAAACCATGGAGGTTTACATCGACGATATGGTGGTGAAAAGTAAAACCAGGTAGGGACACATAGCGGATTTGAAAGAGGCTTTTGGAATCTTGAGGAAATACAAACTGAAGCTCAATGCCTCAAAGTGTGCATTTGGAGTTGGTTTTGGGAAGTTCCTACGCCACCTAGTGACCATAATAGGGATTGAAGCCAACCCTGATCAAATTACAGCCTTGCAAAGGCTACAAAGTCCCAAAACCACAAAGGAAGTCCAGAGGTTGACTGGAATGGCTGCAGCACTCAACAGATTTATCAGTAGGTCAAGTGATAAGTGCAGACCCTTCTTTCAGTTGTTAAAAAAGAGGGAAGGAATTGAATGGAGAGCAGAGTGTGAGCAAGCCTTCGAGGATTGAAGAAGTACTTGCCTGAGACCCCACTCTTGTAAACTCCAGAGCCAGGTGAGCCTTTAGTTTTGTATTTGGCTGTATCTGAACATGCTGTGAGTGCAGTCCTGTTAAGGGATAAGGGGATCGAGCAAATCCCTGTCTACTATGTGAGCAAAACGTTGCTAGACGCAGACTTCTCAGGGCGAATCTCAACTTGGTCCGTAGAGTTAAGCTTGTATGATATTGACTATCAACCACGCACAACGATTAAAGGTCAGGTGTTGGCTGATTTTTTAGCAGAGTTCTCGCCAGCGGTAGCACCTTTGCCTCCTACAAAAAAGGAGCAAGTGACTAGGCCGCTAGCCAAAAAAGGAAACAAAGTCTTAGCCGAACATCATCCCCTTGAGTGGAAGATGTTTGTTGATGGTTCGGCATGTAATACTGGTTCAGGTGTGGGAATCGTGCTTTTTTCCCCCTGAAGGAATAATGATTGAGCTATCTGGTTTCAGTGCATCAAACAACGTGGCCGAGTATGAGGCCCTCCTAATTTGCCTCAAAAGTGCAAAGACCCTGAAGGTAACAAGAATTAGGGTGT
Organism: Rhododendron mucronatum var. ripense; assembly: GCA_019656295.1. Lineage (NCBI taxonomy): Eukaryota > Viridiplantae > Streptophyta > Magnoliopsida > Ericales > Ericaceae > Rhododendron > Rhododendron mucronatum. The sequence continues at coordinate 2,830,751 of BPLT01000002.1, forward strand.
ATTGTGATTCACAACTAGTGGTGAATCAACTGTCCGGAGGATACGAAACCCGAAATGAGAAGATGGCAGCTTATGTGGAAGCAGCCAAGGATTTACTTGATACCTTCGAAAAGGTTTATATCGAACAGATAAGCTCTGGACAAAATGGTCATGCTGATTCTTTGGCTTGTTTGGCCATGGCTGTACCAACTGAATTTAGACGAAAGGTAGCAATCGTGTATCTAACTAAGCCAAGCATTGGTAGGAGTGTAGAATTGGTCTTGGACGTGAACCAAGGGCCAAGTTAGATGGACCCAATTGTGGAGTTTTTACGAGTTGAAATACTCCCCTCTGACAAAAAGGAGGCTCACAAAATAAAGACCAAATCTGCTAGGTTTTGGCTGTCCCGGAAGGGAAGTTGCACAGGAAGTCCTTCATAGGTCCCTATTTGCTTTGGGTGCACCTAGAGATCGTGCAAAAATTCTTACACGAAATTCATGAAGGAACTTGTGGAAGCCATGCTGGGGGTAGATCCATCGCCCACCGAGCAATCATTCAAGGTTATTGGTGGCCAAACATGCAAGAAGATGCAAAGGTATATGTGAAAATTTGCAAGAAGTGTCAAAAATTCTCACCAGTGATGCGAACACCAGCAGAAGATTTGGTGCCATTAACAAGTCCTTGGCCGTTTGCTCAATGGGGAATGGACATTGTGGGTCCACTCCACAAAGCAACTGGGAATTGAGAATTCCTGCTTGTGGCAACAAATTATTTTACTATGTGGATTGAGGCAGAACCATTGGCCAAAATCACTGAACCTATGATAGAAAGGTTCATGTGGAAGAGTATTTACTTGATTTGGGGTGCCTTATTCCTCGATTACAAATAATGGGTCCCAATTTCAGAAGAAATTCAAAGCTTTTTGTGCCCAATATGGGATACAAAATTATTATTCAACCCTAGCCTACCTCTCAGAGTAACGGGCAGGCAGCATCATCCAACAAAACCATCCTTGACGGGATCAAGAAGAGGTTGGATAAAGCAAAAGGGAAGTGGCCTGACGAATTGCCACTGGTCTTATGGGAACACCGAACAACACCTAGGAGGTCTACGGGAGAGACCCCTTATTCATTGGCATATGGTACAGAGGCAGTCATACCCCTAGAAGTTGGCCTTCCAACCAACAGGATTGTATTGGTTGAAAGTGGGGGCAATGACAGGGCCCTTGAAATTGAGCTAGATCTCGCCGAGGAAAGGAGGGAAAGAGCCCTAGAAGTTGGCCTTCCAACCGACAAACACGTTCACCCTCGAGAGTTTCGTGTTGGGGACCTTGTACTACAAAAAGTGCTCGGCAATACCAAGGTGGCCAGTGAGGGCAAGTTGGGGGCCAATTGGGAAGGCCCATATCGAGTAACTGACATAGTGGGCATTGGGGCTTATAAGTTGGCAGACCTGGACGGGAACCCGGTGCCAAGGCCTTGGAATGTTCACAATTTGAGAAAATTCTTTGTTTAAAAGAATTTAGTTTTATCTCATTTTGTTTTAAGATACACTATGTGATTGTGTGGGAGTTACGAATAAAGCTCCCTTATTTTTTTTATTATTATTTATTAGCTGAAAGGGGTATGAGTAACACCCCCTTGAGTTTCAAGATTATGAATAAAGTCCCTTCTTTGCAGTATATCAAGTTTCTGAAATATTTATTTATTTTTTAGTTCTGTAATATGAAATTTGAAATTGTTTTCCTTCTTTCATATTGAGGGGCAGGGACTGGGCACGAATGCCTGAGTCGTGTACGATGAAACGTTAGGATTTTTCCAAGTACGAAATACTTGGGTTGCATACTTAACTTTCGTAAACATATGAATAAAATTGTTTCTTTGAACTTCGTGAATATTCGAAAGGCTTGCTAGTTTCCACGTATGAAATACTTGGTATGTTTACTTACGAAAAGACTCGGATTGTATACAAAAACATGCAAGAACACTTTAAGCACGAGAAACTTAAAGATATTTAAGTGCGAGAAACTTGAATATATTAAAGCACGAATATACTTAATAATGTCTAAGTATGAGAAAACTTAGCTGCGTTTGAACATATGCATCTGAACATACATGTGTATACGAGTATATACACTAAGTATGTTGGCATTTTTTGATGGAACGAAACACTAGACAGAATGAAATTCTATTAGCCACGAGAGGCTGAGTAAAACAAGCCACGAACGGCCACCAAAACATATGTTAAGCCGCCAAGGGCCGAATACCTGTGTTAACAACAGTACAAATATACTGATGCCTCGCAGAGCTAACAACTATGGTCACGCAGGACCTGCAAATTTCACCTAAGAGTTCAAAAGACATGGAGTGCTTATCTATCAAACTAATCGAGATTCTTGATCTCAGGAGGATTCTGGTTAGGGATTTCTGCACTTACCTCGGTAATGGAACCACCACCAGCAGCGTTATCTTCTACGTTAGTAGCCACATTGATTGACTCCCGAGCGGGCGAACGTTCTGCAATGGCATCCTGAGACCCAGCAGGAGTGTCCTCTCCAGCATCAGCAAAATCTTCAATCCGTTGCTTAATATCATCCTCAGGATGCTCCACTGGTTCATGAACACTGTGAGCACGGGTGCTTGGCAGGTCATTGTCCTCCCAGAGAGGAGAATCCTCAGCAACCCCCACCTTTGTCAGGCATGCCTCCCAGCACGCAACCCATATTTGATCTTGGATGGCTGGCATCTGCTCAACGTAGCTGGTAGTCGTGGCATCAAAGCCCTTCTGATATCCTTCATCATAGGCAACCTTTTTGGAATTATCCATCTCGGACAACGTCTGGCTGAGGCTGTCCTTAGCAACCTCCAGTTTTACCTTCATAGCGTCAACGTCAAGCTTAGCCTTGTCTCTCTCCCTTTTTAGCCTAGGAATGGTTTGCAACTATCTGGTGTTGTCCCTCAGCAATCTGTTGCGTTCAGATTCGGTTTCCTGCATCTTTTGACCCAACGTCACCATCTTTTGGATAAACTGGCAGATATCGAACAATTAATAAAGGATGTAGACATATGAGATAGATAGAAGGTTACTGTGAGGCAATATATGTACGGATTCAAAATTGGCACAAGGGGACAATCACATTACCTTGATACCACTGATGAGACCAGTGGAAATAAGCCGATCAGGAGTGGCTGCTGTTTCTTTTTGCATGTCAACCAGTAGTAGAAGGCCTTGAGCAAGGGCCAGTGCGGTCTCCGAAGAGCTCGTACTATCCCCGATATTGATAGGCTGGTCACCTCTAACAAGCTGAGGGGCCAAGGCCTGAGGAACAACTTGGGGATCTGGAGAAACGGGTGGTTGGTCGGATGATTCCATCTGCCCGGCGGCATTAGTTGGGTCTTCAGGTCTGGGACGTTTGTCTCGGTGGGTGTCACTAGCATCAGGAGCAGTGTCTACTCCCCGAGGAGACGAGGAGGAACGATCAGAGCCCCCTCTGTTACGATGAGGTGTAGGGGAGGATGTCCGGTCGATGCCACCCGGCCGGACCCACGTCCTCGGGAGGATATAGTAAGAAGGGAGCTCAAGTTTAGGTGTCGACGAGTCATAGTACCCGAGTCTGGAGGAGATGGAGAGTAACCAGAAGAAGATGATTGGCTGGTGTCGCGGTTGGAAGCTGGCTGTTCGGGTTGACAGAGAGAGGGAGTCTGTCGTTGTGAAGATCTTCTTAGAATCATACAAGGTAGCGGGATGCCTTCTGAAATGGGGACCTCACCTGGTTGTCCAGCGATTGTCACTCCAGCATTCGATCTTAAGTTCCTTGGTTGGGGAGCAGTTGAGGTAGAAGCAGCACTGGTACTTGGGTTGGCTAGTCTTCTGTCAATAAAACCTTTGTAGGCAGGGTCATAGCCCAACAGGACGCTCGCGTCATAACCCCGACCAACTATTAATGTTCCAGGCTCTCCTGTATATTTAAGAATCCTGTTGATTTCAGTTGTTCGGACGTAGCTAGGTTCACGTCTTGGACGTTTGTTAGCATTATCCGCTGCGGATTAAAAATCCAAGATGTGAGTTAAAAACATGAAGGAGCTATGAGAAAGCAGTAAACAAGAATTATGACCCCATATGTGGGGCAATGGAAGCCCACCACCTGGCCATCTTCCCCCATCGGCTCAAAGGCTCCGGTAACATAGAGGAAATCTATTTCGTGAGCGCGAGCGGAATCTGGCAAGTTAAGCACGAGATGCTTTTCTGCTTTCCTTACTTTGAAGTAGTAGGTATTGTATTCGGGGTTTAGCATGATGCTATACCACCATTGGATATCCCAAATTCCTAAATGGGTATCAAGAATCCTATTTAGAGCCATTACACCCATTACTAGTCTAAAGAAGTTGGTGGAAACTTGCATTGGTGTGAGTTAGTACCAATTCAAAACGTGGCGGAGTAATGGGTGAAGAGGGAAGCGAACTCCACCTTCAACAATAGCTACGATAGGGATACACATCCTATCCCATGAACCAGCATCCCTATCTGCTCCTAATGGGGCAAGTTCGAGTCATACGTTCTCAAGGACTTTATATTCTGTTCTAAAAGCCGCTATGGCTGCAGGAATTTCGCAAAGTTTCCAAAATTTATAGGGTTTAGGAGCAGTTTTGTTTTCATCCTCCATGGATGGCTGTGGGAACTCAGAAATAAAAGAGAATCTGAGAGTGAGGAATGGATGAAGCTTCGAGAGAAGTAGACTAAGATCGAAATCTCAGAAACTAAATTGGATTGAGAATAAGCGTTGAAATGCTTACGAGATCGATAAAGCAGTTTCCTGAGACGCGAACAAGTTGCAGACGGCAGCGATGGCTGAGAAATGGGAGGTTTTTCGTCTGGATTTTGAAATGGGTGAAAGCCCTAAAAAACGTCTCTATAACGGAGATGGAGACGAAATGACAAGTCTCATGCCATTACAAGAATAAGTAACGAAAAGCAGATACCGTTCTGGCGCCATTCATTTGGAACGCTAGATCACATTAAATGTTAAGCGTATGCGATACGCCACGTGGAGACATTTTCTGGAAAAGGAGTAAAGGTTAAAGTGCCAAAAACCATCAATGGGTATAAACATCATGACTGTATGAGGCCTCAGGAAGCTCAAAAACTAAAAAATTGTAGTTTTATCAGTTGATCCTGAACATTAACAATGAGCAAAACTGGGGAGCAATTATAGGGAGGTATTCCCAAACAGGCAGAAATAAGGCGCATGTACATGGTACGTAGGACTAGGGTATAAATACGGCGGGGACAGTCGTCGTGCAAGACAATGACCGTCGATGTGGATTAGTGACACAAGAAGTCATTGGTCTAGGAGGGTTGTACGAGGTCTTGGTCCAGTAAGACGTGAGAAGTTATTGGACCAAGGGAATAATAAAGGAAACAGTGACATGTGAAGTCACTGGTCCAGGTGGTTTGTTCGGCAATTATAGAGCCGAACAGGGGGATAGCTCTTGAGAAGACATTGATCCAAATGATTGATAAAAGACCAGTTATATTTGAGATGACTGGTCCAGGCAATCTGTTCGGCGAAGAGATAGCCGAACAAGAAAAGAACTCTAATCAAATACTGGAGTAAAGGGAACACTTTAGAAGGGTCTAGAAACTATAGTATTCTGTTAAGGAATGAGATCCCGAGAATGTAGGATTTGAGAAAGATACCCAACGAGAATGGGATGTTCGGCCAGTTATGGAAAAGAGTACTAAAAGGACTAAGGTAATGAACTTATAAGGGAACGAGAATCCAAGATATCCTGCGTCCCATATACGAGATAGGAATCCGAGGGCAACAAGGATGCTTGGGTAACAAGCATCCGAATGTCTATATAAACAAAGTAAACCTAGAGGTAAAAGGTAGCGTTACATTGCATTCATATTTTTCTCCTATGGATAATTACGGTTTATTGCTAATTCGTGACACTAACTTTGGCATCGGAGGGCCTTTGCTACGAGGAGCAAAGGTGCGCTCACCCCTCGTCTGTTTTGTAGATTAGGGTTTCGGTGACAAATTAGGGTTCCGGTGAAGAGGCATAAATAAGCCGTTGCAATTCGGTGCTGTTGCAGGCACAAATTGTTTTCATCCCCCTACATTCAGCCCACGTCAAACTCTCCTCAATCGGTTTGATTTCCTGATTTGCAACTATAGCCGCCCTCCTAGCGTCTCTCCTTACTCCTAAAACGGATTCCCACCACTCGTTCGCCTCACCGGTAAGTTGACAAGCCACTATACTCACCCGTAGGTCGTCTTCCATAATCGTAAGTGCATTGAAGATCTTACGAATTTGTGAAAGCCAATGGTTGGCTACAAGGGGGTCGCTACTCTCCCCATCGAATTGAGATGGATTTTTAAGGCTAAACTCTCGCATGGCTACTATGGCCCGACTGTCTGCGTTATCCCTAGGAGGTGGTTACAAAAGATTTGCTGCTGCAAGTGCTGCTACAATTTCCCTAGCAAGCTGATTCTATCCTGCCTCCATTCTCGAATTTCCAATCCTACCCCGTCTCTTCTCAGGTATCGGAGGCATCTCACTACAAGTAAACAATGAAAAGATCATCAACAAAAGGATACATTGTGAATCTCCAACTCCACCAATCCCATCTAACAACTCTACGCCACTATACGGTAACATAAATGCAATGCCCACATAGTTGGACGCATGTCAATCACAGAGTAATACACAAGTCATGTCAAAATGCAATAATTTTTGAACCCAGGAGACTCAAAGTCTCCCCACGGTCTTGAGGAGTTCTAAACCTATGCTCTGATTCCAAGTTGTCACGCTCTCGATTTTCAACATAAATAAACATAGCTTTTCATAAATAAAAAGCTCACATTATCTTACATAATACCCCAAAAGCGTTCACCATGTCCTAGTCATTAAATTACAGATCAAACTCTAAGAGTTTGAATATATTACATGTAGAGACCCGAATAAATTTGATTTTTTTAAAAATGTGTATTTAACGACTAATTGGGAAATTATGGTTTATTGGATGATTAATTGAATTGAGGACCAAAGTGAGGGAATAGAGAATTGAGGGGGTGAATGTGTAGTTTAAAAGATACATGAGTATATATAGGGGTGTGAGAGGTGTAGGAGATCATTTATCTCCATTCCACTCTCTCTCATCCGTCTCTCCCTCTCTCTCCCTGCCGATCTCTCTCTCTCTCTCTCTCTCTCTCTCTCTCTCTCTCTCTCTCTCTCTCTCTCTCTCTCTCTCTCTCTCTCCTCTCCTCTCACTCAAAACTCCCATCCATCTCCCAAAATCTTCAAGAATCAACCTCCCTCAAGCCTTCCATTCGCTTTCTTGAGCTCGGAGATCCTTGGGTCGAGCTTAAATCGAAGTTTCGAAGTTCAAAAGGTTAGGGCTCATTCAAAAATGCTTGAATCTAGGCCATTGTTGCGAGGTAGGGACTTCTTTACCTCTTTTATATGTTTATTCGTGCCTTGGGTTGTTAGATTTTGATTGTTGAGCATGCCTTGAAAATCTGCTGAAATCGCTACCCGAAGCCCTGTGATATCGATACAAATCAAGCGCTGCATCGATACCATAAGCTTATCTTTCTGGACAGAGTGTATTGTATCGATACGGATTTCGTGTGTATCAATACCAGGAGCTTAACTCCAATTTTGCACCTATTGCTTCTCCGTCGATTGTTTTGACTTTCAATCACTTCTAAACCCTTTTAGACACTTCCTAATCTATCTCAAGCATGTCTATTTGACTTTCTATGATGGCTTGATGCATTCCTTGGTCCGTTGGCCTTCCGTTACAAGAACCGGATAAGAATTAACTTGGTTAAATGTTGTTAATGTACTTTTATAGATTGTTGGTATTTGTGATCGTTCATGGTGCGTGTGTGGTGACATTGGCATATCGTAGGATGTTCTATCTAAGAATGTGTTCATGGATTAGTTCTAGTTTGCGTGTTGTATGAGAAAATAGTTGATTTCAGGTCGAAAGTGGGGATAGGAAGTCCCGTAACTCAAGTGGTGGTATTACGGAGACTTCGAGGGTTTCGTAACGGAAGTGGTGGTAATACGGTAGCCCGAGTCGTTAGGGATCACCGTGACGCAAGTGGTGGTAACACGGTAATCCTTATGGTGTTATACGGTAACACAAGTGGTGGAAATACCGATGGTGAAGTTTTTGGGTTAGCTAGTTGAGTTGGGATTATTTGAGGGGTTTGTGTCATATAATTTTGATAAGGGCTCATTTACAAAATTGATTGACTATTATTGTCTTCCGAGCTGTATTTCCTTATCCTTTCTTGTTGCACTTGTCACCATATTTTCATATAAGATTGGTAAAGATATTCCTACTTGGCTAGTGTAGCTCAACAAAATCCTTCTTTTCAGGTTCTAATGCCGGGCAATAGACTGCATGCTATGGTGTGCTTGGACATGAAGGCTTTTGGAAACTAACCTTGTTTTAGTTACTTAATCATCTTTTGTAATTAATTCACTTTTGGTAAAGATGAGGTTGTAACTAATTATTCTTAAATTTCTTTTGACTATAGAGATTGTAATATTCTAACAGATTCGTACTTGTAATTAGGTTGATTTGGGCTGTGGTGCCAGAGTTGGATAATTTTAACTTTTGGAGACTTGCTTGTAAAGTGAAACAGTTGAGAACTCTTTGGGGTATTATTTATGCTATGCGAGGATCTTTTATCAAATGAATTATTTATTTATGTTGAAAATCGAGGATGTGACATTACATCATAAAAAGAAATAGAGTTAAGGTTCTATTACAATCCCAAAACATGTTTTATCAAATGTCCACGAGTCTTTTTTACCACTTCTTTCAAAAATATGCACTTGAATGCATGCACTACGCTCCATGCTACTGTTTCGGGTTCACACCTGAAAAATAATAGGTTGAGCTACACTAGCCCAGTAGAGAAATCTACACAACCATTATATGCAAATGGGATGACAGGTAGAATGAATAATAGAAGCAAGATACGGTATCTCAAGGGCAAACAAAACACGACTAGTAATTGTCCCAACGTCGACGACATAAATGAAGTACCATGACTACATACCAAGGCTATAGGCTAACCACAGCATCCTATTCCGAATACTCTATCCGCTCCTTGACTTTACTTTAGTCATAACGACACACGTTTAAAGAAAAGGACCAGTTAATACATGACTCTATAGTGTTGTTTCAACAACCAATCATTTCTCTTGTACATTCATCAAACAAACCCTTATGTTTACTCATATACATCACCGTTACAATTCCACATCACACGTCATAAGCGAGTGCTCTTTTCCGGGCCATTTATGGAGTCCTACTACTCCCTACAAGTACCTCCCTCACTAAAGGAACTAAATCGCATCACATAGTATAGGTCATCGTACCATAATTCCTCCAATAAACCTCACAACTCAGCCACTCATCTCAGTCACATATAATGAATTCACAACGAAGACTTATTCACATAGAAGTAGTACGGATAATTTCATCTCAATCAACTCACTATCATTACGTTATTAGTTTTCTCATCACCATACAAGCACTCACATATGAAGGGATATTCCCTCACAACGATTCATAGATTTCCATCCTGCAACCCATGAAACCGTACAGGTCACGCAAGAGATGTACCGCATATCAATCATAAGAAGAATGTCTCATGTATCCACGCTTAGGGTTGTTCAACTCAAAGGAGTGTTCTACACATTCGTTTTTCACATCACATGTCAACACATACAACCTTCGCCCACCTATATCCCTTATGTTCTCTAAACCTTCATTTCGGTGTCAAAGGACTCATACGGAATCCAACGACCACTACAAAGCCTTAAGTATACTACTGGCCTTGTAAAACCATTCAATTAAGTACTCAGGAGAACCTAAGAACATCCATGTCTCACCCAAACGATTTTAAGGAAAAGGATTTCCTAACATATACGAACATATCTATCATATTTTGGCTACCAAACCCAATAGGTTAAGAATTTGGAGATGAGACCATTGCCATTGGAAAGTAGATTTCCGGTACATGAATTTCGATATAAAATTTGCCCAAAACGGAGTTCAAATGAAAAAGTTATGCTGGTTCGAAGTTTTGCCAAAAATGTAGAATTTTCATTTCCTACCGGTAGGACACAATCTCCTACCATCTCCTACAGGTAGAAGACCAGAATTTCACCAAAATACACTACTGGGCAGCATTTCTACCTGTAGGGTCCAAACTCCTTCCGGTAGGACCTGGGTTTTCAGTGCACGACTTTCAGATTTCACTAGCACAATTCCAACAACGAAACCAACAATCTAGGGCACAATTCAAACACCAAATCAACACATAAACATATAATAGAAGTGAGAAATCCCTACCTCGAAGTCGAAGAACGAAACCTAAGCTCAATCAAGCAAGCCCTAGCTCCGAAAACCTTGAATCAACTGAATACTCCTCTTCGAGCTCAAACCCATGAATTTCCAAGCTCTAGAACACTCGACACGAAAACCTTACGGTGGATCGAGGTGGGTTCAAAGTATTTTGGGGTGTTGGAGTGAGAGAGTTTGAAAGAGAGAGAGAGAGAGAGAGAGAGAGAGCGAGAGAGAGAGAGAGAGAGAGAGAGAGAGAGAGGATTGAGGGATTTTTCTATCCTCTACACCCTCACACACATTTATATACTAGGCCACACACCAACCACACTTGCACTCCCTGCACTTTCAACCCTATCACATTGACCCCAAATCAAATAATTTCAATAAATTTCACATTTATTCAATATTCTAACATTAATAAAACCTTTAAATGATTTTTCGAAAATACAAGTCTCTACAGTGAGGGGGTATTACTATTCAAAGAGAAGAGTGGTTGGGTGTGTTACCCTACCAGTGGAAGTGGAGCAGTACCTTCCACTTTACATTAAAAAGTTAAGTTTGCAGTAGACAGAAGGGTTGTGACCATTCCAGGAGACTCATCAATCCGAACTCATTCCGATACACCTTTGCAAGAAGTAGGGGCCGAGAAAACCTTTCTTACTGAGTTCAGTCTTGAGGAAGCGACTGCCATACAATCCTTGATGGTTAAGAAATTTTTTTACATAAGTACCCCGACCATACAAATGATGAAGAAGTAGAACTACTTTCCTGGATTGGGTTTAGGCAAAAGATCACAAGGGATCCCACACATGGTTAATTTCCCGCACAATCAATACGCCTTTGGTCTTGGCTACACCCCGACAGAGGCCGAGTTAGAAAAGAAGAAGCAAGAAAACATGGAAAAGGCAAGGGCAAAAGGAAGCATAATCAAGGAAAAGGCATTTGTGGTCCCAAAAAGCTCAATGGTTGGTTTGTAAGAGAAGGCGATGACTTCCCATTTTGTGGCTTCGCAGAAACATGGGAGGATCCAACCACCAAGCAAAGGTATCCTAGGATGCAAATATTCTTCAATCAAGAATGGACTGATAGTGACATAGAAGAAGAATCAACAAACTCATAGCTCGTCCCCGAAGACTGGACCGAGCTGCTAGCAAGATTTAACCTAAAGATTCTGTTTGGCAAAGAGGGTGAAGAAGAGTATAAAACTGTGAAAGGCAAGGAAAAAGGAGCAAACCCCGAGATGCTACAATAATTGCAAAATCATAGCTAAAACATTAAACATTACTTTTGTTTCCTAAATCAAGCTAGGACATGTTTTGGGCCCCTGTTTGGGCATTTTCTATGACTAAACGAATTCCTGTTTTATCTCTCTAATTTATGCTTATTGAAAGGTTTGAATCTCGAATTACATTTGCCAATACACTACAGTCTCTTTGCCAAAAGGGGGGGGGGGGGGGGGGGGGGGGGGGTGGGGGGTTTGGGTTTTGAGAATCAAATTCTTTATGTTGTTAACGAGAAGGAAAGAAAGGATGAGCCTTGATCCTTGATTGCTTAGAACTAGGTTTTTGTCAAAACTTAGAAAGATGACGCTATCTCTGCAAGAACATTTAGGGTTAGCTTGCTGTCATGAAAGTATAGACACATAGGAGATTCGAAAAAAATATCTCTACCAAATTCCTCTCCAAAACATAGAAACCCTCTTGTGAGAAATGCTTGTTGGGTAATTCAAGAAACCCAAGCAAAAGTAAGAGCAAAGGCCTGCTATGGCAAGAAACTGCAAAAAGCACAACTTAGGCAAAAGTTAAGGCATGCAAAGAAAAGCTCGCTAGGGACTCAACCTCCATTAGGTAACCTAGGCAAAATCTTGAGCATGTGAGAAGAAAAACCAAGAGTGATAACCCAACATCAAAGATGGTGGTTCTTGGAATTACATAAAAGGCCTGATTCCCTGATTGGGATACGTAGGCAATCTCACTTTGAGATGCGGCCCAAACATTTGGAGAGAAGGAAAAACTTCAAGAGATTTGTACTCAATGATAGACACAGCTAACCCTGCATATTGAGCTCGCAAAAGATGAGCTTAATCATTTTTCAAAGAATTGACAAAAACCAAAAGTCACAAGAGTCATTGCTCGTCCCCTTTGATTCAAAGGTCATCGATATAAAGGATAAGATATCTCAGAGATCCTAAACCATGACAAAGAGACTATGGCAATGGCAAAAGCAAATGAAAGGAGTGAATCGGATTCAAGCATAAGGAGAATGCCACTTGGCTAAAATGAAAAAGTCCAGCTTCTTTAGGAAATGGAAATAGCGGTAGAAGAATGGAATCCTTAGCCGAGGGATCCATTCCTCGGTCAATGTTTTGATTTACCAACCCAAAGAACAGTTTTTCTGCAAAACTATTTACTCATTCAAAAGATAGCAAAAACCTGTTCAAAACAGTTTTAAACCATGCTCTAGAGCTATTGCATAATCTCGAAGCATCTCGGGGACAAAACATGAGTTTAAGTCACAAACTCGCCAAACATGCTGAGGTTACTTCATAAAAATACATATCCTTGTCTATTTTAGGACTAATAATATAGGTACAAAAGGAAAAGCAAGCTATTGCCCACGACCCCTCTTGAATACAGGTCGAGAATAAGAAGGACGAAAGCACTTAGGAATTGGGACACTAATCCTCTGTCCATCACCTCCATCATCAACTCCAGCACCTCCATCGTCAACTCCATCCCTCACTGACACTAACGCTCTAAGCAGCAGACACCGTCAGCATCCGCTCCGCTTCAAGCTGCAAAGTACGGAATATAGACATTCAGGTTCATACCACAATATTGAATGGTAAAAGAGTTTATCAAAGGAATACGTACCTCAGCTATCCGGCTGCGTTGCCTCCGGACCAAGGCCTCTGCACTCTGAAATGCACGCAACCATTCCTGAACAATGTCAGCAGGCACCTGTAGAGGAAATTATGGTGTTCATAACAAAGCATACCACGGGAAATCCAAAGCAACTGAAAATCCACGATATTACCTGTTGAACTCCAGTAGGAAGCGTCAAACGCTCCTCTTCTCCGTTGGCATTATGGAAAGAGACGAAGCTAGGGGCCCGTGGCCAAACAAGAGGAGCAGCAATGGCAGTGGTGTAGGCGAGGCTAGCAAGGCTAAACGGAAAGCCGAGTAATCTCCCGCCTGGAGAAAATTCGTAGCTGGCTGTCTCTCGAAAGCAAGCAACAAGCCTTCCCCTGTCAAAAGATGAGTCGACCTCATACCAGCTGGAGGAGGAAGAGAAACAAGTTGCAACACCTCCGAGCGCGGGAAGTACTGGGTCACCACTCTCTACCCAAGGTACCAAGCCCTCGAGAAAGGCCCTTCCAAGAGAAAGTGCTGGCTATCCAAAGCCCGGGCCGAGGTCAACTCCTGAGGAGCATTATCAAGCAAAGTATCCCAGGGATCAAAACGTACCTATTATAGGCATGATGACATAAGTGTAACGAAGTGGAAGGATAACACAAGGATGAAAGGATAAAATGTGTCATACCTGATCCACCGTCAAACGGTCCAAAACTCGCCTCCAAGCCAGCAAGTCCATAGCAGGCGATCGTGTCCTATGAACTCCTTTCAGCAAGCGGGCTGTCCATGGAACAAACCTAGGCTCTCCATACCTAGTTAGGGGAGGAAACTACAACAGGTGCTCAAAAGCCCACAACTGCAGACAAAATTAAAGGATAAGCATAGAATGCAGAAATTAAAGTGGTAATGACAAAGAAAGCTGAAACATATACCTCAAGAACGCGGTGGTGCCCACCCAGCGACAGACTAACTCTCCAGGAACAAGCAATGAGTTGTCCGTACAACATAGCCAAAGCAGGAGTCCCCCAGTCGAACTCCGCTATGGTCTCCAGGTTCACCAAAGCAGCTAGAAACTGAACATGCGCCGAGTTCTCTTTGTTGCAAACAAGGTCTGTCTAAGGAGGTAAAAGAGGAAGGCTCGAACCAGTTGAGAAATAGATACCTCTTCCAGAATGCCTTCCAGATCATACTGTGCCCGAAGCCATGAGTAGGTAACATGACCGCTCTGTAATACATCAGGGGTCTTCCCCAAGAGATAATCGAAGGCACCCTCACGCTCATGAATTCGTGGGTCAAGTGGAAGAGGATCACCGCCAACTCTCAGACCCGTGAGCAGTGCAAAATCACCTGGAGTAATCGTCATCTCTCCGGCCTCCAGAACGTGGAAATTATTTGTGGTATCCCACCACCATTCCACCAACGTCGTGGTCAATCCTAACTCCGCCTTCAGAAGGTGAAAGCCAAGTATTAAGAGCTCAAAGCCGGCCAATGCAACTGCATCCTTAGCACCCTGTGGAAGCCTTTCGTACCACTCATAAACTTGGGGACAGCTTCCCCATATGCGCAGTTTCTCGTTTGCCTGGCAAAATACAAAAGAAGATCAATACGCCTATACAGGGGGTAATTTTTGAAACTCAATTTCGTTTTCAAATATCAAATCATTGCTTCATAAATTCTCATACAAACAATATCATTGGCAGGAGAAAATTTACCTTTGTGTTGATGAAACCAAAGTGCTGCTCCAGCTCTCTGTGTAGAACCTCAGTGGAGTATCGCTAAGAGGAGGGCAATACCGCAATGAACCGCCATGCCCGATCACGTGAACCTGAGGGACATACGTGGTGGCGTCAAACGGTGGCAAAGAATCATTGCCCATATCAGAAGGAGTCTTAAACTCTGTCTCGGAGGATTGGGTTGCGAAGAACTCCATCCGACAGTGGGTGTTCGGTAGCTCGAGCGAAGAACGCGAGTACTTGAAACCCCACCAAGAATCATGGCCTCAACAACCAGAGCCTTGCTTGAATCTCTTGGTGAAACAGTAGAAGATGAAGGAGCATCGGTAGTGTTGTCGACCGGAGGTAGAGGTGACGAAGACATGAGGGCCTAGAAAAACGACGATTGGAACGATGGTGGTCAGAAGAACGACGGCGGCGAGAGAACAACAACAGTCGGAGAATGGGGACGGAACGGTCTCAGACGAAGAAAGAGAGGAGAAATCAAATGACCCGTGAAATCGATCAAACTTAACTTAAATCGATTTTCAGACTTTTGAAGTTCTCACGGCCGAGACATCGATTATTTGGCCGAGACATCAATTCTTTGGCTGCGGAATCAATTTCCTTGCCCCCTAATCAATCTCCCACAGCAGCATCAGATCTTTCTTAGTACACCAATTCAATCCCTTATGGAGTTCCGGGGTCATAACCAACGAAGGCAATGATTGAATCAGCCTTGGGGGCATGCCTGAGCATAAAGAAGCTCTCTCCGCGCAACAGCATGCTCACGACTCCTGTCAAAACTAAGCTCATGCTCCATGCCCGCCTACAACAATCAAGGTACTCAACTATTCCTGTAAGCTGCTCTAAAGCTCACCCAACAGCCACATGCTCATTATCCCAAAAGTTCCACCACTCCAGTGGCTCTATATTCAGCAGCTTTAAGCTCACTCAACAACTCTAAGCTAATCATCCCAGTAGCTCTACGCCTGTTTAGCAGCCTCGCCCTCACCATCAAACTACTTTTCAACATCACTTAGCAGCACTACGCCCGTACCTAGTCAGTAGTTCTGTGTCCACTCTCCGCCCGTGTTCATTTCACTTAGTAGCTCTATGCTCATCATCCCTGCAGCTCTATGCTTGCTCCATACATACCACTTCAAGCTCCATGATCACTACCATCAAGTTATTCAGTGGCTCTATGCCCATGTTCACCACCCCAGCGGCTCTACGCCTGTATTCAACCATCTCAGCGGCTCTACGCCCGTGCTCACTGTCTCAGTGGTTCTACACCTGTCTTAGCGGCACTACACCCATGGTCACTATTGCTCAACAACTCCAAGCTCAGCGGCTCTATGCCCGTACTCACCATCAGCAGCTCTATGCTCACTCAGCGGCTGGCCCATATTCACCATCTCAATGGCTCTACTCCGACAAACTCAGAGGCTCTAAGCCCACTATCTCAACTGGCTCTAAGCAGTAAGAATTCTCAACGGGCTCCACGCCTCAATCAGCAAGATATCATCTGTTCTCAAGCTCTACACTTGAATGCTCAAAATCTAACATTTTGAATGCTCAAAGCTCTTCGAATGCCCAACCACTGTGTACTGGATGGTCAAGTTCTACACTTGAATGCTCAAGCTCTACGCTTGAATGCCCAACCATTGCGTACTGGATGCTCAAAGCTTGTACTTTGAATGCTTGGATTCTGCCATGTGAATGCTTAAACTCTACGCTCTGAATGCTCAAGTCCAGAACTTGAAAGAAGCTCTACCCTTAAATCAAACACACAAGCATGGGCCCGTGCATATAAGCATCAATTGCATCACCATTATCACATCAAGTCTGCATCACCATATCTATTCACATCTAACCATCATCATCATACACATGTTCTGCATATGTCTCACTCATGAAACAGGTCAATCTTGCAATCAACTGGCTCTACGCCTTGGTTTTATTGATCGGTCCAGCGCCTCGATCCTTTGGCTCTACACCAAAATTTATGATGGGAAAGCTCCGTGCACAGACCTTCAGAATGCAACCGACTCTACGCCTCGGTTCATCTCAAAGCTCTATGTTTTGACTTCTCAGGCTTTCGCCTTATGATCAATACCAGCTCCGCGTCTCGGTTCAATCAAGCTCAAAGCTCCAACCCTTCAGGCTCTTGTCTCATGATTGCAACCGGCTCCACGCCTCGGTTCCCTCATCTCAACACTCTGTGCTCCAGTTATTGGCCTCGTGCCCCCCATATCTCAAAAACTAGTGTCCAATTCATCCCCAGCAGATGGTTTGGATTTCACCCGATTACATCTATTCCATCAAGCTCATTCGCAAGGATAAGCTACTCTACCGAGCTCCCCTCAGTCAAAGTAAGGATGATCATGAAAAGCAAATGACTCACCCGATGTGTATTGATCTACCCCAAAATACTAAGGACCTCCACAAAAAAATTCCCCGGCAGTTTTTTTTGGTTAAAAAATTCCCTGGCAGTT
This sequence comes from Rhododendron mucronatum var. ripense, assembly GCA_019656295.1. NCBI lineage: Eukaryota > Viridiplantae > Streptophyta > Magnoliopsida > Ericales > Ericaceae > Rhododendron > Rhododendron mucronatum. The sequence goes on from BPLT01000002.1 coordinate 2,848,175, forward strand.
CTGCACACCTACAACTATTCTTCGTCAAAAATCTTGGCATTGCCCAGGTACGTCACTTTTTGGCTTTCTAAGCCCGAAGGTACGTCTTTTGTTTCTAACCCTCCAAACTTTTTATTTTTCTTTATTGCCTCTGAACTACGGTTGGTCAAATTTCTCCTGTGGAGTACGTAGGCAGCATCCCGGCCCGACCATAACTAAAATCTTTTTTTAAAAACCCTTTGGAATAGTGGTTGGACCAAATTGAGTTGCTTTTACTGCTTTGACTCTTACTTAAACGTGTCTCACGATGTGTCTAATTCAGTCAAAGAGGGGCATCTGTAGACACCCCAATTTGGCCTAACAATTATTTCAAGTTCCACCTTGGGGACCATCCCGATGATGATATGGATACAGTGATTGCTAATTGACTTCTTGTAAACCTTAGGACTTATGGTGAGAACTTCTTGCCACTTAGAGGACCCAATCCAGAATCAAATGGCCTTTCAAACAAAAATATAGTATTCTAAGAAAATCTATCTTTCAGCCGTAACATTGATCTCTCGACCTCAACATCATTTCTTCACCCGTGAAACTTCTTGCTTCAAAATCTCCTTGAGATTGATCTTTCAGCCACCAGGTCTATCCCTCGGCTGCTTAATCGTTCATTCGACAGCAAGATCCTTTAATCGGCTACCAGATCATCGATTTTCCAAATTCTGGAATGTTCTGTCATATGTTTGATCCGATCATCAAAACCCTAGCAGCCAAATCCCGATGTGTTCGGGCTACGCTAGAAGATTACCAGGAGGAGTTCGTGTTGCCTTATAACTCCAATTCAATCGTTCAATTTTGATTGGTTGAGGTGTGACATCCCTATGCCTATATAAAGGAGCCCTTGGGTTCCGAAATTAATATACCAACACACCCTCTCAAGCCACGAAACTCTGTCAATATACACTCTCAAATCCCCTTTGCAAAAGCCCCAATCTTTCGAAGGTAGCCGCTAATCCGACGATCAAACGCCGAAGTCCAAACCCTAACCCTAGGGTTTTTTGAGAAGCAATCAGTCAATCCCATTCAATCCAAAGCAATCAAGCCACTGAGGGATCAAGGTGGTGAGGCCCAGGGGCCTCTGGTTCAATTTATTTTCCGTTTTCATGCTTAAACATAGGTTTCTGATCCTCGATCTGTTAGTTGTTTAGTCTGGTATGAGGAAGAACATCGGCTGGATCTTCGATCCATCGGCTGGTACATCAAACCCGGAGGATCCCTCGGCCGTGACATCAATTCATTGGCCGTAGGATCCATCTCCCTGGGACAGCCTGTTTTATTCATCTTCTTCTGATGCATGTTTCAATTACAGTCTTGGCTCACCATTAACTATTTAAAGGCTAATTAATCAGTTTATGTGTAGAAATTAAATAGTGCATGTAATAATCTTATGTTGAACAACTATGGGCCAGTCTTATGACTGGGCAAAGAGGGGTGCCTAACACCTTCCCCTCATTGTACCTTTGGCTCCCGTACCCAGAATCTCTATCTATTTTTCCTTGTATTTATACACTAGGTGTCGACTCAATTTTGATGATAATCATTATCGTGTGGCAATGTTCCTAGCCATGGGAACATCCACGATCTTGGTTTATGAAGAAAACAACCAATTAAATAGCAACGATCAATCTGTATGGCGATGCCCCGCTTCTGGAGGTGTCTATACGATACAAGATAGGAATCCTAGGGCAAAAGGAATGCTTAGGTAGCAAGCATCTATGAATCTACAAATACAAGGTAAACCTAGAGGTAAAAGGTACGGAATTCGTTGCATTCAAATTGTTCTCCTACTGATAATTAAGGTTTTTTGGCTAGTATGTGATACTAACTTAGGCATTGAAGGGCCTTTGCTACGAGAAGCAAAGGTGCGCTCTCCCCTTGTCTGTTTTGTATATTAGGGTTCCGATGACGAACTAGGGTTCCGGTGAAGAGGCACAAGTAAGCCATTGCAATCTACTGTTGTTCTAAGCACCAATTGTTTTCATCCCCCTACAAAAAGAAGAATCACAAACATTTTTCACAAAATGCCTAAGTAAAGACCAATCTCTGGATTGGGCGAGAGGGGTGCCATAAAACCCTTCCGCTCTCGTAACCTGGCTCCCGAACCCAAATATGGTTTTGATGGATTGGTGCTTTCAATTTTTCTCATCAAATAGCGCGGCAGGTGCTTCGAAATTCGGTTCCTTGGGTGTCAAACCATCAAAACCCAAGTGGCGACTCTCTAAATTATGAGTTCTCGCCCCGCCTAGTGCTCCCTCTACCAGGGATTAAAAAAGAACGGGAATCCTTTTTTTAAGGGCACGTTTCCCAGAGATGGCCATGCAAGCCGAACACTGTTTCCAGAGACGAGCGCCACAGCTTCGAGCGCTCGCACGAGATCTCGGGGAGGGCGGATACCGACCAAGGTGGCACCTCGGATCGGCAGCAGAAGGAATGATACAGGTAATTCCCATGACCATCTCGCTGGGTCCCATGACCACCGAGATGATCGCTACGAAACCAGGTCTGGAGACCAGTGAAATGAAGACCGTGGGAAAGGAGTGGCAACCCATTGTCGGCAACATTACCAACAGCGCTCTCCTGGGCATTCAGCACCCCATACCCAACAGCGTTCGCCAGGGCATTCTGCCCCTAATTCTCAATGGCAATCACCGAGGCTTTCCGCAGGGTCGTCTCAAGCACAAATGGAGGACAGCCAGAGGCTGCTCCCAGAGGAAAGGCGTGAAGTCACCAGCGGCGGCCGAGCCTTGAATGTAGTGAATACTAGAACTGGCGAGAGAACCACCTACTAGGTGTCCCAACAGCAGGTGGATCCCCAAGGCAGGAAAAATTAAAAGTGGCATTAGGATCCAAGAGATGGTACTCACTTGAGCCGAGTGTCGGCGGTCAGAGACCCCAAATTCTGCTCTCCGAAAAGCGTTCAAGGGATGGTGTTCCCGAGATGTATGTTTCACCTTCGGCAGTAATAATGCCGAACCTACCCGCCACGGCTGTAACCTCAGCCGAGAAGACAGGTCCCCTTTCTCCAAGGCCATAACAAAAGAGGTTCCCCCTTCCAATTTCAAGGTCCCGAAGTTAAACACTTACAATCCTAAGTCGGATCTCTGACCCATGTGCATCAGTTCAGGTCAATGGCTGCACTCTGCGGACTTAGTGAGGCAATGATGTGCCAAACTTTCTCCTTGAGCATGTCGGACGCTGCCATGTTGTGGTACACCGAGCTTAAACCGGGATCCATTCACAGTTTTGGGGAATTGGAGCATTCGTTCATGGCCCGATTTGTAGTGAGTAATCAGTGGCCGAAGACAATTGAAATGCTGACAGACTTGCGACAGAAGGACGGCGAATCCTTGAAGGATTACTCTGAATGATACTACAACGTCTATAACTTGGTGGAAAATTGTGACCAAAAGACTGCTGCTACGTCTTTTAAGTGTGGTATGGATAGGTCCTCAGATCTTTCCAAAGAGTTGATGCTCCGTCCGCCAAGAGACATGCCAGATCTGATGCAAACCGTTGCCCGTTATATCGAACTTGAGGAATATACCGGGGGCTCCGGTGTTGCTGAGGTTGCCGACCCAACCAAATCATTTGCAAAGGAGGTGAAGAAGCAAGTCAACTTCGTTGCCAAGAGGGAGGGCACTGGAGTTGGTGGAAATAAGGGGCGGCAAAACACGGGACCGACCTCCTAGCGATGGACGAGACCACCTTGCCATCACCACCTATTTTAGAAAACCCATTTTTCGATTGCTCAGAGAATGCAGACGGATGCCTGGGTCCACTGGCCAGCAGGAGTAGCGAAAAAGTTGGGGACCACTGATCGGCGCGAGCTGAACCAACGGTTATACTGTTCATTTCACAATGAACAAGGCCATTATACGATGGCATGCCAGCCATTTAAACTTTATCTCAAGGAGCTTGTCTAGCAAAGAGGATGAATCGGTGGATCGATTGGACTAAGTTGCCGGACACAGGGGTCCAGCCAAGGGCCTGGGTTCTGGATGGCGTGGTACTGTAGACACCCCAATTTGGCCTAACAATTATTTCACGTCCCACCTTGGGGACCATCCCGATGATGATATGGATATAGTGATTGTTGATTGACTTCTTGTAAACCTTAGGACTTATGGTGAGAACTTCTAGTCACTTAGAGGACCTAATCCAGAACCAAATAGCCTTTCAGACAGAAACACAATATTCTAGGAAAATCTATCTTTCGGCCGTAACATTGATCTCACGGCCTCATCATCATTTCTTCACCCGTGAAACTTGTTGATTCAAAATCTCCTTGAGAGATTGATCTTTTAGCTGCCAGGTCTATCCTTCGGCCGCTTAATCGTTCATTCGACTGCAAGATCCTTCAACCGACCGCCAGATCGTCTATTTTTTAGATTCTATTTTGTCATACGTTTGATCTGATCATCAAAACCCTAGCAGCCAAGTCCCGATACGTTCGGGCTACATTAGAGGATTACCATGAGGAGTTTGTGTTGCCTTATAACTCCAATTCAATCGTTCAATTTTGATTGGTTGATGTGTGTCATCCCTATGCCTATGTAATGGGGCCCTTGGGTTCCAAAATTAATATACCAACACACCCTCTCAAGCCATGAAACTCTGTCAATATACACTCTCAAATCCCTTCTGCAAAAACCCCAATCTTCCGAAGGCAACCGCTAATCTGACGATCAAACCCCGAAGTTCAAACCCTAACCCTAGTGTTTTGAGAAGCAATCAGTCAATCCCATTCAATCCAAAGTAATCTAGCCACTCAAGGATCAAGGTGGTGAGACCTAGGGGCCTCTGGTTCAATTTATTTTCCATTTTCATGCTTAATCACAGCTTTCTTATCTTCTGTTAGTCGTACAGTCTGGTGTGAGGAAGAACATCGGCTGGGTCTTCGATCCATCGGCAGGTATATCAAACCAGGAGGATCTCTCGACCGTGACATCCATTCACTGGCCACGAGATCCGTCTTCCTGGGACAGTTTGTTTTATCTGCTTTCTGATGCATGTTTTGCTTATCGTACTGGCTCACCATTAACTGTTTAAAGGCTAATAAATAGACTATGTGTTGGAATTAAATAGTGCATGTATTAATCTTATGTCAAACAACTATGGGCCAGTCTCATGACTGGGCAGAGAGGGGTGCCTAACACCTGCCCCTCATTGTACCTTTGGCTTCCGTGTCCAAAATCTCTATTTATTTTTCTTAGTTTTTATAAACTAGGTGGCGACTCTGTTTTAATGATAACCACTATCGTGTGGCGATGTTCCTAGCCATGGGAATATCCCCGATTTTGGTTTATGAAGCATACAATCAAACAAAGAAGCAACGATCAATCTGTAAGGCGATGCCCCTCTTTCGGGAGGTGTCTACAGTTTTTGGCAACTCTGCTGGGGACTTGAGAGCCATAATCATAAAGTTCAACATAAGACTAATTCATGCTTTATTTAATTCATTTATCGTATGCATCGACTGGGCAACCTCGTTGAGTTCACCTAATACCCTAGCATGTCACGGGCTATGTTAAGGGTTCCAACAAACTCTACAGTCACATGTACCTAGTGGTATATCAAAAAGGAAATCACTCGATTGCCACCTATAATGGGCTGGCGAAAGGATTGGTGCCCTTTGACAATAGAGCACCCTTGAGACTACCCAAACCTTACATGTGTTAGAAAGCCATAAAACTTATCAAACTAAGGCAGAAACCTACTTGCATTTGTTTGGAAAAATTCTTCCTCACATCCATTGTATATATATGTATGCTGTAAAGTTTTCTTTTGCAGGTTAAACCTTAGGGGCCTCTTAAGATCGAATGAAAGTGGGTAAGCTAAACCAATCTAACTAAAGCAAAATTTTTCAGAAAAAATGGCTGCATCACTATTCATGTTTGATTTGCACTTTCAATCTGTCACCAAGCTATCTAGGCCACTCCATCCTGCTGCCAAGATTTTCGACCCATCCAAATAGATCACTCTGGTGGATCAACCAAAGCCTATGGTAATTATCACTGAAGACGATCATGTCATGTTCGCAAGAACAATCGATGATGAAGAGATAGAAGACATAATCGAAGAAGAAGGGTTTCGCAAGGTTCCAATCTATTTCTACGACCCTTATGCACCCACCGATGACTATTGGCCAATAGACGAAGTCGACAACTTCGAAGCCGAAGACGCAACGGAAGAAGAGCCTGTTGACAATGATCCACTAGACGAGACATCACTGAACCTACTCTTTTGATGATGGGGTCACCGACAATGAAATAAGGGTAATCCACCCCATCACGGATAGCTTTGGTAATTGGTGGGGATTTGTTGGCACACAAAGAGTCGACAACAGCGACGAAGCAAAAATTGAAGCTCAACTGGATGAAATAACGGCAATAGCAAATCAAATGGCACTTTAAGACTTGCAGGGTGACAGTGATGAAAGTGCGAATCAAGATGATAGTGAAGTGTTGATGATCAACGTTGGTGAAGAAAAAGACTGCTCTGAGCTGATTGTTGATGCTAGAAAAGGGGCTTACCCTAACTGGACCGTGGAACACACTTTAAATTACAAAATGAAAAATGCTGATTCTGATCTTAATTTTGATTCCGATTCCGACTCCAAGTCAACTCAATCCGAATCTAGCTTTTCATCTTTTCAAACCACTGAGTCTAGTGAGGAAAACCTGGTCAAAACACCAAGGCTTGACATCTATTTTAAATTCGACTCTGAAATATCTTTTGACAATTTTAGCAATGAGAAGGAAGATTTAGAGTATTTCACCTTGCCTATGATTAACTGTGTGGATTCTGACAATCCAAACTTTGAGGAATAAATTCCAAAAGAAATTCTAGACAACATCGAGAGAGAAGAAGAGAGGCACGCCAACCATTTTTTGAGGAAATAATCACAGCAAACATAGGCTTTGAAAACAAGCCCAAACTGGTTAAAATTGGTACAACACTATCTTCTCAAGAAAGTGAAACTAATCTTTTTGCTAAAGGAATGCAAAGATGTTTTTGCCTGGTCTTACGAGGACATGCCTGGAATAGATCTTGAAATTGTTCAGCACAAAATTCCCCTCCATCCTGATGCAAAACCTGTTAAAAAAAAGCTGAGACATATGCGCCCTGATTGGGTCCTAAAGATAAAAGAAGGAGTCACTAAACAAATCAACGCCGGTTTTGTAATGCCCCGAATTTTGGGAACGTTAAATAGACATTTTTTTTTATTGAAAATCTAAATAGAATCTGGCTCATTATTACAATAATTCTCACAAGGTACGTTTATTCAACAACGGAGGGGAACTAGGGTTCTAATCTACTGCTCCTCCATCCTGACCAGCTCCTCGGCTTCGAAAGCCTCTAAGGTGTAGAGTTCACCCTGCTCATCTACAAGGTCTAACACATTATACCGGCGTCGCCCCCAGTATAATATGTCAGGTTTATAGTAACACCTTGAGCTACAAGGCTTAGCACAATAATCCCATACCCGCTAACCCATAAATTTACAAATAGTAGGTCATTGAAATAATATACCACTCATGTATTTCAAATAGCACATGTATATTCAATAAAGCACTTAATAATGACACATCCACATTTGTTATTCAACTAATGTTGGTGTCTATGATATCGGTGTTTCTCCTACGCGACTCATCGTAAACCGTGTCACCATTTTCACTTTTTCTTTTTCCAAATCAACATTTCCAAAATCATTTTTAACACACCCAACCTCGGTTTCACTGCTCCGGGTTTCCAGGTATCCTCACAATGGTTCCGCCGTTCCAGGTTCCGATTGGCATACAAAAATATGGAATTTGGCATTGGCTCCTCTCCATGGATAACCAATCCACAATTCAAAACCCTTGGTTCCGCCGTTTCGGGTTCCTGAGTATCCCACAATGGTTCCGCCGATCCGAGTTCCCATTTGGGTTTTCAAAAATCATTAAAAGAATTACATTGGCTCCTCTCCGCGGATAACCAAACCACAATTCATCCTTCGATTTCACCATTCCGGGTTCCCGAGTATACTACAATGGTTCCACCGCTCCAGGTTCCCATTGGATTTTTGAAAAACACACACACACGCACCACACAATGGGCAAGTCCGGCCACGTTGCTGTTTCAAAACCACACCTTGTCTTTAACACACCCTAGGTGTCATGTTTCTATTTTCTCAATTTCTGTGTCTCGTTACATGCATGGACTCCACGGTAGGACTTTTCACGTACGTACACATAAATCATTCATTGTAATCTTGAAACTAAACTAGCAAGATCATCCAACTCTATATTACTTATCATGCTCATATTATCACGTAGTCATGCTCAAACATTTAGCACATAATATAAAGCATAGTGTCACATGGACGGACACCTTTGGAGTGGAAACCACTTATGGTTTATCACACATCAAATAAGTAATCATGTATACATGCTCATAACCTTCCTAAGATCAAAATACGAATACTTTTAATCAAGTTTATACTTTCAAAATCCTAAGATCACGTAACTGCTTCCCGTTGTCAGTAATGATGGCGAAGGGTACACCAAAGCGAGAGATGATATTTTCGCCAGACGAAATGAATGACATTGGCTTCCTCGATGGTCACTATGGGCATGGCCTCGACCCATTTGGAGAAGTAGTAGGTGGCGGTTAGGAGAAACTTGAATCCGCTGGGCGCAACTGAGAGCATGCCCACGATGTCCATGCCCGACTGCGAGAATGGCCAAGGATTGGTGAGAGGGCTGAGATCTTGAGCGGGCTGGTGAATGATGGGAGAAGACATCTGGCACTTTCGGCGCCGTTTGACATACTCCTTGGAATCATACTTCATCGTAGCCCACTAATAACCTAGAGTAATGGCTCGGTGAGCAAGGCAATGTCATCCTGAGGGACAACTACTATCACTAGCATGAAGCTCTTCAATGATGCCAAGCACCTGGTGTGGGTGTGCCACCAACAAGTATGGACCGTAAAAGACCGTCAGTATAGCTTGCCATTGGGGTTTAACCATAAAAGAGCAGCCTTGTTACAAAGCCGATGAGCTTCCTTTTTGCCGGAAGGGAGGATATCATCCCGAAGATAACTGGCAATTTCATCCATCCAGCTCGGTTCGAGCTCGATATTGAGGACTTCATGATCTAGAATGTCAAGCTCAAAACTCGGCTTGTCGATAGTGCCAAAGGAAATAGAATGGTGTCCCGAGGAAGAACATACTGAGGTAAGTCCTATGAGGGCGTCGGCGTGTGCGTTTTGCTCCATAGAGATGTGTTCAATCCGAATGGCCTTGAGCTATTAGTAAGTCAAACATCAGAACTGAGGTAAGTTCACATGCGCTCATCCCGAGCTTCATATTGTTCAGTGAGCTTGTCACGCCCTAGATTTTAACCTAAATAAATAATCCATTTCAATAAATGATCCTCGCATAACATAGATAATTCCCAAAAGAGAGTTTCCAAATAACCACTTACAAACCAAGTCCGCAAGTTTAAAGATTCACAACATTGGCCCTATGGCCCAAATTCCATAGTTAGACAAAGATAGTAAAATTTTGAGATTACATGATACCTAAAATTAAAAAATTTAAATGAATTTATGATTATGTCTTTTCAAAAAATCATATGAAGGATGCTGGAACCACTTCTTAATGACGACTTTTAAAGATATGGAGTCAAGCATGTACATCGTGTACTCCACGTCAAGATCCTTGAGAGGTGCCTGAAATTGATGATAGGTTGAGCTACACTAGCCCAGTAGAAATTTCTATACTCAAGCTATATGTAAATGTGATGAAACGTGCAATAAGAGTGAATGGTTTCCAATAAACGAGCAAGATACAATGGAACATCACGAAGAACCGACAAACTACGACTATGGGATTCTATACGTCTTATAGCTATCCCTAACCATTCATACATCAATTTAGATAACAAATGACAATTTCTCAAATGAATGCCACACTTAACTTCCTTATTTCTTAATTCATCACCAAGCCTTCTTTTATAAAAACACCCCTTTTTGGTTGCCAAAACAGTTTTGAGAAAACTCTCGACCTTTACAGGTCAAGCTCCATTACTTCAAGTTTGAATAGCTGGAGTCTGTTGATTTTGCACATGAATACCGGAAACCGTTGATTCGCTCAAGAATAGCCGAAGGATTTTAATAGAAATCCTTTTTCAAAAAAAAGACAAGTTCCTTTCTTTTGAAATCCTTGGTAGAGTCAATTGTTTATCTCTTTCTTTAATGGTCATCATCTCAAGTAGCAAATAGTTCAAGTAACAACATATACTTCTGACATCAACTTCAACATTCTTCATTTTATGAGAAATTCAACTGTGTTTCCACCCCATGCGTGACAACGAACTCTCTTTCTACCAGGGTTTCCGCCTTACCACACCTCGCGTAACGAGCCTTCTAGAGTCTCCGCATTTCCACACCTTGTGTTGTGGGACCCTCCATTCAAATTATCAACTCACACACACATACACATGCATTATCCATCCATATACAAGAGGACAACGTTTACCAAGTTCACATTCTTTCATTCCACATCACACGATGTATTACAACTCCTAAACATATCCCATTGTACATTGTTATACCTTGTGTCCACGATATTCCTCTAAGTCTATCATGATGCCCTACATCACGTACCAAACCCACAACGACTCCAAGACACACCACCTACTAGGTTCTAGACGAGAATCTTATAAAACAAGTACCAAAGGAACTTAGGAAGATCAATAAGATGAAGCACGAGGATACGGGTTACCCTATTCTCATTTGGACCGCTAGGAAAACCCCCATCGACCAACTATGCATTCGCGATATACTTTATGGCCATCGATATTCACTAACAACTCCGAAGTACGTTTTTCAATCCTCCAATCATCACGTCACGTTATAGCGCTTAGCAAGCTTATATTGATCATTGAGACATGCCACAACATCTACTTCAATCGACTAAAAAACATAACTAATGCACAAGTATCCTAATCATTTAATTCTACACTTTTCTAAGTTATGACGAGAGCCCAAGAAGATCGATTGGTCAATGAATCTTTTGAGGTACGAACAATCAAGTTTGGAAGTGGTTTGAAGCTATTAAAAAGGTGTCTGAAGTATTCGGGGTTTAAATAGGCACGAGAAGAAACAAATGAACCAAATCTGTCCAAAACAGAAGGGGGTATTGATACCCTTGATAGAGGTATTGATATCTGGCCAGAATCTGGTCCAGAGGAGAGTGGGGTATCGATATCCTTTTTGAGGAAATAATGAATCAAGCACGATCAAGGCACATAATCAACCCATAAACACAAAGAGAGAGTAAGAAATCCCTACCTCAAGGTTAGAAGTTCCAAATACAAGATCAACGGACAAGCTCTAGCTTCCAGAGCTCCGAAATCGACGAAAACTTTACTCCAAGCTTGACCCACAAAATTTTGAGCTCGAGAACGTGATTAGAAGGCCAAAGGGAGGTTGATCTTTGAGATTCTTGAGGTCTTGGAGGAGTTTTGAATGAGAGGAGAGGAGAGAGATAGTTTCGGTGGAGAGAGAGAAAGAGGGACGGTAGAGAGAGAGAGAATGAGAGATATATAATCTCCTACACACACACACACCCACCCTGTATACACTCCTATATCCTTTAATCACACACTCACTCCCTCAAGTTTCAATTTCCTCATTTGAATCCCTAATTTAAATAATCACTAAATAAACCACATTCTCCTAATTAGCCAATTAATAAACATTTCAATAATTAAAAAATTTCGGGTCTCTACAGAGCTGATTGACAAACCAGTTGAGAGTCGCTATAGACAACGAGCTCTTCATTGCCAAGTGCTTCGGTGGTCTTGAGTCCTGAGATTAAGGCTTCATATTCGGCCTCGTTTCAAGCTAGGAAGCTGATGGAGAGGGAGTTTTCATGCAGGACGCCAGTGGAGGAAAGAAGTACGATCCTAGCCCCGACACCTAGGCTATTGGAGGCTCCGTCAAAGTACATTTTCCAGACATCGCCGTGGAACAACTTCCAAGCAGTGCTTGGGTTAGCTTGGAATGCTGCTTCGGCATTGGGGGTCGGAACCGAGGTGGGGTAATCGCTCGGGGTAAGTTCAGCGATGAAATCAACAAGGGCCTGGGCTTTGATGGCCGTGTGGGGATGGTAGTCGATTTCATAGTTTGCAAGTTCCACGGCACACTGGGAAATTCGATTTGAGAGGTCCGCTTTTCGGAGGAGATATTTGAGAGGAAACTCGGTGAGAACGATGATTCAGTGAGCCTGAAAGTATGGAGCAAGCTTCCGAGAGGCCGAGATGAGGGCAAGGACAAGCTTCTTCAGAGGCAGATAACGCGTCTCGGTGGGTGTCATCGTCTTACTGGAATAGTAGATGGGCCGGTGGTCTTGCCCCTCCTGGAGAACAAGCACTGAGTTGATGGCATGTAAGGGCAACATCATTATATTTGCCCTATGTGAATTGTTGTAAGCCATTCTTGGACACTTGAATTTTTACCTAACCTTGAAACATTTTCTCTTACCTTACATTATAACCAGAATTGAAGTTCTATTTGATCCTAGGGGCAATGGGTTGTAGATTGGTGGATAGAGATAGTTTTCAATACTTGACATTCCGTTCATGAGATCGTGTGTCCACTTTATAGAGAGTTTTCTGTTCGTGTCAACTTGTGTAGGATACTTTGCTTTCATTTACTTAACTTCTGTCTGCATAAATTAAGAGTATATAATATGCACTGATAAGTAGGATAGACCTAAGAAGTTCAGCACTACAAGAACTACCAATTCTCTTGTTAGTCCAAGATAAGGGTTTAGAAGTGATTGAAAGTCAAAACAATCGACGGAGAAGCAATAGGTGCAAAATTGGAGTTAAGCTCCTGGTATTGATACACACGAAATTCGTATCGATACAATACACTCTGTCCAGAAAGATAAGCTTATGCTATCGATACAACGCTTGATTTGTATCGATATCACAGGGCTTTGGGTAGCGATTTCAGCAGATTTTCAAGGCATGCTCAACAATCAAAATCTAATAACCCAAGGCACGAATAAACATATAAAAGAGGTAAAGAAGTCCCTACCTCGCAACAATGGCCTAGATTCAAGCATTTTTGAATGAGCGCTAACCTTTTGAACTCCGAAACTTCGATTTAAGCTCGACCCAAGGATCTCCGAGCTCAAGAACGCGAATGGAAGGCTTGAGGGAGGTTGATTCTTGAAGATTTTGGGAGATGGATGGGAGTTTTGAGTGAGGGAGAGGAGAGAGAGAGAGAGATCGGCAGGGAGAGAGAGGGAGAGACGGACGAGAGAGAGTGGAATGGAGATAAATGATCTCCTACACCTCTCACACCCCTATATATACTCATGTATCTTTTAAACTACACATTCACCCCCTCAATTCTCTATTCCCTCACTTTGGTCCTCAATTCAATTAATCATCTAATAAACCATAATTTCCCAATTAGTCGTTAAATACACATTTTTAAAAAAATCAAATTTATTCGGGTCTCTACATGTAATATATTCAAACTCTTAGAGTTTGATCTGTAATTTAATGACTAGGACATGGTGAACGCTTTTGGGGTATTATGTAAGATAATGTGAGCTTTTTATTTATGAAAAGCTATGTTTATTTATGTTGAAAATTGAGAGCGTGACAACTTGGAATCAGAGCATAGGTTTAGAACTCCTCAAGACCGTGGGGAGACTTTGAGTCTCCTGGGTTCAAAAATTATTGCATTTTGACATGACTTGTGTATTACTCTGTGATTGACATGCGTCCAACTATGTGGGCATTGCATTTATGTTACCGTATAGTGGCGTAGAGTTGTTAGATGGGATTGGTGGAGCTGGAGATTCACAATGTATCCTTTTGTTGATGATCTTTTCATTGTTTACTTGTAGTGAGATGCCTCCGATACCTGAGAAGAGACGGGGTAGGATTGGAAATTCGAGAATGGAGGCAGGATAGAATCAGCTTGCTAGGGAAATTGTAGCAGCACTTGCAGCAGCAAATCTTTTGTAACCACCTCCTAGGGATAACGCAGACAGTCGGGCCATAGTAGCCATGCGAGAGTTTAGCCTTAAAAATCCATCTCAATTCGATGGGGAGAGTAGCGACCCCCTTGTAGCCGGCCATTGGCTTTCACAAATTCGTAAGATCTTCAATGCACTTACGATTATGGAAGACAACCTACGGGTGAGTATAGTCGCTTGTCAACTTACCGGTGAGGCGAACGAGTGGTGGGAATCCGTTTTAGGAGTAAGGAGAGACGCTAGGAGAGCGGCTATAGTTGCAAATCAGGAAATCAAACCGATTGAGGAGAGTTTGACGTGGGCTGAATGTAGGGGGATGAAAACAATTTGTGCCTGCAACAGCACCGAATTGCAACGGCTTATTTATGCCTCTTCACCGGAACCCTAATTTGTCGCCGAAACCCTAATCTACAAAACAGACAAGGGGTGAGCGCACCTTTGCTCCTCGTAGCAAAGGCCCTCCGATGCCATAGTGTCACGAACTAGCAATAAACCCTAATTATCAATAGGAGAAAAATATGAATGCAATGTAACGCTACCTTTACCTCTAGGTTTACTTTGTTTATATAGACATTCGGATGCTTGTTACCCAAGCATCCTTGTTGCCCTAGGATTCCTATCTCGTATATGGGACGCATGATATCTTTTTTTTGGATAAAACAGCCTGAAATAGAAAAAAAGGCTAACCGAATATACAGCCTACAAGGGGCATACCCCAGGAGGACAAAAGAAAGAAAAGAAAGAAGAAAAGAAAAAAGAAAAGAAAATTGAGGATGCCTATGCCAAGTGGCTACATAGACTAGTGAAAAAAGAACCAAGTGTTTCCTGCTCATCTATGTAGAGGAAGGGAAAACAACATGAGTTGAGTATAATGAGTTCAGAACACCATACAGCTCCCACAATGGTAAACCATACAAATGTCATCTGTTACAATTTCCAAAACAATTCCAAGTTGGTAATGTCAACACAATTTATGAACGAGCCATTGAATGGCCCATCCCCGCAATACGATCAGAACTAGGGCCCCTCCAGCAATTGAACAGCAGATGTAGCAACATCTGTAGCAGTAGGCAGCTCCGTACACAGCAATCAGCAGCCAAGTTTGGCCTGGAGTTCTCCCAAGTGGACCCTTCATGGTAAGAGTGAACATAACAGAACAGACACAATGTCTGGCCGATTTGTGAGTTCTGTTGGACCAACTGAGACTGTACAAACTCAGTTCTTCCATGAGACAGCAGCAGCATAGTACAGTAATACAAAAGCAGTGTAGCATAGTCATAAGGAATAGAAGCAGAGCTGAGCAGTTCTAGGAGACTAATCAGTAGCAAAATATAAAGACAGAACAGCTACCATAACAGCCAATACTAATCAAAAGGCAGACAATGGGGAATACACTATACAGAGGACGTCCCCCTCTGCGAAGGGAGATCCCAACGACAGCCCCAGATGGTTAGGCATAAACTACAACTAAACTACACAACAGCAGCAGAAAACTAGATGGATTAGCTGAACCTGACCGAGCCGAAGAGGCAGTGAGCACAGCGGCTACAGCATCATCATCATCAGAAGCCCTAGTAATATAACAGCTGATTTCTACCATAATAGCAGCCACCTGCAGTAGCAAGAAGTACCAGGGCAAGCAGAAACAAGGCGCTAACACCAAAGCTACTAGCTGTTATACTTCTCCGCGGAGAACAGCAAACAGAACAGAGATGAGAAGCAGAATACAGCAGTAGCAGAACCAGCAATATGCAAGTTACAACACACATCCAGCATGGCCATGGCTAAACAATGCAATCACAGCACAAAACGAACCTATGCCACGCTTAAATAGAATGAAAATCGACTACCAATCTGAGAACCCAAAGACTAGCACGACACACATGAAATGTCTACGGAAGACAGCATAGAAAAAGGAGGATCCTAGGTATGTATGGTCCTTTCCAACAACTCCCTCGGAATACTCACAACTCCCTCTCTTCAATACCAAGGGTCAAGGAACCACCTAACACCCTCTACTGAGCCTCACATGATGCCCCCACTAGATATTACCTCCACTCCAAAGGAAAGGATGAGGCTCAAGCACTCCCTCACTGGGGTCACACAGAAGGTAATGGTCACTCTTCAACAAAAGCATTCTACTTCCAAGAACCATCAAGAAACCAGGTGTAAGATAACTACCTGTTCTTAGTAGTAGCAGTAATAGGAGGTCAATGAGAGAGGAGCAACAAATGGTACTTCAGTCCTCCAACCCTGTTACATATGAAGCTGGTTTGACAAATAAAAGTTAGGATTTTGGAAAACAGATGCAACACCAAATCAAGCAACACATGCAACTAAAATCACAATCACACATGCACATTCGAATCCATTCAACAAGTGCCACTAAAACTAGTTTCAACATGTATTCCTATTCCACAGATATTCCCCATTCTCTAATAAATCTAGTTTCATGAGAGCTGGTGGGCAGTTTGGGTAGTGACAGAAGTCTACCCTTAATATCTTGGGCAGTTTGGGTACGCATGATATCTTGGATTCTCGTTCCCTTATAAGTTCATTACCTTAGTCCTTTTAGTACTCTTTTCCATAACTGGCCGAACATCCCATTCTCGTTGGGTATCTTTCTCAAATCCTACATTCTCGGGATCCCATTCCTTAACGGAATACTATAGTTCTTTTCTTGTTCGGCTATCTCTTCGCCGAACAGATTGCCTGGACCAGTCATCTCAAATATAACTGGTCTTTTATCAATCATTTGGATCAATGTCTTCTCAAGAGCTATCCCCCTGTTTGGCTCTATAATTGCCGAACAAACCACCTGGACCAGTGACTTCACATGTCACTATTTCCTTTATTATTCCCTTGGTCCAATAACTTCTCACGTCTTACTGGACCAAGACCTCGTACAACCCTCCTGGACCAATGACTTCTTGTGTCACTGATCCACATCGACGGTCATTGTCTTGCACGACGACTGTCCCCGCCGTATTTATACCCTGGTCCTACGTATCATGTACATGGGCCTTATTTCTGCCTTTTTGGGAATACCTCCCTATAATTGCTCCCCAGTTTTGCTCATTGTTAATGTTCAGGATCAACTGATAAAACTACAATTTTTTAGTTTTTGAGCTTCCTGAGGCCTCATACAGTCATGATGTTTATACCCATTTATGGTTTTTGGCACTTTAACCTTTACTCCTTTTCCAGAAAATGTCTCCACGTGGCGTTTCGCATACGCTTAACATTTAATGTGATCTAGCATTCCAAATGAATGGCACTAGAACGGTATCTGCTTTCCGTTACTTATTCTTGTAACGGCATGAGACTTGTCGTTTCGTCTCCATCTCCGTTATAGAGACGTTTTTTAGGGCTTTCACCCATTTCAAAATCCAGACGAAAAACCTCCCATTTCTCCGCCATCGCTGCCGTCTGCAACTTGTTCGCATATCAGGAAACTGCTTTATCGATCTCGTAAGCATTTCAACGCTTATTCTCAATCCAATTTAGTTTCTGAGATTTCGATCTTAGTCTACTTCTCTCGAAGCTTCATCCATTCCTCACTCTCAGATTCTCTTTTATTTCTGAGTTCCCACAGCCATCCTTGGAGGATGAAAACAAAATTGCTCCTAAACCCAGTAAATTTTGGAAACTTTGCGAAATTCCTGCAGCCATAGCGGCTTTTAGAACAGAATATAAAGTCCTTGAGAACATATGACTCGAACTTGCCCCATTAGGAGCAGATAGGGATGCTGGTTCATGGGATAGGATGTGTATCCCTATCGTAGCTATTGTTGAAGGTAAAGTTCGCTTCCCTCTTCACCCATTACTCCGCCACGTTTTGAATTGGTACTGACTCACACCTATGCAAGTTTCCACCAACTTCTTTAGACTAGTAATGGGTGTAATGGCTCTAAATAGGATTCTTGATACCCATTTAGGAATTTGGGATATCCAATGGTGGTATAGCATCATGCTAAACCCCGAATACAATACCTACTGCAAAGTAAGGAAAGCAGAAAAGCATCTCGTGCTTAACTTGCCAGATTCTGCTCGCGCTCACGAAATAGATTTCCTCTATGTTACCGGAGCCTTTGAGCCAAAGGGGGAAGATGGCCAGGTGGTGGGCTTCCATTGCCCCACATATGGGGTCACAATTCTTGTTTACTGCTTTCTCATAGCTCCTTCATGTTTTTAACTCACATCTTGGATTTTTAATCCGCAGCGGATAATGCTAACAAACGTCCAAGACGTGAACCTAGCTACGTCCGAACAACTGAAATCAACAGGATTCTTAAATATACAGGAGAGCCTGGAACATTAATAGTTGGTCGGGGTTATGACGCGAGCGTCCTGTTGGGCTATGACCCTGCCTACAAAGGTTTTATTGACAGAAGACTAGCCAACCCAAGTACCAGTGCTGCTTCTACCTCAACTGCTCCCCAACCAAGGAACTTAAGATCGAATGCTGGAGTGACAATCGCTGGACAACCAGGTGAGGTCCCCATTTCAGAGGGCATCCCGCTACCTTGCATGATTCTAAGAAGATCTTCACAACGACAGACTCCCTCTCTCTGTCAGCCCGAACATCCAGCTTCCAACCGCGACACCAGCCAATCATCTTCTTCTGGTTACTCTCCATCTCCTCCAGACTCGGGTACTATGACTCGTCGACACCTAAACTTGAGCTCCCTTCTTACTATATCCTCCCGAGGACGTGGTTTCGGCCGGGTGGCATCGACCGGACATCCTCCCCTACACCTCGTCGTAATAGAGGGGGCTCTGATCGTTCCTCCTCGTCTCCTCGGGGAGTAGACACTGCTCCTGATGCTAGTGACACCCACCGAGACAAACGTCCCAGACCTGAAGACCCAACTAATGCCGCCGGGCAGATGGAATCATCGGACCAACCACCCGTTTCTCCAGATCCCCAAGTTGTTCCTTAGGCCTTGGCCCTTCAGCTTGTTAGAGGTGACCAGCCTATCAATATCGGGGATAGTACGAGCTCTTCGGAGACCGCACTGGCCCTTGCTCAAGGCCTTCTACTACTAGTTGACATGCAAAAAGAAACAGCAGCCACTCCTGATCGGCTTATTTCCACTGGTCTCATCAGTGGTATCAAGGTAATGTGATTGTCCCATTGTGCCAATTTTGAATCCGTACATATATTGCCTCACAGTAACCTTCTATCTATCTCGTATGTCTACATCCTTTATTAACTGTTCGATATCTGCCAGTTTATCCAAAAGATGGTGACGTTGGGTCAAAAGATGCAGGAAACCGAATCTGAACGCAATAGATTGCTGAGGGACAACACCAGATAGTTGGAAACCATTCCTAGGCTAGAAAGGGAGAGAGACAAGGCTAAGCTTGACGTTGACGCTATGAAGGTAAAACTGGAGGTTGCTAAGGACAGCCTCAGCCAGACATTGTCCGAGATGGATAATTCCAAAAAGGTTGCCTATGATGAAGGATATCAGAAGGGCTTTGATGCCACGACTGCCAGCTACGTTGAGCAGATGCCAGCCATCCAAGATCAAATATGGGTTGCGTGCTGGGAGGCATGCCTGACAAAGGTGGGGGTTGCTGAGGATTCTCCTCTCTGGGAGGACAATGATCTGCCAAGCACCCGTGCTCACAGTGTTCATGAACCAGTGGAGCATCCAGAGGATGATATTGAGCAACGGATTGAAGATTTTGCTGATGCTGGAGAGGACACTCCTGCTGGGTCTCAGGATGCCATTGCAGAATGTTCGCCCACTCGGGAGTCAATCAATGTGGCTACTAACGTAGAAGATAACGCTACTGGTGGTGGTTCCATTACCGAGGTAAGTGCAGAAATCCCTAACCAGAATCCTCCTGAGATCAAGAATCTCGATTAGTTTGATAGATAAGCACTCCATGTCTTTTGAACTCTTAGGTGAAATTTGCAGGTCCTGCGCGACCATAGTTGTTGGCCCTGCGAGGCATCAGTATATTTGTACTGTTGTAAACACAGGTATTCGGCCCTTGGTGGCGTAACATATGTTTGGGTGGCCGTTCGTGGCCTGTTTTGCTCAGTCTCTCGTGGCTAATAGAATTTCATTCTGTCTAGTGTTTTGTACCATCAAAAAATACCAACATACTTAGTGTATATACTCGTATACACATGTATGTTCAGATGCATACTTAGTGATATGGGCCTTCCCAATGAACTTGCCCTCACTGGCCACCTTGGTATTGCCGAGCACTTTTCGTAGTACAAGGTCCCCAACACGAAACTCTCGAGGGTGAACGTGTTTGTCGGTTGGAAGGCCAACTTCTAGGGCTCTTTCCCTCCTTTCCTCGGCGAGATCTAGCTCAATTTCAAGGGCCCTGTCATTGCCACCACTTTCAACCAATACAGTCCTGTTGGTTGGAAGGCCAACTTCTAGGGGTATGATTGCCTCTGTACCATATGCCAATGAATAAGGGGTCTCTCCCGTAAACCTCTTAGGTGTTGTTCGGTGTTCCCATAAGACCAGTGGCAATTCGTCAGGCCACTTCCCTTTTGCTTTATCCAACCTCTTCTTGATCCCATCAAGGATGGTTTTGTTGGATGCTACTGCCTACCCGTTACTCTGAGAGGTAGGCTAGGGTTGAATAATAATTTTGTAGCCCATATTGGGCACAAAAAGCTTTGAATTTCTTCTGAAATTGGGACCCATTATTTGTAATCAAGGAATAAGGGACCCCAAATTGAGTAAACACTCTTCCACATGAACCTTTCTATCATAGGTTCAGTGATTTTGGCCAATGGTTCTGCCTCAATCCACTTAGTAAAATAATTTGTTGCCACAAGCAGGAATTTTCGATTCCCAGTTGCTTTTGTGGAGTGGACCCACAATGTCCATTCCCCATTGAGCAAACGGCCAAGGACTTGTTAATGGCACCAAATCTTCTGCTGGTGTTCGAATCACTGGTGAGAATTTTTGACACTTCTTGCAAATTTTCACATATACCTTTGCATCTTCTTGCATGTTTGGCCACCAATAACCTTGAATGATTGCTCGGTGGGCGATGAATCTACCCCCAGCATGGCTTCCACAAGTTCCTTCATGAATTTCGTGTAAGAATTTTTGCACGATCTCTGGGTGCACCCAAAGCAAATAGGGACCTATGAAGGACTTCCTGTACAACTTCCCTTCCGGGGACAACCAAAACCTAGCAGATTTGGTCTTTATTTTGTGAGCCTCCTTTTTGTCAGAGGGGAGTATTTCAACTCGTAAAAACTCCACAATTGGGTCCATCCAACTTGGCCCTTGGTTCACGTCCAAGACCAATTCTACACTCCTGCCAATGCTTGGCTTAGTTAGATACTTGATTGCTACCTTTCGTCTAAATTCAGTTGGTACAGCCATGGCCAAACAAGCCAAAGAATCAGCATGACCATTTTGTCCAGAGCTTATCTGTTCGATATAAACCTTTCGAAGGTATCAAGTAAATCCTTGGCTGCTTCCACATAAGCTGCCATCTTCTCATTTCGGGCTTCATATCCTCTGGACAGTTGATTCACCACTAGTTGTGAATCACAATACACCCTAATTCTTGTTACCTTCAGGGTCTTTGCACTTTTGAGGCAAATTAGGAGGGCCTCATACTCGGCCACGTTGTTTGATGCACTGAAACCCAGCCAAACAGATAGCTCAATCATTATTCCTTCAGGGGGAAAAAAGCACGATTCCCACACCTGAACCAGTATTACATGCCGAACCATCAGCAAACATCTTCCACTCAAGGAGATGATGTTCGGCTAAGACTTTGTTTCCTTTTTTGGCTAGCGGCCTAGTCACTTGCTCCTTTTTCGTAGGAGGCAAAGGTGCTACCGCTGGCGAGAACTCTGCTAAAAAATCAGCCAACACCTGACCTTTAATCGCTGTGCGTGGTTGATAGTCAATATCATACTGGCTTAACTCTACGGACCAAGTTGAGATTCGCCCTGAGAAGTCTGCCTTTCGTAGCAATGACCTCAACGGGAACTCAGTACAGACCACGACCTTGTGGCTCTAAAAGTAATGAGGCAACTTCCTTGTGGCTGTTCTTAATGCAAGTACAAGGTTCTCTAAGGGCAAATATCTTGTTTCTGCGTCTAGCAACGTTTTGCTCACATAGTAGACAGGGATTTGCTCGATCCCCTTATCCCTTAACAGGACTGCACTCACAGCATGTTCAGATACAGCCAAATACAAAACTAAAGGCTCACCTCGCTCTGGAGTTTATCGCCTTCATCATGCGATTCAAGATTTGACAGACGATGGCACTATCCAAACTCCACCTCCCTCAAACCTAATGTCATTTCCAACTCCATGCCTAAACATAACTCTGGTTTGCAGATTGGCTAGATATCCCTAAGCCCCACTCAAACCGACCCAAACTCCACTCAAAACAACCTAAGCTCCACCATATTCAATCTTACCCACTATATTGTCCGAGAAAGCCACCCTACATGGATCGTAACCATCCCTTCTGAACCTGACATCAACATGATGGCGGTAGGTTGGAGAATGGAAGACAAAGTAGACGAATGGAAGGATCTCTCCGATGATTGGATTAAGCTATACAACATGGGTTTCCTTGCTTACCCTCAAGTCAATCAAGTGTGGTTACACCATTGGGAGGGTGAGTGGAATGCGGCACAAGCAGATCCTTTGGATGGCCTTTCTTTGTTCATGCTCTACCACCAACCTGAGGTTGCCGATCCCGAGGAAGAAATTAAGGAATACGTGTGGGATGCACAACCCGATACAGGACAGATAGCATTGGGTCTTAACCCTAATTTGGTCCAAAATTACGTCGAGGAGCAATATTGGAGCTACTACGAAGAAGGGGAGCCTATTCCCATTGAGCGTCGCCCATTTGGTTGTTTACTCCTTCACCCTCCAATATTGAATGCCATTTCAAACGCTCTTGATGACCATATCTATGAGTACAATCCTACTCCCAACATTGTTTTTGAGGACCAACTACCTGCTCCCAATGATTGTAGTAGCATCATGGTTTTACAAACTGCACCATCGGATGATCTTTGGGAAGTTGACGAGATTGTCGACGTTGGTAAGGTCTCACCACCTGCTAATTTTTGGGATACTGATACAATTGTCGACATTGGTGTTAGCGATAAGGTTTGGACTATCAACACTGCTTTGGTTGATGGAGGCCTTTGGGACATTTCGTTTGTGACCAACCCTAGAATGCCTTTCGAAGATTTCGCCGCTCAAGACCCTGCTTTTTGGGAGGGACTGGTTATGGAAGATCTAGCAAAGGACTTAGCTCTAGGGCATTGCACGTCACCAATGGTAGCGACAGTCAACAAAGGAAAGTGCAAGCTTAACGAAGTCCCTATGGACCTTCGGGACAAGGTTGAATATTTTAAAGGCATGCATTCTCTGTGGGATGTTGCCAACGTTACGAGGAGTGGCCAAGTCTTCCAACTTGCTAATCTGCAAGCTGGAAGCTCGTCCAACCCTCCTGTTCAAAGGCCCAACGTCCCTATTGTTCAAAGGAATGCTCCTCTTGCTATTCCTATAGTTCCAAGTGGTGCCACGGAGGCCGATCTTATTCAAAAACAACTTGAGCGGATCCCCACCGCAATCTCTATTTGGAGATTGATATTTTCCTCTAGAGAGCATCGTGAAAGGCTCTCCTCAACTCTCTCTCATCTCA
The DNA here is from genome assembly GCA_019656295.1 of Rhododendron mucronatum var. ripense. Classification (NCBI taxonomy): domain Eukaryota; kingdom Viridiplantae; phylum Streptophyta; class Magnoliopsida; order Ericales; family Ericaceae; genus Rhododendron; species Rhododendron mucronatum. The sequence goes on from BPLT01000002.1 coordinate 2,871,936, forward strand.
AAGTGCCTATCGACATCATTCCCGAGGCCATGATTGCCCACATCCTGCCAATTCTAGCGAAGCACTCTGTCACTTTCACCAAGAAGGATCTCCCTATCGCAGGAGTTGCACACAACCACCCGCTACATATAACAGTCAAGTGTAGAGGACATTGGGTGCTTACTATCCTCATTGACAATGGCTCTGCGATCGACGTCTACCCTTTAACAGTTGCTTACTGACTAGGTATCAAAAAGAAGGATCTTATATCGTCTAACCTAGCAGTCAAAGCCTATGATAGCACTCGCTGTGTGGTGGAGGGGACTCTCATGCTCAAACTCAATGCTGAGGGTTTTGATATGGAAGTAGAGTTCCACGTTGTCGACATCCCTGCTACCTTCAACCTACTGCTGGGTAGGCCTTGGCTTCATAGGGCGGACATCATGGCTATGCCCTCCACTCTTCACCAAAAGGGCATGCTAGGACTCACCTTTGGGACGTTGACAATCTGTAGGACATTGATATTCGTCTGCACATCGAAGATGGAGCACCGATTCTGGGGATTATGCACGGAGAGGAAGACGCTTATTTTGGGGGTTTCTCCTTCGACACATTTGACTTGGTCCTTACTATTACCATGGATGATGATTTCATCATAAACTCAACTACCCTCGACATAATGAGGAGAATGTCATACATGCCTAGTTTGGGACAAGGGATCGCTGAGTTCCCTAAATTTTCCTTCAATGAGCACCACTTTGGCTTAGGATATGTTCCCTCTGCCAAGGATACCAAGAAAGGAAAAGGAAAAGGAAAAGTTAAGGGAAAACCGAAACCTTCAAGGTAACACTGATAGTTACTTTGTGCGTGAAGGAGGAGGCACCGCCTATCTAGGACAAGTCGAACCATTTTGGAATCCTGAAACTCGTGCCTGGTTCCCTGTTTTCGAGGTCTTTGTTGCTGACACCTGGTCTGATAGCGAGGAGGAATTGGCCTAGGAGGAATTTGAAGAAGAAGCAGGCTCAAGTCAAGGAGGAGAATGACTGGCTGAGGACATTCGATCAAGGGAACCTGGAGCTACTATTCTCCCAAGTGGGTTTGGTTGAAGATGCTGAGGAGGCTGAAGTGCTAATGCTTAGGCCTGACACTCTCGAGGATCCTACCTCTCTCATTTTGGAAGCTAAGAGTTGCATTAAAAATTACATCTACACCCCACGTCTAACTTGCATTGATGACACATTTGAGTCTGACACAGAGTCGATCGAGTCTAAGTCTAGCTCAAAGTCGGAGATTGTGCCTCTTGGCCTTTCACGTCATAACTTTTACTTTGAGTTTGAGTCAACTATACTTGGCAACCCTGAAGGGTTTTATGAAATGCATGACTCTGCTTCTGAGTACTTTGCTGACTTCTATATAAACTGTGTCGACCATGACGATGAAGGAATAGATTTTGATGGGAACATTCCTGAAGAATTGCGTTCCCTCATCGATAGGGACGACGAAAGGCATGCTCAGCCTCTAAAAGAAGTAGTAATTTCTATAAACTTGAAAGACGAGAATGACCCCCGTATGATGCAAATTGGTTCGACGCTGTCCTCGGAGGATCGTGACGCATTGGTCGACCTGCTCAAGGAATACATCGAGGTCATTGCATGGTTTCACAAGGATATGCCTGGCATCGATCCCAAGATAGTGGAGCATCGGATTCCCTTGCTGCCTGGAGCAAAGCCTGTCAAGCAGAAGCTCCATAGATTTAGGCCGGACTGGGTACAAAAGATGATGGAAGAAGTCACCATGTAGATTGACGCGGGTTTCTTGATGGTCGCAGAGTACCCTAAGTGGGTCGCCAACATTATGCTTGTTCCTAAGAAGGATGGAAAAATCTAAGTCTGCGTCGACTTTAGGGACTTGAACAAAGCAAGCCCCAAAGACAATTTTCCCTTGCCACACATTGATGTGCTTGTGGGCAATATAGCGCAGAATGCTTTGCTCTCTTTCGTCGACAGATTCTTGGGTTATAACCAGATTCTCATGGCACCGGAAGACTGAGAAAACACGACATTCATCACTAAGTGGGGCACCTATTGCTACTTGGTTATGCCATTTGGATTGAAGAATACTGGCTGTTCTTATCAACAGACCCAAACGACCCTGTTGCATGATATGATCCACAAGATAGTTGAAGTCTATGTCAACGACATGATTGTCAAGGCAAAAGAATGGAAGGATCTCATTCCGGCACTTAGGCAGTTCTTTGAGAGACTTCATAAGTATTGAATGCGTCTCAACCCGCAGAAGTGCACATTTAGGGTCACGGCAGTGTAGACACCTCAATTTGGAAATCCCATACACCTTTCAAGTCCCCAGTGATGATAAACAAAGCATGATTTAAACATTTGGATTGATCTAAACCTTTTGGAGTACTACCTTCAAAATTTGTGGACCAGTGACCGATAAACTTTCCCAAAATGACAACATGCCTTGAAGCTTCAAACAATGCTCTTCGTACTCAAAGAAGTGAGGAAACACCTTAGAACTAGGTATGAGAGTGCCAAGTGACACTTCGAATAAGTGGGTACGTGTTTTGGCCATCGTGGTACCAACGGCCTTCAGTTTAGTCTGCTTTCAGCCCATTCTTCATAAACAAAGCTTCCTTATTTTTATGGTTAGAGTCCACCAACTTTTAAGACATTCAAAAATCTCTTTATCGATATATAATAAGCCTTAATCCGATTTGAAATGAGGGAGATACAAGGATTTTACCTAAACAACTTCTTTACAGATATATAACAAATATCTTTGATCCGTACCACTTGGTTAGAAAGTAGACTTGACAAGCTTTCCAACGGTTTAAAGAACACCCAAAACCGAGTTCGGGAGTGTCTGGCGCGGCCTTGCGAAGTTTGGCTTGTTGAGCAGTCAACTGTGCTGTATGGTGGACATATATGTACCGTACGACAGTCAAACTTTTTCTTTGCCTTATTGACCCAACAAACAGCCATAATAAAGTGCCCTAGTGCCATACGGTGGATCCATAGTGCCGTACAGTGGATCTTTAGTGTCGTACAGTGCCGTATTGTAGACACCCCAATCTGGGTCTCCCAATTGATTTACTTCACTTTTCGGTTTCTTATTTCCCCGATGATGAATTGGATCAAGAACAGACTTGAGTATGAAAAAGGATTTGAACTTGGAGTGATTAGAACCCCTTTTAAACCTTTTTAAACCCCAAAACCCTAAGTCAAAACCCTAGCCAAGGTTTGACCAGCATGCGTCGGTCAGACCCATGCGCGTGTCAGTCAATTTGCCAGGTGGTGGTCAAAGGTCAAACTTTGACCATTGTCCAGTGCGGTGGTAGGTGGGAGACGCGCGCGCCTATATGGGTCATGCGCGCTAGTCAATACCTATCCCTTTCACCTTTTTGCTAGTCAGATTTTGTGATGATCAGGGGTCTATTACACCCATAGGGCTCGGATTTCATTGCCTGAACAGTATTCTGGCAGGTATGGGGTGCCCTCTCAACCTCTCCCATCACCTTTTACAAAGTCTCCTCCATCAAGCAAGGCCAAACCAGCCTTGTTTGCTAGTGTCACCACATTGTTTGTCACCCAAACCCCTATAAATACCCCATTTCTCTTCCTTTGAAAGAGGTGACAAAAATTCAAAAAAACAAAAGAAGCACAAAAACCCTAGTTCTTTCCATACAATTTCACATTCCGCATTATTACTCAAACATTATTTGCTTCCAACTTCAATCATCAAATATCAAGTTCAAATCCATTTTCAAAGCTCTAAAACAAAGGTATAAACATCTTTCTATTTTCTGCTCTGATCCCTAAATGGGTCTGGCAGGGCCAAGGTTGGTAATCAATACCAATCCTAGTCCTAATGTTGGTAGGGTTACCAAAATCGTGTGGCTAACACACCTATGTGCGTGGGTCGCCTGTATGCTCGCGCAGACCTACGTGGGGATAGGGGTTTTGGTTATATTATGTTTTATTATATACAGAACACCTTGGTCCATGTTTAAAACCTGTTTGCTATTCTGGAATGCTAAAACAGTTAGTAGTTATTCAATATGCATATTTATTGATCTGGAATATCCCTGGGTAGCTTTTGATCATGTCTCAGAGACCAGTTATGCAAGGCCAATTACTGAAACTCCACTCAAAACAGGCGCACGCCTATCCCTAAACTGCGTGCGCTGGTTGGCTCATGTCCAGTGATTGGTTTTACATGGGTAGCTAGGCCTTTGGCCTATGTTTATTTTAAATACCCCCATTGTTTGGGGTTGCATTTCAATTAAATCCATCCTGTTCTGGATTTATTTATGTTCTGTATATATTAAACTGCTTGGATTCTCCCTAGGTGAGCACTGGTCATTTCAGAGCCCAGAAGGGGATAAAATCAAACTTTTTAAGGAGAGATCAATATGCGTGAGTGTATATGGGTTGGCTTGCATGCACGTAGATCCATGCATGCAAGCTGGCTCTTGTTCACGTCAAATTTCAAATAAAGCACTGTTTTGATCTTTCTTTACTGTGTTGGGTTTTATTCCATTTATTATTCATTATTTTATCCATCCATGCTATTTCGATCACATCTTGCAAATTAACATAGCTTTAATCCCCATTTAAATTGTTCCCCCGCCCTAATAGGCTAAGAAATTAACAAATAAAAGAAGAATCTCAATATTTTCATAAAAAGCCTAAGTAGAGACCAATCTCCGGATAGGGGCGAGAGGGGTGCCTTAAAACCCTTCATCTCTTGTAACTTGGGCCCCGAACCCAGATAAGGTTATGACGGACTGGTGCTTTTACTTTTTCAAATCAAAATAGCGTGCAGGGCGTTTCAAATATGGTTCCTTGGGTGTCGGACCTTCAAACCCGAGTGGCGACTCTGTATTTTCGAGCGCTCGTCCCGCTAAGCGCTCCCTCGATCCGGCTTTAAAAAGAACTGAATCTTTTTTAGGGCACGTTGCCCATAGTGGCGACTTTGCTGGGGATCGAACCAATATTAATCTATACTTAAAGCTTAATACACTTATGAACAATCTTTTAAAACTCTGTCAAAATGGTAAGCTTCGCGTTGCCGAAGGTTGGAAATGGTGATTTAACAGGATTTTGTGTCCAGCCAATCCAATCTGGGACTTTTTTGATTGATCACTTGTGTAGTTTTCTCTAAAAATGGACTAAATAAAATGAGCCAAATTTGAAAAGGCATTTTGCGACATTGTGATTCTTCTTCTTTTATTTATCAAATTATGGCACTTCTCATTTGCATTGATGTGGGATAGCCCCGTTGGAGTGTTTTGGCAATCTAGCACGGTTTACCGGGGACCCCGAAAGCCCAACAACCTTCGACGATGATAAGTCATTTTACCGTTTGATTATTGCTCTGCGGTTACGCGGGCAACAGGAGGTATATCTTGGCTTTAGTTCGAGGAACTTGTTACAAGCCAAAACCAGCCTTTGCATATACCAAGCACTTGAACTCTCAAAACTAGGACAGGTACTTGCAGGGTATGATCTACTTGGATCTAACCCTCATATACTGTCTATGTGTTACTGCTTTCCCTATCGGATGCACTGTACATTCATACCGTTCTGCGTAGGGGCATGTTTTAGGGCGGCTTCTTGGTTCTCTCCTTCAAGTCTGTCTCAGGTTTGTTAGAACGCTGTCATTGCCCGATGAAGAGTCGTGCATCTCGATGGTGCACCTTATCAATTTTCAAAAAATCCTTAGGTCGGCGTGACTTTGGGAAATCAAAATCTTTTTAAACCCTTGACTACCCAATTGAGGTTTCAAGCTAAAAACATGGAACAACAGAGAGAAGTTTGTGATTCTTACACCATTCAGGCAACAAGTGCCTTGTCACTTACACCGCCTGGCTAATAATGTTGTGCCGCTCATGCCATTGTGGTTATAGTATCACGTCATTTACCCCGAATTGTTCCAAGTCCAAAGTTGAAACTTTAAGAATGGTATAATCAAAGGCTTAGATCATTTTGATATCCCTTTGTATTGTTCGATTCTCTCAAAGGATAAATTATCAAAAAGATTTCTGAGGATTTTTGGTAGCGCCCGAATATCTTAAAGATAGACTCGTCTCCTAGGTTTAGAGTCCAGGGCGACACCGACGACGTTGATTGCATTCGTTCTTTATTCTTTTATTTAGAATAATTTGCTACAGGACATCTATTGAGCCTTTTCTTACTTTACTACAAGCAAAGGTTCTGAACCATTGCACCACCAAGGAAAGCACTGAAGCAAAAGGGCAAACCCGCTTGGGAACGTCCACATCAGAATCTGATTGAGAGGCTCGTCAAGCCTGAATCCCAGTCAGTCACAACGGAAGCTTCTCCAGGTTCACTATTAGCCGCTCCACGGTCAGCTTCTCCATCAATCTTACAGGAAGCAACTTTGCCAGTTTCCCCTTCTTCATCTTCAACTTCTACATCAAGCTCATCTGAAAAACCCATCATGGCAGATCAATCGCTCAACCTGGAAACCATGCTCACAAACCTTCAAAACAGTATCACTACTATGCAATAGAGGGCCACTCAGACGAATTCTAACATCACTCGCCTGAATGATCTTATTAACACTCGTCTTCCACCAGCGCTCGAAGAGGAGGACGAGGACGTTGAGGATGTTCATGCAGAACTTGACCTTGTTCAGGACCCAAATCATGCAGGGTGTCTCATTATTCAACCCGTCCCTTGAGAGGCTCGTGTGCCTGCTCCAAACCTTACTGTTGTTAGGCCTGTTCAAAGCCTTGACATAGCTGCTCTTTTGGCCAAGATGGCTAAACTGGAAGAGGTCCTCTCTAAATCCGAGAAGACCAGTGCAGGTAGAATTGACCTGGATCGTCTCTGTTTGTACCCTAATATCAGACTTCCTGACAGGTTCAAGATGCCTGATCAGATTAAGTTTGACGGAAGTGGGGACCCCAGGATTTATCTCTTCGGCTACCACGCTGCTATGAAACTACTAGGAGTGAAAAGTGAGGCTATGTCTCAGCTTTTCCCTCAGACTCTCTTTGGGCTAGCTTTCCATTGGTTTCTATCACTTGACATCTCCAAAAGAAGGACTTGGGAAGACATTGGGGCTGCGTTTATTTTGTAGTACAATTCCAATTCCCAGCTTAAGATGACTACTCGAGAGTTAGAATCCACTAAAATGGAGGCTAAGGAGTCCTTCGCAGATTTCGTCAAAAGGTGGAGAGCCAAAGCTGCTCTAATGACTGAGCGCCCGAGCCAGAGAGATCAGCTCTGCACCATCTCTCATAATCTCCAACCCGACTTTGCCAAGTACCTGGTAACTGTGCAAGCCTCTACCAACTTTGAGACATTCTTCGAATTTAGATTGGCCATCGAAGATGAGTTACAAAGTGGGCTTCTGCCAAGGGGAGAATCTTCCAACCCTCTAAAATCGAAGCCTTAGGCTTACTCTGGGAACACCAACGCGCTCTTCAGGGGTAGCACTTACTCCAATGCAGCAGCCAGTAGCAGCAACGCCTCATCTTCCAACACTGCTAGCAACATTGCAGATGTCAACCAGGTGCAAACGCCTCAGAACAACCGGCCTCGTACCCAACCCCGCAACTTCTCCGCATTCGAGGCGCCACTATCCTCCGTCATGGAAAAGTTGATCAAATTCGGGCACCTCGAGCCCGTCAATCAAACTCCTATTCCAAAAATCCACCAGCCAATTTAAAACCTAACCTTTACTGCGCCTAGCATCAGGGGGCTAGCCATCTCACTGACTCTTGTTGTCGCCTCTGTCATGTGATTCAAGACCTCATTGACGAGGGCACGCTCGAAGCTCCCCCTCCACCACCTCAAAAGCCAAATATCATCTCCAACTCCATGCCTAACCACAAAGCTGTCTCACATACTAACCAGATATCCCTCATCTCCACTCGCATCGACCTAGCCTCGACAATATTCGACCCCACTAACTATATAATCCCAGCAAATCTGCCCAGGCCAGTTGTATCTCTCCCTCTCGAGTTCGAGGTTAAACTCATGTACATTCGTTTAAAGGGACAGACATCTTACCCCAATGCAAACCCAAAACGTCTGCACAGGGGATTAGCCACATTCAATGCTGTCATCAGAGATCTCCACAATTGCCCTACTCCCTCTATACGACTCAACTCTGCAACCACAGTTCGTAATCCATATTTCAATGTAACTGACCCTAACTCGTTGAGCCAGTTTAGATCTGCTATACCTGGCCGAGGTCGACATGCAAGTTGTAAGTTGGGCCATAGCTGACAATGAGGACTATGCCACTCTATAATCAATGAGTGGGTTGAGCTCAAGCTAAAGGGTTTCCCGCAAAACCCTGAGTATGTCCACTTCAACCACGCCTGGTACGATGTATGGATGGCCGGTTATGATGCAACTATGTTTGATCCTTTGGATGGCATCTCATTATACATGCTCTTTCTACAGCCCAAGCCCATAACTCCCGAAGAAAAGTACTATTGGGATCCCGAACCAGCTTGGCAGGATGCAATGGGCTTGAATCCCAATCTTCTCCAGGGCTATTACAGTCAAGATTATCTAGCATACTATACTGAGGAGGACCTGTCTTAGAAGAAGCGGCTGTCAAAGACCTTAACTTTTGGGACTCGCTGCTAATGCAGGATTTGGCTAGTGACTTGGGCTTGGATGGAGAAGTGCCGGTAGCAGCTCCAGTCAGTGATAAAGGGAAGCACAAGTTGGGGTAGGTTCCTGCCGATCTTTGGGATGTAAATGAAGACCCTCAAGTGGTCCCTGTCTCTGGGAACGTCCATAATGTTACGAGAAGTGGACAGGTTTTTCAGCCTGCTAATCTGTAAGCCGAAAATTCGTCCAACCCTTCTAACCAAAGGAATGAACCACTTATAAGGATTGCACCGCTTGAGGCATCGATTGGTCCTCCGGACGTAGATCTGATTCAAAAGCAGCTTAAGCGGATTCTTGCTCTTCTATCAATTTGGGGTCTAATATGCTCCTCTCTTGAACATCGCCAACGACTATGCCATGCTCTCTCTCGCCTGGAAGTGCCTGCTGATATCACTTCCGATGCCATGATTTCTCTTATCTTGCCTCCCACCTCAAGGCATATCATCGTCTTCACTGACAAGGATTTACCAATCGAAGGCTTTGATCACAACCGCCTTTTACACATTACTATCAAATGCCGAGGACTTTGGGTTCCCACCGCTCTTATCGATAATGGCTCAGCGATCAATGTTTACCTTGTTAGAATAGCTTATTGTTTGAGACTTACAAAGAAGGATCTCATGCCTTCCAATTTGGCTGTTAAAGCATACGATAGCACGCGCCGCGTGGTTGGGGGGACCTTAATACTCAAGTTCGATGCAGAGGGCTTTGAAATGGATGTTGAGTTCCATGTTGTGGACATCCTTGTTACTTTCAATCTGCTGCTGGGCAGGCCTTGGCTACATAGGTCGGACATCATGGCCGTACCTTCCACTCTCCATCAAAAGGTTATGCTGGGACTTCTTTCTAGTATGCTTACTATCTGTGGAGACTCTGGAATTCGTCTGGACAAGGAAGATGGTTCTCCTGTTTTGGGGATCAACCACGGCGAAGAGCCTGTCGACTTGGGAGGTTTCTCTTTCGACACATTTGGCTTGGTGCTCACCATCAATGTCGACGGCGACTTCATTATAAGCTCCGCTGCTTTGGACATAATGAGAAAGATGTCGTATATGCTTGGCTTGGGACTAGGAATTAACCAGCAAGAAATCCCTGAGTTCCCTATTTTTCCTTCCAGTGAAGGCCGTTTTGGTTTGGGGTATGTCGCTCCTGTTGAAGATGCCAAAAAGGGGAAAGGTACGGGAAAACCTCGAACACTTTATGGTGATCCAGATAGCTACTTTGTGCACGAAGGAGGGAATGCTACTTACGTAGGAAAGGCTGAACCATTTGTGGATTCAGAAACTGGGGAGCTGCTGCCTGGTTTTGAGGACTTCGTTGCTGACACTTGGTCGGACAGTGACGAGGAACCAGCAAAAGCAGAATTCAAGAGGAAGTTAGGTCAGGTTAAGGTGAAGAATGACTAGCTGGGATCTTTTCATAAAGGGGGCCTGGAGCTGCTATTCCAAGAATTCTCCCAAGTGGGCTTTGTCGAAGGAGCTGAAGAGGCCAAAGTGCCCATGCTCGGGCCCGACGCCTTTGAGGATCCTACCCCTCTCATTGTGGAAGCCAAGGGTAGTATTAAAAATTGCATTTTTTTCAAACCGCACCTTACTTGCATTGAGGACACATCTAAGTCTGAGTCTGACACAATCTTTTGAGTTGTCTGAATCTAAGTCTAGCTCTGGGTCGAAGTTTGTGCCTCTTGGCCCTCCACGTCATAGCTTTTACTTCGAGTTTGAGTCTGCTATACTTGGCAACCCTAAAGGGTTTTGTGAAATGAAAGAACCTACTTCTGACTACTTCAACGACTTATATATAAACTATGTTGACCTCGACGATGAAGGGAGAGATTTCGATGGGGATATTCCCAAGGAAATCCGTGCCCCCTTCGAGAGGGAAGATGAAAGGCATGCTCAGCTATTAAAAGAAGAAGTAATTTCTATAAACTTGAAAGATGAGGGCGATCCCCGAATGGTTCGAGTGGGCTCCACGCTATCCCCAGAGGAGCATCGTGGTTTCAAAGAGATGCTCACAAAATTCAGTGACATCTTCGCGTGGTCACACCAAGATATGCCCGGCATTGACATTGAGATAGTGGAACATCAGATTCCCCTGTTGCCAGATGCTAAACCTGTGAAACAGAAGCTGAGGCGGATGAGGCCTGATTGGGTACAAAAAATCAAGGACGAGGTCACCAAGCAGATTGATGCTGATTTTCTCATCGTTTCTCAATACCCTACTTGGGTGGCCAACATTGTCCCTGTTCCTAAAAGAACAGGCAAATCAGAGTATGTGTCGATTTTAGGGACTTGAACAAAGAAAGCCCCAAAGATGATTTTCCCTTGCCTCACATTGATGTGCTTGTGGATAACACGGTGGGACATTCTATGCTCTCATTCATGGAGGGTTTCTTGGGTTACAATCAGATTCTTATGGCACCAGAAGACCGTGAGAAGACAACTTTCATCACTGAGTGGGGAACTTATTGTTATCTGGTCATGCCATTTGGGTTGAAGAATGCTGGTCCTACCTATCAACGAGCTGCCATAACTATTTTACATGACATGATCCACAAAGAAGTTGAGGTCTATGTGGATGACCTAATTGCCAAGTCGAAAACTCGAGAAGGCCACATTCCTGTGCTTAGGAAATTCTTTGACTGACTTCTCAAATATCGAATGCATCTCAATCCATAAAAATGCACATTCGGAGTCATAGCAGGCAAGATGCTCAGCTTCATGATCACCTCTAGAGGGATAGAGGTTGACCCATCAAAGATCAAGACAATTCTTGAGATGAAGCCACTGGAGTCTGAAAAGGGAGTGCAAAGCTTTTTGGGAAAGGTACAGTTCAGCAGAGTCATCGCTAAGTTGACTTTGACTTGCGAGCCGATGTTTCATCTACTCAAGAAGGATGTTCCCTTCACATAGACAGATAAGTGTCAGGCTGCTTTCCTTTCCATTCAGAAGTACTTGGAAAACCCACCGATTTTGATGCCACTTGTGCCAAGAAAACCTCTAATTCTCTATCTATCAGTAACCCCGTCTTCCATGGGATGCTTGCTAGCTCAAGAAGGGGTCAAAGGAGTTGAAAAAGCCATTTATTATTTGAGCAAGAAAATTGTCAGATGTGAAGAGCGCTACACTGCTTTGGAAAAGACATGTTGGGCTCTTCTGTGGGCCTCCAAAAAGCTAAGGCACTACATGTTGGCTTACCCTATGAAGCTGATTTCTCGAATGGATCCTCTCAAGTATCTGTTTGAGAAACCTGCCCTCACTGGTAAGTTAGCATGCTGGTTGCTTTTGTTGGTGGAATTCGATCTTGAGTATGTCACAAGGAAGTCAATCAAAGGCGTGTAGTTGCAGAATTTCCCGTCATCACCCTGTTGATGAACTAGAGGACTCTGACTTTGTGTTTCCAGATAAGGAGGTCCTGACAGTTGTTGAAGAAGTTTGGACGCTCTATTTTGACGGGGCAACCAACCAGAAAGGATTTGGGATCGGGTATTACTGATTACGACCGATGGCTCTCATAATCCGCTTGTGTTCAAACTCAATTTCGATGTCATAAACAACCAAGCTGAGTATAAGGCCTGTATTGTTCGCATGGAAGCCGCTCTTACACTTGGTGTAGAAAAACTTGAAGTTATTGGGGATTCTAATCTTGTAGTCTCTCAAGCAAATGGGGACTGGAAGGTCCGTGAGGAGAAACTGAAGCCTTATCATCAGGATTTGGAATAATTGATTCCTCAGTTCAACAAGGTGACCTTCACTCATAACCCTCGGTTGAAGAACCAGTTTGCCGATACTTTGGCAACTTTGGCCTCCATGGTTGAACTTCCACTAGGCGTCAAACTACGACCAATCCTGATTGAACAAATTCAGCTATCAGTACGTCAACGCCATCAATGATGTTGATGATGGCCTACCTTGGTACCATACATATGGAACTTCGTCGAGAGTGGGATGTATCTGGCTGAGGCCACGAAAAAGGATCAGACTGTGTTACAAAGATTGGCTGCCCAATACATCATTTATGGTGGAAAGCTATACAGGAGGTCTCACTGTGAAATGCACAAGCTATGTGTTAATGGCGCAGAGGCGACAAGGATAATGGAAGAAATCCATGAAGGAGTCTGTGGTCCTCATATGAGCGGGGTCATGCTTGCTAGGAAGATCTTACGGCAGGGTTACTTTTGGTCTACTATGGAAGCACAATGTGTGGATTATGTACGACGCTGTCAAAAGTACCAAATCCACGACAATCTTACGCATGTTCCTCCATCGAATCTATTTGGCATGATTTCGCCTTGGCCTTTCTCCATGTGGGGCATCGATGTCATCGGCATGATCAGACCGTCTGCTTCAAATGGTCACAGGTTCATTTTAGTGGTGATAGATTACTTCACCAAATGGGTGAAAGCTGAATCTTACAAAACCTTGACAACAGTTCAAGATGCTCATTTCATCAAAAAGAACATCATCCATCGATACGGTGTCCCTCAGGCATTTTGTGTCAGATGATGGGACTCATTTCAAAGACAGGGTATTGGAACCCTTTGAAGAGTTCAAGATTCAAATCCACCATTCAACGGTCTATCGCCCTCAAACGAATGGAGTCGTCGAAGTGGCAAACAAGAATGTCGAGACAATCATCAAGAAGTCTGCTAAATCCGCTCGGGACTAGCATGAGCAACTACGTCTAGCGCTTTGGGCGTATCAAACGTCAATACAAACATCAACAGTAGCAACACCCTACTCCCTAGTTTACGGGATGGAAGTAGTACTCCCTATAGAGCTTGAGGTACCATCATTAAGGGTCATGGCTGAATGTGGACTCACAGAATCCGAGTGGCTCAGCGAAAGATTTGTTGAACTCAGGCTCCTTGATGAGAGGAGGCTCCGCGCCTTGTATCATGTTCAGGGTTATCAGCGAAGGATCGCCCATGCCTTTAACAAGAAAGTAAAGTCTAGGGACTTAGTTGAGGGGGATATGGTTACGAAGGAGATCTGGGCACCTGTGTTCGATCCTTATGGCAAGTTCCGACCAAAACGTTATGGGCCTTACATCATCAAAACCATCATCTCTAGAGGAGCAGCGCAACTTATAGACCTTGATGGCAATGAATTCGCCACTCTAGTTAACCTGGATCAACTTAAACATTACTATCCTTGACAGAAAATCGTTGGGCTGAAAACCACAAGGGTGGGCGGTTCCAAGCAAAAATTAGAGCAAGCCTGCTAGACCGAAAACCTAAGGAGGTGGTCTATGCTTAAATAAATAGGCAATAATCAAAAAGCTCGCTAGACAGAAAACCTGAAGAGGCAGTTCTAGGCAAAATTTAAAGAGTAAAAGGAGAGGTAAAATACTCGAGTGAACCTTACCCTGAACTACGTACGACCTGATTCCTTGAAAAGGGATATGTAGGCAATCTCTCCCTGAGATTCGGTCATGATCAATCAACTTGATCCATGGTTTGCCGTTTTGGGGTATATCTCGGCATTCGAAACAAGGTGGTGTTCAACATTTGGATCATAAGGGAGAAACCCATCATCTTTCACTTTTATTGCAAACTACTATTTCTATTACACAGCTGAGCAAAGTCTTAAAATAGTTAAGCATAAAAACTGAATAAAATGCTAGAAGCCCCACCAGGCTCACAGTTTATTCTAAGTCATCGATGTCTATCAAAAGTCAGTCGATGTTTTGCCTTCTTTCAACTGCCCTTTGTAGCCATGTTTTGTAGCGACGCCGGAGCTCCGTGCTGAATTCTGGATCCGCTCCCCCGAGTTGCCTTGAACCCAGTTGTGTTGATATCCAAGGAGATTTTGAGCATTGAATGCGGGAATACGGAAAGCTTCGACCCGGGCTTTATGTATCCCTTGACTCATGCCTAGTTGGCGAAGAATGCGACTTGGAATGTAGAATGTGAAAGCGGTCAGCCAAGCGATCACCATTCTCTCGAAACCTACAGAGTTGGTTGCCATGTCCGAAATATTCAATGGTTCGTGCCTCCAAATGATTTCATTCGGTGACATCTTGTTCATAAACGTATACCACTCGTTTATGGACATCTCCGGGATATCATCACTCACTAATGCATTCTGCCAGGCAGGGGGCTAGCATGCCTCTAGCACCGCAAGCAGCCCCAATTTGTATGATAGCCATAGCTGCATGAGCGAAAAGACAAGTGAGGAGCTACATAAAACTTGAGTGGAAAAACAAGTGAGAAGCTCCATAAATAGCCTTAGTCGAGTGTCGAGGTAAAAAGATGATGTGAGAAAGCCGAAAAAAGTTGAGTTGAGTGAGGGTTTACCTGAAGCAGGAGAGGGCTACCATTAAATGTGTCGGTTTGGCCGATATAAACCAAATCCAAACCCATGAGTGTCTCTGCAAGAACCGTCGGCACCACATTCCTTTGAGTTCCCATCTGAGCCGCAACGCTTACCAGCAAGGGACTAACTCGTCCGTTTGGAGATACCAGAAAGTAAGCAGCTAGCACACAGATGGCTAAAGCAAACCGGCGACGGGATTGCACGGCAATATCCTCTGTGTTACCTTCCAGACCATACTATTCCATGAGCTACATGACGTTGATTTAGCCACTGCTTAGCAAATTCTCTGCTGCCCCTTTGAAAATGTGGAAGCAGGACTTCAAAAGCTTGGACATACTTTGTCGATATGGTGGCACGACGATTACGCTAGAGGCGAAACCTTGGAGATATGCTTGAAATTCCTCCACCGTCGGACACAACTCATTGTCTCCAAACCTAAAGACATGGACGTCTGGGTCCCGAAAGCGCAGGGATGCCCTCAAGATTTTGAGGCGAAGCCTCACGTTTCAGAGAAAACGGAAAGCGGCCAGCCCGTGCGATTGAAAAGTTAGCCAATCTCCGGCAACAAATGCTTCTATCCATGGGCCGATTAGGGTTGGTAGGTGGTTTGCCATTAGGAGTGCTATGGAACTTTAGCTTTTGGAGGTATGTTTACATTTGTAGAGATCATCCCTTTTATAGACAAAGCACATGGAAATATCCTTCCCAAGGGCAAAATATCAAGGCCATGGTGGCACTTTCCCTTCAATGCAAGGGTACACCTGTGAACTGTCTCAAGGACATTTTGGATGGCCAAGGGCAATGACAAGGCCTATAGCGATTCAGTTTTAAGATGGGTCAAATTTGACAACTGAAACAGGGTTTTATCTGCGCACGCCAATACGAAATTGGCTCGTGCTTGTTAGCCACACGTGCGTTTGTATCACTTAAGCGCACGCTAGTTCTGTTTTTTACCGTCACAAAGCAGGCTTTTCTTTTGGGGGTCATTTTTCATCCTAGACCAGCTTGTGAGCTTTTAACACTTCCAACAGGAAATTACGGGTTTTTATGATTGTGTCAAAGTTTTGATTCCGTCATTGTACGCTTAATGAAGAATTCGGGCCTTTGGGGAAATTTTCAAGCTAAAAATAAGATCCAGAGTCTTTTGTGCTATACAGATCATTTCTTTTGTTGAACAAGCCAAGCTTAAAGACCATACAGCGATTCAAAGCAAACAACAAAAAGCAAAGTGAAGATGCTCGAGTAGCCCGGCTACTCTCAGCTTATTCTAAGTATGATTGGATGGTTGTGTTCAGTAGTAACCTCCATGTCTTGGTTGCACATCTTCATGGAGCCACCTCACGTAGCGACTCTCGAGCCATGTGGTGAAATTTGGAAGGGGTCCCTCAAGCACCCTGTCATTCCAACTACACCGGTAATTGTGCAAATTTCGAGCATCGAAAGTTGGAGGCTGAAAGTCCTCAATCCCGGCACGATGGAAACCCTAGCTCATTCCGAGTTGACGGAGTATGCGACCGGGAACATAGAAGGTAAAGCTTGTCAAGTTGGCAATTACCATCCTTTCAAAACCGGCAGAAGTGACCGCCATATCAGGCAAGTCTAACCAAGGGCACCTAAAGACAATGTCCTCAGATTCCATGTCATTCAGGAAGGCATACCATTCTTCTATTATCAGTTCCGGATACACCATCGATCTTTTAAGCAAACATCTAGGAAAGTGTTTCCAACTCGCCTGAGGCACTTGGAGCAAGCCAACTTTGTATGAAAGCCAAATCTGCATGAGTGATAAAATAAGTAAGTAGCCAGATAAAGCCTAAGCGAAAAGACAAGCGAGAATCTAATGTGAACCTTACTTGAGTGTTGAGGTAAAATGACAAAGTGCGAAAACTAGAAAAAGGTGAGTTTTTTTTGTTTGTTTTTTTTTGGGTAATATAGCTTGAAATTGAAAAAAAAGGCTAATCGAATACACAGCCTACAAGGGGCATACCCTAGGAGGAAAAGAAAGACAAAACAAAAAAGAGTAAAGAAAATTGGTAATGCCAAAAGGCTACACGATCTATATGATGTGCATTGTTTCCAATCCATCTAGAAGAGGGAAGGAAAACAACGCCCTGATTTTGGTGGTCCACCCTAACAGCATTGTCAATCTATTAAGCTTTGAATCAAACAGGAGCACACAACAGTAGCATAACAGTCAAAGTAGCATCAAACACATTTCAGAGAGTAGATGCTGTAGCACCATAGGTAGTTAGAAGCTATCTTTCTTGGACTTTCCAAATAGTTGACCAGCATAAGTGATCTCAGTAGCCATAAACGGGACCTGCCCTTCACGGAACAGAGGAGCAGAACTGAAGCAGACAGCGTAACATTAGTAC
Organism: Rhododendron mucronatum var. ripense; assembly: GCA_019656295.1. Classification (NCBI taxonomy): domain Eukaryota; kingdom Viridiplantae; phylum Streptophyta; class Magnoliopsida; order Ericales; family Ericaceae; genus Rhododendron; species Rhododendron mucronatum. Next base: position 2,889,285 of record BPLT01000002.1, read on the forward strand.
ACCGTAGCAGCAGAACCATAGCAGCAGCAGTAGTAGACCGTATGAAGGCCATAGAAGAACAGCAACTGTACAGTTGAAAATCAGAAGTACTGCAATAACCAAGGAGAATAGTAGCAGCAACCACAGCAAACAGCAGTTACAGCCTTAACAGACAGCCACGTAACAGGTCAAAAACTGAGCAGCAGCTTCAGAAACCATTCAGAACAGCAGCAGACTAAACCATGGCATTTGGAACATGAAGTAAACTATACCAGCATGTAATTGAAGCAAAACAGCAGCCAGCCATTGACTACCGTGGCTAGCAGCAGCCACACATCAACTAAGAGAAAAATAAACCAGCTAGGGACAGCCCCCTAGAAAAGCTTAAACATTCCTAGGGACAACCCCCCAAGGATAGGTCAAAGAAACCAAAAGGACTTCAACCAGCAGCAGACAAACCATTATAGCTGCAACTAACATAACAAGATGCAGACAAATTAACATCATTTGAGCAGACAAACCATTATAGCTGCAACTAACAAACATAACAAGATGCAGACAAATTTACATCATTTGAGCAAACTACCATAACATACAGTACTACCACTAACCCAGGACAACAGCAACCATAACAGCATCAGATCACTAAACCTTATACTGACCAAAAAAAAGGGACAGATACAGAAAGCAGAAACAGAAACAGTGAGTAAACCACTTATCAATCCAACTCACTAATTAGGAACCACACCAAAAGCCAAAGTCAGTCCAAGTCTGGAATCACACAAGGACCGGATACAGATGAAGAATGCCTTAAGAACAAGGACATTCGCATAAAGAACCAAACTGAACCACCAAAGGTAAACCATATCTGCTCACCTTCTACTCCCTCGAAGCCTAACTCATCACTAAAATCAAAAGGGGAAACTTCTACTCCCTCCACTCCCTCACAAAATGACTCCCTCTGAATATTACCTCCTCTCACAAGGAAGGAAGGAGCTCAAACACTCAACTCACGGGTACACACATATGCTGGGACACTCATCCAACCAAAGCTGAAGAATACCAGGTTCCAATTCAGAGCAATAGATATACCATCATATTGGCATTCGATATCTGCTATTCGTCTCCTGCTCAAAGATAGGCTTTGGAAAACAATCAATTCCAAATCAACTTTAAACAAGTACATAGGAGATTATTCCATAATTATACCTCATTCTCTAATAAATCTAGAATCACGAGAGCCTTCGGGCAATTTGGGCAAAGACAGAAGTCTATTTTTTACCATGTTATAGATTTTGTGAACTATTACATCCCAGGTGCTAGCAGAACTTTGAAACTTCCTCATATTCCTTTCAATCCATATGTGATACACTGTGACAGTGAACATCAATTTGATAACAACACTCTTAAGAGATTTTCCTTTAAAAGTGGATAGATGAGAGATCCAATCTGCCCAAGACCGGGGAAACCACCTCTCATCTAGTTTTGCTAAAATAGCGTTCCAAACTTGTGTGGAGAATATACAATTAAAGAACAAATGATCATGGTTTTCACTGCCAGAGCAGAGGCTGCAGTGAGAATAGGATTTAAGCCCAAAATGAACAAGACGATCCTCTGTGGAAAGCCTACCTTGGATGGCAATCCAAGCAATGAAGCTGCATTTTGGGATATGACCAGAAAACCAAACCGTTTTATGCCAAGTCACTTTGGGAAATGGTTGCCTCAGTTCCTCCCAAAGAGAGGCAATGGTAAATTGTCCATTTGGGTTAAGGGTCCATCTAATTTGGTCCCTTGCATCCCTCAAAGGGGAAAGCTGACCTCTGACTTCGTTCAATTCCCAAGATTGTGCGACTGGGAATGCCCAAGCCGAATTGAGAATTATTTGGGACACCTTGGCATTCATTGGTAGGCCAAAATCATACACAATTCTGGGACCAAGTTTGTTCAACAATGGATCTAGAGGATGCCAATTATCATGCCACAGGGAAGTGATATCCCCATTGCCAATAATATGACGAATGAATGGTTGGACGGTGTTTCTTAAATTAAGTAACTTCCTCCAAACCCAAGAGGGATTACTTGGCATCCGAAGACTCCAAAAGTTCCTTCCCTTTAATAAATAGGATTTAACCCATTGACACCACATTGATTGCTCGCCCCCTGAAATCAAAAACCACATATGTTTAGCAACAGCAGCTTTATTCCAAATCGCCATGGATTTGAAACCAAGACCTCCCTCTTCCTTGGGAGCACAGAGGTGTTCCCAAGCAACCTTAGCTCCAGTTCTTTTATGGTCAGGGCCGGACCACAAAAAGGCCCTAAGGATAGACTCCACTTCCTTAATTACCTTTTTGGGTAAGATGAACAAGGAAGACCAAAATGTTTACATTGAAAACAAAATGTTCTTTATAAGCTGCACCCTGCCAGCATAAGTAAGGTCCCTATTAGTCCAACATCTAGTTTTGGCAGTGATACTATCTACCAATCTCTGACAATCGACAGCCTTGAGTTTGGTAGATAGTAATGGGACCCCTAGATACCTCACAGGGAGGGAACCTTCCTGGAATCCAAGTTCGTGCAAGATAGTTCCCTAAATCCTCCCATTAACTCCAGAAAAGAAAATGCTACTCTTCCCTGGGCTAGCGGAGAGACAAGAAAGAGCCTCAAACTCAGCCAAAGCATTCCGGATGTGATTGATTCATGAAATCTCCCCTTTGCAAAATATCATCAAATCATCTGCAAAGCAAAGATTAATCAACTGATTATCTTTACATCGCCAATGGAATTGAAAATCAGGGAGTTGAGATTTCTCCTTTAGCAAGGTTGTTAATACTTCCATCACGATAACAAAGAGATATGAGGACAGAGGATCCCCCTGCCTCAGTCCCTTCCTACCTTTAATGTGACCAGTCACTTCTCCATTTATACAAAGTGAGTAATTAGCAGTTGTTACACATGCTCGAAGCCACTTGATCATGGTAGGGTGAAAGTTCATTGCAGGAGAAGGTGAAGGCTTGTGATAACCTCTCATGAGTTCTTGAGTAAGGAATATGTTATCTGCCATCCTCCTACCTTTCACAAATCCTGATTGGACAGGATCTATGAGTAGAGGAAGAACAGATTGCAATCTCTGGGCTAATATCCTAGAGATGCATTTGTAAATAGTATTGCAGCATGATATGGGCCTAAAGTCCCCCACCTTGGTAGCGTTCGGAACCTTAGGGACTAGTGCTACAATGGTGGAATTAGCTGTGGTGAGCAATTGTCCAGATCTGAAGAAGTTCTGGACTGCTGAAGTGACCTCCTTCCCAATGACAGGCCAAGCTTTCCTAAAAAACCCTGCATTGTACCCATCAGGGCCTGGGGCCTTAGTGGGATTAACCCTTTCAGAGATGCCACTGAATTTAGCTTTATTAAGCTGCTTCAGCTCATGTTGAAGATGTTTGAGTTTCCTACACACACAAAACATAGGATTACCAATAACAATTGATCTCCAAACCCTCTGAACAATTGGTAGGAATTGTGGATGGTCCGCTAGGAAGTCAAAAAACCTGAAAGGCTTAACTAACTTCCTTGGATTAGGTTGAACATGTACCACAGCAGGAGAATGGTCCGAGATACCAGGCACTAAAAAATGAGCGGAAGATTGAGTAAATGTTTTCATCCATGGCTCATTCACTAACACTCTATCAAGCTTAGAGGCCACAAAATGAAGTGGGATCTGTTTATTTGACCAAGTGTATAAGCATCCGGAGAACCTAAGGTCATCTAGCTCAGAGGTAAACAAACAGTGATTTATGTCATCCAAATGAGATGGCCACTGAGGAATACCCCCAACTTTTTACCTCGGATGTCTAATAGCATTAAAGTCTCCCAGGACCACCCAAGGTGAAGATGTCCTGAACTGAGTTATACATTGCCATAAAGCCCTACGATCCAAACTAGAGTTTGCCCCATAGACCATGGTGACCAAAAAGAGGGTACTCCCATCTTTGGGTTGAACTTCACAGTGAATGAATTGGTCAGACTGTCCTAACACAGTAAGAGAAAATACTCCAGGGTCCTAACCCACAAAAATCCTCCCTAAAGCTGACTCGGGGTAATTATTCACAAAACACCAATTAGGGCAAATGTATTGAGTGATTCTGTCTGCCCAAATTGCCTTAATTTTGTGCTCGATAAAGCCGACTATATTAAGTTTATTAGAGCTCACAAAAGATTTAACTTCCTTCTGCTTAATGGGGTCATTCAAACCACGAATGTTCCAAAACCCTATATTAAAGGCTTGTAGAGACATACAAAATAATATTAAACAGAAGCAAAAGATGCAGAGATTGAAAGAAGTACTGCATTAACTCAAAAGGATACCAAAAGGATATCAATTATTCCTAACTTGAAGGAATGATTAAATTCCTTCCTTTGCTGGAGGAACATAGTGAGTCCTCCTTAGCTTGCTTCTTTAAGCGCTTTTTAGCAGACTTGGAGAGGAACTTATTGAAGCTAGCGCTTCCTTTGGAAACAGGGTTAGCAGCTACCTTGCTGACTCCACTATCTACCCGATCAGGTGGCTCCTTGGCTAGTGAGGAATTGAGCTCAGAATGATCTTTGGACAGAGATGTCTTGATACTTTGATTCGGTACCCTCTCTTCTTGAGTGCTACTCACAACCCCTTCTAAGACTTCTAGAAGCTCATCTTCGGAGTCACTGAGCTCTTCCCCCAGAGAGTGAGAGCCTGGAGGCGAACTACTAGATTCTTTGGGATGATCACTGTCAACTCTCTGTTTTTCTTTCCCAGTAGAAGTCCCTATCAATGGTTGAACTGAAGGCTCAGGAGGGATTGAGGATGTGGATGGTTTGCTGGCACATTTGATTGTGTGATGGCCAAAGACATGACAAATGTCACACTTGGGAGGTAGTACTTGGTACTCTACTGGAACAATTACAGATTCTCCAGCAACAATGACTGTGACTTCATCCGGGAGAGCTTGCTCAGCACTCACCTCTATACACTTGGGAGCTTGCTCATCTTCGTAGACCCGAACTACGCACGACCTAATTCCTTGCAAAGGGATACGTAGGCAACCCTCAGTGGTTCGGCCAAATCTTTTGAAATTTAATGTCATGCTTTTATGTCAAAATTGTCATAATAAACTTGGGTTTTTGCAATTTTCCCTCAACTTAAAATTATTTTCCATCATCATTAGAAAGTCATGATAATCAATTCAAAACGCAAGAATTTTGAACCCTCATGTAAAAAGTATCGAGGACATCCAGAGGACCATTCCCCGACTCCACCGAAGCAACGCCACTGATGAGCAATACTTTGACACAAAAAAGGAAAAGAAAGGAGATGAAAAAGAAGAGTCTGCTAGGTCAAAAACCCACAAGGGCGATCTAGGCAAAAGTTAAGGCAAATAATCAAAAGCTCGCTAGATCAAAACTCTCAAATACGATCTAGGCAAAAGTTAGAGCATTTTTGAGTTCCTTTTATCAAGTTGCGTAATTCAAAATGAAGAAAGACATTCTTTGCTTTTATCCAACACATAAATATATCCCTTGGAGCCTAAAATCAATTCAAAAGAACCCAGCTAGGTAGCTATCCCCCACACTGGGGTGAAATAAAAGATATGAAAGTGCCCGAATGTGCAGTTACCATTGGCACAGCAAAAAATGAAAGTACGTTTGTGTTTGGAACTCTTTCCTCGATAAAAAAGAATTGCATGCTATATTGTTAATGCTTATCCGGGCGTCCATTGAGTAGTAACCGGGCAATCGGGGTATGCTCCTACCGTATTGTTTGGGTCAAAAGATGGATAGACCTTATGAAGGCACATTGAATGTCGTTAGCTTGGATCTCAACATAAAGCCTTTTTGACTTGAGCAATTAAGTCCGTAGGGGTCTCTTAAAACAATCTGGCTTGGGGATAATAGACCCAAAGCTCGCTAAAGGGTCAACTAGAAAGCCCGAGAGATCCAGGCATTGCACAACCATATGAGGAAAAGAAGGGGGGAATAAAAGAAAAGGCATCATTCGAAAAAAAAAAAAAAAGCCTTTCCCCCAATGCAAAGTTGTCACTGCGACGCAGTTCACAAAAGTTCCAAGAATTGTTCAAACTCAAGATAGCTGCTAGCTCTAATCACCCAAAGCAAAACAAAACTTTTTGAGCCTGTTATCCTTTCTTTGTTAAACCCAAGCCTTGCCCCATTATAACCTAAATAAAGTCCTTTTAGATTGAAAAACGCAACTTGGTCAGAGGAAGATCAAAAGGGAATAATGTAATCTCCCTTGAAAGTCAACAGTCAAGGTATTGTGCAACACTGGCGTCAATCCACCAACACTGGTGTCATCCAAAAGCAAACCGAGTCATTTCAAATGGAAATTCAGTAAATCTTCACTAGCAATCCAAGACATGGGTTCATTTTCTTGCAAATAAACATCATTGATGAAGTTAAACAACTTTCCAAGAACCTAAAGGGAAAATTATCAAGTTTATCATAACAGTTTCAATGACCAAATGCATGACATGTTTGCCTTCCTTCAAAATCTCGAGTCAACATCATCTTCCTTGTCATTCGAGTCAACACGGTTTGATCCCTCTCCGCCCAGTCAGTGGCACCCTAAAAACAGTCTCCGAGTCAGCATCATTAAATCGAATTGTCACCCCTCGAACATCATTCAGGTGTACCCAGTCAGGGGCATTTTTAGGAAAGTCATTCATTCAATAGGGGCATTCTTAGGGCAGCCACTCGTTCAATAAACAGTTCTTCCTACCCTTCGAGTCAACATGGTTAATCAATAGCAACCATGGAAGTCACTCAAAAGTTCTTTTCCTATCCTTCATGGTCTTGTAAAAATCTGCCTAAAAGGTCAATTGAGTCATTTGGTCATGTTAATGCTCACCTCGTGGAAGCAATTTCAATGCATAAGGTAACCCTGTTTGGATACATAGTCAATTGGTTCCCAAAAACCATCAACAACAATAGAAAATAAGTCAAAATTGAGGATTCGCAGTCCACCGAGGCAAAACATCTCAAGATTGAGGTGCGACAGCCCAAATTCGAGACGGGGGCAAGGAAGCTCAAACCCTGACGAAGGCCAAACAAGAAAGACAGTAAAGCAAAAGGGGACACTCCGTTGTGCCGCCCATTTTTCGAAAACAAAAAGGAATGTTGTCCACATTGTTGTCAAGTGTCAAAACACGAGTCTTGCATAAAGTACAAAAGTCAATCAGCTATCCCAAGGGACATCTTTTCAAATAATGGTCTAGCTAACCTAAGTTTTCCAACGAACCATCTTGAAGGACATCTTTTCAAATAATGATCTAGTCAACCTAGGCTTTCCAATCAAACCTCTTAAAAGACACCTTCTCAAGCAATGGTCTAGCTAACCAGATACCCCCCACACTAGGAATTTCACAACAAACGTTTTTAAAAACGATCTCGGCTTTGTAGATAGGTTAGGCTAAATCTACAAATCCAACCCTTTTTAGTTCATTGAAACCTCAAATTTCAATGGCCAACTTTCTGTTCTAAGTCTCTAGATTACATTATTGCCCTTCAGGACTCATTTGTGTTCTAAAACCAAGCCTTCTGTGGCCTCGAATCCTGGGGGTTCACCATTTTTATCCCAAAAGTTGGCGCCTTATTAATCTATCTTTCCAAGCGTTTGTCATCATAGCTTGTTGAGTTCTTATCCTCAACAATCTTCTATCATGGATTGTTAAGGTCTCACCCTTGATAGGCATATTTTCAATGGTTTATTATGGTTGTACCCGCAATAACCGCCTTTCCAATAGCTTGTTGAGTTCTTATCCTCAACAATCTTCTATCATGGCTTGTTAAGGTCTCACCCTTGACAGCCATATTTCCAATGGTTTATTGAGGTCGTACCCTCAATAACCGCCTTTCCAATAGCTTGTTGAGTTCTTATCCTCAACAATCTTCTATCATGGCTTGTTAAGGTCTCATCCTTGACAGCCGTATTTCCAATGGTTTATTGAGGTCGCACCCTCAATAACCGCATTTCAAATAGCTTGTTGAGTTCTTATCCTCAACAATCCTCTATCATGGCTTGTTATGTTCTCACCCTTGACAGCTATATTTCCAATGGTTTATTGACGTCGTACCCTCAATAACTGCCTTTCCAATAGCTTGTTGAGTTCTTATCCTCAATAATCTTCTATCATGGCTTGTTAAGGTCTCACCCTTGACAGCCATATTTTCAATGGTTCATTGAGGTTGTACACTCAATAACCGCTTTTCAAATAGCTAGTTGAGGTCTTATCCTCAAATCTTCAATCATCTTTAAAATTACCCTCAAATAGTGTAGAGAGCTTTGCTAGGTCTACATTGTTATCCTCGATAAGATTGATTTGTTACATTACCCATATCATGCCTCGCATTTGCCCCCATGAACTACGCAGGTCTGATCCCGACAAAAAGTGTACGTAGGCAGCCAGAGAAGGCGCGGCCACATGTTTCCATTTGTTAAATTTTCAATGGATTTATTTAAAAGGTACCTCGACGACCAAATTGGGTAATCTATGTCTTTGACGCGACTTGAACTATACAGTGGTAATCAAGTCTCGCCAAAGAGGGGCAACTGTAGATACCCCAATTTAAAAATCCCGGATAACTTTTAAGTCCCCATCGATGATAAACAAAGAATGATTTAAACCTTTGGATTGATATAAACCTTTTGGAGCGTTACCTTTTGAAAACCATAAACAAGTAACCGATAAGCTTCCCAATAATGAAAGTGTGCATTGAAAACTTCAAACAATGCCCTTTGCATTCAAAGGAGTGAGGAAACACCTTAAGAATTAGGTATGAGAGTGCCAAGTGACACTTAGAGTGAGTGAGTACGTGTTTTGGCCATCGTGGCACCAACGGTCTTCGGTTTAGTCCGCTTTCAGCCCATTTTTCATAAATCAAACTTCCTTATTTTATGGTTAGAGTATACCATCTTTTAGTACATTCAAAACCCTCTTTATCGATATATAATAAGCCATAATCCGATTTGAAATGAGGGAGATACGACGATTTTGCCATAATAACTTCTTTTTCGACCACCTGAGGGTAAAATCATCATAACTTTTGATGTACAAAATTATTTTTATCTAAACTACTTGGGTTAAAAAGTAGACTTAACGAACTTTCCAACGCCCAAAACCGAGTTCGGGAGTGTCCGGGGCGGCCATTCGAAGTTCGGCCTATTGAGCAGTCAACTGTACCGTAAGGCGGCCAACTGTGCCGTACGGTGGTCATCTCTGCCATAAGGTGGACATATTTCTACTGTACGGTAGAGTTTTTGACCACCTAAACTCAAGTCGGTTGGGAAGTGCCGTACGGTGGAAGCCTTGTGCCGTACGGTAGAGTTTATGTGCCGTACGGCGGACACAAAGTCGGTTAAAAATGCGTGCAGACCAAGTTTGCTTCATTTCCAAGCCATTTTCACTCTATAAATATCCTTGCCTATTCCCATTTCGAAAAAAAGGCAATATTTTCACTCCTTTTCACTTTCAAAACTCCGAAACACCTCAAAGCCAAGTCCAAAAACTATTTTTTGAAGGCAACCCATGGTTTAGGTCTCACATCTTGTCATCACAGCATACTAAAGTCCACAAATTTGTTCAAGCTCGTGCCAGAAGACTTTGCAATTGTCACAATTTTCCAAAGAAAGGTTTTGCTCCAAGCGGTATAAATTTTTTATCCAATAGTTGTCTCTGTAATTTGATGGGAAGCCATTAAACTCAGACTGGTTCCTCATACCAACTCTGGGCTTAGATGGCTTAAACATTTTCAAAGAAATCGAAGCTAATGTCCACAATCTTTACCGTGCGGCACATACTCTTCCCGTACGGCAGAGATCCTTCAAGGGAGACATTTTGCCAAAATCACTTTTCTTCCTTTGTTTGATTTAATACATAAACATGAATACATGCATGTGCCGCACGGCACAACTTTCTGTCGTACGGTGGAGTTTCTGTGGAACAAAATACTGTTTTAGTTGTGTTCCATAATTAATTTTCAATATGCAAGCATGCCTTTTAGTCTCTGTTGTTAGCTTAAAATATTAATCGTTTTGGCTATTTCTTGTTCAAAGCATGCCTATTAATGTTTATATCTTCTGCAATTGTTTGTTTACGTGCTATACACTGTTTATGCGACATAAAAGTTGAGCAATAAAATGATTTCAGATCCCACAAATATTAGTAAAGACCGATTTTATCGGGCGAGGGGGGTGCTTTTCCAAAAAAATCCTTCCCCTCTCGCAACCTGGCTCCCGAACCCAAAACTCTCTGTTTTCAATAGACCAAAACCTTTTTAAAAGGGCAAAAGAGTCACATTTTTCAAGTAAACGATTTCTCGGTGTTAACCTTTTCAAAACCCGGGTGGTGACTCTCAAACAAACCAACTATTTCCCCCCTTTTTTAACACTAAAAATACAAAAGCATAGACGGAGAATTTTTCCGGGCACATAGCCCACACAAATCAACGCCGGTTTTCTTATAGTCATCGAATATCCAAAGAAGACTAGGGAATTAGGGTTTGTGTAGATTTCTGATATCTTAACAAGGCCAGTCCAAAGGATGACTTTCCATTACCTCATATAGAGGAACTAATGGACAACACCGCAGGGCATGCATTGCTATCTTTCATGGATGGATTTTCTGGGTATAATCAAATTCTGATGTCTCCTGAGGATAGAGAGAAGACCACCTTCACCACACCATAGGAAACCTACTACTACCGAGTGATGCCATTCAGGTTGAAAAACGCTGGAGCCACCTATTAAAGGATGACGATGACACTGCTGAATGACAAGATGCACAAAGAAGTAGAGGTATAAATCAAAGGAAAGGGAAGGACACTATGAAGCACTCCAAAAGTTCTTTGAGAGGATTAGGCAATACAAGTTATAGCTTAATCCTCAAAAATGCACTTTTGGGGTACCACTGGAATAATGCTAGGATTCCTTATCACTCAAAGAGGAATCGAAGTGGACCCTTCTAAGATACAGGCTATCATGGAGATGCCACTGCCAAGGACGGAGAAGGAAGTAAGGAGCTTTCTGGGAAAGGTACAGTTCATCAGTAAGTACATTTCCAAACTGACAACCACTTGTGAACCTCTCGTCAAGCTTTTGAAGAAGGATACAGATTGGACCTGAATATGTGGGAGTTGAATCCTTTCAACTTTAGCGATGAAACTGACAACTCCAAAGGGTTGAGAGCTTCTCTCTCTATTACTAGAGAGAGAATGCAACTCCCCTTTACCAAAAATCATATTTTTGTACCAAATCCACCGAATTGCTGGTGGTAAAGCTTCAATCCACCTTACATCTGGGTCAGAGGTAACTCAAGCCCTTAATCAGGTTCATAGACCGATTCACTCCTGAATCTGGTCCAAAGTCGAGAGAGGGGTAATTTTCGTCCATATAATCTGTGAACAACAGATTTCATTTTCGATTTCCATGGTCAATCAGCCATCATGTTCATCTTCGACTTCCACGGTCAATCGGCCAACACCACCACACAATCCTGATTTTTGAGCGCCGAAGTCCAGCAAAGTGTATGCTTCGAGTTGGTTTTCGATCTGCACGAGTGTATGCTTCGAGCTGGTCTACCGGTGGCTTGTCTGCCGGTGAGAGTGAGGTGTAAATCAGGGGATTGCTTCGAGATCCTAGTAGAGAATACTCGGCAGTGAAGTTCTTTGTTTCAAAACCAGTGCTCAGTATCGGTGGTAGGAGTCCACCCGTGTGGGTGCTGGTTGCGTCCCAGTGCTTGGTAATGGAGAAGGGAGTCCTCCCGTGTGGGTGCTGGTTCTATGAGGCTTTTACACTATGCTGGGTTATGGGCTGAGCATCTCCGGTCATCGAAGGTACTTACTCGCTTAATTTTTGTTCCCAATTCAGATCCAGATTACAACCGTGGTTGGTAACTCAGACAATCCTGGTCATAGCAGGTTTTCTGTTATGTTATTGTAGTGCACAAATATTCTAGGAGTACAATTGTTTGCGCGCTGGTAGTAGCTCGGACAAACCCATACATTTGATTTTAAAGCTGGTGTTTGGAATGCCTATAACATGTAAATTCAACATGAGAAACTCGAATGGGTAGTCATCTGTTGGACTGAGATTGGGTTAATTGTGTTGGATCTATTTCATTACTCCTTGTATTAGCTAGATGTTCGGGTGTCGCCGGTACTGTTTGTTGCCCAATTCTGGGGCTAAGGTCTTAGCATCTATGCTAGGCTTGTTCACAATCCATGTTTCCTTGCTTCTCTGGGCCGTTGTTCTTGTGTAGTTTGGCTATGACCGTGACTATCCTTACTAGATTGGTGGTAATGCGCTGATTGATAGGGTTTGTTTATGGTTCCTCCTACAGTTTTGTTTTGTGTGCCTCAGTCTGTGATCAGATGATGCAGTAGTTTTGTACTGTTGATGGGCTGCCAAATGATTCGGTGGTAATACTCTGTTGATGGCGGTCTGATTCGAGGCCCAGCTGTCCCTCTTTTAGGTTATAGTGAGCCTTGTGTACTAGGTCGAGGGAGTTTTAGTTCGGTTGGAATGGACTTGGTGTATAAGGTACTTGGGGTGGTAGCCTTGTCGGTTGTCTTCATCTCCGGATCGAACCTCTTCTCGGAGCCCGGTCCTCTGCAGTAACTGTTCCTTAGAAGTGGGTTCTATGCTTGATACTTCTGTGCTAGGTTGGAGTTTTGGATTCTTGGTCTGCTTATCCCATCTCTGGAGACTAGTGGCTATGGGTTTTGGCTGAGTGCGAGTTGTTTCTGGCGAGCCTTAGGCTTGGATGAGGGAGTATTAGGCCGGATGGATTGGGCGTGGTGTGCAGGGTGGGGCCCCCTACCGGATGCCGTCATCTCTGGTTCGAGCCTCTTCTTGGTGCCTTGTTCCTCTGTAGTAGCGGTTCAGCCTCTCTTGATGCCGATTTGCTTTGTTGCTGCTAATCCTCTGTGATGGTTATCATTTGGTCACTTCTGACCATGACTATTTATTTTATTTCCTAGCCTGTCGTTTGGGCCAGGTGGTAGCTAGTTCGCTTTCATGATTATTACTACATATCATACCCCACTGTACTATCCTTCGGCTTAGATGGATAGTGCAACGGCGATATGATCTCAATACATATGGCACTTTTGTCATCTAATTTACTATACCATACTCTCTATGCGGGTTGTGCATAGGTTATCGCACTTTTTTCAATCTTCTTCTTTTTTCTTTTTTCCTTTTCTTTTCCTCCTGGGGTATGCCCCTTGTAGGCTGTACATTCGGTTAACCTTTTTTTAATTTCAAGCTAATTTATCCAAAAAAAAAAAGAAGGATACAGATTTTGAGCGGAGTCAAAACTGTCAAAGAGCATTCGAGGCCATCAAGGAGTACCTTTAGAAGCCGCATGTGTTATCACCACCCATCCCTGGGAAGCCATTGATTCTGTACCTCTCAGTAACAGACACATCCATGGGATGTATGCTAGCACAAGAAAACAATGCTAAAGTAGAGTGCGCCACATACTACCTCAGCAAAAAGATGATGGACTATGAAACAAGATACATTCCTTTAGAGAAAACATGTTGGGGGCCAGTATGGGCCACGAAGAAACTAAGGCACTACCTATTAGCGCATCCGGTAGTTCTGGTTTCTCGTTTACACCCAATCAAATATCTTTTTGAGAAACCAGCACGTATTGGAAAGATGGCTAGGTGGTTATTGTTGCTAGCAGAGTTTGACCTCAAATACATGACAAGGAAATCAATAAAACGAAGGGCTGTGGCAAAATTCTTGGCAGATCATCCTGTAACAGAGGCTGAAGCAGAAGACTTCATGTTCCCAGACGAGGACATCTTATGTCTTTTAAATGACACCTGGCAGCCTTACTTCGATGGAGCATCAAACCAATGTGGGTATGGCATAGAGGTATTGCTAGTTTCCCCAAACGACTCTCATACCCCTCTATCACATAAACTAAGGTTTGAAGTCACCAACAACTAAGGTGAGTACGAAACCTGCATTGCTGGAATGGAGGCAGCCCTGGAACTTGGGGCAAAAGGGGTAGAAGTCATTGGAGATTCAAACTTAGTGGTGTCCCAAGCGAGAGGAGACTGAAAGGTTAAAGAAGACACACTGAAATTATACCACTCTATGCTGGAAGCTCTAATTCCACAATTCGACTATGTTATCTTCACACACACTTTACGAGTGAGTAATAGGTTCATAGATGCACTGGCAACACTAGCCTCTATGGTCGAAATACCCCTGGGGTTCACAATGCGGCCTCTAATGATCGAGCAAAAGGTCAAGCCAGCATGTGAGTGCACTTTTACCAAGGAAGGTGAGGACGATAGAAAACCATGGTATGAGGATGAGAAGAAGTTCCTAGAAGATGGAGAGTATCCCTTCGAAACCACCTGAAAGGATAAGATGGCTCTACGAAAGTTCACTGCCCGATTTGTAGTTTGTGGTGTAACACTATATCGAAAAGCACACCTAGGCCCAATCAACTTTGTGTCACAACAGAAGAAAGCCAAAAGATGATGGAGGAAATACACGAAGGAATTTATGGGCCACACATGAGTGGGGCAACAATGGCAAAGAAGATCCTACATCAAGGATATTATGATGGAGGCTGACTGTGCTAACTATGTTTGCCAATGCTACAAATGCCAAACTCACGCTGATCCCTTGCACGTTCCCCTACAGAATTATGTAGCACGGCGTCCCCTTGGCCATTCTCTACTTGGGTAATATATGTTATTGGGAATATAAATCCCAAAAGGGAAATACAAGCATCAGTTTTTCCTTGTAGCCATTAACTACTTCACCAAGTGGGTAGAAACAACTTCTTATGCTACCCTCAAAGCCACTCATGTGGCCAAGTTTATCCGCACCAATATCATCTATCGGTATGGTGTACCTCACGAATTTATTTGTGACAATGGATCGCACTTCAAAAGGGCAACAAAGAAACTTTTTCCTGAGTTTGGGATACAAAATCATCGATCATCTACTTATCAACTTCAAACTAATGGGGCAGTTGAGGCTGCAAACAAAAACATCAAAAGGATTCTGCGGAAGACTACCGACATCTACACGGACTGGCCAGAAATGCTACCTCTACCACTATGGGGTTATCGAACGACTGAAAGGACTTCAACCGGGGCTACTCCCTACTCCCTAGTCTATGGGATGGAAGTTGTCTTGCTTGTCGAACTGGAACTACCCTCACTAAGGGTTTTGGCTGAGCCTGAAATGATCGAAGAAGATTGGGTTCAAAACTGCTATGACGAGTTGGCATTACTGGATGAAAAAAGGCTGAGAGCATTATACCACGTACAAGGGTATCAACGCCGCATTGCACGAGCATTCAATAAAAAGGTAAAGCCAAAGGACATCAAGGAGGGAGATATGGTACTTAAAACAATCCGTTGCCACATTTCAGACCCAAGAGGCAAGTTTAAACCAAACTAGGGAGGACCTTTATTCGTCAAATGCATACTGTCTGGAGGAGCAGCATACATTGCAGATTTGGATGGGATGGAATTCACAACACCAGTCAACATCGACAAGTTGAGGAAGTATTACCCCTGAAAGACGCTCGTTGGGCTGAAAACCACAAGGGTGGGCGGATCCAAGCAAAAATTAGAGCAGCCTGCTAAGTCGAAAACCCTCAAGGGCAGCTTAGACAAAAACTAAGGCATAAATAAAAAGCTCGCTAGACTGAAAACCAGCAAGGGCAGTTTTAGGCAAAATCAAGAGCATAAAAGGAAAGGAAAATACTCGAGTGAACCCTAGATTAAAAAAAAAACAAAAAAAAACAAATCTCTTTTTGGAACTACGTTTGTGGCCTGATTTCCCATGGGATACGTAAACAATCTTTAGATTGAGATTCGGCCACTGCTATCTCTATTATTTTCGAATTTCTGGTCTATCCTAAGCATACTCAATATCAAACCATGACAAAGGCATTTTTAATAAAGCAACTAGTGTTTTATTTTTTTTGGGAAAATAACCAGTGTTTTATTATTTCTAAGGAAAAAGGAAAAGCAAACTTAAACAATTCTTGATCTATGAAAGTTAGAATCTAACATGGAAAAGAACATCATTTAAAGCATAAGCAATATGTTAGTCTCTAGGTCTTCCTTCTCTTTGCACTTTTGTCTTGCAAAAGGTTTTTCTCCAACCAACGCTTGTATGAACCAGATAGCTTGTCAGCAAAGTTCTCAGCAACATCTTGCATCATCCGATTCGGCCATAGACGAAGCACATTGCGATGAAAGTGGCATCATAGACCTTGGAAGTAGCATACTCAGAGTCACCCAAGACTTTGGCTTGTTCAGCCCCAAACTATCTTTGAAGCCGAGCAGGGAAAATAGAATGTGACTTGGGCAATACCAATCACCGCAACACCAAAATGGTTCATTGTGCTTACAACCATGCTTTCAATGCCATGCCAAGGACAAACCCATTGAATCTGATCTCCCTTACGAGTCTCCATCCACGCCTTCCAAGTACCCTCAATTGGAAATTGTCTAATCACACGGCGGTCCATGCAGTGGTCTAGGCTATAGAGAAGCCACTCTGGCGCATCCCATACCATTAGTTTCTCAAAAAGCCACACCTGTAGAAAACAAGGAAAAATTGCAAGTTGAGAGAACACGTGAGTCAAAAACAAAAAAGTGATGAGTAAAAAGAAAATTTGGAAGATAAAACAAACAAATAAAAAGCGAACCTGATGTAACAAAGGACTGCCTAAGAACTGGGCTGTTGGATTAACCTTCACTGCATCAAGACCCATCAAGGTCTCCGCCAACACTAAACCAGCAAAACCCATACGTTTACCAATCTGTTGGGCAAAATCAAGCAACATAGAATCAGCATGGCCGGAGGAAGGGCCCAGCAGATAGTAGTGGAGAAGGCAAATACACAAAGCATGGAAGCACAGTTTCTGTTGAGGAACTTGGCGATGTGCTTCAGCTGTACCAAAACGCTGAATAAGTTGAAGGATTTCCAACTTTCCGTTCACCATAAAAAAATCTGGTTTCGTGTTTCTGAACATGAAGTAGGGTTTTCAAGAGATCTCCGCGATTGAACAAAGGATTAGGGACAATGAGACCTTCTCTATCCAAATGACACAATAGCTGCAAATTCTTCAAAGGTGGGACATAACTCTTCCCTTCTGAATCGGAAAACATGAAGAACAGGATCCCACAAGCTAGTAGATGCATGAAGAAAAGCAAAAATTCACAGGAATTTGGCGAAGAGAGAAGAGGAAATCCATACCAAAGGGCTTAAAGTGTAAACGGTTTAGGCCATTGAAGGAATTTATCCATTGATCAAGAATCGGTTGTGCCATATGTAAAGGACTGCTGCTGACAAACAATCGAGTTCCTAGAATGCGTACTTATAGGCTAGGTTGAGTCCTAATCGAAATCGGATTCTAAATCCGCATTAATCAAGTCGGTCTCTCAGTCGGCACTTCGATATGGCGGCCGTGGAATCAATTCCTTAGCCCGTAAAAATTAGAACCTATTCAATTCAGCCTTCATAAAGGGAAATCAATTCCCCGGTCGCCTAATCGATTACTCGGCCACCAGAAATGCCTTTTTACAGAGAAGTTTCATGATTCTGTCCAGTTCATGGAATTGCGAATTTTGTACTAAATCCAAATACAGCATACGCAATCAGATATCAGAGCGAAAAGATTTGGTTTTATATAATCAAAAGCTTTTTACATCACAAGGTGGATCATCCCACATTTCCTAAACAAACTTTACATCGGTTTTCTACTAGACTAACCCATGCAGGAAGAAAAATAAAAAAACAAGCGAAGAGGAGAAGAGGATGTTGAATCCTCTGGTGGTCCGAACACCAGAGACCAGCTGCAAAAAAGAAGAAAACACCCCCGGGGTTGCATATACCAAAGAAGTACGACAGCGCAGAAGAGTCATCACATGGGTCAAAAGGATCACCACATGGCCTAGAAAAATTATCATACCACGTACAAGCACCACCGCAGGAGCTCTAGGTCACGGAAGTAAGCCCCCCATGGGGAAGTCTCTAATCAAACTTCAAGACAGGACCCGAGTCGATGAGGTCTCCCTCTGTGTACGCTGGCTACGCTTGCATGTTGCCCAATGCTCAGACCCGAGGGAAGAAAAGAACTGAGAAACCCTCGGTAGCAAAACAAGAGTTCTCGGTGGCAAGAAGGAAAAAGAAGGAAGTGCAAAATGAAATGCCGATCTGGACCTTTAAATAGGACTCTAGAAATTACACAATTTCACGACCGATTCATAGATCCATCGGCCGAGACATCGATTCTTCGGCCGCGTAATCAATTTGCTGACCTCCTAATCTATTTCTTGCAGCAGCATCGGATCTTGCCCAGTGCACTAATTTCAGCCAATATGAAGTTCTGGGACCACAACTGATGGAACCTATGATGAACAATGATTGAATCAACCTTGGGGGCACTCCCGGGCAAATGCAAATCGATCAGAACTAGCCTTGGGGGCATCCCCGAGCATATGGAATCTCAAGCACCAGTTTTGAATTCACTGTTTCAAGCATCCCCGAATGATCCTTGATACCTCATACTCAGGCTTTATGCCCTAATTGTTGTACTCCGAAAGTACGACAGCCATCACGTCTTATGCTCAGCGGCTCTACGCGCATAAACTCACTGTTTCAAGCTCCGTAACCCCATGATCATTATCTCTGCCATTCAGCAGATCCACGCACATGCTCATTCAGCAGCCTTGTGCTCAAGTTAATCTGTATTCACTATTTCAAGCTTCGTGCCCGCCATCTTGACAACTCTACAGCTCCATATCCACTACCGCAACTAATTAATAGCTCTGTCACTCAACGGCTCCAGCAGCTCCACACCAGTAGCCCTGTGCTCAAGTCACCCTGTCCTTAGCTC
Organism: Rhododendron mucronatum var. ripense; assembly: GCA_019656295.1. Classification (NCBI taxonomy): domain Eukaryota; kingdom Viridiplantae; phylum Streptophyta; class Magnoliopsida; order Ericales; family Ericaceae; genus Rhododendron; species Rhododendron mucronatum. Next base: position 2,908,205 of record BPLT01000002.1, read on the forward strand.
TATACTTACTCACCACCATCAAACTAGTCCACATTATCTCCGCAACTTTGCGCTTACCATCAGTAGCACTATGCTCATCAATCCAGCGGCTCCGTGCTCACTATCTCTCCATCAAATCAGTAGCTCTACGCTCGCTATCAGTAGCCCCATGATCATTTAAGCATCGCCATGCCCACAGACTCAGTGGCTCTACGCCCATAATCACCTCAGCTACTCTACTATCATGCCCTCGATTTTCAACATAAATAAGTAATCCAATTTGACAAAAGATCCTCGCATAACATAAATAATACCCAAAAGAGTTTCCAATAGTTTAACTTTACAAGCAAGTCCCCAAAGGATTAAAATTAAACAACTTTGGCACCACGACCCAAATCAACTTAATTACAAATACGAATCTGTTTGGAATATTACAATCTTCTTAGTCAAAAGGAATTTTTAAGAACAATTAGTTACAATTTCATCTTTACCAAAAGTAAATCAATTACAAAAGATGATTAAGTAACTAAAATAAGGTTAGCTCCCAAAAGTCTCCATGTCCAAGCACACGAATGTATGCAATCTATTGTCCGGCATTTTGTCCTGAAAAGAAAGATTTGGTTGAGCTACACTACCCCGGTAGGAAAATCTTTACCAAACTTATATGTAAGTAAGATGATAAATGCAAACAAAAGGGGAACCAAGGAAATACAGCTCGATAGATGGTAATCATTCAACTTGCAGATGAGCCTCTATCTAGATTGAATGCATAAGTCATGTGACACAAACAATCAAACAATCCCAACTCGACTCGCTAGCCCAAACTCCCACCATCGGTATTTCGACCCCTTACGTTACCATATGACACCACAAGGATTACCGTGTTACCACCACTTGTGTCACGGTGATCCCTAACGACTCAGGTTACCGTATTACCACCCGTTGTGTTACGAAACCCCTCTAAGTCTCCGTATTACCACCACTTGCGTTACGGGACTTCCTAATCCATCCCTCGACTCATTCACCTACTCTCGGACTCCACCAGCCAACTAAAGCACTACCTTAAACACTTGTTCATGTGAGACATCATACGGTATTCTAACAATGCTCTAAGTATGCCAAAACATAACCGAGAGATCAATTAATCATTAAGACATGTTTTAACAAATTTTCTAATCAAGTAAAACCTTGTTTGGTTCTAGCTAACGGAAAGCCAACGGACCAAGGAATTTGTCGAACCATCATAGGAAGTCAATTAGACATGCTTGAGATAGTTTAGGAGGTGTCCAATAGGGTTTAGAAGTGATCGGGAGTCAAAACAATCGACGGAGAAACAACAGGAGCAAAACTGGAGTTAAGGCCATGGTATCAATACGCACAAAAACTGTATCGATACAGTATCAACTATCCAGAAAGATAACTGTGTGGTATCGATATAGCACTTAAGTTTTATCGATACAACAGAGTTTCGAGCAACGATTCTGCAAAACTTCAAGGGCAAACACAACAATGAAACCCAATGATTCAAGGTATGATTCTACACCAAATCAACAAATAAACATATAAAAGAGGTAAAGAAATTCCTACCTCGCAACAATGGCCGAGATTCAAGCGATTTGAACGAGCCCTAGACTTTTGAACTTCGAAACTCCGATTCAAGCTTGACCCAAAGATCCCCAAGCTCAAAAATGCGAATGGAAGGCAGGAAGGTGGTTTATTCTTGAGGGTTTTGTGAGATGAAGTCGGGTTTTGAGTGACAGGAGAAGAGAGAGAGAGAGAGATCGGCAGTGAGAGAGAGAGGAACAGATGAGAGAGAGAGAGAGAGAGAGAGAGAGAGAGAGAGGAGTGGAGATAAATGATCTCCTACTTCTCACACACCCCTATATATACCCATGTATCTTTTTATTACACCTACACTCCCTCAACTTTCTATTCTTTCATATCAAGCCCCATTCTAATTAATCACCAAATAATTCATATTTTCTCATTTAGACATTTATTAATCATTTTCAACAATTAAAGAAAATACAGGTCACTACAGTCTATCCTCCTTAAAGAAATTTCGTCCCGAAATTTTCAACGCAAGCAAATTAAGATTATGGATTAAACAAACGTACTCATGTCATAACATATATCATCAAACAATAAGTCGACAATCATAAGATTTGAAATTTCAAAACTCATATTGATCAATTCGGAAACAAATACGGATATTTCTCCCTCACTTCGTCTTCCCTTTCCCATGTTGACTCTTCTTTCCCAAGATTACTCCAAAGAACTCGCACTAATGGTATGGTTTTACCCCTCAAAATTTGCTCATGCGAATCTAGGATACATATCGGCTCCTCCCCGTAAGATGCATCGGCTTCCAACTCTAGTTCGGACCACTCTAGAACATGTGATGGATCCAGCTCATACTTACGTAACATCGATACATGGAACACCATGAACGCCCAATAATCTCAGTGGTAAAGCCAATCGATACGTGACTTCCCCAATCTTCTCGATAATGTCGAATGGCCCGATAGAATGCGGTGAAAGCTTGCCCTTTTGCCCAAAAAGAGATAATCCCCCAACGCGGTGATACCTTTAGAAACACGTGATCCCCCAATTCAAATGAAAATGGTCAGCGATGACGATCGGAGTAACTCTTTTGCCTACTTTGCGCAGTTAACAACAGTTGACGAATCACTTTGACTTGCTCAGTAGTTCTTCTTTGCGCATCATGAAGACGTTGATGAATCGCGTTCATGCTCTCAGAAGTTTCTTGGATCAATTTCGGCCCGACAAATGTAGCCTCATGCAACTCGGTCCAACAAACGGGTGATCGACACGATCTCCCATACAAAACTTCATACGGTGCCATCTCAATGCTAGATTGGTAGCTATTGTTGTACGCAAATTCGACTAACAATAGCTCCCAAAAGTCTCTATGTCCAAGCACACAAATGCATGCAATCTATTGTCCGGCATTTTGTCCAGAAAAGAAAGATTAGGTTGAGCTACACTAGCCCAGTAGGAAAATCTTTACCAAACTTACACGTAAATAAGATGATATGTGCAAACAAAAGGGGAAACAAGGAAATACAGCTCGATAGACGGTAATCAATCAACTTGTAGATGAGCCTCTATCTAGATTGAATGCATAAGTCATGTGACACAAACAAGTCAAACAATCCCAACTCGACTCCTAACCCAAACTCCCACCATCGGTATTTCCATCCCTTGCGTTACTGTATGACACCACAAGGATTATCGTGTTAACACCACTTGCGTCACGGTGATCCCTAATGACTCGGGTTACCATATTACCACCCCTTGCGTTACGAAACCCATCTAAGTCTTCGTATTACCACCACTTGCGTTATGGGACTTCCTAATCCATCCCTCGACTCATTCACCTACTCTCGGACTCCACAAGTCAACTAAAGCTCTACCTTAAACACTCGTTCACGTGAGACATCATACGGTATTCGAACAATGCTCTAAGTATGCCACAAACATAACTGAGAGATCAATTAATCATTAAGACATGTTTTAACTAATTTTCTAATCAAGTAAAACCTTGTTCGGTTCTAGCTTACTGAAAGCCAACGAACCAAGGAATTCGTCGAACCATCATAGGAAGTTAATTAGACATGCTTGAGATAATTTAGGAGGTGTCCAATAGGTTTTAGAAGTGATCGGGGGTCAAAACAATCGATGGAGAAACAACAGGAGCAAAACTAGAGTTAAAGCCGTGGTATCGATACACACAAAAACCATATCGATACAATATCAACTGTCCAGAAAGATAACTGTGTGGTATCGAGATAGCACTTAAGTTGTATCGATACAATAGCGTTTCGAGCAGCGATTCTGCAGAACTTCAAGGGCAAACACAACAACGAAACCCAATGATTCAAGGTATGATTCTACACCAAATCAACATATAAACATATAAAAGAGGTAAAGAAATCCCAACCTCGCAACAATGGCCGATATTCAAGCTATTTGAACGAGCCCTAGACTTTTGAACTTCGAAACTCCAATTCAAGCTCGACCCAAAGATCCCCTAGCTCAAAAACGCGAATGGAAGGCCGGAAGGAGGTTGATTCTTGAAGGTTTTGTGAGATTAAGTGGGGTTTTAAATGAGAGGAGAAGAGAGAGAGAGATCGGCAGTGAAAGAGAAAGAGAGGAACGGATGAGAGAGAGAGAGAGAGAGAGAGAGAGAGGAGTGGAGATAAATGATCTCCTACTTCTCACACACCCCTATATATACTCAAGTATCTTTTTATTACACCTACACTCCCTTAACTTTCTATTCTTTCATATCAAGCCCCAATCTAATTCATCACCAAATAATTCATATTTTCTCATTTAGACATTTATTAACCATTTTCAATAATTAAAGAAATTACGGGTCACTACAGTATATCCTCCTTAAAGAAATTTCATCCCGATTAAGTTCAGTCAAAGAGGGGCATCTGTAGACACTCCAATTTGGCCTAATGATTATTTCAAGTCCCACCTTGGGGACCATCCCGGTGATGAATAGATACATGTGATTGCCGATTGATTTCTTGTAAACCAATGGACTTTTGGTGAGTACTTTTAGCCACTTCGGACCCAATTCAGAGCCAAATAGCCTTTCAGACAAAAATATAGAATCTTAGGAGAATCCATCTATTGGTCGTAAGATCTATCTCATGACCTCAACATCGTTCTTTCACCCGTGAAACATGTTGCTTGAAAATCTCCCTGAGAGATTGATTCCTCGGTAGCCAGATCTATTCTTTGGCCGCCATATCTATTCCTCAGCCGCCATATCTATTGCTCGGCTGCCAGATCATCCTTTTTCCAGATTCTGGAATGTTATATCCATCGTTTGATCCGTTCTCAAAATCCTAGCAGCCAAATTTTGATGCGTTTGGGCTACGTAAGGAGATTATGAAAGGAGATCTTTTGGTTATATACTTCCCATTCAAATCGTGCATTATGATTGGTTGGAGTGAGTCATCCTATGCCTATATAAAGGGGCCTTTGGTTCTGAAATTATCAATCACAAGTCACCCTCTCTAGCCACGAAATTCTATAGAGACACTCTCCCATATCCCCTCTACAAAAGCCCTAACCTCTTGAAGGTAGCCGCAATCCGACGATCAAACCCCCGAAGTACAAACGCTAACCCTAGGGTTTTGAGAAGGAAAATCAGTCAATCATTCTTAATCCGAAACAATTAAGCAACTAAGGGATCAAGTTGGTGAGGCCCAGGGGCCTATGGTTTGGTTTATTTCATGCCTTTATACATTAATCATAGCGTTTTGATTTTCTGCTAATCATTTAGTCTGGTGTAAGGAAGAACATTGGCTGGGGCATCAATCCCTCGGCCGATATATCAATCCAGTGGAATCCCTCGGCCGTGACATCCATTCACAGGCCGAAAGATCCATTTCCCTGGATAGCCTGTTTTGTTCTGCTTACTTCTGATGCATGTTTTCATTACTGTTTTGGCTCACCATATCAACTGTTTAAAGACTAAAATTAGTTTATGTGTTAAGAATCAAAAAAAGAAAGTACAAATCGTGTGTTGAATGATTATGGGCCAGTCTCACGACTGGGCAAAGAGGGGTGCCTAACGCCTTCCCCTTATTGTAGTTTTGGCTCCCATACCCTAAAACTCTATTTGTTTTTCCTAGTTTTTATAAACTATGTGGCAACTCTATTTTAATAATAATCGTTATCGTGTAGCGATGTTCCTAGCCATGGGAATATCCACAATCCTGGTTTATGAAGTGGAAAGCAAACAAATAGCATGATCAATCTGTATGGCGATGCCACGACTGGGAGTTGTCTACATCAACGAGGAAAAGGAGCTTTCAAATGAGGCTTTCTTTGGGCATTTCCGTGTCTCTCGCGAGGTGACCTCTTTCCTTTCCTTTGTCCGCTACCGATTTCCCTATACCTTTTTCAAAGTTCACGGCCTTTACAGTCAGACCATGGGCCGCCTATAACTCCACTATTTATACACTTTCTTACAAAGCATCAAGAAGATAACCGTGGGTGACTTGGGCCTTGACCAGATAAAGGAGATTGACCTTACTGTGCAGAATTTCGACAAGCTAGGTTTTGACATATGATGGGTGTGTACAAGGAGCTCGAGGCTTCCAAGATCATGAACGAGAATGAACAGCTGTGGAGGCATTGCAAAGGGGCTCAGGTAGTTTTGGAGGAGGCTCGCGTGACCCTTGCCAGAGAGCAGAGCGTGGTGGTCGCGGCCGAGGAGGTAGTGGAAGAATGTAAGAGGACTTACGAGCACATGGCTGAGGAGGCTCGTCGTGGTGAGAGGCTTATTGACATGCCTCTTTGTGATACCAACCGTTTTATGAAGGGTATCTTTGGTGCTTGATTTCATTCGCTTTGTGTTATGATGACAATTTCAAATATTAGCAGTAATTTTTTGCATGATATGCCTATGTTTTAAGAACACATTTAGATGATACTACGACTGTTGCTTTACTTTCAGATGATTGCCCATTGCATAGTTCATCTTCCACCTTTTCCATGAAAATTGTTAATAAATGAACTAAGGATAGCAGAAAACAATACTTTTTACAAGACTGAAAACATAAGAAATACCCTTACATCATGGGTAATACATCTTAATAAACTTAACATTGATGGGACCAGTTTTGAAACCGTCACTGACCTTTGCTAACTCATAATGGTTGCTGCTACTGGCCTTGATTACTCCATACAGACCTTCCCACCTAGGAGTGAATTTCAGCTGCTCCAGGTCCCTCATGATTGCGGTCATAGACTTCCACACTAAGTCTCCAACTTGAAATGCTTGCGGCACCACCCTTTTGTTGTAATACTTGGCTACTGAGTCTGCATTTTTCTTGATTCCTCACAGTAGCGTTCCTCCTTTCTTCCATGACCTCCAAATCTGCTTCTTGTGTAACTTCAGCCGTGAGGGCTAGCCCGCGGATGGCATGCTTAGCTCCGCGGGGAGAACAGCCTCTGCCCTGTAGACTAAACTAGACGGACTAGCAAGTGTAGCTTTGCGATGAGAGGTCCTGTGTGCCCATAGTGCCACCACCAAGTGGTCAGCCCATGTCCCTCCTTTTTCGTCCAGCAGCTTGTTGATGATACGGATGAGGGTTTTGTTGGTTGCCTTGGCTTGACCATTGCCCTGGGATTGTACGGAGGCAACATGAGGTGACTCGCTGAGTAGGACTTTAAATGCTTCTTCACGTTCCTGTTGATGAAGGGACTGCCATTATCCGAAAGGATGACTTTGGGTTTACCAAAGCGACAAATTATGTTCTCCTTTATGAAATTTGTAACCGCCGCGCCAGTCGCTCTACTCAGGCTAACAACTTCTACCCACTTTGTGCTTGTCTTGGTAGCTACCAAGATTCACTGGTTTCCCTTATTAGATGATGGGTGTATAGGCCCAATCAATTCCATCGTCCAAGTATGAAACGGATAAGGGGCGCAAATGGAATGTAGCTCCACAGATGGCGCATGGACCAAATTTTCGAACTTCTGGCAAGCCGCGCTCACCTGCGCACATGTCGTTTCGAGTCTGCTTCCATTGTGGGCCAAAAATACCCAAGATGGATCAAGTGCTCATATAGTTTCCTCCAACCCTGATGTTCCACCTTGTGGACCTTCTATAGAACTCTCTTAGCTTTTTTGCGAGACAGACAGTGTAGGGGTAAGGGGCGTCAGTAGAGCTGCCCCCCTTCCAGGAAGTAGTGCTGAGAGCAACGTTGAACCTTCTGAGCCTCTTTCGGATCCAAAGGCAACGCTCCCTCGTGAAGGAAATCTGTAACGCCCCTAATTTTAGGTACGTTAAAGGGATATTTTATTATGGAAATTAAATAGAGTCACTGTTTAATATTACATCATAACTCTTGTAAGAGTATTTTAAACACAAAATAGGAAACGAATAGGGAACAAAGGTTCCTAACTACTGCTCCTCTTGTTCTTCCATCCTAGCGAGTTCTTCGACTCCATACGCCTCCAGAGTGAAGAGTTCGCCCTGTTCATCTATCAAATCTGACATATTATACCGGTGTCACCACCCATATAATATGCCAGGGTCACCACAGGGTAACACCATGAGCTACGAAGGCTCAATAGTAAAATCCTACCTACTAACCCATAACTTATGAACATAGGATCATTATAACATCGATTTCCACATGATATGTGTATAAGCAGTAATAAAAGACAAACATATCCACATTCATTACATAACTATTGTTGGTGTCCGATATTCTCGAAATTTCCCCTACGCAACCCATCGTAGACTATGTTGTTATTACTACCTTTCTTTTCCAAAGACTCATTTTTAACTCACCCAACCTCGGTTCCGCCGCGACGGGTTCCCGAGTATCCTCACAATGGTTCCGCCGCGCTGGGTTCCCATTGGCACACATTTACTTTGGTTCCTCTCCACGGATAACCATGTTACTCACCCAACCTTGGTTCCGCCGCGCCGGTCTCCCAAGTATCCTCACTATGGTTCTGCCGTGCTGGGTTCCCATAGGCACACACACATTCACACAACTCACATAATACCCTTGAAATGGTCATTATGTAGTTTCTAAGATATCTTTTTCCCATGTTTCTACTATCTCGGTTCTCGTGTCTCGTTCTCATGCAAGACTCCGCAATATAGGACTTTACATACAAACATGCATTTCATAAGACCATTCAACAAGATCATCAAACTCTAAACTACATAGCATGCTTGAAACATCTTGAAAATAAACCATGCATTTCCAACATTTACTAAAAGATAACCTTATCTACTTTTGAAAGTAATGATCAAAGTTGCTACCAATTAACATTCTATTCTTTAACATATGATTTAAAACAATACTAGAGTTAGTGGGGCAAGATTAAACTACTGTTCTTCTTGGCAGTGGTCGCTTACGGAAAGTTGGTCATCGGTTTTGAAATCGGCAGCGTAACGGCCTCCGGTTTGCTTCGAAAGGAAAAGAGATTTCCTAGAAACAACGTTACTAACTAAAGTAGACTACTTTAAAGATCTATGAGTGGTCTTTGAAAGTGGTTTGGTGGTATTGCTCAAGAACACACAAGAACAAAGAGAATTCTTGAACTAAGAACAAAGAACACTAGGAATTCTAGAGAGAAGGAAGAGCAATGGTTGAAGGTGTGAGTTCAAAGCATGGAATGGCCTTCTATTTATAGGCAAAGGCTCCCCCTCCCCCTCTCTTGGCCGGCCCTCTCTCTCTCTCCCATTCCTCCATTTTTTTATTCCAAAAAGTTGTGTTCACATGGAAGAATAAGGCTAAAATGCTAGGTTTGCATGGCTATGTTGTCCTTAGATTTGATTCTTGAAGCAAATATGTGGTGGAAGAGAAGTTGTACAAGATTCTAGGGTTTAAACAACTGAAAGATGTACAAAAGAAGGACAATGGAAGTTAAGTTGGCTTGGAAGAGTAACAATCCAAAGATTGGAAGTACAATGGAAGATCAAAGGCCAAGTACTAACCAAATCTCGCCCTCTCCCTCTCTCCCTCACCCGGCCTCTCTCCCTCTCCCTCTCTCTCGGCTTCTCTCTCTCTCTCTCTCTCTCTCTCTCTCTCTCTCTCTCTCTCTCTCTCTCTCTCTTGCAAAGTACATATATATATACTACATGTGCAAGATAACAAATAAAAAAGTAAGTACTTTTGTACTAGGATCAAAAAGACTTAAAAGGGCAAGATTTACCTAATAAAATAAACAATAAGCACATGTGTACTTAGGTAATATTTAAACCATCTAAGTACTTATATAATATATCCATGGTACTATTGTACACTAGGAAGAATCAAAATCCCAATAGAAAATAAATAAAGGGTACAACAAGAATCTTAATACTAAGTACCTTCTTAATAAAATAACATGTACTTAGTTCACAAGGGTTTAAAGAAAAGTTTAAATTAATAAACCCCATGGTACTTTGAAAGACTAACCCTTTTATCCATTGGGTAATAAATCTCCTAACTTCTATTATCCAATGGACAATAGTTGCTAGGGAGATTATATAATAAACAATCCAAAAATGTCCTTTAAAGTACTTATAAAAGTCATTTTTTATAAAAACTAGTACTTAACCAAGTATACTTTTATTATAAAGAATTGGGGTTTCTATTATCCAATGGAAAATAGTTTCCCTAACATTTATTGTCCAATGGACAAAGAATAAAACCAAAAATAATTAAAAGAACATGAATAATCAATTCTTAGCCTAGGGTTAGAAAGGTTCACAAGGTTCAAGAGGGACAAAATGGTCTATTTGTGGTTAAGGAAAAGTAACCAAGTGATTTCCTAGCTTAGTTCCTCCAACCGGATGGTTAGAAGCTAACTAGGCTTGCTAGATAGGGCTAAAGTGCAAGAAACGAAATTTGAAGGGCTAAAGCGCAATTATGACAAACTAAGGAATTTTAAGTAATTCAAGCAATTAAAATAAATAACTCGAATAATAAATAAATTTCTATTTATTGAAATTTAGAGTTATTACAAAATCAATGTACTCCTGCCTCCAGTCCAGCTCTTCCACAAGGTAGCACTCCGCTTCTAATGCGTACAACATGCAGTTTTGGCAAGTGTGGAGGACCTTTGCGGCATCTTCATTCATGCTGGGCCAATAATAGCCTTGTCTTTAAACTCTGCGGTATAGAGAGATCTCGTTCTCGTCACAAGTTTTGTCATGGATTTGACGCAACTTACTCTTTGCCTTGCCGGGGCCCACGCATCTCACTAGCCACCCCTGAGGCCCGCGGTTCAGGGGATATTTGGTGGCAAACCAAATATCCCCTGAACTGCTCATACTGGACCATCTCTTCTCCTCTCTAAGGCACTCGGCCCAGGAACCACCTCAGCGCTACCTCATCCCTGCGAATCCTAGAGTCAAACGAGATTGGTTTGCCACCAACCCTCAGGTCCGTGATGGCCGCAAAGTCCAATGGGGCACAGTCATCTCCTTGATCAGAAAATGAAAGGTATTAGATGAGTCTTGCCACCTCTCACCCAAAGCAGTCAACACGGCATGGTCATTATCACCAGTGTAAGCGTGAGGATGAACACCCAAATCCTGCAGTGTCTACCAATTCCTGTACTCGCTCGGGCAACGTTCTATAAAGCTCAAGCACACTCGCAGCTCCACCATGCCACCTCAAGCTGGCCACCATCCTCTGTTTACAACAACAACCAAGACAAAAACAAAAAGAAGTGTATCAGTACATGTGCATTTCAAGTTTAATAACCAGTAGAATCAAGCTACTAAGGCATTTTACCAGTCGAATCAAGCTACTAAGGCAATCTAACAGTTGATTTCAGTTATCCTAAAGGCACTACAGTTGGTTCAAGTTACTTCAGACATCCTACGGTCGAGTTCTAAAAATCTCAAGGCATCCTATTAGTCAATTCAAATCACAGAGTGCTTTATCAGTCGATTCAAGTTCTAAATTCAAGATCGAGGTAGTCTAAATCGATTCAGGGCTTATTATTCAAGGGTTCTACACTACAAGTTGAGTGCAGTGGTTCAAATGACGTGCATTACAACAATAAACACATGCAAATACAATAGTACAAAGTGAAGGCTGAAGCAAATTTTAAGGGCATACCTACTCTCAGGTCCGCGCCAGGTGCTCCCCAGGGTCCCTCAGCACAAGCTCAACATCGTAGTTCTCCCGCCGAGGTACGTAGCTGTCAACCACAGATGGGACGAAGATGAGTGGCTCTGATGGCGTATATGTCTCTACAACAAACTCAGCGCGAGACTCCTTTGCCCTAGACTCAGCCAACGTCACCGCGGATTCCTACTCCCACGCTGCCTCCTCTTGAGCCCTCTCAGCCGCCTCGGCCTTTCTCACAAAGGCTTGCTCCTCAGCTGCAGCCCTCTCAGCCTCGGCTCTCAGCCTCTCCTTCTCCTGAGCCAACCTAATTTGTCTCTGCCTTTCCTATCGAGTAGTCAAGACAGCCGCTACCACTACGGGGTTCTCCTCTAACAAACGAGCAAGCACCGCCTTGTCGACATACTCGGCAAAATCGCCTCGAGTAATAGGCTTATGCCCCGTGGACTCCGCAGGCAGCCTAAACTCAGCCGGCCCCGTCGGCACATCTCCAATGGACTCCTCCGCAACCATTGGATCTTTTCCCCTTACCGGATCCCTTCGTGGTGACTCCGGACAGACATCGCCGCCATCGCCACCATTGCCGCTGCCATAAACCTCACCGAAGCTTGCTCCAGTGACCACCAAACCCTCCACTCCACTCTGGAAGTCCAATCGATGGACATGAGGCCGCTCGAGCCCTACTGTGACTGGCGTATGCCCTACCAGCTTCAGTGTACGCCAATTGCCGCCGTCACCTACCCTCTTTGCATGGTCTCCATCGCCATAGCCGCTGCTTGAGACCCCTGCACCAGTGATTGCCGAGGCCCTGTCTCCTGTTTGATTGTCAATCTGAGGCCCCGAAGCCTCAACCGTGATCCTCGGCCTACCTTCGTCACCACTGCCTCCATTTGCCACCGTTACCTTCCTCTGCCATGGTTGTGGGAGGATGGGTATCTTTGTGTTGGGCACAGAATTGAAGGAGAAGAGGGAGGATTTGTGAGAAAGTAAGAGTATTGAGAGAGTTTGGGGGTTTTAAAACTACTGTATGGCAGTTCCAGATGTCTCAGAAGTTTATAAGACGAAGAAAGAAGCTAGGCCGGGTCTGAGCTGGATCTGGACCCATATGTGCTACCCGTATCTGCGTATGCCATTTTTCAACCCGCGTACGCCAGTTATTTTTGGGCCGCAGGCCCAATCGCTTCTCTGCATCAAAATTGGCCCTAATTTGTGGCCCATGTGACATCAATTCATCTTTTCATCCAAGGATAATCATCCCCCGACGATATATCTGTCCAATTTCGAATCAACGACGGTTCATCCGTCCATCAAATTAATTCAATCAACGACGGTCCACCCGTCCATCAAATCAATTGAACCAACGACGATCCACCCGTCCATCAAATCAATTCAATCAACAACGGTCCACCCGCCCATCAAATCAATTCAATCAATGGCGGTCCACCCATCCATCAAATCAATTCAATCAACAACGGTCCACCCGTCTATCAAATCAATTCAAATCAACGATGATCTATCCGTCCAATTTCAAATCAAGCGACGACCTGTCTCGTCCATCATTTGCATCCCCAGCAGCGACGATTCATCAACTAATTATTCCCCAGGAGAGTCCACCTCCGCGACAGCCTGTTCTGTCCAATACAACCAATCAGGTTCTTTAAGTGTTTGTGTCTATTTTGTTGGAATGTTCTATTCTGGATAGCCTTGAGGGGTGTCTAGAAACCTTTGACATTACTTGCACCAAGTCAATGGTGCTCCAAGTGCCGTCAAAGGGGGGCTACTGTAGACACCCTATTCTGCACTGTCCAGATTACTTTACTTACGGTATTTGATTCCTTGATGATGAGCAAAGGTCAAGAACTCCTCGAGAATGTTAGTGTGTTTGAGCATTCTGAACCTTTCTCAAATTCTTTCAAACCCTTTCAAAACCATTCAAGCCAGAGCCAAAAAGCCAAAGCAAAACCCTACCTAAGTACGCTAGTACCATACTGGCCTGCGCTAATCCTCTACCACGTGTCAGTCATTGATCAGCTTTGGCCGTTTGACCGGTGCACATAGGTAAAGTACTGGAGTACACCGGTCAAAGGTAGTCCCATCAACTTTATTCAGCCTCGTGCACAAGACTTTTAGGCCACCCCAGGACACTGTGCAGCCATCTGATGAGTGGCTTCGGACAGGGAGATGTTCCCCTCTCTCACACAACCACCCTATCACCTTGAATGCATGGGTGACTTCCACTCCATCCCAACCCGCCCCTTTGCAGCTGGTTACTCTTCCCACTCCCTCTACAAATACCCCCCTTGCATTCATGTGCAAGGGGTTACAAAACTTGAATACCATTAATCACATCCCAACCTCTTGTTCATCATTTCCTTACCAAGGGAAGTGATCAACAAGCTTCACGCATACATCATCTACATACCCATTCCATTCCAAGCCATTACTCATGCTCAAACACTCTTACAAGCTCAAGTCCAAAGGTATATTACCTTTGAAAATGCTCTGTTCTGATCCCTGAAGAGGGCTGGCAGGGTCAAGGCTGGTAATCAATACCAGTCCTGGCCCTAAAGCTGGCAAGGCTTCAAAGCCGTGTGTGGTTAGAACTAGTGCACGCCAATCCATAGTACACGTATGCTAGTAATGGCTGTAAGTGCAGTACTGGCATGGGGATTAGTGTCTAGCTATTTTCTGTCTTTCTTCATACATTTCACCTATGAAGCATGTTAACAACTAGTTTACTGCTTTCCATAATTAGAAGTACTAGTTTTGGTTGTGTTTGGTTGGGAGTTTAGTTTAGTTTAGTTTAGTTTTGGTAGTGGGTGGAGAGAGAAATAGAGTAATTATTGAAAATAGGAGTAATGATTGGAGAGAGATAGAGAGAGATGAGAAAGTAATAATTGGAAAAATAGGGTAATGATTGGAGAAAGAAGTAGGGTAATGATTGAAAACAAAACTAAAACTAAAACTAAAAAGGGAACCGAACAAAGCCTTTACTTTCTCAATCTTCATTTCTGTTGTTATGGAATGCCTCTGGGGTCCTTCTGGTCATGTTTCAGAAACCAGAAATTGCAAAGCCAAGCATTGGATAGGTGGTTACAACTAGCGTATGGCTATATACTAGCTGCATGCGCCAATTTATACTGATCCAGTGGCTGGCCTTCACATCGCAACTAGGCTTTGGCCTTTGTTTTATTCCCACATTGTTTCTGAGATGTTTTATCCTTTTGGTGGCCTCTGAGCCCATTCAAACTGTTTATTACTGTACACATCTGTACATAGAACTGCTTCGATTGTCTTGGGTGTGCACTGGTCATTTTCAGAGCCTAGAGGATTGAAAATAAGAGCTGTGGGCTAAGGCTTACTAGCGTACGCAAGTGATTGAATGGCGTGCGTAGGTGTAGTTAGCATGCAGTGACTTGGTCAGTGCATGCTGATTTCTTCCTGCGCACGACACTTCAGAACCGCTCCCTGCAGTCTATTTAAAACTCCCACAAGAGTGTGTTTTCAATCTATGCTAATTGTTTCAATAAAAGAAAGCATGCCATTTTATCACATCCTACTAACAAGTTATAGTTTAATCCCCTTTAACTATTTTTCGGCCTTAATTGGCTAAAAAATTTATTAAAAGAGAGAATGAAATGTTTTACAAAATGCCCAAGTAGAGACCAATTTCTGGATTGGGCGAGAGGGGTGCCTTAAAACCCTTCACTTCTCATAACCTGGCTCTCGAACCTCATATATCAAGGGTGACGACGGACAAGTCTACAAAATCTTTTCCAATCAAAACATAGAAAACGTTTCAAGTTCAGTTCCTTAGGTGTTTTACCGCAAAACCTGAGTGGCGACTCTGAATCGAAGCGTTTTGGCGCGCTTTTCAAAAAGGGTGCACCCGATTTTCATACAGATTTTAGGGGCGTGTGTCCACAGAAATCCCTACCTCGAAGTTGGAGAGCAAGCCCTAGAACTCAAATCTCAGAATAGCCAAGCACGCTCCTTTCCGAGCCGAACCCAACGAATAACAAGCTCGAGAACACGTGAGGAAGGTGGAATGATGGCTATTTTGCATGGGTTTTTAGTCTTGGTGGAAATTTTTTGGTGAGAGAGAGAGAGAGAGAGAGAGAGAGAGAGAGAGAGAGAGAGAGAGAGAGAGTGAGTGAGGAATAAAAATACTCCTCTATACACACACACACACACACTAACATAACCACAATTGCACATGCACCCTCCTACAAACAATTTCGTTGCATTGACTCCCATTCATTTAACTCAACAAATCTCATGTTTTTTCTCAATTATAAAATCAAATAAACCTTTTTTTTTTAATTTTTGAAAATACGGGCCCTTACACCCTATCCTCTTTAAGAAAATTTAGTCCTCGAAATTTATAACTATAATCAACAAGGTATGCAACATTTTATATGCATCGATTGTAATACTAAACACCATGCAACCATGTCATAATCATAAGTCTTAATTCGGAAACTCATATTGTTTCAAATTGGAGATAAGTGCAGATACTTCTCTCTAACCTCATCTTCTCATTCCCATGTCGACTCTTCCTTGCCTTGGTTACTCCACAAGACTCGCACTAACAGTATCATCTTACCCCTCAACACTTGATCACACGAATCTAGGATATGTATCAACTTCTCCTTAAGAACTACACCAACCTCTAATCATCCTTATTGAAGTACCATTTTCACAGACACTCAAGTTCTAACATTTGTATAAGAGTCCTAGTATCCATATAATTACGAGACATTCTTACCGAGATCCAACAAATTGTACCCCCACATTTCTCCAAACTCTGAAAATAACATTCTCACTCCTTGTGCCTTATTCTACTAAGTACCTCTCGAACTTCCTAGAAGGCCATATTGAACCGCTTATAAAAACTCAAATTCTAAAACTCCAAGTCTCATTTTCCTCTCAGTCAATGTCAATTAATGAGTCAAAATCTTCTCTTCCAACACCGCCCCCCCCCCCCCCCCCCCCCCCCCCCCCCCCCCCCCCCTTTTTTTTTTTAAAAACCCAAATAATCTCTTCTATATTGAAACCATGAAACCCAAAATCTAGTGATTAGACTACATAATCATTCACAACTCGCTGCTCAGTTATGAACACCAACTCACCATAGTTAAACTCTTCACACTTTAGAGACATTGATACTTCTTTCGACTCCAAGAGTAAACATGTCCCATAACCAATTCGACTTTATCGATACCACTAATGATTCACTCTCCTAACAATCTCAAATGGTCCTATGCATCTTGGCACTCACTTCCCCCTTACAAAGACACAATTATCCTCCCTTGGTTTGGCGAAACACACAACATGAAACAACTAGTCATTATCTCCAACTCACATCCCTGTTTACCTTCATAACTTTTATATCAACTCTACACAAACCTCAAACACCTTTTTCTTTTTCTTTTTTGTTCATCTAACATTCAAACACACTTAAGAGTTCAACAGTACTTTACATTCCCTAGCCAAATTTGAATTACTACCGATTTCTATTTTTGGAAACCCAAACTCACTTCTATTGTAACATGTCATTTCTACATAACCCAACACAACATAACCTTGAAACTATTTATATAAACTTTCAAATCCACTATTCTCCTCACCACAAGACATTAATTACTCCTAACTATGGGATGACATATCACGGAAATCCTTTGCATCTAATCCTCTAATCGCATCACACATGAGAGTAGCAAGGACACAGTATATATTTTGTTGGAGCCAAATTCTACCCTCTTATATCTCACACATGCTAGATTCCAACTAAAAATTCACCTCTTCATTGCAGATACCCACACACCTCAGTGTATATTCCATACCATATTTTAAGAGCAAGTTATACACAAGATTATATAACAAGTCAAGCATGTAAGTTAAAGCCAAACAATAGCACGTGTCACGCACAAAATATCTCAATATACCAACCATACAATCTGATATCTTACACAACACCGAGCATATCCACGCGTTTACAGACTCACTATGTATCCATCACTTCATAACTCGTGGCTCTAGAAAGCCCAACAGTATCCTCGTTCTTTTCAATCCTGTATTACCTCATATGATGTCTTTTCATCTTACCAATCTTGAGCATTCTCACTCATTTAGTCTAATCAAATTACGAATTTCTCATATTCACAATCTTAAACATCACATCACAAACACACGTATCATCCATACTAATTATTAATTACTCTTTTTCAACAACATTATAATGTAACTGCGTCTCATCATCCTAACACCTACACAATGTGTGCAATAGCTGCACCAATGAACATACAGTACAATTGATTGTCTTTATACTAAAATTTTGACACCAACACAAACAAATTGACAAACTTCCCCTTAAATTCCCACAAGACTCAAGGGTTTCAAACAACAACACGCCTTTACTTCTAGTTACGTTTTAAGGCTCCTACTACCTCACTACTCGAGAGTCAAATTTAGTTGCAAGAATAACTTCGAGAGTCAAATTTAGTTGCAAGAATAACTTTTGACGGTCCTGCTAACACAAATTCCACTACTCACAAATCTCTTTTCTCTCCACTAAGTAAACACGTTGATATTAACATTCCTCAATGACAGTCACCCTGATTGCACTAAACCTCAATAATAACAACCACACCATTCCCACCACCATCACCACTATCACTATAACTATTGTCCCTTAATCTCTTTCAAACCAACCTATTATCTTAATGGCATACCTCAACATATCCTCTACTGTCATTAGTCTAGTCTACATCCCCAATCACACATCGTACACAATCTTTACACTCCAACCCTTCAACTCACAACATACTATTTCTCCACATACCTATCACTACCATTTCCACTCAGGACATCAACTACACTCCACTTCATTATCAATCACAATAGTTCTCGTTCATTCGTAAATCCCTACATACTTCAAACATGTTCCTCACCACATAACTCACATCAATCACTCGACTCAAGTCACATCGATGTAGTGAACTCAAGTCTTATTTTCCCTCTCACCAAGCAATGCCGTCATTATCTTCTACCAACCTATCATAATGACACTACCACAACAATCACCTTAGCAATGATGACTGCAACACCACAATGCTTCCCTTTTTCTACAAAATTCCTATATATAGCCATCTATGTCACGCTTAGAGATCTAACCCCTATGTATAACTATACTGTCCAATTGACTTTCCGAGACTTTCATCTAGAAGGAGAGGTGATCAAGCGCGTCTTCCAACTGGATCTCATCGGTAGTCGCTTGGGTGTCCAGAAGACACGTACAATATCCCGACACCCTACCTAAAACCCTCATTTTCCTAAATTGACCTTAAATACAAACAGTTCCCTGTAAGGGTTCAACTTGTCCTACCCATGCTCACTGTCACTACTTCAATAACCACCATAACAACGACCAACATCAATTATTAACACAATAGGTCATTACCTTTCTAAACACATCAAGATACTCACTGACTCAATTCCTAACAAATACATTACTCTCCCTGTACCTATACTCAATGTAGCTTATATCATTTAAGATTCATTTAACGTATTTAAAACTTAATACATAATCCACGAAATTCAAATAACAACTCATCTAATGCTTACCTCATAAGTTATTACTATCCTAACACTTGTATAATTTACTAACGAATATCATTGTCCACACATAGGCATCACCACCACGCAAGATCATTACTTCCATCACGGTTTCTAGGTCCACCCTATCTAACGTCACGTATGAAGGACTCCTTACCATATAAGATTTAAGAGCAAGACAGCAAACGATAATGATATCAATAAAAACAGCAGCAATCACAACCACTACAATGAAGCCAAAACTCCCATGAGTCAACAATATTCCACCTATCAATATAAACATAAATGCAATGTTGTATGGGGATGAAAAGAATTGGAGCTTAGAACAGCACTTGATTGCAATGGCTAATCGTGCCTCTTCACCGGAACCCTAGTTTGTCGTCGAAATCCTAATCTACAAAACAGACAAGGGGTGAGCACACCTTTGCCTTTCGTAGCAAAGGCTGATGCCTAAGTTAGTATCTCATACAAGCAATAAACCCTAATTATCAGTAGAAAACTCATATAATGCATTGTGCTGCGTATGCGTACCTTTTACCTCCTCGTATTTATAGATTCATAGATGCTTGCCGCCCAAGCATCCCTATTGCCCTAGGATTCCTATCTTGTATAGGAACCCAGGATGTCTTCGATTCTCATTCTCTTACCAGTTCATTACCTTAGCCCTTTTAGGACTCTTTTCCATAACTGGCCGAACATCCCAATCTCGTTGGGTATCTTTCCCAGATCCTACATTCTCGGGATCTCATTCCTTAACGGAATACCGCTGTTTCTGGACCCTTCCAGAGTGTTCCTTGCACTTGAGGGAGCTTTCCCCAGATTTCTCCTTCTGTTTGGTCTTCTCATTGCTAAACAGGCTACCTGGACCAGTGACTTCACATGTCACTGGTTTTTTATCTAACCCTTGGACCAATAACTTCTCATGTTCACTGGTCCAAGGCCCTGCACAAACTTCCTGGACCAGTGACCCCCCATGTCACTGGTCCATATCGCCGACCACCATCTTGCACGGCAACTGTCCCTATCGTATCTATACCATGGTCCCACGTACCACGTGTTCGGGCCCTGTTCGGCCCCCTTATTGCCGAGCAGTCCATCTGGTCCAGTGACTTCACATGTCGCTGGTCCTTTTCAACTACTTGGACCAACAACTTATTGTATCTTCCTTCTTTATCTGCCGATCACCATCTTGCACAGCGGTTTATCTTATCTTGCTTACTCCGTGGTCTCCGTACCACTTTCTCGGGCCCTAATTGGGCTTGTTCGAGAATACCTTCCTACAATTGCTCCCTAGCTGTACTCGTTATTTTTACTCAAATGACGAAGAAAGCTCCCAAGAACCGAGCAAATTCACTCTGTTCCTACACTGTATTTCCCAAAATTGGTGCAACTTTCATCATTAGTCCAGGCAAAACGTCTCATCGTTTGGGCTGGATAGGCTTTTCCTGCCCTTACTTTTACACGTGGCACTCTTCATTTTACCTTCTCTTTTGCTAAGTTTGTTCGTACTTGGTAATAACTCAAGTTTATTTCATACTTTCGTAGTTTCTCGATATTAATCATTGCTTTGGCCCAAAGTTTTCTCGTACTTTAGCAAATTCTCAGCAATACTTTAAGAGTACTCGTACTCATCCCAATTCTGGGCCAAGCCAGGCCGTTTCAGGAATTATTCATTGCCAAGATCTAAGTGCATTAGGATTTGATTTAGATCTCATCTGTTGCTGACGTCAGAGCAATGTTTGTTGCTCGGGCCCCAAACTTTTTCATGCTTAGGCCTTTGTCTGGCAATCTTCGCTTGTCATGATTCAAGCAATGTTTGCTGCTTGAGCCTCAAACCTTTCCATAATGGGGTCTACTTTTGACACTCTTCGCTGTCATAATTCAGGTTTATTCGTATCTATTTTCAATTTTAGCTCGTAGTCACCGAAGTTTATCCGTACTTAGGTATATTCGAGTTCGATCATACTCAATCAAATTCCGGCACCGTTCATGGTTATGGCCTAAGTTTATTCATACTTAGCCAATTTCGGAGTTTGATCGTACCCAACGAATATTTCTGACGATTGCTCTTGGCTCCCCAGCAAGGAGAACAAGTATCATTATCTTGTTCTTGCTAAGACCAAACACATGCAATATACATGCTTCTTAAGTTTCTCGTACTTAGTATTGTTGTGCTTACATGCACACACCCTAGATTCATGTGTTTATTCATACACATCTAAGCATTCGTATTTAGTCGGGTTTGTGTGTCTTTTTGTACACCTCAACCGTACTCAATCCTTACCAGATTTATTTAAAGACCTAGGTCCTTCATGCCTGGCCAATTTCGTATGTTCATTCATGCACACTTTTTGTACTGTGCTTGCTTGCCTAAGTGTTTCATACTTGGCAAACTTGTGTTTTTTTTCGTACACAGTTAAGTATTTGTACTTAACTTGTTTCGATTGCTCTTCAAGTGTGTTCGTACTTGGATAACCAGCTAAGTAATTGCTCACACTTAGCTGATTATTGTATGCATCCCAAGTGATCACGTTCTTGGATCAATCTAATAAGTATATGCGTACTTAGATAATGTTGCATATTCATGTATGCAACCCAAGTATTTCGTACTCGAAAAAATTCTAAGTGTATTCGTACTTAGATAAATCTACATATTCTCATATGCTCCCCAAGGTTTCACATACTTTGGGTAATATTCCTAAGCATATTCATACTAAGGGACTTTGCATGTTCTCGTATGCTCCCCAAGTTCCATATAGTTGGGTAAAACTCCTTAAGTTTATTCATACTTAGGTTATACGCTTAATTTCCACGTACTTAAACAAATGCCCAAATGCATTCAAATTTGGCAAATCTATGCATGTTATCGTATGCGTCTTTAAGAATGCCTAAGTTTATTCGTACTTAGATGAATCTGAATGTTCACATATGCAACTCAAGTGTTTCGCACTTGGGGATATTCCTAAGTGTATTCATACATAGGTTACCCAAACGTACTCATATTTGGAAGAAGTGTGCATATTTACGTATGCATTCCAGGTTTATTCATACCCGTCCAAATGACCAAGTGTATCCAAACTTGCATATTATCGTATGCTCCCTAAGTTTGCGCGTTTCTGGGAAAAGGTCTAAGTTTGTTCGTACTTAGATCCAAGTAATTTTGTACACGGAAAGAATTTTGTATGGATCCAAAATTTGTATGGAACCATGCTCTGCTCCCCAATATGAAGGGAGGAGAAAAAACAAGGCATGGCTTCGTATTCCAACGTAAAAAAATTGCAAAAACAAAGTGTTTCACCAAAATCTGCGAATTTTATTCATAATTCAAAACTCGAGGGGGCGTTAAGCATACCCCTGGTAACTAACAAAAGCTAAAAGAACAAGGGGATTCTATTCGTAATCCCCACACAATCACAACGTGCATCCTAAAATAGAATGAAAAATCACACTGAAGTTTTTTAAACAAAGAACTTCGTGAGATTATGGACATTCTAGGGCCTTGGCACCGGGTTCCCGTCCAGGTCTGCCAATCTATAAGCCTCTATGCCCACAATTTCAGTAACTCGATATGGGCCTTCCCAATTGGCCCCCAACTTGCCCTCGTTGGCCACCTTGGTGTTGCTAAGTACCTTACGAAGCACAAGGTCTCCAACACCAAACTCTCATGGATGGATATTTTTGTTGTAGCTTTTCATCAGCTACTCCTGATATGATGTCACGCCCTCGATTTTCAACATAAATAATAATCATTTTCAATAAATACAATCAATATTGACGTACCGATAATACCCAAATGACTTATTTTCCCCGTTCTCAAAGTTAAATTTTACAAGTTACAATCCTGGTTCGAAACCCCAAGTTATGCAAATACCAAAATAATATTACAATTTTCAATATTCATTCTTCTGAATACTACTTTCAAATAAGATGCAAATTCAACTCATCCTTTATACCTCCGAGACACACGAGCAACAAGAACGAGATGCATGCCATGCCGATTTCCTTACTTTTTACCTGAAAATGATAGGTTGAGCTACACTAGCCCAGTAGAGAAATTTATACGCAAGTTATAGGAAAATATGATGAGTTATGCATCTAGAGTGAGAGAGTAACAACAGATAAGCCCAAGTACACAAGACTGTCACAGCAGCACACTATGATCAGGGATTCTAGGCGGCCTATATGAAGGATCTATCTGCTCATATGTCAAACAAGGACCATCAATATTCCTACATCATTCTAAGTAAATAAACAACAGCTTTAGTACCTTTCATTACATCTCGTACAGTTTCACAATCTTTCACATTTCATCACCAAATCCCATTTCTCATTATCATCAGTCATCAGAATCCCTTTCATCAACTTCATAAACCAATTTCGTGTCATGTGTCTGAGCCTAAGCTCCTGCCAGGCATTTACTATTCAAGAGCCCTGAAATTATACAATTTAAGCATATAGCTCCTAGGCATTTACTCATTCAAGAGCCCTGTAATTATACGATTTGAGCTTATAGCTCCCAGGCATTTACTCATTCAAGAGCCCTGTAATTATACGATTTGAGCATATAGCTCCCAGGCATTTACTCATTCAAGAGCCCTGTAATTATACGATTCGAGCATCTAGCTCCCAGGCATTTACTCATTGAAGAGCCCTGTAATTATACGATTTGAGCTTATAGCTCCCAGGCATTTACTCATTCAAGAGCCCTGTAATTTCTCTTTGTTACCATTTGTCATCCTCTTTCATTCCGCGTTCCATAAACATCAAATCATTCAATCGAATTCAGAAGTCAATTAATCAATTTAATCAAACAAGTACTACTCTACCAATTACACACATCACAACATTTCTTATAGTCTACGATGTTCACGGACTCCTTCACGCTACTATAGCCTTTACGACGATACTCCAACTATGCTAACGAAAAACCAATGGCACAGATACGTTCGACAAGTCGTACGATACGATCTTTCAAACTTAGGAATGATTGTCAAATATTCTAATTTTCAGCTGAGCAGTCCGTGTTCAAAAATTTATTAAAAATAGCATACTCAATCTTTTTCAATGATTTCAACGCCAAAACATCACCAACTTACCCATCTTTAAAACCCACAAGGACCCATAACCAATAGGGTCGTTTAACCATAGCTAAATAAAGAAAAACGCTGCTCAGTGAGCTGTCCAGATTTTCAGATTACAAGGCAATCTTCTAAAAATCACTATAAATCGAGTGCTTAATAGTTTTGAGCGATTCCAGTCCCAAAAGTTGCGCAATTGAATGAAGGTTAAAAGTCACCAAGGAACTCTTGTCAAATCTGTACTCCAAGGGTGGTTAAACAGGGGTTTATCGAGGCTACACAAATCTGTCACGCAACATGACAGATTAACACACCTCCACTCAAATGATCATAAGTTTCTGTTTCTGTGTACTAAGAGTTTTAAGATGATTCCAGTGGAAAATGAAAGCTGACTTCAAGACCTTCGAACCGATATAAAGTTTGCATAAAACGGATATCGGACGAGAAAGTTATGGCCATTCGAAAGTGGGCTGAAACCCAGAAAACGAGACAGATTGCAGACCGTTATTCTAAAAATCACCATAAATTCAATTCTCAACGGTTTCGGGTGATAGAGGTATTAGAACAGGGTTTAAGTCTACTCTATTTCATACGAAGGAACCAAAATTAAATTTCAAGTTTAAGAAGACGAAAACCCCCAAAAACTAAGACCCTGTTCTGCAGAATTTCGGGAATGAAGGAAACAATCTCAAACAACGATTTTAAGCACGATCTATTTACATAATCAACATATAAATGCATAACAAGCATAAGAAATCCCTACCTCAAGGGTTTTGAGCAAAACCCAACCCTTTGACCAAGTCAACCGAAGCCCCCGTGGTCTAATCGTAATTTTTCTTGGATGGATTGGAAGCCCTCGCTCCGAGGAACGACTTTAATTCTCAGACTTTGTCCGGAATCTTGCTCTAAGAAGATGAAATTTAGGAGAGAAGTTGATGGAGAGGTGAGAGGAGAGAGAGAGCCGGATGAGAGTTAGAGAGAGAGATGATTTGTGTGTGTGTCGGCACACACACAAATAACACTTGTTCCCTCTGACAAATACTAATATCACACTAACCCCAATCAAGTAACCATGCCATTATTCAAATTGGGCCAAAATTACGGGTCACTACATATGAGGCCAAATACACCAAAGCCCTTTATCTCCGTTCCTCGGCTAGATCCAACTCGATTTCCAGGGCTCTGTCATTGCCTCCACTTTCAACCAAAATAGTCCTGTTGGTTGGCAAACCTACCTCTAATGGAATAACAGCTACCTCTAATGGAATAACAGCCTCTGTTCCATATGCTAACAAATAGGGGGTCCCTCTCGTAGACCTCCTAGGAGTTGTTCGGTGCGCCCAAATGACCAGTGGCAATTCGTCGGGCCACTTCCCCTTTGCTTTGTCCAACCTCTTCTTGATCCCGTCAAGTATACTTTTGTTGGACACTTCTGCTTGCCCATTACTCTGTGGGTAGGCTGGGGTCGAGTAATAATTCATGATCCCATATTGGGCACAAAAGGCCTTGAACTTCTTCTGAAATTGGGACCCATTATCCATAATCAACGAATAAGGGACCCCAAATCAAGTAATGATGCTTTTCCACACGAACCTTTCTATCATAGGTTTAGTGATCTTAGCCAATGGTTCTACTTTAATCCCTCAGTGAAATAATCCGTTACTACCAATAGAAATTTCCTATTACCAGTTGCCTTGTGGAGTGGACCCATGATGTCCATTCCCTATTGTGCGAATGGCCAAGGACTTGTCATCGGCACCGGATCCTTGGCTGGTGTTCGGATCATTGATGAGAATTTCTGGCACTTCTCACAAATCTTCACATACAAATACTCCTGCATGTGAGGCCACCAGTAACCCTAGGTTATTGCTCGGTGGGCAATGGACTTTCCCCCAGCATGACTTGCACTTGTTCCCTCATGAATCTTGTGGAGGAATTTCTGCACCATTTCCGGGTGCAAACAGAGTAAGTACGGTCCAATGAAGGACTTCCTATACAGCTTTCCTTCCGATGACAGCCAAAATTGTGCAGATTTTGTCTTTATCTTGTGAGCCTCCTTTTTATCCGTGGGAAGTGTCCCATCTCGTAAGAACTCCACTATTGGATCCATCCAACTTGGCCCTTGGTTTAGGTCCAAGACCAATTCCACGCTCCTTCCAATGCTCAGCTCAATAAGATAATCTACTGCCACCCTTCTCTTGAATTCAGTTGGCACAGCTGCGGCCAACCAAGCAAGTGAATTTGCATGGGCATTCTGCCCAAAACTTATTTTCTCATTGTACACCCTCTCAAAGGTGTCGAGTAGATCCTTGGCGGCCTCCAAGTAGGCTGCCATCTTTTCATTCCGGGCTTCGTATTCATCGGAAAACTGGTTCACCACCAGTAACCCTAGGTTATCAACCTCCTTGATAATAACTTCTACGTGTTGTATGGCTGACCTTCTCTTTTTCTGCATCACAGGCTTATGTTGTGGATCCACATTCAAGTGGTGGCAAATCACATTTGCATCCAACCCAGGCATATCTTCGGGTACCCAAGCAAACACATCAACGTGCTCCTTGAAGTACCCGACCAACTCTTTCTTTTCTTGCTTGTTCAGGTTTTCCCCAATTAGGAAATACCTTTTTGGATCAGTCTCGTTGATTTGAATCTTTCTCAAGCCTTCCACCACTTTCTCGACGGGGTTACCTCTGACATCTTCGATGGTCGGCTATGCTTAAACCAACTTTGCTTTGGGTGCCTTATTGATTATAGAAATCAAGCACTAGGGGGTAACCTTCTGGTTTCCTCTAATCCTTTCAATGCCATTAGATCCGGGAAATTTTACCATCTGATGGTAAGTGGAGGAAACTGCCCTCATCTCGTGCAACCACGTTTTTCCTATAATCGCGTTTTAAGAAGATGGCACATCTACCACAAGGAAGTCGGTTTGCAGTACCACTGTTCCTGCCCGAACAGGCAGCGTTCCTTTGCTCAATGGCCAGACTGCTCCTGTACCGAACCCGACCAAAGGAGTCATTGATTGTACTAGATCCGCCTGGGTCAATCCTAGCTTCTTGAAAGCAATGTAATATAGCACCTTTGTGCAACTTCCTGAATATACCAGGATCCACTCCATGTCATACTCCCCAATTTGTAGGGTTATGACCAAAGTATCGTTATGGGGCACCTGGACTCCACCCAGGTCCTCATCCGTGAAGACTATGCCCTCGTTGCATAGTTCTTCGTCACGTCCTCTTTTCTTCCCCAATTGCATCACATGTTGGTCATGCTTAATCTACATCTGGAGCAATCTCACCTCATTTCTCGTATAAGGATCAGCCAATTCATGTACCTTCAATTTTGTTCGTAATCCAACTCCATTGCTTTCTCTGCACCCTTGTGCTCCTCCTGAATGAACTCTTTCAGATAACCTCAAGAAACTAATCATCGAGGTGCTGCTTAAATATCTCGCAGTCCTCCATCATGTGACCCCAGTCCTCGTGGTAGCTATAGTGCTGATTTGTAGCCTGCTTTACGTCTTTATTTCCTCCCAGGCTTGGGGGTCATTTGAAGTAAGACTGATTCTTTATTCGATAAAGAACCCTATAGATTGGTTCTTTCCAAACCGTATTTATTGAAAAGAAGGACTTGGGGTCAGGAGCTTGTTTCTCCTTATACAACTCTTTCTTAGCCTGCCCATAATCCTTCCTTTCCCTGTAAGTTTTGGGCTCTGATTTATCTACCTTTTTTGCAGGCCCCTTGGCTTGCTCGGCAACCACCTTGCCATCTTCCCAGAGTATGTCATCCTCATTCCTGGCATGTTGTTCAATCCGTTCCATTAGCTTTGCCAATGTTCCTATTGGACTCATGTTCAATGACTTACGCAGCTCCCCCCGAACAGGCAACCCAGTCTTGAACGTTGCTATTGCATACTCCTCACTGCAACTTTCAATCTCGTTGAAAGTCTCCCAGTACTTTTTCGCATAGTCCCTGATCAGCTCGTCCTCTCCTTGCTTCATAACGGAGAGGCTCTCAAACATTTTTGGCGCTTTCCTGCTCGTCAAGAACCGAGCAGTGAATTCCTCGGCCAACTGCCTCCATCCTCGAATGGAGCGCGGACCCAACTTATGGAACCAAGACAAAGTTACCTTACCCAAACTCGATGGGAACATCTTGCATATAAATGCATCATCCCCCTCATGCATAAACATTGCCTGCTGGTAGTGCTGTATGAGTGCCACGGGATCGGCATTTGTCTCGTAAAGGATAAATGTTCCGTGTTTCACCCTACTCGGCAGTCTTGCCTCCTGTAACTTTCTTGCAAAAGGGGAGGATGCAATATTGCTAAGTGCCTTTCGTGCTGCTTCTCGTGTAGTCATGGTCTCGTTTTCTAGTCCCTTTGTTTTGTTGGGTCTATGCTTTTCCCAATCGGATTCAGGTCTCTCGTACCTGTCCCAATGGTTTTTTCTAGTCCTTTCCACCTCAAAGGTGGGACTTTAGCTTCAACTCCTCCTTTTTCTTGAAGAAGCCCTTCGCCTCTTTGGTGTTTGGCTTTTACTTCTGCTCCTCCTTTTTCATGAAGAAGCTTTATGTCGCCTTGCGGTGGGGCTCCTACTCCTGCTCCTTCTTCCTTGTGAAGGAGCCTCCTTGTAGACTGACTACTAGAGCCAGCCTGTCTCCCCTGGAATTCCTTCATGAAAGTCCAGAATCCTCTGGGTGTTCTCGTACTCTCATTTTTTGATTAAACGAGCATACTTCTCAATTTCCTGTCTCTATTTGTCCAGGATATCTTCAATATTGTGCACACTCCTTGAGTGTACGACTGACTCTCTCCCATGATGGGACTTACTCCTTTTCTTGGATTCCGTGGCTGTCCTGCCCTTCCTATTCTTGGAGTCATCATGGATAGTCAAGGGGTGGTCCTTGCTCATGGTCCTCATGGTATGCTAGCCATCGGGCTTCCATGGAGACCTTGAAGGGGATTTATCACCTCCCCCTCCCAGCAGGTTCTTTGGATCGGGCGGTGTCAATGGATCTCCTTCCACCATGGTCGTTATTCAAAGGTAATTATTTCATTTCCCAATGACGGCGCCAATTGTAGGGGGATGAAAACAATTGGTGCTTAGAACAGCACTAGATGGCAATGGCTACTCGTGCCTCTTCATCGGAAAGCTAGTTCGTAGTCGGAACCCTAATATGCAAAACAGACAAGGGGTGAGCGCACCTTTGCCTCTTGTAGCAAAGACCCTTCGATGCCTAAGTTAGTATCTCGTACTAGCAAGAAATCCTAATTATCAGTAGAAAACTCGTAAAATGCAAAGTGCTACATATTGCGTACCTTTTACCTATAGGTTTACCTCGTATTTATAGATTCATAGATGCTTGCCGCCAAAGCATCCCTATTGCCCTAGGATTCCTATCTCGTATAGGAACCCAGGATGTCTTGGATTCTCGTTCCCTTATTCATTCATTACCTTAGCCTTTGTAGGACTCTTTACCATAAATGGCCGAACATCCCATTCTCGTTTGGCATCTTTCCTGGATCCTACATTCTCAGGATCTCATTCCTTAACGAAATACCACTATTTATGGACCCTTCCAGAGTGTTCCTTGTACCTGAGGCTGCTTTCCCCAGATTTCTCTTCCTTCTCAGCTTCTCATTACCGAACAGGCTACCTTGACCAGTGGCTTCACATGTCACTGGTTTTTTATCATACCCTTGGACCAATAACTTCTCATGTTCACTGGTCCAAAGCCCTACACAGACTTCCTGGACCAGTGACCCCCTATGTCACTGGCCCATATCGCTGACCACCGTCTTGCACGGCGACTGTCCCTATCGTATCTATACCATGGTCCCACATACCACGTGTTTGGGCTCTGTTCGGCCCCCTTATTATCGAGCAGTCCATCTGGTCCAGTGACTTCACATGTCACTGGTCCTTTTCAACTACTTGGATCGGCGACTTCTCCTATCTTCTGTCCTTATCTGCCGATCATCGTCTTGCACGGCGATTTATCTTCTCTTGCATACTCCGTGGTCCCACGTACCACTTTCTCGGGCCCTAATTGGGCTTGTTTGGGAATACCTCCCTACAAATGTCACATTGGTGAACACACTTCAATCATGAAAGCCCATACAAGTTTTGTAAAACTATGCAATGACGATTTTTTTTTTAACCCATGAGACTAATTCTCCCCACGATCTCTAGGTATTCTAAACCAATGCTATGATACCAAGTTGTCACGCCCTCGATTTTCAACATAAATAACAATACAATTTGATATACGAAGTCCTCATAATAGTACGTATGATACCCAAAATACAATACAGTTTCCAAATCCACTAACTCATCCACAAATAAATTCTTGTTCCAAAATAAATAAAAAAATACAATACACTGCAATTTATTTTACAAAGTTGGACAAGTATTCCTAAAAATAGCTTTAGTCTGTAATGTCTGCATGCACGCCACACTCTCTATGACTGTGCCCCCGTGATGTACCTAAAAATGATAGGTTGAGCTACACTAACCCAGTAGGAAAATCTCTACAAACCTTATATGCAAATAAGAAGATTTGAACATACAAAGAATGAAGGTTTAGAAACTTTCTGTTTGAAACCTCGATCGGTCGTTAGACAAAGGTTTAGAGAGCTTTGATTTCCCAAAGTCTGGTTGATCTAAGGACTTTGAAAATTGATAACATGCACCATTGAGATGCATGACTCTTCATCGGGTCATGGCAGCGTCCTAATAAGCATGAGACAGACTCGAAAGAGAGACAACCTAGAAGCCACCTTAAACATGCTCCTACGCAAAACGGTATGTATGTACAATGCATGCGATAGGGAAAGCAATAACACATATAGACAATAGATGGGGTTAGATGCAAGTAGATCTTACCCCGTAGGTACCTATATTAGTTTGGAGAGTTCTAGTGCTTTGTATAAGCAAAGGCCGATTTTGGTTTGTAACAGGTTCCTCGGACTAAAGCCAAGATATACCTCCCGCTGCCCGCGTAACCGCAGAGCAACAGTCAAACGGTAGAATGACTTATCATCGTCGAAGGTTGTAGGGCATTCGGGGTCCTCGAGCTCCGGTAAACCGTGCCGGCTTGCCAAAACACTCCAACGAGGCTATCCAACATCGATGCACATAAAGATACTAAAGAAATTGATTAATAGAATAGAATCGCAAATTCGCAAATGCCTTTTCAAAGTTGGCTCTCTTTATTAATCAATACTTAGAGGAAACTACACGAGAGAACAATCAGAAAAGCCCCAGTTGGGATGGCCGGACTCGAGGTCCTGTTAAATCACCAATCCTTTCTTTAGCAGCGCGAAGCTCAAGCCCCACGCAGACCCACACAAGCAGCCACGTAGTGGCGCGCCCGAATATGGGACCGACGCACGCTGGTTCTTGCCTCAAAGGTTTTAGAAACCTTGCTAGCTTTAGGGCCAGGACTGGTATTGATTACCAATCTTGGCCCTGCCAGCCCCCCACAAGGACCAGAACAGGAAAACAGTAGGTATGCTATAGATTGAGTTCGAACGGATGCTTGAGCTTTGAGGTTTGAGGCTTGATTGAGGTGGAAGAACAAGCTATGTTCTTGAGGGAGTATGAGTGATAGAAGCAAGAAAACAAGGCTGCTTCTGTTGCTTGGAATTAGGGTTAGGGCTTTGTAACATTTGGAACTTGATACTTGGTATTTTTTTTGGAACCCTTTGAATGGGAGAACCATGGGGGTGTTTATAGATAGAGATGAGGTAGGTATAGAGCTGCAAAGAGAGGAGTTCAGCCAGTCCACGAGGTCTGGCTGAAGTTGCTTTGTGGTTAAGCTTACCAACCCATAAAAGTGATGGGGACAGGTTTAGACCGGCGCGCGAGGGTTGCATTATGGCGCGCGCGTGTTGCGCTCTGGCGTGCGTGGGTCAATAGTCAAGCTTTGACTGTTGACCACACTTGGCATCTTGACCAGCGCGCTCGGGTTTTGGAGCAGCGCGGGCATGTACTATCTACTCATGCGTTTGGTCAACAGTCAAGCTTTGACAGTTGACCAACACCCGTCAAGTTGATTTGCGTGCGCAGGCTCTCAACCAATGCATGCCAGTAGGGTTTTTGGCTTTTGAAGTGGCTTCGACTAGATTAGGTTCAAGGGTTTTGCAAACACTCAAAGCTCAAACACTCGACATTCCCGGGGTGTTCTTGATTCATTTTATCATTGGGGAATCAAAAACCGAAAGTAAACTAATCTGGAAGCCCAGATTGGTGTGTCTACAATTACAATAAGTGCAAGCTTCATGCCGGCAACTCAAGACTCAAGGAGTACTTCACTTGTCTTTAATCCATCTAGTCAATCTATTAGTCATCTTTTACATTTCCATTTTTATTTATTCGGAGTTTCATTTCTCACACTTCTACATTAAGTGTCTTACATTCCGGGTCTTGAGGACCCCGTACAACTCCTGTTGATCTCCAATGTGACTTTAAAATAGTTCTTTCTCCAGTAACATACCGAATAGTGGACTTAAGAAACTTTCTGGGTCTTAGGGCCCCATAAACCCACTGTAACAACCCTGATTTTTGGTAAATAAAGATTTCGTTACATATTTGAATTTTTTTTAAATTACTTGGATTGCTTGTGAAATTCCTTTTTAATTTCTAATAATCCGCCATAAATAGATTTGAGACATTTAAAATTAAAACTCCTAGCCTCGGACAATCTAGTCATTTTCTAAAGACAATTATACTTATAGAAGAGCTTGTATATTTTCCTAGTGAGTACAAATAAAATAATAAATTATATTTCTTGGCTAGAAATCCTACTTGGCAAGTAGAATTAGTTTTCAACCGATTAGTTGGAAGAACCGACTACCAATTCACCTAGTTACAATCTCCTAACCATAGATGGACCTTTTTGACCATCTTTGAGCCTTGTGAATCCCTCCAAACCCTAATTGAACCCTTGGACCTTAAGAAGTAATTATATTATACTTCATGAATGGTGTTTCCAAACCTTACTCAATATTATTATCCTTCTCCCCATTGGATAATAATTGTTAGGGAAATCTTTGTCCCTTGGATAATAAATATTGAGATTTTGCCAATAAAAAAATAGATTGACAAGTCATAGACCAAATCCCATGACCTTAGCCTTGTCATGGCTACCACCCTTTTTCTATTAGGCCTAAATCTAGATTACCCACCAAAGTCATCTTCCTAGATTTTCTAAGTATACATGTATGTTTATATACAGATATATTATGTACTTCTTAGCTTATTATATTTTTAGGAATCTTGACCATATCTTCCCTAGATTTTTCTAGGTACTTATATATAGATATATGTACCTCATAGATTATTTTAGGCATGCCTATCTCCTTACCTTGACCGTCTAAGGCAGAGCAATATGACCACTGGAATCCAGATACGCACACACTTAAGGTCAATCCTAGATCAAGCCGTTTGGGCACAGCAAACACCAGAGGAATCTCAAACTCCATGGATTTAGAGTCTCCTAGACTGACCGAGCTCTAAGGAAATCCTACCCTCTAGCCTGCAGAATGCAATGATGCATGAATGATATGTATGTACAAGAACAAGATGCACATTAATAGGATATATCACATGAGTCCTAATCGCTGGTTCCTATCTTAGTTGGGATGGTTCTACGGTTAAGTAGGAGTGCAAAGGCCAATTTGGGTCTCAACAAGGTTCCCCGGACTAGAGCCAAGATGTACTTTCCATTGTCAAGTGTATTGCAAGACAGTGGTCGAACTGTACGATGGCTCATCATCGTCCAGGGTTGCAAGGCGTTCTGGGAGAGCTTGTCACCAGTAAACCGGCCAAGATTGCTAAAACACACTGGCGAGGCTTGTGCGGTGCAGAGTGTGTAGGATAAAAGAGCTTTCTTTTCCAAAACATATTGAAAATGTCTTTCAAGCTTGGCTCTCAAAATTATTCGATTCTTAAAAAAAATTCAAAAGTTTCGAATAATAAACGTCCCCAGTAGAGTCGCCACTGTGGGCTCCCTGCCCCAGCGCGCCCTCGATGAGTCGCCACCCGAATTTTTGAGATGGATGATCCAAGAAACCAAGAACTCATTGAAAAAGGCATTTGGTCTAGCGAAAACGTCGAGACTTTGGCTTCAGGAGCCATGTTACGAACGGGAAGGTTTTATTGAAAAAGCACCCTGTTCGCCCGGTATAAACCGGTCTCTACTAAACACTTTCAAAGGGGAAAATCTCATACATCTCTTGAAAAGTGGAACTCTTTAATAAGCGAGTAAAAGGGATAGGGACATGGGAGAATATATCACGTTGACGTGCACGTGGTGCTGTTTGTACAGGGATGATAAGAATGCGATGTTACGAAATGAAATGACTAATTAGCAAACTGTCCAGATCAGAACCATTAATCACACGGCTTATCACAATACCGGGCACGATCTTGCGATACGCCATTCGGTTTACCTACTTAGTTATCAAACCATTCACCAGTACCCATAGCAGCGCTCGATGTTTTAGATACCCCATGCGTAACTTTTAAAGATATCTACAAACAACCAGCTACTGTCTTACTTCAGAATGACACCTCTTTCTTCAAGCCATGAACAAAAAACAAGTTTTGATGTATTTAATCATTTAGAAAAGTGAAAAATGCCTTGTTTAAGAAATAAAACATGGCTTGTAGATATGGTCTTGTTCTGAAGAAACTAATGACAACACTTCAGCAATATAGGCAAACCTGATGATGAACAACCATGATCTAGATAGCCTAACTAAATAAATAGAGACTAATAAAAGACCGTGCGTTCAAACATGCTACGCCGTGCGACGCATCAGAACGCCGCACGGTGTGGGATGTCAAGCACAGTGACTGCTTTTGTTTTTGAAAATGGTTTTTAAGTCAACATTTAACCCAAAGGAGTCAAGCTTGACTACAGAAAAGTTCCCTCATGGGCAAGGACAGGGCCTATCCCAAGGAAACTTGATTTTTACCTTTGGTTTCGAGCTTGAATGAGGATGGATGATGATGGATGAGTATTGACAAGATCGGTTGAGAAAAGATGAGTGTGGGTATGAATGGTTGCTGGGTGTTTTGGTAGGTAAGATCTCAAAGTGAGTAAAAAACTCACTTCAATGGTGAGGAGAAAAAGTGGGGCATTTTGAGAAAGATAGTGCCTAGAGAATGTTTTGGAGCAACTTTCTCAAGACTTAGAAGTAAGGGATGGGTATGGAAGCATGATGAGAGAGAAAGAAAAGTCAGACCCTTTTCTCTTGAGTGGAGGGGTGCATTTATAGGCAAGAGCCAAGGAATTTGAATTCAAATGGGGGAGGTATTT
Source organism: Rhododendron mucronatum var. ripense (assembly GCA_019656295.1). Lineage (NCBI taxonomy): Eukaryota > Viridiplantae > Streptophyta > Magnoliopsida > Ericales > Ericaceae > Rhododendron > Rhododendron mucronatum. Next base: position 2,943,843 of record BPLT01000002.1, read on the forward strand.
TTTGGGCGGCTAAAATTGCGTTTTCAGCTAAGCCAACTTGTAGTAGTGGCTCAAGTGGGCGTGACCGACAGCTTACTGAGCCAATTAGAACTTTACTCAAAATATCGTGCGGTTGACCTCATGACCTCGTATGGTGTAATGAAACTCATTATGCCGCGCGATGTAGAGATTTACCGTGCGGTACTAAGAGTCCAGATCTGGGCCCTTGGGCTCATTTTTAGGCTCTTGGGCTTTTGGGTTGAGGGAGTCTGTCATCCAAGCTCTCGAAGGTATTGTTTCCTTTATTTCATCATCGGGACATTCAAAGAACCTCTGGGGTCCAGATTGCGGTGTCTACAGTTGTAAAGTGGTGCTAGGCTTGAGTGTGAGGTTGTGTAAGTGAGGTAGCTTGCTAGAGTGTACAAACACATGCGCACACACTCTCTCTCCCTCTCACTCTCTCAGCTTCTCTCTCATCTCTCCCTCTCTCTCTCTCTCTCTCTCTCTCTCTCTCTAGGACCATGGGTATATATATACACACTTAAGTACTAAGTAGTCTTACTAGGTCTAGTAGGAGGAGATGATGAATGGTAAGGCTTTCAAGTGACAACTCAATGAAAAATGGTAAAGACTTTCCTAGAAAGTCTACATATATGTATATAGGTATGATTAAGGTAGGCTAATATGCATATACACTTAGAAAAATCTAGGAAAGGCTACTTGTAAGACATTATTAGGTTCAAGGCTATTACTTTTAGGCTTGCATGCATGAACACCTACCAAAATCTAGGAAAGTTATTCTTATGGGGTAATTAGGTTCAAGTCCATTTTTTCTAGGCTTGCATGCATGACAAGTCTAGGATTACTACTTGTGGAAGCAAAATGATGGGATCTAGTTTTGACTTGTCTAGTCAAATTTAGGTACTCATTGGATTATGGCAAGTCTTTACTTCTATTACTCAAATTATAAAAATTACCCTACGAACTATTATTCAATGGGTAGAGAGGTAATGATGAGAAAAGTTATACTTATAATAAGTAATGATGAGAAATAAAGTCTTGAAATGACTAGTCATGAAAGTGCAATGATTTTCTAGTTTAGAGTTGGAAAGGTTTAACTAGGGTGTAGAAAGCTTCATAAGGTGAAAAGGTTCACTTAGGGATTAGGAGGGTTCATAAGGGTCATAAGGTTCAAAAATGGTTAGGGAGGTTAAACTAGGCTTAGAATCCAATTGATTTGGCTAACTAATTGGTTGGAATGACTAAAATTATATTATCCTAGGAAAGGTAGGATTCCTAGCCAAGAAGATGAATTTATGAATTAGTTCTAAACACAAATAAATATGCAAAAGTATAAATGAGTCCTTTTGTCCTTAGGAAATGACTATTTAATTTTATACGAATTAAACTTAATTTAAAAGTCTATAATTTAATTATGACGGATTATTAGAAATTAAAAAGGAATTTTAAAAGCAAATCCAAGTAATTAAAATAAAATTCAAATATTTAACAAAATTTTTATTTACCAAAAATTAGGATCGTTACAAACTATCTCCCTTAAAATAATTTCGTCCTTGAAATTGGTGCGTAACTACAGATCAAACATAATCGCTATACTGGTCTTCGGATCATCGTCTATCCCCCTTAAAATAGAAGCAGGTCACCATTAATTACTTGCGTGATGTTGAGGCGATCATTTTCATCATTTGTCAGTTATATGTTAGACACAGGTGGATATCGTCATCCCGTAACTTTCGTAGACTAGGTTGACGGCTATTCTCCCTCCTAGAGTGGCGGTAGGTTTTAGAGCGATCTTAAAGGGTTTAGTTTCTAGCCCTATATAGGAACGCAGTGATAAACAGTTTAGGATGAACCTTCCCATTCAAAGGGTAGATTCTCAATTGGAAGAAGATGGGGAGTCAAAATATGCTACATGGGTATAGGTACCTCTGAGTGTTGACCTGGCTCAGAATTTAGGATTTAAATTTATGATTGAACAGAGAGGGGAGATATCAAGGAATGAAAGAAACGCCCCTGCAAGTCAAAAATGACTCTATTGGGTATTATCGGCATGTTTTAAGCTAATCAGCAATTTAAACAAGATTCAAATACTTTGGCAACCTACAAAACGGTTTGGCACCACACGGCCACAGTCTAAAGGCTCCGACAAGTCCTAGAAGTATTTCGAAGTAGCACGACAACGTTTCAGGCATCTCTCACAATCCTCTTCATGTTTGTTAATCGAATTAAGCCTCATCACTTGCTTAACAAGACGGGGTTGAAGTTGCTTCAGCCGTCGAACAATTTACCTTGTTGTAGGCCTTTGATAGAGTTTCCACCGTAAACGCCAATGTCAAGTGCGAAACTTCTACTAAATCATCATGCAGACTCGTATCCCACAAACGTTTCCTTAGAACGTCCCTGTCGAATCAGCATGCATCCCCACCCAAGGATATTAAACCTGTTTCTGAAACTAGGAAACAATGGATCAACTCAAGCAGAATCACTCCATAATCGTAAAGCATAAGTAGTCCATCCTCATTCAAGGGGGAAATCGAACATCAGCAAGCAAGCCCTACGATATTCTAAAAGCTAGGATATTATTAGCAAAGGCACTGAAAGCATCTATGCAGTTAGGGAAAATAAGCCTTTGGCAGCGTCAACTTCCGGCAGTACTTTCAGAGGTACAGCAATCTTGAAAATAATTTTTCGATCGTGGTCGTCCAAGATAACCCTAGGTGTCAAGATGGAAATGACTGATTTAAGCTACCCTCAAGTAGCGCAAGCTATTGATAAGGACTTGATGATGCCTGGTTTTTTTTTTTGGGTAAACCAGCTTGAAATAGAAAAGAGGATAACCGAATGTACAGCCTGCAAGGGGCGTACCCCAGGAGGAAAGAAAAGAAAAGGAAAAGTGCAGATAACAAAGCCAAATGGCTACAAAGAGCTAGGGTAAATAAAGTGACCAATCCATGGTTTGTAATCCATCTACAAGATGACGAACAAACCATGGCAAAAGGGTCGTGAACTACAAGGGAACAGTAATGTAAAAACCAATCCATGGACCGATCTAACAACCTTACGATGCAGCAATAAAATAGCAGTTGATAGCAATGGCGATGGCTGCAGCAAGCTGCTGCCCCGAAATAGCAGCAGCACATCACACAGAACATCACTCGAAGCAGCTGGTAGAACATCTCCATAACTACTGGAATAACAGCAGTTAACAAAAACTACTGGAATCAATCGTAATACTGGAGTTTCCAAATTCCTTTGAGCACTTAGCTTGAACTTGAACTCCACATGAGCGGTGGAATGGTGGAATGATCTTGGGTATCAACCCCCATATTTCAGCTGTGACAGCCGTAGATGACAGCAATTCACTGCCTCGATCCTGGATTTGGTCTTCACAACACAACAATAGAACAAACAGAGAGCTGTTGGATTGTACCCAACAGAACAAAAGCAGTATCCATTGGAACCAGCAGATTACAGCCTCCGGATACACCATCCTGTGACAAAAATAAAAGCTATAGCAGAACACCAGTAGCTATACACCATGTAGAGGGCATCCCCCTCTGCGAAGGGAGATCCCAACAACAGCCCTTGTTGGTTAGGCTTATACTACATATTGAAACTATCGAAATTCTATCGAACTTCCAGAGATAAGTTAACAGCTGACAAAGAACACAGTCATTATAATGGCAGCAGCAGACTGCTAAGACCATATCATGCAATTACAATTTGGGAACTGGACTTTTAAACTGGACAGCTGCAGTGGACAGCCAAAAAAGGCCAGGACTGCAGCAGGAAAACAAGCCAGTAGCACTAACAGTGTTGCAAAAGCTCTGCACATCACAATGCAGTAATTTGAACCCAAAAAAAGCAGAAATAGCAGCAACTGAGAAGTAAAACAGCAGCGTACAGAACAAAACAGAACAGCAGCCTCTAATCACTATTCACCGAACAGAACAGAACAACAGCGTACAGAACAGAACACCAGCAAAACAACAGCCTCTAACTGCTATTCACCGAATAGCAGCAGCAAGCATAACACTGGAGCAGTGAGATACACTACATCAACAGCTCAGAAGTTGTAGCAACAGCCAAACAACAAAACATTTAAATTGCCCAATGGGAGCAGCACTTAGATAGCTAAGACAGCTAAATCCAAGAATGGAAACGACTAGATACCACAAATACTTTGAGCACAGACCACAAGCATGAGCAGTAATTAGGAATGATCAAGAATGTTGACCTAGCACTATGTTCTCACCTACTACTCCCTTGATAAGCTCATAGCTCCCACTCTTTTTTTATGTGCTAGGACAAGGTTCTACAAACTCCCTCCCTAGATCTCACCATATGCCCCCACTACATATTACCTCCTCTCTCAAAGAAATGATGAGGCACTAGCACACACCTCACCAGGTACACTATAAAAAGGGGACACAGCATCTTCAAGAGAACTACCAAAGAATAAGATAGAGACCTGATAAATAGGAGTACTAGAAGTTAGCCCTCCCTATGGGCCCTCTTGCCTACCTTGTTGGACAACCCACCTTGTGTTGGCTTTGCAATCGCAGCTCCTTGGTAGAGGGGTGTTCCAAGTTGATCCTTTGACTACACAATTTGCTGAATCCACCTTGTACAATTTACTTGAGCCCTCAACGACTCTTCAGGATTTGGTAGCCACCTGCAAGGATACCAAAACTGTGCACAATCTGCCCTATTGAATCACATTGCCTATTAGAAACAACAACTAGCAAAGTAATTTAGGTCGCAATATTTTTTTTTGGGTAAATTAGCTTGAAATTAAAAAAGGTTAACCGAATGTACAGCCTACAAGGGGCATACCCCAGGAGGAAAAGAAAAAGGAAAAAAGAAGATTGAAAAAATTGCGATAACCCATGCACAACCCGCATGGAGAGTAGGGTAAAATAAATAAAATAACAAAACTGCCGTGTGTGTAGTGATCATACCCCCGTTGCACTATCCATCTAAACGGAAGGATAGTACAACGGGATATGATATAAAGTGATATGAATAGAAATAACATGAAATTGAACTACTACCTGGCACATCCCGCCAGGCTAGGAAATAAAATAAATAGTCACGGCCAGAGATGACCAAAAGATAACCAACACTGAGGACTAGCAGCAACATAGCAAACGGCATCAAGGTAAGCTGAACAGCTACTACAAAGGAACAAGGCACCAAGAAGAGGCTCGAACCAGAGATGTCGGCATCTAACAGGGGGCCCCACCCTGCACACCACGTCCATTCCATCTGGCCTAATACTCTCTCAACCAAGCCTAAGGCTCGCCAGAAACAACCTGCTCTCAGCCAACTACCAATCACCACTGTCTCCAGAGAAGGGATAAGCAAACCAAGATACTACTACTCCAATCAAACCCAGAGAACACGCATAATACCCACATCTAAAATAACAGCTACTACAGAGGGACTAGAAACCGAGAAGAGACTCGAACTGGAGATGACGGCATCCGACAAGGCTACCCTCCAAGTACCTAGCACACCACGCCCATTCCATCCAGACTACTCCACCCTCAACCTAATCCCATAGGCTCGCTATAATCTAAAAGGGGAACAAAAAGAGGAACCACAAAATGTGGCCACTCGAACCGCAAGCGGACCAAGCTACCCTTTTCGATCAGTGAACTACCACCAATCTAATCAATGACAGCCCGCGAAGCTATCCCTTTCAATCAGCGCACGACCACTAATCTAATCAAAGACAACCCCGGAAGCTACCTATTTCAATCAGAGCCCAACTACTGATCTAGTCAATGGTAGCCGCAAAGCTAACCCTTTCAATCAGCGCAAACTCCAATCTAATCCATGATAGCCACGAACACAACCATACTACGCACAAACACCAGGCTAATGAAGCAAAAAACCTAGGGATTTAGAGAAGCTCAACAAAGAGTTGGATAATAACCCATGAGCCCCAAATGGGCAATGTACCCTGTAAAACACTACCATCTTCCCCAAAGGAGGAATCTGATCATGAATTCAATAGATATTGAATACTCCGGCAACATCAAGAAATACCCAAGCAATCAAAGTTATCGGCACAAACTAGAATATCTCCATATTAAAACAAGGAGAGCATCGATCTGCTGCAAAATCATAGGAGAGGTCTGGAATACCTCGCGATGCCTCACCATCGGCAGCCCAGCTGAAGGTTGAACATCGCAATAATCCAGAACCCACACTCGAGCAAATCTGGAACCCACACTCGAGAGATCTGTATCTCTTGGCCAAGCTTGGGTTACCCATAAGGATTAACAAATCTGAACCAAATGGGAGAAAAATCTAGTAGTGAGGTTTGGCCACTAGCCCACAACCGCACCAGAACCTCCCCCTTTTCCTTGCGTCCCCAACTGTTCCTAGCCCATTCGTCACTGTAGATCCAGAAACCATTTGGGATTGACCCATATAGTCACCACTGTACCACCGGAGAAACGCTAGAGTGTTTTGAACTACTTTCTGTTAGGTCCATCAGATCTGAACAGCACACCACCAGTTCCGACGAGCAGCTCCCCTTCGCCGTGCGCAGCTTGAGGACTAGAGCAGTGGAGCTGGTGATTCCTTTTGTCATGAGAAGGACCCACGAGCTAGGAGCTCTGGGTCATCTCCGAGAAGTTGAGATGGATCCAAGCAATTCTGGGTAATCTCTGTGAAGTTGAATAAGACCCACGACTGGTTTGTGAGTGCTGCTATAGCTGAACAGAGCTTAGATTACCTCTGGATCAGACCGATTGTGAGAAATCTGGTATGGGGAGTGCATTCTCTCTCTAGGAATAGAGAGAGAAGCTCTCAACCCCTAACAGGTCTTTTTCTATAAATTAAATGTTTGTTAGTTATAGCTATATTTAGGTCGCAATATTGTTCCACTCATTTACAATTAACTCTGCTTGTGAATGAGGGAGATTAGAAAGTGACAAAAGCCTTCCTCGTACCATGTTGCAAATTTTTTGAACAACTATCTCCCAAGTAAAGGATTGATTTTTGGAATTTCCTCAAGTTTCTCTCAATCCAAATGTGAAAGACAGTTATTGTAAATCTCAATCTAGCGATTACACTTTTGAGAGTTTTGCCTTTAAAATTTGATAACAGAGTTACCCAATCTGCCCAAGATCGAGCAGGCCATGTAACATGGAGTTTGGCCTGTATGGTATTCCACACCTGGTTGGTAAATGGGCAATTAAATAAGCGGTAGTCGTGACTTTCATTCCCATGACACAAAGCACATTGTGGAGGAACATTCAACCCAAATGACACGAGTCTATCAGCAGTGGCTAGCCTATTCTGAATGGCAAGCCAAGTGACAAAGCTGCATTTAGGTACGTGCGCAGAGAACACACTACCTTATGCCATAGGACCTTAGGAAAGGGATTTCTCAATTTGTTCCATAAGGATGCAATTGTGAACTGACCATTGGAAGTAAGAGTCCACTTTATTTGATCTGGCCCATTCAACCTAGACTGAATTAAAGGTGGCAAAGCGTTTCTCACCTCATTTAGTTCAAATGTTTGGGTGATGGGAAACACCCAATTAGAACCTTCTATTATGTGAGAGACAAAGGCATCTTGAGGGATGCTAGAGTCATACACCATTCTAGAACCAAATCTATCCATTAAAGGACCTAGAGGATGCCAATTGTCATGCCACAAGGAAGTGGAATTCCCATTACCTAGTATACACAGGACATATGGTTTAACCAAGGGCCTGAGATTCAAAAGCTTCCTCCAACCCCAAGTACAGTCTCCCGGTATTTTCAGTTTCCAGAAACTCCTACCTCTTATTAAATATGATTTGACCCACTGACACCACATGGATTGTTCTCCCCCAGAGATTAGGAACCAAATGTGTATTGCAATGGCTGCCCTATTCCAAATTTGTAGAGATTTGAAACCAAGACCCCCCTCCTCTTTGGGAGAGCACAGATGCTCCCAGGAAACTTTAGCACCTGTTTTCTTTAAGTCAGGGCCAGACCAAAGAAAAGCCCGAAGTATTGACTCAATTTCCTTGATTACCTTTTTGGGAAGGATAAACAAGGACGACCAATATGTTTGAATGGAGAAAAGCACATTCTTAATTAGTTGGACCCTACCAGCATAGGTTAGATCCCTATTAGTCCAAGTCTTAGTCCTAACAATCATGCTCTCCACTAAACGATGGCAATCCGAAGCCCTGATGATGCCTGGTTGGTTTAAGGAAGGGTACCCATCTCCTAGGGAGATTAGTTTCAAACAAATTTGAAAGGGTTGTACTTCAAGGATCATATCATGTGAGTGAAACCAGGAGTTTTTCTGTAATGATTTGAATATCATCAAGAGATGATCTGAAATTATTGATTACGGATGAAATGCAAAAGATATCAATGATTGGATGGATCAATCATCAAATCCCAGTTATTGCGAATTGGCATTGCTAGTCATTATTGAAAGTGCCAATAAAAGTTGTATCGGAAGAGAAAATGGTCGTTATGATTCTCAAGGTTCAAAACTCAAGGGATCAATATCAAGGAGTTACGAAAATTCAAGGCATAGTGAAAGGTCTTCTGGTAAGTGATAACGGTTAGGATCAGTTATACCATAGGGTGCACCGCTGAGTTGAATTGCTGCCAATAAGGTTGGGTCACAAAAGATACTCACGATTACGCCACCCTTATTACTAAGTGTCGTAAGGAGTTAATATGGATAATTTCATTACTTGAAGCAACGAGGGCTTCCTTCCCAAGGACATTGATTTCAAACAGAGATTTAAGAGAAGCAATGTAGTTGGGAAATGGTACAAATATGACTAGCCGATTGATATATGCTTCCTGCTAAGATTTAATCAGCGGAAGTAATTGTCGTTCCCTTAGAGCATTCCTAATCCCAACGATTTCTTCGATCTAAGTGTTCTCGATTTGTGTTCGGTATAGGTGGTTAGCGTCTGCAGCCCTCGGACAGTTTCACGCCTCCCTTTGTCGGTTTACGATTCTAAGGATTCTTACGGTGTTAGAGGTTAGAATGGGAGTTCTGGGAGTAATGGTTGATCTTGTTGGCTTTAGACGTTGCGTTGGGCTGCACTTTTAACTTCAGCATCGATGTTGCCCTTGTTGCTTGCGGTGGCAGTCCTGCAGTTGGTGCTGGTATCTTGACTTGCTCTCGTGGCTCTTCCTTTTTAGAGTTAGAAGAGAGTTATTCTTAGTCTAGTTTCTCAAGGACTCATAACTTGAGATCGCAGGGTTCCTACTCCTAGTGAAAGGACTGTGAGGTGAGAAGAGACCATTGAGATTTTGAAACATGAATCAATTTTCAAAGCAGCAATGGAAAAGGTGTCAGGCCCTAGATTTCTAACATAATAATACCAAAACGGAATACCACCGTGGCATACTTATAATAACCCCAAAAGACTCTCATATTCATTTATTGAGCACAATCAAGTTCAAAAGATTACAACAGTGGCACTCTGGCCCCAAAGTTCCAAAGTTTAGTCAAAAGATAAGTTAAGTGATTACAATACTTCTAAACCAAGGATTTGAAAGAAAATTACAACTTACGTCTTCCCAAAAGAGTTTACAAAAGTTATCTGGTTGTTTCTTCGGTGTTTACTTTCAAAAGGATGGGATGATATGCATGCAAAGTACTCCATGCTAATGCTCTTACGTTGTACCTGAAAGAATGATAGGGTTGAGCAAACCACGTGCCCAGTAGAAAAATCTCTACAAACTTTATATACAAATGAGAAGATTTGAACATAAAAGAATGAGGTAGGAGACAATGAATGAGAATGCAACTAACGCAACATCATGAAGGGAACTCAAGATTCAAGGGGCACTTCACTTGTCATTAATCGATCTATTAGCCATCTTTTACGTGTCCTTATTGATCAACTCCATCTTGCACACTTCTACGGTTGATGACTTGCATTCCCGGTCTTAAGGATCCCGTACATCTCTCATTGATTTCCAATATGAGCTCAAGTAGCTCTTCCTCCATTAACATACTGAATAGTGAGCTTAAGAAATTTTCCAAGTCTTAGGACCCCATATACCCACAATACATTTTCGGGTGCTCGTGACCCCATACATCCCTTTTACATTCCGGGTCTTATGACCCCGTACATCCGATTCAAGTTCCGGGTATTGTAGACACCTTATTCTGGACTGTCCAGATTAGTTTACTTACGGTCTTTGATTCCCCAATGATGATTAAGGTCAAGAACATCCCGAGGTTGTTGGTGTGTTGGAGCTTTGAGCGTCCCGAACCTCATTCAAACCCTTTCAAACTTCATTTCAAACCCTTCAAGCCAGAACCAATTGGCCTCAGCAAAACCCTACGTGCTTACGCCAGTACTATGTTGGCGTGCGCTGGTAAACTACCACATGTCAGTCATCGACCGTTGACTCAGTTACCACTAGCGCGCGCAGGTATAGTTATGGCATACGTTGGTCAAAGTCAGTCAAATCACCACTATTCAAGCACGTGCACGAGAGTTTTGTGGCCACCCCCAGTACGTTGAACAGTAATCTGATGATTGCAAACGTGCAGGAGTGTCCCCTTCTCTCCCACAACCCCTTTCAAGCCAAGTCCCATGCATTTAAATGCATGGAAACTTCCTCTCCTAACCCAAACCAGCCCTTAACCCATCTAGTTACTACCTTCTCTCAGTCACTCTTTGGCTATAAAAACCCCCTTGCATTTATATGCAAAGGGATACACTCATAAAGCCTTCCAAGTAGTCTCTTGCTTCTCCTTCTTTCATTCATTGAAAGAGAAGGTAAGGAGCTTTTTCCCTCATACTATAACACCTTTATACTCATCATCCATCCCCCATGCCTTAAGGTCAAAGCTCAAACATTCCATCAAACTCAATCCAAAGAGGTATACCACCTTTTATAACTTTTTGTTCTGACCCCTAAGGGGGGCTGATAGGGTCAAGACTGGTAATCAATACCAGTCCTGGCCGTAAAGCTGGCAAGGTTTCAAGGATGGTGTAAGGTGATCAATGGCGCACGCACTTACCAACAAGCTGTACTCCAGTTATGGTAGTACGTGCAAAGCTGGCGTGGGGATCTTTGATCACCCATTTTATGTTTTTCGTTCCATATGACACCTTACTGCATGCTAATAACCAATTTACAGCTTTCTGTATTTTAGAACTATGTAGTTATTTATCTATTATTTCTGTTTTATAAGGCCTTTGGGATCCTTCTGGTGATGCTCCAAAGTCCAGATGATGCAAATCCAAGCACTGGACGAACGACGTTACTGGCGTACAGTGTCTTACGACTGGTGTACGACAGTTATGTCAAGGTCCAGTGGCTGGCCCATGCATGGTAGTTTAGTCTTGACCTCTTTTTGCTTTCCCCACACTGTTTATGGGGTATTCTGTTGATGTTATTCCCTTAGATCAGTTCCTACTGTCTATATCTGTATATATCTTGTTATATAAACTGCGTGGTTTGTCCTGAGTGTGCACTGGTCCTTTCCAGAGCCCAGAGGGTTAGAATAAAAGCTGTGGGTTTAGGTCTACCAGTGCACGCTAGTCTTGGCGTTACGTACGCAGGTCATCTCTGCATGCAGTTGCTCGGCCAGTGCATACAAGTTCCTTCCTGCTTACGTCATTCCGGATCAATGTGTTCCAATTTGTTTAAACTCTTACAAGTGCTTGTTCTCAATCTATATTCATTGTTTCAATTAATCATCCTCATCATTTTATCATATAATTGCAATTTTTTTAATCCCCTTTGATTGCTCCCCCGCCCTAATCGGCTAAAAAAATGATTAATGAGAGAAAAATGTAAATGTTTTATAAAATGCCCTAGTAGAGACCAATCTCCGGATTGGGCGAGAGGGGTGCCATAAAACCCTTCCCCTCTCGTAATCTGGCTCCCAAACCTCAGATATTAAGGTGACGACGGTCTAATCTACAAAGTCTTTTTTTTTTTCAAATCAAACACGTAGCAAACGTTTCAAGTTCGGTTCCTTGGGTATTTCTCCGCTAAAACCCGAGTGGCTACTCTGAATCGAAGCGTTTCGTCGCGCTTTCAAAAAGGGCGCACCTGATTTTATACACAAAAAATAAAATTTTCCGGGGCGTGTGCCTACAGTGGCGACTCTGCTTGGGATCATTGCATTGATTGGTATTTGGAAATTAATACATAAAAGAACAATTTTTCCAAAGTCTGTCAAAACAGTACGCTTCGCACTGCTGAAGAACGGAATGGTAACATAACAGAATCTCCGCATCTGACCAATCCGAACTGGGCTTTTAATATTGTTCACTTGTGTAGTTTTCTCCAAGTATCAATTAATAAAAGTGAGCCAAGCTTCAAAAATCATTTTTCAAAACATTGCGTTTCTCTCTCATTCAATCATTTTTTAGCACTCTCCATTTGCATCGATGTTGGTTAGCCCCATTGAGGTGTTTTGGGTAACCGGCACAATTTATTGGAGCCCGGGGTCCTCGAATGCCCAACAACCTTGGGCGATGATGAGTCGTACTACCTTTCGATTGTTGCCTTGCTAAACGCGTTGCAATATCACCGCTCTAGTCAAAGGAACCCCTTTAAACCAAAATCGGCCTCTTCATGTGTACAAAGCGCTAGAACCTTTCAACCTAGGACAAGAACCCGTAGGGTAGGACTTCTTGCATCTAACCCCATATACTGTCTACGTGTTACTGCTTTCTTTATCACATGCCTGTACATACATTCATACCGTTTTGTGTAGGAGCATGCTAAGGCGGCTTTAAGGTTGTCTCTTGTCGAGTTTGTTTTATGCTTGTTAGGACGTTACCTTGAACCAATGACGAGTCATGCATCATGATGTTGCACATTATCAAATTTTCAAAGTCCGTAAGTCAATGAGACTTTTGGAAATCAAAACCTTCTAAGTCCTTGTCTAAAGCCCGATCGAGGTTTCAAACAGAAAATTTGGAACTACGAAGAAAATGTTGTGATACTTACACCACCCATGTTAGAAGTGCTAATCACTTTCACCACTCTGGCTCCGGCACAGTGTTGCTTACACCACTTCAGTTCCAGTATCACGTTATCTACACCAAGTTGTTTCGAACTTCAACATTGAAACTTCGAGAAGGGAACTGTCAAAGGCTTAGGCTATTTTGGCATCTCTTAGTGTTAGTCGATTCAATCAAGGATACACCATCGAAAAGAAAATTCGAGGATTTTGGGCGGCGTTCGAATGTCGTGAGACAGACTCCCTCTAGTTGTAGAGTCTAGGAGGACACCGACGATGTTGACATGCTCATTTTTCCATACTTTCAAATTCCTTTCAAATAAAATTGCTGCAGGCTGTCACTGAGCTCTTATACTTTGCTGTCTAGCCGTTACATCATCAGGGAAACTCCGAGATCAAGAGCCAAACCTACTTGGGAACGTCCGCCGGGTCTGTCTACGGATTTGGTTAGGGGTTTGCTTTTCAATTAGTCACCACTGACTACTCCGCATGAATCACCTCCGTCCACTCCATCTCCACCCGCATCACCAAAGTTGGTCAAAACAAAAGTTCTAGACATGGCTGATGTCCCACCTCTGAACCTCGCTACTGTCTTGGCGGATCTCCAACATAATCTAGCTCTCATGCAGCAAAGAGTTGACCAAGCTAATACTTCAATGGCCACTCTGCGCGCCTTAATTGAAGAATGACTCCCGACAAGAGGGGGAGGCGGTGAAAGGCGCGAGCGCGAGCCCGCGGGCGAAGAAGCTCCTCTAATCAAAAATCCTACCCCAAAACCAGGAATGGCTGCACTGATTACCAAGATGGCAAAGCTCGAAGAGACAGTTACCAAATCCGAGAAGATTAGCGCTAGAGGTTTGGACATGGATCAGCTCTGCCCATTTTCGAATGCTAGGCTGCCAGAAAGATTCAAGATGCCAGACTTTGCAAAATTTGATGGGACGGGTGATCCAAAGACTCATCGGCTAGCTTATCATGGTACGATGAAATTGCATGGGGTTGAGGAGGATGCAATGTCTCATCTGTCCCCACAAACACTCTCCGGCCCGGCCTTTTTTTTTTGGATAAACCAGCTTGAAATAAAAACAGGAATAATCGAATATACAGCCTACAAGGGGCATACCCCAGGAGGAAAAAATAAAAGAAAAGGAAAAGAAGATATAAGAGAAATCCTACGCCAAATGGCTACATAGGACTAGAGGTAAATAAAGCATCTGTTTCCTATCCATCTAAAAGAGGGAAACGAAACAGAGGACAAAATGCTTATACAAAGTGCAACTTACAAAGAAACTGAGAATTAACCAATTTACACCTGATTGCCAAAACAGAAGCCTGTACTAGACACACCATGCATTGATACGATACTAATCAGCCACCAAAGCAACTTTCCATATAGATCCAGTAGCTAACACTCCATATTTCCACATGTCACCAAAATTGAGGTACATCAGAATGACAGTAGCAGGCCTTAAGAAAATTATCTTGTGCTTTCAGTTTCTGTCCACACGTCACAGCAACCTTTTAGGCAGCCCTTTACCGAGCAGCAGCAACAGCCACCCAGCAGTAGCAGCAGCAAGAGGTAGCGAAGGCAAGGCGGCAGCTCACCTCACGGCACTAGCAGAAGGCATTGCAGTAGAAGGCAAGACAACAGTTCACCTCACAGTAGTAGCAGAAGGTATGGCAGCAGCCCACAAAACAGAAGCTGAACTGAGCATTAGAGAAGCAGTAGAAAAGTGCTAAGGATGGCCCTTTAGGAAAGCATTAACATTCCTAGGGACAACCCCCAAGGATAGGTAAAACAACTTGATGTTTACAAAACATGCGGACCAATTGATAATGGCCACTTTTTTCGTTAGTGCAGCCGAGGTACAAACAGTCAGTGCAGCCACTTTTGTTCACAGGTACAAACATGCAGGCCTACAGCAGGGAATATCAATCTAATATATTGCTAAAACCAGCAACCAGTCAGTTTTTCGTTAGTGCAGCCGAGGACCAACCCAAAAACAGAAGTGGTTGGTCCATGAGAGTTTTAACAGCCACCAATAGCATGGCAATGGTGATTGTTAACAGACACCGGAGAACAAAAGCATGACAGCCCAACAATTTACACACATGGATGTTTCGATCCACACGATAATGGACTAGGCTAGGCTTCATAGAACACAGCCCACTATAGCATATCAGGGGTAAACTGTACAGATCTGAACTAGCAGCAGTAGACATAAAATGCAGCATTCATGCTTATAAAACCATAACAGAAACAGATCCATAGTAACAGCAAAAAAGACCTATTGCTTTATCTACTCTCCCCACTTGCTCCCTCGAAGCCTAATTCACCATAATTCTAAAAGCAAAAGGAGGGAACCTTACTCCCTCAACTCTCCCTTACAAAAGAACTCCCACTAACTCTTACCTCCACTCTCAAGGAAATAGTGGCTCAAGCACACGGCTCACAGGTTCACACGCACAAACAAAAGGGAAGTAGGATTTCAGAACTGTATCCAGGCTGCAACAACCTACTTTGACACCTTGAAACTTGGAAATGGCCTTGGTGACCACTTGCAAAAATGCCAAAACTGTGCACAAATTGCCCAATTGGATCACATTATCAATGAGAAACAACAACTTGAAAAGTAAATTAGCTCACAACATTGTTCCACTCATTTACAATTAACTCTGTTTGTGAATGAGGAAGATTAGAAAGTGACAAAAGCCTTCCTCGTACCATGTTGCAAATTTTTTGAACAACTATCTCCCTAGTACAGGATTGATTTTGGAATTTCCTCAAGTTTCTCTCAATCCAAATATGATAAACAGTTATTGTAAATCCCAATCTAATAATTATACTTTTGAGAGTTTTGCCCTTAAAATTTAATAACAGAGTTACCCAGTCTGCCCAAGATCCTGCAAACCATGTAACATGGAGTTTGACCTGTATGCCCTCCCACACCTGGTTGGTAAATGGGCAATTAAATAAGAGGTGGTCATGGCTTTCATTCCCTGGACACATACCACATTGTGAAGGAACATTTAACCCAAAGGACACGAGTCTATCAGCAGTGGCTAGCCTATTTTGAATGGCCAGCCATGTGACAAAGCTGCATTTTGGTACATGCGCAGAGAACCACACAATCTTATGCCATAGGACCTTAGGAAAGGGCATTCTCAATTTGTTCCATAGAGAGGCAATTGTGAACTGACCATTGGCAGTAAGAGTCCACTTTGTTTGATCTGCCCCATTCAACCTGGACTGAATCAAAGATGGCAAAGCATTTCTCACCTCATTCGGTTCAAATGTTTGGGTAATGGGGAAAACCCAATTAGAGCCATCTATTATGTGAGAGACAGAGGCATCTTGTGGGATGCCAGAGTCATACACAATTCTAGAACCAAATTTATCCATTAAAGGACCGAGAGGATGCCAATTGTCATGCCACAATGATGTTGAATTCCCATTACCTAGTATACAGAGGACA
Source organism: Rhododendron mucronatum var. ripense (assembly GCA_019656295.1). Taxonomy (NCBI): domain Eukaryota; kingdom Viridiplantae; phylum Streptophyta; class Magnoliopsida; order Ericales; family Ericaceae; genus Rhododendron; species Rhododendron mucronatum. The sequence goes on from BPLT01000002.1 coordinate 2,960,299, forward strand.
TGAGGTTTAACCAAGAACCTGAGGTTCAAAAGTTTCCTCCAACCCCATGTACAATCTCCCGGTATTTTCAGTTTCCAGAAACTCCTACCTCTTATTAAGTATGATTTGACCCACTGACACCACATGGATTGTTCTCCCCCAGAGATTAGGAACCAAATGTGTTTTGCAATGGCTGCCTTATTCCAAATTTGCAAAAATTTGAATCCAAGACCCCCCTCCTCTTTGGGGGAGCACAAATGCTCCCAAGAAACTTTAGCACCTGTTTTCTTTAAATCCAAGCCAGACCAAAGAAAAGCCCGAAGTATTGACTCAATTTCCTTGATTACCTTTTTGGGAAGGATAAACAAGGATGACCAATATGTTTGAATGGAGAAAAGCACATTCTTAATTAGTTGAACCCTACCAGCATAGGTTAGATCTCTATTAGTCCAAGTCTTAGTCCTAGCAATCATGCTCTCCACTAAACGATGGCAATCTGAAGCCTTTAGCTTAGTGGAGAGGAGGGGAACACCCAGATATCTGACTGGGAGGGTGCCCTCCTGGAATCTTAAGACGTCCATAATAGCTGTTCTAGTGGTAATGTTGACCCCTGAGAAGTAAATGCTACTTTTCTTGGGGTTTGGAGACAGACCAGATAAAGCTTGGAACTCAGTGAGGGCTTCCTGAATAAGGGTGATTGAAGACAACTCACCCTTGCAAAAGATCATAAGGTCATCCGCAAAGCAGAGATTGATGATCTTAGTATTCCCACATCTCCAATGGAAATGAAAGTCAGGTAGCATGGATTTCTCTCTAAGTAGACAAGTGAGAAGTTCCATGACAATGACAAAAAGGTATGATGACAGAGGGTCTCCTTGCCGTAGTCCTTTTTGCCCTATAATGTACCCAGTGGTCTCCCCATTCAAGCTTAAGGTGTAGTTAGCAGTGGTAACACACGCTTGAAGCCATTTGATCATTGTTGGATGGAAATTCATAGAGGACAGAACATCCCAGAGAAATTCCCATCTGACGTTATCATAAGCTTTCCTAATATCTACTTTCATCGCACATCTTGGGGATGATGATGGTTTATGATACCCTCGCATTAGTTCTTGGGTGAGGAAGATGTTGTCCGCAAATCCCGAGTGAGCAGGATCAATTAGATTAGGGAGAACCACCTGGAGTCTTTTAGCAATTATTCTTGCAATGCATTTGTATACAGTGTTGCAACACGAGATAGGTCTAAAATCCCCAACCTTGGATGGATTAGGGATCTTTGGGACAAGAGCTACCATGGTAGAGTTGGCCTTCCGGAGCAGTTTACCGGACCTAAAGAAGGTCTTGACAGCTACAGTGACCTCATGGCCAATGATAGGCCAAGATTTTTTGAAGAAGCCAGCATTGTATCCATCCGGACCAGGGGCTTTGCTGGGGTTGAGGGACCAAAATGTGTCCTTAATCTCCTGATCAGAGACTTCCACAATCATTGCCAACTTTTGAGTATTTGTGAGTTTTGTATTTACTAATTGCCGGATTCTGTTATGTCCTTGATAAGTATCAGGATGAGCTGAACCTAGCAAGTTAGTGTAAAAGTTGACAAAATTGGACTTTATGACCTCAGTGTCATGTGTGAGGGACCCATCCTCCAAGACCAAACTGGTTATTTTGTGTCTATTTCTTGCATTCGTTACAGATTTGAAGAAATAAGAAGTACACTTATCCCCCAACTTCAACCATTGAATTCTAGACTTTTGCTTAGCCAGACTTTCCTCAGCCCTAAGCATTGTGAGGAGCTGTTTGTAAACTGCTCTTTCCTGGCTAAGTAAGGAAGGATTAGAATTATGAGAGCTCAGAGCGTGCTGCAAGGTATCCAGTTGTTGCCTGAAGTCAACAACCCTAGCAGAGACATCACTGTAGTCTCTAGTATTAATAAGTTTAAACTCACCTTGCAACAGCTTGAGCTTCTCGCAGACACAATACATGGCATTCCCAATAATCACTCTCCTCCAAACTTTCTGAACTATATCCAAAAACTGAGGGTGATTTGCTAGGAAATCAAAAAAAATTAAAGGGTTTATTTGATTTCCTAGGACGTGGAAGAATAGACGTAATGGCAGGAGAGTGATCAGATATCCCAGGAGTAGGGAAATGAGCATAGGAACAAGGATACACCTTCATTCAAACCTCATTGACTAAAACTCGATCCAATTTTGTACTAACAAAATGTGTGGAGTCCTGTTTGTTGGCCCAAGTGAAAAAACAGCCAGTGTACTTAAGATCATCCAGCCCCAAGTAATACAAACAACTATTAATGTCATCCATATAAGGAGGCCAAGAAACGGTTCCCCGAACCTTCTCCCTGGGAACCCGAATGACATTAAAATCTCCAACCACTATCCAAGGAGATGTAGTGTTGAGGAGATGAAGTCTAGACCACAAAGCCTGCCTAAGCAGATAATTGTTCTCCACATACACAAAAGTTGCCAAAAAAGGGGGCTCACCACCTTTAGGTTGCACCTCACAATGTATAAATTGGTCAGATTGATCAATGACCTGAATTTGGACAACATGAGGGGCCCAACACACAAAAATCCTGCCTATGGGAGCTTGAGGATAGTTGTTCACAAAATTCCATTGAGGACAGACATATTTTATCACTCTAGATGCTTTATCCTCCTTTATTTTATGTTCTAATAAACCCACCATTGATAGCTTGTTTTTATGGACAAAACTCTTAACCTCTTTTTGCTTGATTGGGTCATTAAGACCCCTGATATTCCAAAAACCAAAATTGAGAGGGTTCATAGACATAAAACAATTATTCGAACAGGACTAATTGTAAAAATGGCAGAAAGTAGAAAAGTATATGGATGAGTTAATTCTTTCCTCTGGAATAAGAACTCAGAAGCTGGACCTTTTCAAGCTTCTTCATCCTTCTTTGAGCTGATTTGGATATAACCTTCTGAAAGTTTTCCTGGTGAACTTCTTCTGAGGCTTTATCCCGCACCATTGAACCATCGGGATCAGGTGGTTTAGGAGAGGGTATTTGGTTTACCACTCCACCCTTTGGAACAGCTGAGTGGAATGGGTTTGTTCTGCTGCCCGCGCCTTCCAATGTAAGCTGTGGCTGTGAGACTTCATGACAGCTTTTGACCACTCCCTTTAGAACCTCTAGCAATTCCTCTTCAGGATCTGACTCTTCCAGAGGGCTAACTGAGTTGGCAGCTTGCTGCTTCTGAGGTAAAGGGTTACCGTTAGAGGAATCCATTTGCAGTTGCATGGAATCCTTTGTTGCCTGTTCCAGTACTGCCATTTGCGTACCATTGCTCGATTGAAGCCCAACTTGAATTGTGGTTGTGGAAGGAGAAGGAGCTCTCTTACCACATCTCTAGGAGGAGTGTCCAAACACATGACAAAGTTTGCAGATGGGAGGAAGAACTTGGTACTCAATAGGAACAGTAGCTGATTCCCCTTCCACCAACACCGTGACCTCATCAGGAAGATCTTGTTCGGCACAAATTTCTATGCAAATCCTGGCCCTTGTGGACTTAGTGTAGAGAAGGCCTGGCTGTTTGGCCGTCTTGGTGGTGGCCTGATCAACGTGTAAGGGCTTCCCAATTGTGCTTGCTATTCGGCTTAAACACTCTTGATTCCAGAGTTCAAAGGGTAAATCATGGAATTTAACCCAAGCACGTATTTTTGAAGGCTGCTCCCGAGCAGGTTTCATCATCCTATGCCAATCTTTGAGAACAAGGTATTTCTGAGAAAAAAAGTAAGGTCCTCCTTCAAGCACTATCATCTTAGCCTGTTCATCCTTGAACTCAAAAAGATAGAACCCTGCAACATTAGGTTTTACGGCCACAAACAAATCCTTCCATTGGTTCCGAGCAGTGGCCACAATCAATGGATAAGCCATATTACCATCCAGAAAATGACCTACCAAATAACGATTCCATTTTCCTATATCAGTCAATTCTATGTCAAGTTCAACCATAGCCTCCTTACCTCGCTGAAGATCAGGAAAATGTTCGAGCTTCATGTCCGGAGATGGACTCTGAGACTGAAGTAGGGAGGCCCAGTTCTTCGGTTTAGGCTTAACTTGACCAGTATTCGATTTTGGATGAAGTTGGTGAGATTGGAAAACACCAGAGGGATCTCGGGTTGAGGGTTTCTGGTTTAGTTTGGAGGTGGTTCCATGAGACGGACGACTCTGTGACGAATCCAACTCTAGATGGGGACGACGAGGCTGAACATCCTCCATTCCGTAACCTAGATTGGGATCACCCTTCTCATAGGGATTACCTCTTGCATTGAACAAGATCTGTGAGTTAGGGTTCGAATGTTGTACCTTTGCATTTCCGAGAGAGGGTCCCGAGTTGGTATCACCGGGATGATACCCATCGCTATGAATTTGATGAATCCGCTGTTCAGCTGCCACTATCAATGGGCTATGAACACCAGTCCCAGACGGAGATGATGGATTTGCATGTTGTTGTTCTTGTTGTTGATGAAGCAACTGGGAGGCGGTGATGTGAGCCATCCATGCTTGCTCCTCGGCCTCCAGTATCTGCCCTTCTTCAAAGAGTGCTTGCTGGAGCTTACGAGAAGGGCTAGGGTTCTTAGATGAGTTAGAAGATGAGACCAATGGGGGTGCTGATGGAGAAGAGGAAGAGGAATACCGGTTGTCAAACGGTTGGCTGTGATGGATCTTCTGGGACGAACTAAGAATGTTAGCCGATTTGGATGAGGGTGAGAGAGGGGTTTGGAACTCGGTGAGAACTGAACTTTCATGGTGTTGCAATGAATTTTTCTGTTTCCTTCATACTTCATTGGAATCTTGGGCCTTGCATCCCAGCCCTTTCGCAAAGGAGACTGTGCCGTCTACCATGGAGAAATCACAACATTTCCCTTGTCAGAATCGCCCTAATCGCCCTACATGTCAGACTCCTCCGGCCCGGCCTTCCAATGGTTCTTATCTCTTGATGTCTCGAAAAGAAGGACATGGGAAGATATCGGCGCGTCCTTCAATACTCAGTACAGCTACAATGCGCAACTCAAGATGACCACTCGAGAGTTGGAATCGACCAAAATGCATGCAAAAGAGTCTTTTGGGGATTTTATCAAGAGATGGAGGGGCAAGACAGCTCTAATGACCGATCACTCGAGCAAGAAGGACCAGATCTGCATCATATCTCATAATCTGCAGCCTGATTTCGCCAAAAATCTTGTGCTGGTCCAAGGAGCCAATTTTGACACTTTCTTTGAATTCGGTCTTGCTATTGAAGAAGCTCTCCGAACCGGTGTCCTACAAAGAACTGAATCCTCTTCCTCTACCTCAGCTTCAAAGTCCAAGCCTCAAGCTTACACTGGGAATAACACTGCTCTATTCAGTGGTGGGGCACCTATTGCTAAGTGATGATGCTCTTCGGACTAAAGAACGCTGGCTGCACATTTCAACAGGCCCAGACGACCTTGTTTCATGACTTCATCCACAAGATAGTTGAGGTCTATGTTGGCGACATGATTGTCAAAGCAAAAGAGCAGGAGGACTTTATTCCGTCACTCAAGCTGTAACAGGCCTGATTTTTTGTCAGTAAAAATTTCGTGAAATATTTGAATTTTATTACTTATTTTTACTTTCAGTGATCCGTCGTAATTAGATTCTAGTCCTTCGGGGCCAATCGTATTAGATTCCAACCGGCTACTTGGAGGAACCGAGCAACCAAAACTCACCTAGTTATTAGATGAACCATTTGAACCTCTTGAACCATTTTGCCTTTACCCATTGGTCAATAGAAGTTTGGGTAATCTTTGTCCATTGGACAATAGGCCCCCTATTAAAAAAATGTGGATTTGTACATGAATATAGTATTATATATGTTTTAAACACATGTGCTAGTACATATATGCATTGTTTATTGGATATTCTTCCACCCCTCCATTGTCCATTGGTTAATAACCGTTAGGGAAACTATTTTTTTTTTGGATAATAGCTTTAATCTTCCAACAAAGTACAAGGCTTTGTTTTAATAATCAAGTTTTGGATTCCCATGTACTATTATGCATTAAAATATTGGGGTATATCTAAACCCTAGATTTCTAAAGTACTTTATTGATTAAACTAGTACTTATACTTATTTATTATTGTAATGGGGAGAATCCTAGCCTTTTATTTAATTGGGGTACTTGGTACCACACCTATATTTAAATATAGGGCATTTGTTCACATGCTTTAAAGGACATTTTGGTAATTTCAATAGAAAACTTTCCTTATTACTTTTGTCCATTAGACAATAACTACTAGGGGTTTTATTATCCATTGGGTAATAGGGTTATTCTTTCAACTAGTACTAGGGTTTAATAAACTAGTCATTTTCCTAATTGCCCATGTGTCATGGTACCTATATTATATTATGTAGGTACTTTTGGACTTTTTTTGTGGGTAAAATAGCATGAAAAAAGAGGAAAAACCGAATATACAGCCTACAAGGGGCATACCCCAGGAGGAAAAGAAAAAGAAATACAAAGAGTAAAGAAAAGTATTTACGCCAAAAGGCTACATGGGTAAATGAAATGCGTTGTTTCCAATCCATCTAACAAGAGGGAAGGAAAACAACACCAAAATGATATTAGCAAATAGGATAACTGAACAAAACAGCACTACTTCGATCTTCGAACTTGAACAAAACAAAGCAGCAGCAGCAGCAGCTCGGTAGAACAAAACAAAGCAGCAACAGCTCGGTAGAAGAGATCCATGGAGGCATGACTCTCAATTGGTTGCACTGACCTCTTGCTTTTGGCTCCACACCTACGGGAACATCCCGCAGTAGCATGAGCAGCAGATCAGCAGCTATCCGCTGCCATTGGAGCTGCAAACTGCAACAAACAGCAGCGAACAGCAGCAGTAGGTTACAGCACTGACTGCCTGTTTTTGGCTCCACAATTAAGGGAACCACCAGCAACAACACTTGCAGCATATCATCATCCATCAGCTACCATTAGAGTAGCAGCCAGCAAACAAGCAAACAACAACAGCAGTTTACAGCATAAAATGATAGAGCAGTAGCAGAACATCATCTGTTAATCAGAACAGCAGCAGTTAGACTACATTTTGAGCATGGCAGCACAACAACAACAAAACTATTCAGTTGCTGGACTGAACAGAATAGAGCAATAGCAGAAAACAGTAGTAGATTACAGCATAATCATGATACTCCATATGAAAATAGTACCCATTACAGAACTGGAACCGTAGGAACAGTAGTAGCAAAATAATCACGATAAATAAACACTATGCAGAGCAAGTCCCCCTCTGCGAAGGGAGATCCCATCGACAGCCCCTAATGGTTAGGCATAAATCCCAAAACCCACTGACTTCAAATAGTAGAAGTCATCTTTACAAAAGCACTATGTTAATAGTAACAATGCAGTTGCATAATAATGTATCAAACAAGTAGATACAATTAGCTTAAGAAATTATTTTGGACTGCCCTTGGGAATGGACCGGAGCAATAGATGCCAACTTAAGTGAGCCACTTGAATATGTGCCTGTGACTTACCACTTCAAATGCACTGAAGTATGCTACACGTCTGCAGCAAAACAGCCCCAAAAGGTGGAAAAGAGCATCCAGAAATAGACTCAAGACCTTCCTAGAAATTTGTAGTCTTTGCCAACCTCTCTCTCGAAAAACTCACTCCTTCCTCTCTACTTTTCCTAAACTAAGGGCTATAGTTCCTCCCAACTCCCTCCACTGATCCTCACATAATGCCCCCACTAGTTATTACCTCCACTCACAAAAAAAAAAAATAGATGAGGCCCAATCACACTCTCACAGGGAAATAGATGAATGTAGTAAATGTTTACAACGAGACACTCATTACCAGTGATTCCTCAAGATCAAATGTAGGACCCACCCGAGGATAAGATAACTACCTATGTAAGTAGAAGTACTAGCAGATTTGGTATGCCGTATGATACTTTTGGACTTAAGACCTAAGATTCCCTAAGTACCTTAATATTATTCTATATTGGGATTTTGTACCCAATTGGATTAGTTTAATGATGAGTTGTTCTACCTAGAGTACATAAGTACCCATGTATATATTATATATGTACTTGTTGACTAAAGAATTGTGTTAGTACATATGTGCCTATTGAATTGTTTATTAGGAGAATCTTAGTTTTTAATCCCATAGTACTCTAAGTACATTATTGTATATATATTTATTTGTACCTCGGAATATATATATATATATATGTATATATATATATGTAGTGTACTAGAGAAAGAGGAGAGAGAGGCTGAGAGGGAGAGGGGAGAGAGAGAGTGGGCCGAAAGGGAGAGAGAGGGAGAGAGAGAGAAAGAGAAAGAAAGAAGGGGATTTAGTTGTACCATGATCACCATGATCTTCTTACATCTTTCAAATCCATGGGTGTATCTTCCTTCCTAGCCAAAGATCTAACCTCCATTGTACTTCTATGATCTGTTTAAACACCAAATCTTGTACAACCTAGCCTTTCCTCCATCAAATCTTCCAAGAATCAAATCCTAGCCATGCAAGCCTAGGGTTAGGCCTTGATCTTTCGAGATTGCATGACAAGTGTCAAAATTTGAGGTATGGAGAGAGAGGGGAGGGGGCAGAGAGAGAGAGAGAGGGAGTCCAATTTTGGCTATAAATAGAGCCATTTCCATGCCATTCAACTCACACCTTCACTCATTGCTCCAACTTCTCTCTAGAATTTCTTTGTTCTTTCTTTGTTCTTCTTGTTCTTGAGTTTTTCTTGTGTTCTTCAAGAAACTCATCCAAGGCCGCCACTAAGCCGCCACTCGACCACCCTTTCGATCCAAAAGTAGTAGTAGTGGTAGTCAAGAATTAGTTTCGAGAGAAACCTTTCTCTTTCGAAACTACCGGAAGCCTACCGTAGGAAGTTACTCCGCCCAATTCCTGACGTACCTTCTGTAGTCGTCACTACCACCAAGAAGTAAGGTAGGATCTCCTTATTTTCCATCCCAAGTAGAAAGTAGGTTATCTTTATTTACTTTCCATCTCAAGTATTCGTATTTTGATCTTTAGGATGGTTATGAGCATGTATACATGACTTGTTGCATTACTTGTGGTTGTTGATAAAGCATAATTGATTTATCACTCCAAGGGCGTCCGTACATGTGGCGTTATGCTTTATATCATGATTTGAGCATGCTAAATATTTATGTTTACGATTATGGAAAGTCTTATACCGCAGAAGTCTATGCATGAAAACGAGACACTAAAACCGAGAAAGTTAGAAACATGACACCTAGGGTGTGGTTAAATGGGAAAAGTGTTCCGAGGACGAAAATATTTTTGAAACTACATAATGACTAGTTTGGTAGCATTATGTGAGATGTGTGTGTATGTGTGCCAATGGGAACCCGGCACGACGGAACCGAGGTTGGGTGTGTAGCTTGGTTATCAGCGGTACGGAGCCAATGCAATTGTGTGAGTTAAACAAATAATATTGGAAGGTTGATTTGTATGTGAAGATGTTGACACGGTCTACGATGAGTCGCGTAGGAGAAACTCTGAATCTTGGACACCAACGATAGATAATTAACGAATGTGGATATGTGATTGTTAGTGCTGTTGTAAATGATTTACTGTTGTAAGGTTGGTGGGAAAGGATTTCCAATTGAGCGTTGTAGCTCACGGTGTTACCTTATGGTGACCCTGACATATTATATTGGTGGTGACGTCGGTATAATGTGTCAGACCTCATAGATGAACAGGGCGAGATCTTCACGTTGGAGGCCTTCGGAGCCGAGGAGCTTGCCATAATGGAGGAGCAAGCAGAGCAGTAGTTAGGAGCCCTAGTTCCTCCCTTGTTGAATAAATGTACCCTTTGATGTATTTATGACGTAATAATGAGCCAGATTCTCTTTATTATGTAATAAATGCCTCATTAACGTACCCAAAATTCGAGGCGTTACACAAGCAGTTACTCGAGAGGCTTCGCAAATGCAAGGTGCATCTCAACCCGCAAAAGTGCACATCTGGGGTCATGGCAGGCAAGATGTTAGGATTCCTAATCACTGCAAGGGGAATCGAGGTAGATTCGTCCAAGATTAAGGCAATTCTCGAGATGGAGCCACCACGGTCTGAGAAAGGTGTACGAAGTTTTCAAGGAAAGGTTCAGTTTATCAGCCGGTTCATTGCTACACTGACTTTGACTTGCGAGCCGTTGTTTCACCTGCTCAAAAAGGATGTTCCCTTCAAATGGACCAATAAGTGCCAAGCTGCTTTTGAATCCATTCAAGAATACTTGTGGAATCCGCCAGTATTGACACTGCCTACGTTGGGTCGATAGTTGATTCTGTATTTGTCGGTCACTTCAACAGCTATGGGATGCCTATGGCACAGGAAGGAGATAATGGTGTCGAGAAGGCAATTTACTATCTAAGCAAGAAGATGGTAGGATGTGAAGAGCGATATACCCCTTCGAAAAGACATGTTGGGCACTAGTTTGGGCTACCAAAAAGCTTAGACACTACATACTAGCCTATTCGGTGAGACTAATCTCTCGAATGGATCCTATTAAGTATCTGTTTGAGAAGCCTGTGCTCACCTATAAGCTAGCACGTTGGTACCTTCTACTGGTTGAGTTCGATCTCCAATATGTCACAAGGAAATCTTTGATAGGTCGTGCTGTGGCAGAATTCTTGGCCGATCACCCAATTGACGGTCCGGAGGATGTGGATTTCACATTCCCTGATGAGGACGTGCTAACAATGGTCGAAAAAATGTGGATGCTTTACTTTGATGGGGCTGCTAACCAGAGAGGGTTCGGGATTGGAGTGTTGCTGATCACGCCTACCGGTGCTCATATTCCGCTTACCTTCAAGTTAAGCTTCTACGTCACCAACAATCACGCTGAGTATGAGGCCTGCATTATCGAAATGGAGGCTGCTATTGCTCTACGAGTCGAGGAGCTCAAAGTAATTGGGGATTCAAATCTGGTAGTCTCTCAACCCAATGGAGATTGGAAGGTCCGTGAGGAAAAGCTGAAGCCTTATCACCAAGATTTGGAAAAACTAATTCCTCGCTTTAATAAGGTGACTTTCACCCATATTCCACGCTTGAAGAATCAGTTCGTCGATGCTTTAGCAACTTTGGCTTCAATGATCGAACTTCCAATAGGAGTTAAGTTGCGACCGATTGTGATTGAACAAAGGGACTTGCCTGCTTATGAATACGTCAACGCCATCGATGATGGCCTACCCTGGTACCATGACATTTGGAACTTTGTGGAGCATGGAGAATTCCCTCCCGAGGACACCAAAAAGGATCGAATTACTTTGCAAAGATTAGCTGCTCAATACATTATTTGCGAGGGCAAACTGTACTAAAGGTCTCACTGTGGGATGCACAAGCTGTGTGTTAGCAGCGCCGAGGCAACAAAGATAATGGAGGAGATTCACGAAGGAGTCTGCGGTCCTCACATGAGTGGCATTATGCTTGCTAGGAAGATCCTCAGGCAGGGCTGGTACTGGTCTACGATGGAATCTCAATGTATTGATTATGTGCGCCACTGCTACAAATGTCAAATCCATGCCAATCTGCAGCATGTTCCTCCATCTAAGCTGTATGGCACGACGTCGCCTTAGCCTTTCTCTGTATGGGGCATCGATGTTATTGGCATGATTCGACCATCTGCTTCAAACGGCCACAAGTTTATACTAGTAGCAATTGACTATTTTACGAAGTGGGTCGAAGCTGAATCCTACAAAACCCGAACAACGGTTCAAGTGGCTCAATTCATTCAAAAGAACATCATCTATTGATACGGTCTCCCCCAGGCATTTGTGTCAGACAACGGAAGCCATTTCAAAGGTAGGGTTTTGGAGCTCTTCGAGGAATTCAAGATTGAGGTTCATCATTCTATGACCAATCGTCCACAAAGAAATGGAGCAGTCGAGGCAGCAAACAAGAATGTTGAGATGATCATCAAGAAGACTGCTGAATCTGCAAGAGATTGGCATGAACAACTAACCTTTAGCACTTTGGGGGTACCAAACATCACTCCGCGCTTCAACTGGTGCAACTCCATTTTCCCTAGTCTATGGGATGGAAGCAGTGCTCCCCATCGAGCTTAAGGTTCCGTCGTTGAGAATCATGGCTGAAAGTGGTCTCGAAGAATCTGAACGGCTGAGTGGGAGATTTGTCGAGCTAATGCTGTTTGATGAGAGAAGGCTCTGTGCTTTGTATCATGTTCGAGGATACCAACGCCGAATCGCTCGTGCATTTGATAAAAAAGGTAAAGTCCAAGGGTTTAGTCGAATGGGACATGGTTACGAAGGAAATCAGTGCTCCAGTGTTTGATCCTCGCGGGAAGTTCTGACCGAAATGTTCAGGGCCTTATATCATCAAGACCATCGTGTCTAGGGTGCTGCTAAGCTTATCGATCTCGACGGCAACGAATTCAACGCATTGGTCAACCTGGATCAACTCAAGCGTTATTATCCCTGAAAGATGCTCGCTGGATCGAAAACCACAAGGGTGGGCGATTCCAAGCAAAAGTTAGAGCAACCTGCTAGACCAAAATCCTAAAGAAGCGGTCTAGGCAAAAGTAGATGCGCGAAAGTCGAAAGCTCGCTAGGCCAAAAACCTGAAAAGGCGGTACTAGGCAAAAGTTAGAGCATAAAAGGAGAGGTAAAGTACACGAGTGAACCTTGGCCTGAACTACATTTTTACCTGATTCCTTGGAAAAGAATACGTAACAGTCTCGCTTGAGGCCCAGTCATAATCTATCAACTTGATCCACGGTTTGACATTTTTGGGTCCACATCAAAGGTCGAGAACAAGTCAAAGCTTCATTGGAAGATTCAGAAGGGGGAAACCCTTCGTCTTTCAACTTTATTGCAAATTACTACTTCGGATACATAAGCTGAGCATAAAAGCCTTAAACAGTTAAAGCATGAAAAACAGAACAAAATGCTTGCGAAGCCTAACAGCTCACAACTTATTCTAAGTACAGCAAAGTGGTCTGGAGTCAGTCAATGTTCTCTCTTGCACTTACTTCGGCTCATAGCCACTGCTTATAGCGTTTCTTTAGCCGTGGGGTAAACTCTATGTCCTATGCTTGGATACCTCTCAAACCCCAGCGCCTCTAATATCCACCTAGTGTCTGAGCATTGAAGTTGGGAAGACGGAAGTTCCCAATACCCACGTGGTTGTTCCCTTGGCAAACGCCCAGCTAGCAAAGAATGTGACCAGGGATGTAGAACGTGAACGTTGTCAAACCAATAATTACCATCCTGTTAAACCCATCAGAATGAGTAACCATGTCGGGAAGATCCAGCCGAGGGCACCTCCAGGCAATCTCATCAGGCTGCACTTGCCGTAGGAATTCAAACCATCCTTCCAGATCCATGTCAGGGTTCTTCATCTCTCTTAATTTGGTGAATCCTCTTAGAAAAAAGGTTTATGAAACCTGCCACCAGTGGGTGCGACAACCCAAGCTCATCCGACAGCCATAACTACAAGAGTGAAAAGACAAGTAAGGAGCCAGATAAAGCCTGTGAGGAAAAATAAGTAAAGAGCTAGGAAGCAGCCTAAGCTGAGTGTCGAGGTAAAATGAAAAGGTGTGAAAGACCAAAAAAAGGTGAGCTGAGTGAGTTTACCTGAAGCAGAAGTGGGCTTCCACTAAAGATGTTTGTTTGGGCGGTGTAAATCAAATCCAAGCCAAGGAGATTCTCTGCCAAAACAAGGGGCACCACATTCCTTCGCGCCACCATTTGAGCTGCAACGCTCACCAGCAAGGGACTGACCCTTCCATCAGTAGGAATGAGCAAGTAAGCAGCAAGTAGACAAATCACCAATGCAAAACGGCGCCGAGCCTGCACAGCATCATTGTCCAAATCATTATCTGGACTATATCTTTCAATCAAGCGAATGATATTGATTTGACCACTTTCAAGGAAAGTGTTGGCCAACCCCCGAGAAATGTTGAGTGAGGATGCCAGCAAGCCAGGCATGCTCACTTGGTAGGGTGGAATGACGAGTATTGGGGATGCAAAAGTCCGGAGATAAGCTTGGAACTCCTCGACAGTCCGGCACATCTCATCGTTGCCGAAGCGGAAGACATGGACATCGAGATCCCAAAAGTTGAGAGCAGCTCTTAGGAGAGCAGGGCGGAGTGGTATGTGTCAAAGGTATCGGAATGAGGCAAGACCGTGCGATTGGAAGTTCAACCAATCAATGTCCAGAAATTGCACCAACCAAGGCCTGATCAAGGTCAGGAGTGGGTTTTCCATGGAAAATGGTGAGAGAATGCTAAGGATGAGGAGTTGAGATGAGGGTGTAAATCCAACAAAGCATACATCCTCTATTTATAGGCCAAGAATACACCTCGTTTTCTGTGCCAAATTCAAAGCTAAGCATTAAAGGCCAAGCAACCTTTTGTAGCAAAGGACTGCGCCCTCTACAACCCAAAAACCGTGTTCAAACTGTGTGGGAGTAAAGACAACGTGCTCCTTGAGAAAGGATAGTTGGTCAGACAAGTGGATCTGCATCAGAATTAAGCGGTGTACTCCAGTTACCTACTTGCATATATGTGTCCCCTTGTTAGTGGTGTACTGCATCAAAGTACCGGCGTACGCCAGTAAGGTTCACCAGGAAACAGTTTGCAGGAGCTACTGTCGTCGCATTGCCATTTTCAATTCTGAAGCTTGTTTTGGCCAGTTGTCGATTCCTACAAGTCATAAGTGGCATTTAGGACTGTGTCAAAGCATCGAATGCCCAACGTCATGCTTAATGAAGATTTCGGACCTCCGATGGCTCGTTTCCAATTCAAATCAAGATTTTGGAAGGTCGAAATCCTTTCCGGGGACTTTCACCAAGTTTTGTCATGCCGTACGCGTCATATGGACCTAATGTGACAATGTGGGGGTGTCGGTTTCAGTTCGGGACTATATCGAGTCATCTTTCGTGTCTTATGTCCATTTTTGCAACATTTTTAGCATTTTTTGGTTATTCCTCATATCGGGATGTTTTTACCGATTTTTTCGATTTGTACAGGTCATTGCACATCTCTATGGTCTTTCAAAAGTGTCAATTTCCCTTGTCTAGGAGAATTTCAAATTTTGGCTCATTAATGCCCAAAATTTCATTATTTTCTGTGTTTCTAAGGATATGTGTCGTATACTGGGGCTTTTCTACCCTTTCGTTCGAGCTAAGTCAGTTGTATGCGTATGCAAGTATCTATTCGTCAATTCAGATCATTCATCAATGCATGTTAGACATTAGTGGATGGTTTATCCTTTTCCTGTATCAATTCTCACCAAAAGGAGATCAATAAACAGAAAATGCAGCTATTATATACTATTAAATCTATCAAATCAATATCTAAAGAGCAAAAGATGGAAATGTATGAAAGCAGCACAACGGCCCGAGCGAAACCAATATGTACTAGGCACATCCGCCCAAAAGTCAAAAGGCATGCAGGCCTCATCTCATAACCAAAGTATCAAAGTAAAAAAGGCAGCAAAGTAAACTGAGGCTCAGTGATAGCCCTCAGTCGTCAAAGAGGTCCTCGTCATCGTCGTCCTCCTCGTCATCCTCCCCTATCTCTCTTGGGTCTCTCTTGCACCCAGGATCATCGGCGGAGTCGTCAGAGCCACTGCTGAAAAGCGAGCGCTCTTCCTCCTCTCCCTCTTCCTCTTCTTCCTCCTTGCTCTCGCTCTCTGCAGTCTGAGAGATCGTGGCTCCCTTTCTTTTCTTCTGTGCAGGCCCCTGAGCTAGCCTCTTTTGTGCGGGCCTCTTCCTCAATTCTCGGCGGAACTGTGGCTCGTCGCTGATAGAGATAATCTCTACTCCTCTCTGTGTGCTCGCCGCTGGTCGCGAAGCGCTTGCCGGTTTTTGTGCTGCTGCAAAAGTAGTAGAGAAGCTCGGTGCCATCTTCTTTTGAGGAGGAGGCCGCACACTTTTCTCCTAAGAGCCGCCCTAGCCTATCCCTGCATAATCTTTTATTCAATCATTTGTTATACATTGTGCATATTGTATATTGAAATGCTGAAAAGAGGAAATAGCAAGAGCAGTTCTATCAAGTATACTCTTGAGATCAGAACGGAACAAGTTTTTGAGATTATCCCTGAGGCTGTACAGTGGGAGTTGGAACTGCCGGTGGGTAGTGCAGCTGCAAAGGAGTGCCGCTAGCTATCTTGTGGAATTCTTTCTCCATAGCCAGCATCAAACAGACGGCTTTCTTCACCCATTCCATTCCATTGGTGCCTGTGTTACATTTTGTCAAAATCAGGATACGATCCGGATACATTTCAAATATGATACAAAGGAAAGAATAAAGGCGAAAGAACATCATACCGGTCCTGTGATCTCTGCTGGCTCTAACCTAGCGGACTCAAACCGAACAGTGGCAGCTTCTCCATGTGCATCCCGCACTGCCAATGTCCACGAAAGTCGAGGAAGTCCAGTCGATGTAGCATAATCACTCCTCTTCCTCAAACGAGTTGTCCTGCCACTCTGACTTCGTGTCTCCTCACCAGCCTCTAGAGCCTCACCCTCCACGGCAATATGTTCCATCACTACAAGCGGCCTTGCCAGATATTGTCTTCAATAAACAGCATAGTTGCGCTCAGGCCTCAAGAAGGTAACAAGGTCCTTCGAAATGGTGAAGCGTTGTAGCTCAGCAAGGGTATACTGGCCTGTGTGTGAAGCACGAGGAGGAAGTGGCCCAGGAGTAACGAACTCAGATGAGCTAAGAGATTGTCGTGTCATTCGGTCACCCAAGTACCACTGCCACCCGAAGGCTAACTCCAGCAGTACTCGACTCGCAGTCACTACCCTGCTCCTTGCTAGGTACTCAGGCTCAGGCTCTGCATTGCTCCATGGATCCCATTCTACCTACAGAATAGTCAAAAAGCCAAAACCAAACAGGTATCAGCAACAGCATTGAAGCAATTCAAAGGCAAAAAATTGGTGAATGTTTTGTTTACCTGGGTACCCAACAACTCGTTAAGGTACGCTCTGAAGGCTATGAGGCTCCCTCTCGACTTCTTCTTGCCCTTGTGCAAAGGTCCCCAGATCATAGCACGTTGGAGCATCCTCAGATCTGGACATTTGTTCTCCGGAGGGTACATCTTCGGCACCTCGTAGGCCCAAACCTGCAGATTTTCAAACAATCAAAAAGTCATAAATACAACATTCATGATTCAAGGGAAAGTAAATGCATGGAAATTGAGCTACAAGTTTTGTTTCTTACCTCCCACACTCTCCAATAACTAGCAGTCGCCTTCTTACCTCGCGAGAACTCACCCATAAACCCATAGCAAGCCCCCAAGGTTGCTCCTCCTCAATCATATCTTGAAGCCGTGCGTAAATCTTGGAGGGCCGGTAAGTAAGTCAAGTGCACTATAGCCCGCTTGTTTGGGTACAGCGTGGCCCTAAACAAGTACAACAGATATGCTCTCGCCATCTGCTCCTCCTCGTGCTCTGTGACCGGTACTCTATTTTGCAGATACCTCTTGAACTAGTCATAATGGACCATTTCTGCACCGTTTTCTGGCACCCATCCCAAGAACCACTCTAACGCCGCTGTATCTCTATGGATCCCCGAGTCAAAAGGGATGGGATCTCCACCCACTCTCAAGCCAGTAAGAGCTGCAAAGTTTGCCGGGGTCACCATCATTTCACCGATCGGAAAGTGGAAGGTATTAGACGAATCCCACCACCTCTCAGCCAGTGCAGTAAGTAAGGCATGGTCACTCTTCACCGCTGTCAGAGTGAGGATAAACGGCTTGAATCCTGTAGCATCTATCAAAGCCATGACTCGTTCAGGCAATCCTTTGTACAGCTCGAGGGAACTCGCAGGACCACCATGTCCTCGCGTGCTAGCCGCTTTTCTCTACACACCACAACAGCCAAAACAGGAAAAGATTCATCAGTATGTGCAATTCAAATCTAACAGGCAGTTGAGTCAAGAATTCCAAAACAATCTTTAAAATAGTCGAATCAAGTTAAAATGGTATTCTACAGTCGAGTTTGGATATGTGACCGCATCTCATGGTCGATTCAAGTTTTCAAGTTACTATATCAAGTCGAATCAAGTCACAGGCATATCATTGGTTGAGCCGAGTTTTCAAGGCATTCTACTCGTCGATCAGTTATCTACGGGCATTCCTCAGTCGATTAAGCTACCAGATATTCATTTAAGCAACTATCACATCAGAAGTTCTACCAGTTGAGTTTAGTCCCAAGCTATGTTATTAGCGCATGCTATCAAATCCTAGTGGACAAAGTCAAGTCCAAACTCAAGTCACATGCATTGCAAGTTATACGATACAATTCCAAACACATGCAGATACGACAATACCAAAATGGAAGCTGAAGCAAGATTCGGAAGTATACCTGTGCCCAAGTCACGAATAAATGTCTTTCGGGATCCCTCAATACTAGCTCTGCATCGTAGCTATCTTGTCGAGGCACATAGCTCTCCATCCCGGACAGTACGAACAAGTGTGGCTCCGGTGGGGTATATGTCTCCGCCAAGAACTGAGCGCAGGGTGCTTGCCGTATGGACTCAGCCAGTGTCACTACACGCTCATGCGCCTATGCCCCCTCCTCCTGAGCCTCCTCGGCTGTCTCGGCTTATCTTACAAAGGCCTCCTCCTCAACCCTAGCTCTCTTGGCCTCGGCTCTCAAATGATCCTCCTCCTGAGCTCTCTCAACTTGCCTCTACCAATAGTCCCGGGCCGTTAGCACTGCAGCAACTACCGCTGGATTCTCTCGAAGCAATCGGCCAAGCTCCTCCTTCGTCACAAACTCCGCGAAGTCTCCGCGCGTAATGGGAACATGCACTGAAGACCCCGCTACTGGCCTAAACTCAGCCGCCTGTACCGATACCTCTCCGGAAGTCTCCTCCATAACCACCAGGTCTTTACCCCTTGCCGGATCTCTCGGCGGTGTCTCCCGTCTAGTATCGTCGCCGCCACCATCACCGTCGCTACCGCTGGCCCCAACCGCAACTACCCCGGTCACCACTGACCCCTCTACAACACTCTGAGAGTCCAATTCTCAAACCCGAGGACCCTCTGTCCACGTTGCAACTGGCGTACCATCCCCTTCTTCTGGCGTGCGTCGCTCGCCGCCGTCACTGACCTCTGTTGCATGGCTGTCGCCACCGCCCGTGCTACCTAAAACCCTTACACCAGCGCTTGTTAATGCATCTTCCGTCGGTTGATCATCGATTTGAGGCCCCGAAGTCTTGCCTCCAACTATTGTTTGACTCCTCTCGCAGCCATTATCATCATGGTCACCACCATCACCACCACCGCTGCCGCCACTGATTTCGGCATGGATGAATGTGGGTAAATGGTTCTTGGGAATGGAATGGAAGAAAGGAACGATTGGGAGATTTGAGAGAGTTTGAGAGTTTTTGGGAGTTTTGAAACCGAAACATGGTGGTCTCGTACTCCAGCAAAAGCTTATAAGTCGAAGGAGTAGTGCAAGGTCGAGTCTGGGCTGGATCTGGACTCAGACCTCTCAAATTTTCTTGCGTATGCCAGTAGCATGACATCGTACGCCTGTAGCAGCTGAGCCTGGTTCATCCTCAAACAGAAGCCCATATTACCTTGGTTCATGTTTTGTACCCATGGTTATTTCTCAAGCCACCCATCCAATTTCAAATCAACGACGGTCCACCTGTCCAATTTCAATTCAACGACGGTCCACCCGTCCAATTTCAAATCAACGACGATCCACCCATCCAATTTCAATTCAACGACGGTCCACCCATCCAATTTCATATAAACGACAGTCCGCTAGTCCAATTTCAAACCAACAATGGTCTGCCCGTCCAATTTCAATTCAAGCAAACAATGGCGATTTGCTTACAAATGGATTCTTCCCCAAGGGATTCCACCTTCTTTGACAACCTGTTCTATTCTCCAATTCAATCAAGCAGTAACGGTCCATCCGTCCATGTTATCCCCAGCAGCAGTCTATCCAATGATCCGCTCGTCCAAATTCAACCCATCAAGTTCTTCAAGTTTCGTGTCTACTTGGACTCGTATGTTCTGTTTTGGATAGCCTAGGAAGGGTGTCTAGAATACCTTTGACGTTACTTGTACCAAGTCGATGGTGCTCCAATTGCCGTCAAAGGTGGGCTACTGTAGACACCTTATTCTGAACAGTCCAAATTAGTTTACTTACGGTCTTTGATTCCCCAATGATGATTAAGGTCAAGAACATCCCAAAATTGTTGGTGTGTTCGAGCTTTGAGCGTCCCGGACCTCTCAAACCCTTTCAAACTTCATTTCAAACCCTTCAAGCCAGAACCAAATGGCCTCAACAAAACCCTACTTGCTTACGCCAGTACTATGCTGGCGTGCGCTGGTAAACTGCCACATGTCAGTCATCGACCATTGACTCAGTTACAACTGGCGCGCATAGGTATAGTTATGGCATACGATGGTCAAAGTCAATCAAATCACCACTATTCAACCACATGCATGAGAGTTTTGCGGCCACCCCCGGTACGTTGAACAGTAATCTGATGATTGCAAACGTGCAGGAGTGTCCCCTTCTCGCCCACAACCCCTTTCAAGCTAAGTCCCATGCATTTAATGCATGGAGACTTCCTCTCCTAACCCAAACTAGCCCTTAACACATCAGGTTACTGCCTTCTCTCAGTCACTCGTTGGCTATAAATACCCCCCTTGCATTTATATGCAAGGGGATACACTCATAAAGCCTTCCAAGTCTCTTGCTTCCTTTTTTCTAGTTTTCTTGCTTCTCCTTCTTTCATTCATTGAAAGAGAAAGTAAGGAGCTTTTTCCCTCATATACTATAACACCTTTATACTCATCATCCGTCCCCCATGCCTTAAGTTCAAAGCTCAAACATTCCATCAAACTCAATCCAAAGAGGTATACCACCTTTTATAACTTTTTGTTCTGAGCCCTGAGGGGGGCTGGTAGGGTCAAGGCTGGTAATCAATACCAGTCCTGGCCCTAAAGCTAGCAAGGTTTCAAGGATCGTGTAAGGTGATCAATGGCGCACGCCAGTACCAATAAGCCTTACGCCAGTTATGGTAGTACGTGCAAAGCTGACGTGGGGATCTTTGATCACCCATTTTATATTTTTCTTTCCATATTGACACCTTACTGCATGCTAATAACCAGTTTACAGCTTTCTGCATTTTAGAACTTTGTAGTTATTTATCTGTTATTTCTATTTTATTAGGCCTCTGGGATCCTTCTAGTCATGCTCCAGAGTCCAGATGATGCAAAGCCAAGCACTGGACAAACGACGTTACTGGCGTATGGTGTCTTATGACTGGCGTACGACAGTTATGTCAAGGTCCAGTGGCTGGCCCTTGCACGGTAGTTTAGTCTTGGCCTCTTTTTGCTTTCCCCACACTATTTATGGGGTATTCTGTTGATTTTATTCCCTTAGATCAGTTCCTGCTGTCTATATCTAGATATATCTTGTTATATAAACTGTGTGGTTTGTTCTGGGTGTTCACTGGTCCTTTCCAGAGCCTAGAGGGTTGAGAATAGAATCAGTGGGTTTAGGTCTACCAGTGCACGCTAGTCTTGGCGTGACGTACGCAGGTCATCTCTGTATGTAGTGGCTCGGTTAGTGCAAACAGGTTCCTTCCTACTTACGTCATTCCGGATCAGTGTCTTCCAGTTTGTTTAAACTCTTACAGGTGCTTGTTATCAAAATATATTCATTGTTTCAATCAATCAACCTCATCATTTTATCATATAATTGCAATTTGTTCTAATCCCCTTTAATTGCTCCCCTGCCCTAGTTGGCTAAAAAAATGATTAATGAGAGAAAAATGCAAATGTTTTATAAAATGCCCGAGTAGAGAAAGATCTCCGGATTGGGCAAGAGGGGTGCCATAAAACCCTTCCCCTCTCGTAACCTGGCTCCCGAACCTCAGATATCATGGTGAGGACGGTCCAGTCTACAAAGTCTTTTTTTTTTCAAATCAAACACATAGCAAACGTTTCAAGTTTGGTTCCTTGGGTATTTCTTCGTTAAAACCCAAGTGGCGACTCTGAATCGAAGCGTTTCGTCACGCTTTCAAAAAGGGCGCACTCGATTTTATACACAAAAAATAAAAATTTTCGGGGCGTGTGCCCACAGTTATCAAGACCCCGTGTGCCGATTACAACTCATTTGTATTGCTTTACATCATATGTTTCCAAACTCGTTATCTCAACTCACTCTTCGTACTACATGGCATCAAGTGTCAAGTTCTCATATTGCGTCTCATGATTTACGACCCTCCTATCTAACATTCAACCCTATCAACACCCATATTTAGCTTTAACGAGCTCACTCTGTCTATCTTAACATCTCACAATATCACTAATAGCTAGACGAACAATACACCAACAAAGCATTAGGACGATAATTTATTCCATATAATACTTGTATTCGACGCAACGAGAACCAACGAACGAGGATGACCATGGAATCATTGGAGTGCAAATAACTATGTTTGGAAGTGGTTTAGAATAGCTAAAAGTGTGTTAGAAATGAGTTGGATGGGCTCAGAAACCAAGGCATTGAAGTTGGAGCATAATACAACAAAACTGTTTTTAAGCCAAGGGTATTGATAGGTGTCGATAGGTATCGATACCTTTGGGTTCCAGATCATTCCAAAGGAAAGGGCATCGATACCTTGAAGAATGGTATCGATACCAGCTCACTACGAGCATATTTTCTACAAAAATTTTCTCGAATCAAACCCAACTCAAAACAACAATCCAAGGCATGAATCATGTACAAAATCAACTCAAGAACATATAAAGAGAGCGAGAAATCCCTACCTCAAACTTGGTGATCAAGCTCCAAACGGGAGATCTGGCCTCGGCATCCAAAATCAACCTCGAGCCAAATACAACACATCGAGCTTCTACCGATGCAATACGAGCTCCAATACGCAAAGAGGTGAAGGATTTAAGGTTGGTTGATGAAGGGTTGAAGTTGATTTGTTGGGTTTTTGAGAGAGAGAGAGGGCCGAGAGAGAGAGAGAGAGAGAGAGAGAGAGAGAGAGAGAGAGAGAGAGAGAGAGAGACGATAGAGAAAGGGAGAGATGGAGATAATCTCTCTCTCTCTCTCTCTCTCTCTCTCTCTCTCTCTCTCTCTCTCTCTCTCTCTCTCTCTCTCTCTTGACCACACACACACATATATAACATATAACACACAAATACACCCTAAAGTTTACAATTCCAACACATTAGCCCCAAATCAACATCCTCCACCAATTCCTTCATTTTATTTCACATAACACATTTTAAATTTTTTAAATGAAATTGTGGGTCTCTACAAAAGGTGAGCAAATTCTTTCTTTGAATTCGGGCTATAGTTCCGGCTGCTTGGGCCTGGGGTTGTTTGGTGTTGAGAATGGCTATGATAACTTGGTTAGATCTATTTTGCGTTACCTGAGTGAAAATTTTAAAGGGGGATTTAGTCTACTTACCAAACAAATTTCCTTTTGCAACTGATGTATCACATAGTATGCAAAACAAAATTTTCATAGATAGGAAAAATTACAATAGAATGCACAGAGTTCTACTACAATGGCAAGTAGGGACAAGGATAAGATTTTTCCTAGTACAAGTTGAAACGATCCTACATACTACTACTACAAGGTTCCTTTTTACCCTAGTGCCACAAGTACAACTATGGCTATCGGAACCTTTATCCTAATACTACTACGACACTATTGGCGGGGTGCAATGAGTTCGTAGAACTCTCTCAACTGCTCCATCCACTAGTTGGTTTGTCATCTTTCTTTTGGTGCTTTAAAGTCAGCTGTTCTCAGCTAGCAAGTTGACTTGGTAAGGACTTAGGCGATTCATCTATGGGAAAAGTTTTAAACTTCAAATTTGTAACACTTTAAGACATGAGTTTTATTAACTTTTAAAGAAAACTTCCAAGTTTCTAATTTCTGCATTCGATCCTTGATTTAAGTCATCATCCAATGTTCGGAAACCCCTAGCTCGGTGGTACTGCCAATTTCCACACCTTGCTTCAATCCGAAGATTGTTTTGTCAAGATTCCACCTAATTTGGGACCTAAATTTAAACTCATTTCACGTTTGTGCAACGGTCAAACTATCTTATGGTCTACCCATTCTACCCATGGCTGAGGTTTTGAACCAAGAGCTCTGATACCATGCCAAAATCAAAGTAATTATACTACCAATCATACGATTATTTATTTCAAAATTCATTCTCTCTCCCTTTCAATGGCAGGCCTCCCTCTCTCTCTCTCTCTCTCTCTCATAGATTTGCTCCATTGTGTTGTCAAATCTTGTCTTCCAAGCATGCCAAAGCCTTCCCCTATCTTGTCAATCCATCCTAGGTGCAAGGCTATGTGATCATGAAGATTTCTAAGGCTTTAAAGGAAATCCTAGGTGATTATACCCTAGGTTGCAAGTCGTACAAGTCTAAAGATACCGATAGCTAGGCTAAAAGAATAGTCTTCCAATGTTTAGTCAATCCTAGGTCTAGGCTGTAAGTAAGATTTAGGATGATTAAAGGCTAGGTTTTAGGATTTAAGTGGCCTAAAGAAAGGTTGTAAAGTGGTGCTAGGCTTGACTGTGAGGCTGTGTAAGTGAGGTAGCTTGCTAGAGTGTACAAACACATGCACACACACTCTCTCTCTCTCTCTCTCTCTCCCTCTCACTCTCTTGGCTTCTCTCTCCTCTCTCCCTCTCAGCTTTCTCTCTCTCTCTCTCTCTCTCTCTCTCTCTCTCTCTCTCTCTCTCTCTCTCTCTCTCTAGGACCATGGGTATATATATATATATATATATATATATATATATATATATATATATATATATACACACACACACACACACACACTTAAGTAATAAGTAGTCTTACTAGGTCTAGGAAGAGGAGATGATGAGTGGTAAGGCTTTCAAGTGGGGCCCACTACGGGTCCCACACAAATGATCCGAGCCGTTCATTAAATGTAAAACAGTTTTTCAAGGGCCCCGGCGAAAAATCAATTCAATCCTATACTTATAGAAGCTCGATCCAATCATCTAACTTTTGATTTTGATTCCCGGAAAATAAAACATTATATGATTGGATCGAGTATTCATAAGTATCGGATTGAACTGATTTTTAGTAGGGGCCCTTGAAAAACTGTTTTACATTTAATGAATGGCTCGGATCATTTGTGTGGGACCCGTAGTGGGCCCCACAACAAATCTGTACAGAAAATCTGTACCAGTTGACTTACTGCTACATATATGTACATAGGTATGACTAAGGTAGGCTAGTATGTATATATGCCTAGAAAAATCTAGGAAAGGCTACTTGAAAGACATTATTAGGTTCAAGGCTATTACTTTTAGGCTTGCATGCTTGAACACCTACAAAAATCTAGGAAAGTTATTCTTATGGGATAATTAGGTTCAAGTCTATTTTTTCTAGGCTTGCATGCATGACAAGTCTAGGATTACTACTTGTGGAAGCAAAATGATGGGATTTGGTTTTGACTTGTCCAGTCAAATTTAGGCACTCATTGGACTATGGCAAGTCTTTACTTCTATTACTCAAATGATAAAAATTACCCTACGAACTATTATTCAATGGGTAGTGAGGTAATGATGAGAAAAGATATACATGGAAGAAAGGTTCATAAGGTGACTTCAGTTCAACCAATGATGGTGACTTCTGTTGGGAAAGAAAATCATAGAGTTGACAGTGATCACGCCAAAGAATCTAGTAGTTCACCTCCAGCCACTCACTCCATTGGGGAAGAGCTCAGTGATTCCGAAGACGAGCTTCTAGAAGTCTTAGAAGGGGTAGTGAGTAGCAATCAAGAGGGAAGGGTATTGAATCAAAGTATCAAGACAGCAACCTCTCTGGCTAAAGTTCATTCTGAGCTCAAGTCCTCACTAGCCAATGAGCCACCTGATCAGTTAGATATTAGAGTCGGCAAGATAGCTGCTGATCTGGTTTCCAAAGGAAGCGCTGGCTTCAATAAGTTCCTCTCGAAGTTTACTAAAAAGCGCTTAAAGAAGCAAGCTAAGGAGGAGTCACGAAGTTCCTTCAGCAATAGAAGGAATTTAATCATTCCTTCAAGTTAGGAATAATCGATATCCTTTTGGTATCCTTTTGAGTTAATGCAGTACTTCTTCTTTCAATCTCTACATCTTTTGCTTCTGTTTGATATTCTATTGTATGTCTCTATAAGCCTTTAATCTAGGTTTTGGAACATTCGTGGTTTGAATGACCCCATTAAACAGAAGGAAGTTAAATCTTTTGTGAGCTCTAATAAACTTAAACTAGTTGGCTTTTATTGAGCATAAAATTAAGGCAATTTGGGCAGAAAGAATCACTCAATACATTTGTCCTAATTGGAGTTTTGTGAATAATTACTCCAAGTCGGCTGTAGGGAGGATTTTTGTGGGTTGGGACCCTGGAGTATTTTCTCTTACTGTGAAGTTCAACCCAAAGATGGGAGTACTCTCTTTTTTGTCACTATGGTCTATGGGGCAAATTCTATTTTGGATCGTAGGTCTTTATGGCAATGTATAACTCAGTTCAGGACCTCTTCATCTTGGGTGGTTCTGGGTGACTTTAATGCTGTTAGACATCCTAGGGAGAAAGTTGGGGGTATTCATCAGTGGCCACCATGCATGGATGACATCAATCACTGTTTGTTTACCTCTGAACTGGATGACCTTAGGTTCTCCGGATGCTTATTCACTTCGTCAAATAAACAGGTCCCTCTTCATTTTGTGGCCTCTAAACTTGATAGAGTGTTAGTGAATAAGCCATGGATGAAAACATTTACTCAATCTCTCGCTCATTTTTTTGTTCCTGGTATCTCGGACCAATCTCCTGCTGTCGTATATCTTCAGCCTAATCCAAGGAAGTTAGTTAAGCCTGTCAGGTTTTTTGACTTCCTTGCCGATCATCCACAATTCCTGGCAATTGTTCAGAGGGTTTGGACGACAATTGTTATTGGTAATCCTATGTTCTGTGTGTGTATGAAACTCAAACATCTTCAACATGAACCGAAGTGGCTTAATAAAGCTGAATTCAGTGGCATCTCGGAGAGGGTGTGTGCCATGAGGCAGGACTTAGAAAACATTCAAGCTATTATAGGATCTCATCCTAATAATAGCTCTGCCATAGCACAGGAGAGGGAGATACATAGGCAATATGTCACTTTGCTTAGGGCTGAGGAAAGTTTAGCCAAGCAAAAAGTCACGAAAACAATGGTTGAAACTTGGAGATCAATGCACTTCCTATTTCTTTAAAGCTGTAAGTAATAGAAGGAGTAGAAGCAAAATAACAAGTTTAGAGCTTAGTGACGGTTCTATCACTCATGATCTTCAGGTTATCAAGTTGGAGTTTGTTTACTTTTACACGCTTTCATTTGGTACTTCCCACTCCACACCGCATTTGGGATCAAATAGAGTTGGGCAATTAATCAGGAATAAACTTAGTCTCGAACAAAGTCATCATATGGTCTCTCCTATCTCAGATCTGGAGATCAAAGAGACCTTTTGGTCCCTTAATCCCACTAAGGCCCCGGGACCCGATGGGTACAATGCAGGGTTTTTTAGGAAAGCTTGGCCCGTCATTGGGAATGAGGTCACTTTAGCTGTCCAGAATTTCTTCAGGTCTGGACAATTGCTCACCAAAGCTAATTCCACCATTGTAGCACTTGTCCCTAAGGTTCAGAACCCTTCCAAGGTGGGTGACTTTAGGCCCATATCATGCTGCAATACTATATACAAATGCATCTCTAGGATTTTAGCCAAGAGATTGCAATCTGTTCTTCCTATACTCATAGATCCTGTCCAATCAAGATTTGTGAAAGGTAGGAGGATAGCAGATAACATATTCCTCACTCAAGAACTCATGAGAGGTTATCACAAGTCTTCACCTTCTCCTAGGTGGGCCATGAAGGTTGACATAATGAAAGCTTATGACCATGTTAGGTGGGAGTTTCTCTGGGATGTCCTTTCTGCAATGAACTTTCATCCTATCATGATCAAGTGGCTTCGAGCATGTGTAACCACTGCAAATTACTCACTTTGCATAAATGGAGAAGTGACTGGTCACATTAAAGGTAGGAAGGGACTGAGGCAGGGGGATCCTCTGTCCTCATATCTCTTTGCTATTGTGATGGAAGTTTTAACAACCTTGCTTAAGGAGAAATCTCATCTCCCTGATTTTCAATTCCATTGGCAATGTAAAGATAATCAGTTGATTAATCTTTGCTTTGCTGATGATCTGATGATATTTTGCAAAGGGGAGATTCCATCTATCAAACACATCCGGAATGCTTTGTCTGAGTTTGAGGCTCTTTCTGGTCTCTCCGCTAGCCCAGGGAAGAGTAGCATATTCTTTTCTGGTGTTAATGGGAGGGTTAAGGAAACTATCTTGCAAGAACTTGGATTCCAGGAAGGTTCCCTCCCTATGAGGTATCTGGGGGTCCCATTATTATCTATTAAACTCAAGGCTGTCGATTGTCAGAGATTGGTAGATAGTATCACTACCAAAACTAAAAGTTGGACTAATAGGGACCTTACTTATGCTAGGCGAGTGCAGCTTATAAAGAACATTTTGTTTTCAATGCAAACATTTTGGTCTTCCCTGTTTATCTTACCTAAAAAGGTAATTAAGGAAGTTGAGTCTATCCTTAGGGCCTTTTTGTGGTCTGGTCCTGACCTTAAAAAAACTGGGGCTAAGGTTGCTTGGGAACACCTATGTGCTCCCAAGGAAGAGGGAGGTCTTGGTTTTAAATCTATGGCGATTTGGAATAAGGTTGCGGTTGCTAAACATATATGGTTTTTGATCTCAGGGGGCGAGCAATCAATGTGGTGTCAATGGGTTAAATCCTATTTATTAAAGGGAAGGAACTTTTGAAGTCTTAGGATGCCAAGTAATCCCTCTTGGGTTTGGAGGAAGTTACTTAATTTAAGAAACATCGTTCAACCCTTCATACTTCATATAATTGGCAATGGGGATATCACATCCTTGTGGCATGACCATTGGCACCCTCTAGGTCCATTGTTGAACAGGCTTGGTCCCAGAATTATGTATGATTCTGGCCTCCCAATGAACGCCAAGGTGTCCCAAATAATTCTCAATTCTACTAGGGCATTCCCGGTCACACAATCTTGGGAATTGAACGAAGTCAGAAGTCAGCTTCCCCCTTTGAGGGATGCAAGGGACCAAATTAGATGGACTCTTAACCCAAATGGACAATTTAGCATTGCCTCTCCTTGGGAGGAACTGAGGCAGCCATTTCCCAAAGTGACCTGGCATAAAACTGTTTGGTTTTCTGGTCATATCCCGAAATGCAGCTTCATTGCTTGGATTGCCATTCAAGGTAGGCTTTCGACAGAGGATCGTCTTGTTCTTTTTAGGCTTAAATCCTCTTCTCAGTGCAGCCTCTGCTCTGGCAGTGAAAGCCATGACCAGTTGTTCTTTAATTGTATATTCTCCACACAAGTTTGGAATGCTATGTTAGCAAGAATTGAGGAGAGGTGGTTTTCCCGGTCTTGGGCAGGTTGGATCTCTTACCTCTCCGCTTTTAAGGGAAAATCTCTTAAGAGTGTTGTTATCAGATTGATATTCACTGCTACAGTGTATCACTTATGGATTGAAAGGAATATGAGGAAGTTTCAAAGTTCTGCAAGCAATTAGGACATAATAGTTCACAAAATCTATAACATGGTAAAAGGTAGACTTCTGTCCCTGCCCAAATTGCCCATAGGCTCTCATGATTCCAGATTTATTAAAGAATGGGGTATAATTTTTGAATAATCTCCTATGCTGCTTGTTTAAAGTTGATTTGGAGTTGAATTTGTTTTCCAAGACCTATCTTTGAGCAAGAGGTGAATAGCAGATATCTAGTGCCACTCTGATGGTACATCTATTTTGTTCTCTGATTTGGAACCTGGTTTTCTTCAACTTTTGGTTGGATGAGTGTCCCAGCATTTGTGTGTACCCGTACGTTAAGTGTTTGAGCTCCTTCTTTCCTTGTGAGAGGAGGTAATATTTAGTGGGAGTCATTTTGTGAGGGAGAGTGGAGGGAGTTGAAGTTTCCCTTTTGCTTCTAGTGATAAGTTAGGCTTTGAGGGAGTCGAAGGTGAGCAGATATGGTTACCTTTTGGTGGTTCAGATTGGTTCTCTATGTGAGTGTCCTTGTTCTTAGGCCATTCTTCATCTGTATTCTAAGTTGCTGGTCCTTGAGTGATACCAGAAAGGGACAGGCTTTGGCATCTTTTGTGGTTCCTAATTAGTGAGTTGGATTGCTAAGTGGCTACTCACTAAATTCTGTTTTCTGTTTCTGTTCTGTTTTAATGAACTATATAATGGTTAGGGATCTACTGCTGTAATGGATGCTTCTGTTCTGTTATAGTGTAGTGCTGATTTGTTATGGTTGTCTACAACACAAATGATGTACCCTCAGACTGCAATCTGTTACGTTTGTTAGTTGCAGCTATAATGATTTGACTGCTGCTTGTTTGAAGTCTTAATGGGTTTATTTTGACCTATCCTTGGGGGGTTGTCCCTAGGAATATGTAAGCTTTTCTAGGGGGCTGTCCCGAGCTGTTTTATCTATTTTTGGCTATTAATTGATGTGTGGCTGCTGCTAGCCACGGTTGTCAATGCTGTAATGATTGTTGCTTCTGTTTTGCTTCAATTACTAGCTGGTACTGTTCTGCTACAGCAGCTGCTATCTTAATCTTTCACTATGATGTTGTGTTCCATACTTCATGTTCCAAATGCCCTGGTTTAGTTCTATTGCTGTCCTGAATTGTTGTTGAAGTTGCTATTCAGTTTTTGACCAGTTAGGTGGCTGCCTGTTATGGCTGTTGCTGTTGTTGCTGCTACTATTTCCCTCGACTATAGCTGTACTTCTATTTTGCTGCTGTACAGTTGCTGTTTCTGTTATGGTTTCTTTCATACGGTGTATCTTGCTGCTACTGTTTTCTGCTGCTGTTTATTCCAGCAGCTGAACAATTTTGTTGCTGCTGCCGTTTGCTACTCAAAGATGGTTTAAGCTGTTGGTTTGAACTTTGTTGCTGCTGCCGTTGGCTGCTATTCTTAGAAGTGCAAGTCCAGTCTATGGCTGCTGAGATCTCACTGTTATGCTGGACAGCAATCTGGCACTTCCAAGCACGATTGATTCTAACTACTTATGTTGCTGCTGCACCTACTCACCTACTCTCTGATATGGTGTTTGCTACTACTTACTGTATTGTGCTACTGTTTGATGCTGAAGCTGAATCAATCTACTGTATTGTGCTATTGTGCTACTGTGTTGTGCTACTGTTTGCTGTTAGGGTGGATCGTGTACCCAAAGTCAGGGCGTTGTTTTCCTTCCCTCTTCTAGATGGATTGGAAACAATGCTCACCTTCTAGACCATGTAGCCTTTTGGCATTAGCAATTTTCTTTACTCTTTTGTTTTGTTTTCTTTTCCTCCTGGGGTATGCCCCTTATAGGCTGTATATTCGGTTAGCCTCTTTTCAATTTTAAGCTGATTTACCCCAAAAAAAAAAGGTTCATAAGGTGAAAAGGTTCACCTAGGAATTATGAGGGTTCATAAGGGTCATAAGGTTCAAAAATGGTTAGGGAGGTTTAACTAGGCTTAGAATCCAATTGATTTGGCTAAACTAATTGGTTCAAATGACTAAAATTATATTATCATAGGAAAGGTAGGATTCCTAGCCAAGAAGATTAATTTATGAATTAATTCTATGAATTAATTCTAGACACAAATAAATATGCGAGAGTATAAATGAGTCCTTTTGTCCTTAGGGAATGACTAGTTAACTATATACGAAGAAAACTTAATTTATAAGTCTAGAATTTAATTATGATGGATTATTAGAAATTAAAAAGAAATTTTAAAAGCAAATCCAAGTAATTAAAATAAAATTCAAATATTTAACGAAATTTTTATTTACCAAAAATCAGGGTCGGTACATGCCTCCGTTGGAGGACGTCGATGGCGAGGATGACATGATGGAGGATCCTGAAAGGGGAGATCCTAAAGAGTGGGATGTTGCCTGTGACAAAGAGGGATTTTATCTGACAGAGGTTGTGGATGCATGGCTGGAGGCATACGAAGCATTACCAGTAGAACCTAAGCATCAACTAGTTGAGGAAGGACAAGACAAAGAACCAGAGAGTGACGTGGAGGACAGCGAACCCCCACTACAACCCACAATGGATTTACCCGCATGGCTGCCTTGGTACAGGCATCGTGCTGAGTACGAGCCTAACATCCCTATCTACATCAAACTTTACCCTTTGTACCCTTGCCGATGGAAGATCATGTCTCATCCATTCTTCTTGGGATCGGTGGTGACTCTTGGAACTTGATATCACAGCTTTTACCCAATAGCAGTACCCCCAGGTTTCGAGCGATTGTCACGTGATAGGTCTTCTGATGAGAATCGTATCGTTGCACCATACAAAAACGTGGATTTCTGTGACCATCGCACTTATGTAGAAATTCCATTGACCATTCGAGGCTCCTATACCCCAACCAACTTAAGCCATCTAGGACCCCACTGGCGGGTAACTTGGAGATGCTATGGGAATCAGAGTACACATCAGAGCACGAGCACGTGCTGCGCATGGACTACCCCTATCTAGTTGACCTATAGGTTTGGTGGTTAGTGACCGTGATGTAGGGAGGACTCATGTTTTGCTGGTGTGCTAAAATAATTCACTGTTGTAGCAACTATGATGTTGTCAGTTATCTGTGTCCACAGGATCATTATGTTAGAAATCTATGTTGTTGTACTTTAGTTTTCATTTAACCATGTTTGTTGTATCCCTATTATGACTATACTCTATTGTTTCATCAATAAAATCCAGTTATATATATATATATATATACACACACATACATACATAAAATAAGGACCTCTCCATTTCTCCCATTTTCCGATTGAATTTTGATGATCCGAGCCGGTCAATGTGATCAGAACGTGATTTTAAGGGTACCAGCTAGAAATCAGCAAAAAAAAATGATTGGGAAGGGCTTGATCTGAGCAGTTTTTTATTTGAATGGTTCAGTAAAAAACTGCTCAAATCAAGCCCTTACCGATCATTTTTTTTGCTGGTTTCTCTCGGATACATTTAAAATCACGTTCTGAACATATTGAGCGGCTCAGAGCATCGCAAATAGATCGGGAAAGGGGAGGTCCGGACGGTGTGGACCGTAAGAGGAGTGATCAGAACGTGATTTTAAGGGTACCCGCGAGAAATCAGCTAAAAAAATGATCGGGAAGGGCTTGATCCAAACAGTTTTTTATTGAATGGTTCAGTAAAAAAACTGCTTAGATCAAGCCCTTCCCGGTCATTTTTTTTGCTGATTTCTCGTGGGTACTCTTAAAATCACGTTCTGTACACTTTGAGCGGCTCGGATCATCGAAATTAGATCGGAAAAGGGGAGTCCCCCACCGTAAGGCCGTAAGGGATCCCTCACTGGATCCGGACTGTATATATATATATCGGGGCGGTTCCGTGGACACCTAAAAAAACACCTAAAAAAACACCTCATAGTTCCCAATCAAATTTTGACGATCCGAGCCGCTCAATGTGATCAGAACGTGATTTTAAGGGTACTCGCGAGAAATCAGCAAAAAAAATGACCGGCAAGGGCTTGATCCGTACAGCTTCGAACAGTTTTTTATTGAACGGTTCAAATAAAAACTACTCAAATCAAGCCTTTTCCGGTCATTTTTTTTGCTAATTTCTCGCGAGCACACTTAAAATCACATTCTGCACACATTGAACGGTTCGGATCATAAAAATTTGATCGGAAACTGTGAGATTGAGATTTAGGGTGTTTTTTTAGGTGTTTTTTTAGGGTGTTCATTGAACCGTCCCCTATATATATATATATATATATATATATATATATATATATATATATATATATATATATATATATATATATATATCGGATCTTTGAGTACATTGCATAACAATAACACTCTAAATCAAAACATAATAATGTAGATGGTGGAAATAAGAATTGGAGTTGGCAGTAATGGAAGCGAAAATGGGGAGAATGCTCAGCCTAATGGAAACAAAAACAATGACAACACCAGCAACAACAACAACAAAACCATCCCCGAAATCGGTGAGATTGCTTAACTCCTATGAGCACACGTTGCTGCTGCAATCCCCATGCAACAACCTCAACCCCAACCAGTCCCATACAAACCATAGGACCGTAGGCCAGTGGCTAAATGAATTCTGTAAAAGGCGCCCTCATGTGTTCAATGGTGAACCAGACCCAGCTATCGTAGAAGCCTGGCTCGAACAGACTAAGAAAATCCTCAAGGCACTCGATGTACAAAACGATGGGAACAAGGTCGCACTGGCAGCCTACCAACTTCAAGGCGAGGCCCATTGCTGGAGGAAAATGATTGAAATCACCCAAGACATGGCTCTCTTGACCTAGAAGCAATTTGAAGACGCGTTCTTTGACAAGTACTTCCCTACGCCTGTGAAGTAGGCCATGGAACAAGAATTCCTGAATTTAAGACATGAAAATATGAGTGTAATCAATATGCAGCGAGATTTGAAGAGTTATCCCGGCATGCTGCAAGACTTCTTCCAATGGACACTAACAAGGCACGTCGTTTTGAATGGGGACTTATTGGAACCAAGCGCTCCGTTATGTCCCATGAGTATCTGACCTATTATCAAGTCGTGAGATGTGTAGTAATGATGGAGCGTGAAAAGGCTAAGTTTCGGGCTAGGGCCCAAAAACATGGAGGACCAATCAACATAGAACCCATCCGAACTCACCCCAATAACAGTAACCATATTGGTAGCAACAATCATCCTTACAACAACAAATCACATGCACCGTATCCTCCCCGCCCTCATTAGAACCACCAAAACTGGAGGGGCCCGGCTCAGACTTAGGGCCAAGGGTAGAGGTGCTATCATTGCAATCAAGAAAGGCATTACAAGAATGCATGCCTCCAACTGAATAGAGCAGGAGGCTCTGGACCCAATGGACAACAGCAGCAACAAAATAAGCTGAGCAACTTTGGAGGATAGTTCTCAACCAACCCTAACTAACAAAAGCTAGGGTGGAATCCGCAACAGCAACAGAATCGCCCTTTTCAAAACAATGGGAACGGAAATGGAAAGGGAATAGCGGGACAGAACTCAAACATTGGGGGCAAAGTATTTGCACTTCGGGGAGAAGAAGAGGAGTATGACCCAACTGTCATCCAAGGTACACTTCTATTGTTCAGCACCTGTGTACAGGCTTTATTTGATTCCAGAGCATCACATTCCTTTGTATCTATTGCCTGTGTGTGTCACTCGGATTAAACACATGCATAACCCCTTAAGAAAACAATGCATATATGTAACTTCACCGTTAGGGGGACAAATTGCGGTCGGTAGAGTATGTAAGGATTGTGAGCTAGAAGTATTCGGCCTACAATTGACATGCGACTTACGTGAGATAGATATGGCAGATTTCAATGTAATACTAGGCATGGATTGGTTGTCTGCCCATAAAGCTGTCAGTGATTGTCATCGAAAGATGGTGACAGCATATTCTCTAGATGGAACTTGTTTTAAATTTAAGGACGATAAACAAGATCCCTTAGTCACCAGTGCACACCAATCGAGGTGGCATGACAAGTTGTCTGGATGGTTGGTAAGTCTTAAACTAGAAGAGACTAACCGAATGGAGTTGGGTCTTCCCCAAATAGTATGTGAATATGAAGATGTATTTCCTGAGGAATTGCCAGGATTGCCACCCCATTGGGAATTAGACTTCACCATCGAACTACATCCCGGAACTGCACCAATTTCAATGGCACCTTTCCGTATGGCGCCAACGGAACTGAAAGAACTAAAAATCCAACTCCAAGAATTACAAGACAAAGGGTTCATACAAATTTCAATGGCACCTTTTTGTATGGCGCCAGCGGAACTGAAAGAACTAAAAATTCAACTCCAAGAATTATAAGACAAAGGGTTCATACGAGTGAGCACCTCACCTTGGGGGGCACCAGCCCTATTCATCAAGAAGAAAGAAGGAACCCTTAGACTATGCATAGGCTACCGACAGCTTAATCGAGTCACGATAAAAAATTGGTACCCTTTACCGAGAATCGATGATTTGTTTAACCAACTAAGAGGGTCAACTTGCTTCTCAAAGATAGATCTGTGATCTGGATAACATCAGCTGCATGTCAAGGATAGTGATATTCCTAAGACTGCATTTCAAACCAGGTACGCGCACTACGAGTTTGTAATGATGCCATTCGGATTGACAAATGCTCCCTGCTGTGTTCATGTATTTGATGAACAAGATCTTCACACCATATCTGGGCAAGTTTGTCGTAGTATTTGATGATATACTGGTCTACTCACCGACGGAACAAGAGCATGAACAACATTTGAGAATAGTACTGCAAGTGTGAATTCTGGTTAAAAGAAGTTAAATTCTTGGGACACGTAGTCTCAGATAAAGGGATTTCGATGGACACCAGTAAGGTAGAGGCTATCATGGATTGGAAAAGACCAACCTTTGTGTTTGAAATTAGAAGTTTCCTGGGACTAGCAAGATACTTCTGGTGATTCATCCAAGACTTCTCAATATTGGCCCGACCAATGATAAAACTGACACAAAAGGGAGTTAAGTTTGAGTGGAATGATGCTTGTGAAAAGTCATTCCAGGAGCTCAAGAAGAGATTGATCATTGTGCCCATCCTAATCATACCGGAAAGAAATGTGGGATATGTAGTGTACTGCGAGGCATCAAAAGAAGGGCTAGGAAGTGTCCTTATGCAAAATGGGAAGGTGATAGCTTATGGATCCCGACAACTTAGACCCCTACGAGATAAAATTACCCTACTAACGATCTGGAGTTAGCAGCAGTAGTATACGCTATCAAGTCCTGGAGATACTATCTATATGGGGAACAATTTGAAGTATTTACTAAGCATAAAAGCCTCAAATACTTGTTTACACAGAAAGAGTTGAACATGAGACAGAGACGGTGGATGGAGTACCTTGAAGACTACAACTTAACATTGTCTTATCATCCAGGCAAGGCAAATGTAGTAGCAGATGCACTTAGTCGCAAGACTATGGGATAGATGGCAAGCCTAGCCATCAGAGAATGGAGTGTGTTAAAGACACTTAATGAATTCAATCTGCAGCCCACTACTCAAGAAGGAAGAGTTTGTCTTTGTGCCTTGATAGCTACACCAGCATTACATCAAGAGATTGTACTCGCCCAACGAGTTGACGAGGAGGCTGAAAAAATTCAAAAGTGCATGACTAAAGGAAAACCCACCCCAGGATGGACCGTACACGAGAATGGAAACCATGAAGTACCTTGGAAGGATCTTCGTGCCTAACCTTGGTTCACTTCGTAAGACAGCATTGAAAGAATTCCATCATTCCAACTTCGCCGGGCATCCTGGACGTAATAAGATGCACGAAGACGTCAACCAAAATTATTGGTGGAGCAGAATGAAGAATGATATTGCCACATATGTATCCACATGTCTTACCTGTCAGCAGGTCAAGATCAAACATTGAAAATCCGGCAGAGAGATGCAACTGTTACCAATTCTAGAGTGGAAGTGGGATCACATCACCATGGACTTTGTAACCCACCTGCATCGATCGGATAATCAACAAGGTTTGTTGGGTAATAGTCGATCGAGTGACTAAGTCAGCGCACTTTCTTCCAGTGCATATGTCAGACACCATGGAGAAACAGTTGACTCTATATCAACAAGATCGTCTGACTGCATGGAGTACCCCTGTCAATCATCTCGGATCGCGACCCATGCTTTACATCTAAGTTCTGGCAGAGCCTTCAGAAAGAACTCAGGACAGATCTCCGACTCAGCATAGCTTTTCATCCTTAGATTGACGGGCAATCGGAAAGGACAATTCAAACTCTAGAAGACATGCTAAGAGCTTGCAAACTCGATCTCAAGGGAGGTTGGGAAAGACACGTGTCTCTAATGGAATTTGCCTATAATAATAGCTATCAAGCCAACATCGAAATGGCCCCATATGATGCACTCTATGGGCGACCATATCGATCACCTATCTGTTGGACTGAAATAGGAGAACATGTTCTCTATGGTCCTGATTTGGTCAAAAGGATGACCGAAAAGGTGAAACTGATAAAGGAGCGACTTGTGACAGAACAAAGAAGGCAGAAGAGTTATATGGACAAAAGATCCAGACCGTTGACTTTCAATGTGGGAGATCACGTGTTTTTGAAGATCAAACCCCACTGAGGAACCATCAAATTCAACAAGAAAGGGAAGTTATCACCACGTTACATTGGACCCTTTGAAATACTTGAGAGGATTGGAGAAGTGGCATACCGTCTTGCTTTGCCACCTCAGATTGCCAAGGTACACAACGTATTCCATATGTCCATCTTAAGAAAGTACCTCGCACACCCCACACATGTACTCAATCGGGAGGATGTCACGCTTAACGAAGACACCACTTTTGAGGAACAACCTGTGGAGATCCAAGACCACAGTGAGAAGTGCATAAGAGGCAAAATGATCAAGTTGGTTCGAGTCCTAAGGAGACACCGCGACATTGAGGAGGCGACTTGGGAGCATGAAAACGCTATCAAAACCAACTACCCTCAATTGTTCCCACCTGAAGGTATAATTTAATTTCGAGGATGAAATTATTTTAAGGGGATAAGTTATAATATTCCAAATTTTTAAATAAGAATTTTTAAATATTATATTAGTATTTTAATATCTAATTATCTAATTAGACTTAATTCAACTTAATTTAATTCTAGACTTAATATAGGCCTAACATTGATCCTGTTGGACCTAGGGATTGACTACCATCCTTGATTCTAATTACTATCCTAGGATAATCTAACCTAGCATAGAAATAACCTAGAACATATAACTCCTAATTTTCTTACCTTCTCCAAATTCATGTTTTACCACCTCATCTTCTCGAAAAGAGAAAAACCCCATTCCACTGGAAAATTTCAAAAATCAGACTACTACTTCATGTTCCCTCTTTTCCCCTTACCATTAAAGTAGTTCCATGCTCGGATGCTCCTCACCTCATCCTCCACTCTAATTAATACCAGTACCTCACCTTTTCTTTATATCATCACAAATTTGTAGCTTCACTCACCTGCATTCCAGAGCACCGAGAGAGAGAGAGAAAATAATTGTTCTTGGGTGAGGATTCTATCCCCATTGTTTCAGAGAGAGAAAGCTCAAGGAAAAGTGGGTTTACTTGTTCATGCAAGTAGAAGCACCTAGTACTCTGGTTTTCCAAAAATTAAACACTTCATACTATAGTTTAGCTACTGGAATCACCAAGCCTCACTCTTCCTCAAGCTCCAATCACAAAAATCAAGTTCATCTTCAATCTCTAGCCAGACCCACCACCTTCTTCAAAATCAATATCTAATCCAAAATCCAAGGTAGATATCTCTTCCCCATTCTCCATAAGTATATTTAGGTGTATACGACTTAGATTAGGGGCTTGAACGAAGCCCAATTGAAAAAAAATAAATTTCGATCGAAACTACGAGAATTCAGTGCACTGCACTATTTTTCTTTGTTCACCGGATCATACACCGGTCAACCGCCTGATTGCCTCTCTAATTGTTTATTCTAAATGCAGCGTTGTAAATCTATTAGAATTGAACTAGGATTAGTTGCTTTAATTTGTGGATCTGTTAGCATTAAACTAGGACTAATTGCTGGAACTAATTATTTGTCATAAGAAACAAATAACTATTCAATGAGTAATTTAAGCTAATGACAATCGGATTTTAAATGAAAACAGAACTCGGAGTTAACTGGAAATAGAGTTGTTTATAAATTAGTAGTGAGCTATCCATAACAAGTTAGAATCCTAGCAAGAATTACTACAACCAGGTTCAAGCCTAATTAGCTAATATAATCGGCTAGGTAGAAAATGCTCTGTTCCTTAAAAGACTTTCGGCCTTCCGCCCGGCCTTCCGAACTCCCATGGGCTTTCCGAGCCTTTTCTTTTTCGACCCAATTAGGCTTAAGTTGCGAAGTCGGCCAGTAAAAACTAGTTTGACAAAAACTTATAAATATATTACCTAAATAAAAGAGACTAAAAAAATGATCCAGTAATCCCAAAGAATCTAGGAAATTCGGACCGACACTAAAATTGTCATATGCTCATGAGAGGTTATATATATATATATATGTATGTATATATATATATGTATGTATATATATATATGTAT
This sequence comes from Rhododendron mucronatum var. ripense, assembly GCA_019656295.1. Taxonomy (NCBI): domain Eukaryota; kingdom Viridiplantae; phylum Streptophyta; class Magnoliopsida; order Ericales; family Ericaceae; genus Rhododendron; species Rhododendron mucronatum. The sequence continues at coordinate 3,000,578 of BPLT01000002.1, forward strand.
GTATATATATATATATATGTATGTATGTATGTATGTATATGTATATGTATATGTATATGTATCAATCCGGATCCCTTCAGGGATCCCGGAAATTGGTTTGGTGCGGGGCTGTGCTGGGAGCCGTTGGATTTAATTCAACAGCTAGGAAAAAAGAGGCCAATAAACTCGCCTGTAATTACACTTTACCCCCTCAACCCTCACACTTGCCCCCTTCAGAAGGTACACGCAGAACCATTCGAACGAAGAGAAAACTAGAGAAGGCGACGAACGAAGAGAATGGAGCAACCCAACGAAGACGAACGAAGAACACAAAGATCAGAACACGGCTGAAGCTCTCTCTCTCTCTCTCTCTCTCTCTCTCTATTTGTTCCCATTCGATTTAGGGTTTCATTTCTCTCAAAAAATTGGGGAACCTACAGATTTTTTATTGTTAGGGTTTCGATTCTCTAATCTCTCTCTCTCTGTGGATCGTTCTCTATTTAAGAAATTAGGGTTTTTTTTGTTAGGGTTTCGGTTTCGATTTCGATTAAGAACAAGATACGAAGAAGAAGAAGATCGATTGGAGAAAGTGATTGAATCAAATAAGGTATCCCTCTCTCGGTCGTTTGACTGATTTGAGAAACCCCTTTCCATCTTCGAATCTGTGTTTATTTTGTAATCTTTGGTTTGGTTCAGAAATTAGGCTTTGGGTTTGTGACATTGGGTCTCTCTCTGGTTTAGAAATTCTGGTTTATTGCTAGGAAATTGACTGCTCTTTAAGCTTGCTTCTTGACCTTCTTCTCATGTGGTTCACCAACGAAGCCCCAGTCAACAAGACAAAAATCTGTTAGGTTGACCATGAATTTAAGTAAACAACATCGTCCTATGAAAAGTTACCTACAAAATTTGGTGTCTCATCACCCAGCTTATTCTGCTGGTTCTAGGGCCATTTGAACGCCAATATCTTCATCTTTTGTGCCTTCATGTTGGCTATTTTTCAAATATTATTTTCTTTCGTTTGATTTTTTGAATCCATTTTGGCTTGGTGATTGTGGTATCGTACATTCGTGTCGTGTAATTAATATGGGTGACTGTATTATTTACTACTTGTTTGAAACTTGACTCCTAAAATTTTATCCAATAAGCTGTTTCATCCAAGCTTCCGAGCATTCACTTGAGTCCTTGACTAGGAAATTGGCTACTTGCTTATTCAAGCTTTCAATGACCACATTTAGTTTATTCTGGCATTTTTTTTTGCTGTCCGATAGTTAGTTGCTCATTCTTTCCTTTCGTACGTGGAATCATTCTTATACAGTATGTAGTGGAAGTCATCCCTTGCGAGAGCAAGACCGTCTCGCAAGGCCCAAATTTCTGGCATTAGACTTGAATTGGCTGTCATGTTTTTATCAGGTCAGCTGCATGCATTGCCCCAATTTATTCTCTTGTTGTTCGTTGGAGCTGAAACCCTAAGTTGTTATTGTGTTCTTTTTTTTACAGTTAAACTTGGATTGTGGTTTCTTTTTTTGCTGGTATGAGCCTTGTATTTTGCAAGGAAGGGCTGATTTGGGCCCAATGATGGTTCGGACAAAAACAAAGCCTGTGAGGACTGTTGAACAATGCGAGAGTTCAATATCCATGAGCATTGATGAAGAAATGCAGAGGACAACAATCACAATGCAGATGAAGATTGAAGCCATACAGAAGGAGATTGATGCAATGCAAATGAGAATGAGAAAAGGGGGGAAAATGAACTAAATTTTATAACTCCACCACGCACTAGTGTTTTGACTTTCAGTCGGAGAAATGTTTCAGCCGTTTCAATGGAAAAAAATAGAAATTTTGATCCTTGAATGGAAATGGATTCATGACTATATTGTTTGTAATAGACTGCGTTTGAATGTGTTTCTGGATATAGCTTCGCTTTGTGTTCATGCATGGTTATGCTTATTTTGATTTTTTTCCCCCTTGTGTTGGGGAGTTAACATATGGCTACAATATTGTTCCTATGTGTTTCATGTCATGAAGTCATCCACTATTTTAGCACAGCAGTTAAATTCCGGCCAGCTCTGCTCGAAAGAATTGTTCACACTTCACAATATTTTCAGCCAGGATTTCCAGATGAACTTAGATTCCTAGTGTCTGAGATGTGTAACTGTTCTAGAGGAGATGTTTTAACCCTTCAAATCAATGAGGACAGCAATTCAGTTGTGCAGGTCTACTGCTTTCTTTGGATTCTTTTTCCCTTATTTGTTGTAATTTCTTTTTTTATCGGACCCTGCATCGTACGGTTAATAAAATGGTCAGCACCATTGGTCATTCCAAGAGCAATTTTGATTTGGTTCAAATTTGGCCGCTGCCAACACTACAACTAATTAAGCCACTGTCACTGCTGCTGAATAATCGATGGCCTTTTTTCAATGATAATCCAACATCATTCAGAAAATGGAAAACAAAAAATTGTGGATGCAAGTATTGCTGCTGCATCCTTCTTGAACCAATAGAAGACGTTGCTAGTGTAATGAAATGAAACAATGATCTAACTATAAGACCTTATAGTTCACCAAAGGAGAACTCTGGACAACATCTTTACAAGAAATAGTTGAACTGAACTGATGTAACTCAAACAAGAAATAGTTAAAAAAAACAGCCCAAAGAGAGAGGGGGGCAACACTCTTACAAAATAACCAGGCCACTTAAGGCCAAACAACCAAAACAAAATAGACTATCTGAAGTCAAAACAGCAAAAAGAAAGTGTGTGCCTCTTGTTGACATTTTTCAACACATTCAGACAGTTTGGCTTCTCTGATGTCGTCGTCCTCATCAGAAAAATAGTTTTTTTTAGCCTTTGCCCGTTTTGATTTCATCTCCTGCCTTTTATTTTCCTTCAAGTAATCATCCACAAGATCATCCACGCCTATGACTTTCTTCCTGGAAAGTTGACACACCATGATATGAAGCTACATGGTTCAAAAAAAATAAGCACCATTGTATCTAAATTACACTTTACGGACACAAGGATGGACAGAGGAAACCCCTGCCAACTTAAATTAAACATCAAACTAAGGTTGACAGAATGAGTTGAGACTTGAGACTATTTTAATTTTTGGCAAGTGACAATGAGTTTGACAAGATGGACTCAATAACACAACTTTGAAAGCTTAAAATTAAAACACAACAACAAATGGTGGACAATATTGGAAGTTTGAAAGTAAAAATAGTAGCTAACCCATCTGCCCGATTTGAATTTTTTTTTTTTTTTTTGACATTAAGATGGATCTCCTCTTGGCTTCCTTAATGAAGGCAAAGAATTTTCAACTACAGACTAGATAAGAGAAAAACTCCTAGAAAACAAGACAACATTGCAATCAGTGTATGTAGGTCATTTTTTTGGGGGAAAAACGTAGGTAACACAACTGCATAAACAGTGGCAGCAATGCAGTGTTTGTAGACAGAAAACTTCAATAATTTCCCAAGCAGGCAAGCCAAGGCCTCAAAATGACTTTTATCTTGAATAATTACAGCCTATGGGTGAAAGCAGCATTTTCTCTCAAGCCTGGGGTAGGCGAAAGATCTTAGGCGGCCACTGCGAATGTCCCGGGAAACAAGCCTTTAGATTTGTCGTCACAGACCAACTGAATTAAAATTTTCATAAGACTAAACAACAATGCATAAATAAACTTAAAGAATCAACATTCACCAATCAACTTCAAATAGATGATTAGCAAGCAATGTCCCAACCTTTAATGATCAGCAAAAAAACAAACCAAAAGATTTTGCTGACAATGTGAGAAGGGTGGATGCATATCGGGAACTTGTTCATCCCTGAAGCAATTGATATCACACTAAAGGGGCAGACATGTCCCAACGTAAAGGAAAGGGGTTTCTCAAATCAGTCAAACAACCGAGAGAGAGAGAGAGAGAGAGAGAGAGAGAGAGAGAGAGATACCTTATTTGGTTCAATCACTTTCTCCAGTCGATCTTCTTCTTCTTCGTATCTTGTTCTTAATCGAAATCGAAACCGAAACCCTAATAAAAAAAACTTAATTTCTTAGATAGAGAACGATCCAGAGAGAGAGATTAGAGAATCAAAACCCTAACAAAAAAAAAATTGTAGTTTCCCCAATTTTTTGAGAGAAATGAAACCCTAAATCGAATGGGAACAAATCGAGAGAGAGAGAGAGAGAGAGAGAGAGAGAGATTAGATAATCGAACCATAGAGAGAGAGACCTTCAGCCGTGTTCTGATCTTTGTGTTCTTCGTTCATCTTCGTTGGGTTGTTCCGTTCTCTTCGTTCGTCGCCTTCTCTGGTTTTCTCTTCATTCGAATGGTTCTTCGTTCAAATAGATGATTAGCAAGCAATGTCCCAACCTTTAATGATCAGCAAAAAAACAAACCAAAAGATTTTGCTGACAAAGTGAGAAGGGTGGATGCATATCGGGAACTTGTTCATCCCTGAAGCAATTGATATCACACTAAAGGGGCAGACATGTCCCAACGTAAAGGAAAGGGGTTTCTCAAATCAGTCAAACAACCGAGAGAGAGAGAGAGAGAGAGAGAGAGAGAGAGATACCTTATTTGGTTCAATCACTTTCTCCAGTCGATCTTCTTCTTCTTCGTATCTTGTTCTTAATCGAAATCGAAACCGAAACCCTAATAAAAAAAACTTAATTTCTTAGATAGAGAACGATCCAGAGAGAGAGATTAGAGAATCAAAACCCTAACAAAAAAAAATTTGTAGTTTCCCCAATTTTTTGAGAGAAATGAAACCCTAAATCGAATGGGAACAAATCGAGAGAGAGAGAGAGAGAGAGAGAGAGATTAGATAATCGAACCACAGAGAGAGAGACCTTCAGCCGTGTTCTGATCTTTGTGTTCTTCGTTCATCTTCGTTGGGTTGTTCCGTTCTCTTCGTTCGTCGCCTTCTCTGGTTTTCTCTTCGTTCGAATGGTTCTGCGTGTATATTCTGAAGGGGGCAAGTGTGGGGGTTGAGGGGGTAAAGTGTAATTACACGCGAGTTTATTGGCCTCTTTTTTCCTGGCCGTTGGCCCCCAGCACAGCCCCGCACCAAACCAATTTTCGGGATCCCTTAAGGGATCCGGATTGTGTATATATATATAAAAACTAAGGTAACTGATTACTAAATTGTTGCACCAGTAATGTAAAACATTTCATAAAGGCCACTATGAAGTTATAATTAAATGTTTAAGTGCTTCCTAGTCCTGAAACTAGAAGTTCAGTTCTTATATTTTTATGAAACTCTGCTTATACTTGGATTCAATAACTGAATTTACTAAAATCTGCTATCATTCAAATTGTTATCTGTGGAACTTGAATTTATGAATTGTGCATTATTACGTGAACTTAGAAATGGACGATAAGAAATTGGTGGTGTTCAAGGGTGAAATCAAATGAATAGACATTAATAAGGCAAGTGAAACTAAAAAGGGTTGAGATGGAAAGATTACGATTACCAAGCAGGGCTTTTGCGAAGAAAGAGTAGCCTAATGGTACCAAGCAAGGCTCCTGTGGAGAAAGAGTAGCTTGATGGATTTTACGATGTTTAGAGTAGCCTAAATGTGACCCTGGGGAGAAGGGCAGCCGAAGAGGGCTTTGAACAAAGAGAGTTGCGGGAAAACTCTAGTTGTGATGTAACAGTCATGGTTGGAGTTATTGGGAGGAAAGATTCTCGAAGAAAGAGAATTGTAGAAATCATTTAAATACAAGGAAATTCATAAAGGGCTAATTGTTGCTTTAATTGAATTCAATGTTCTCTATTGTTGTTGGATGTATATATTGATGTGTAATGTAAGGGTTAGTGGGATAGGGAATATCTGCTGAGTGTCAAAACTCATTTTTTGTGTGGTTGGCTTGCGTTTCATGTCAGGTATTCAAGTGGACACGAGAGTTGAGCAGTACTTTCCAGAAGAGAACCTGGTTGTCGAGACTGAGCAAGAAGAAGCCTAGGACCCTTATCAAAATTAGAGTCAGCTTTGTTCTTTATTAAATAAAGTCGTCAGACTTCTGTTATCTTATCAAACTCAGCATTTTCCAATTTCAGTATGTAATAAACTAAATTTCTACTTCAAGTTAATCACACTCAAATAATGGAATTAGGTTTAATTAACTCATTCAATTTCAAAAGAACATAATAATTAATGCCTCTGGCACAGTTTTACTACAATAGCTGCCATCTTTATCTTTCACTGTGATGCTATGTTCTACACTTCATGTCCCAAATGTCTTGGTTTAGTTCTGCTGCTGTCCTGAATTGTTTCTGAAGCTGCTATTTAGTTTTTTGACTCGTTAAGTGGCTGCCTGTTAAGGCTGTAGCTGCTGTTAGCTGTGGTTGCTGCTACTATTTCCCTCTGCTTTTGCAGTACTTCTATTTTGCTGTTGTACAGTTGTTGTTTCTGTTATAGCTTCTAACTACTTATGTTGTTGTTGCTGCACCTATTCTCTGATATGATGTTCGTTGCTACTTCGACCGGTTGACTGCTATACTACTGTAGGGTGCTCCTGTTTGATGATGCAGCTGAATAGATTGATAATGCTGTTAGGGTGGTCCGGGTACCCAAAGTCAGGGCATTGTTTTCCTTCCCTCTTCTAGATGGATTGGAAACAATGCACACCTTATAGATCATGTAGTCTTTTGGCATTAGCAATTTCTTTGCTCTTTTTTGTTTTGTCTTTCTTTTCCTCCTGGGGTATGCCCCTTGTAGGCTGTATATTCGGTTAGCCTTGTTTTTCAATTTCAAGCTGATTTACCCAAAAAAAAAAATGCCTCTGAAATTCGGGGCGTTATGCAGCAGATTCACATAGAAACTGCAGTACAAGACATGCACATACACCATATCTTGAATTACTGAGAGGAATAATAGATAGATATGGAATGAAAACTACCAAATTAAAGCATGTCAAAGACACCAATCAATATTTCACTTATCTTCCTGGGTTTTTTCTCTCTCTAAAATCTGCTCAGGGCTCCACCTTCTCTTTCTAGGGTTTCAGCTATGAGTCCATTTCCTCTTGCTGACAATTCTCAACAAGGGTCTTCCAAATATACATTTAAAATATACTACCTGGAAAACATGGCTTACAGAAATGGAGTTGTCATTTGGATTCTTTCTTTGAGCTGCTTCTGGTTATTGAGGATTTCCGTGTCGAAGTTGCCCCACGGTGAAGGTATGTTAGATTTCCCATATCATATTTGATTGTTCTTTTTGTTTGGTTGCCAAGAAAATGTAGGATAGGGTGTGAAATTGAAATTGGAGTTGGTTTGCCATTATCTGGTTTCACTTAGACTATTCCTTTCATTACGCTTTGTGGTGGGTTGTTGAGTTTGAGGTAAATGGTGACATTAGGAAAGGAAAGATTTGTTCAGGTTGAATTTTGGAGTGAAGGGTTCCGATAAAGCATCCAATTCAAAACCAATTGACAATGAGTGGAGATGCCATTGAGGCTCATATTTTTTATGTTTTGTTTGGATCTTGCATTTTCCCAATGAAAAGATACTGCAAAGTTGTTTATGATAAGTTGATAAATATATAAAAGAAGCCAAAAGGGAGAGCAACTTTAGGGAGGGCACACTTCTTGTAAAGTTTCTAGGAGTGCCGTCCTCTCCACTAAACTCAAAGCCTCTGATTGTTAGCGTTTAATGGAGAGCTTGATTGCCATAACTAAGACTTGGACGAACAGGGACCTCACCTATGCTGGTAGCGTTCAATTAATACAGAATGTTCTTCTTTCCATTCAAACTAACTGGTCTTCCTTGTTTATCATTCCCAAAAAGATAATCAAGGAAGTTGAGTCTATTCTTAGGGCATTCCTTTGGTTTGGTCTTGATTTAAAGAAATCGGGTCCTAAAGTCTCTTGGAATCATCTATGCTCTCCAAGAGAGGAAGGGGGCCTTGGTTTCAAATCAATGCAAATCTGAAACAAGGCTGCCATATTGAAGCATATTTGGTTTCTTATATCTGGGGGTGAACAGTCTATGTGGTGCCAATGGGTCAAATCATATTTAATCAAAGGGAGAAGTGTTTGGAATTTAAAAATTCCTAGTGATTGCACTTGGGTCTGGAGAAAACTTTTGAATCTTAGACCTCTAGTGCAACCATATGTTCTTAGTGTTTTGGGAAATGGGAACTCCACATTCTTGTGGTATGACAATTGGCATCCTCTTGGCCCTTTAATGGTTAAGTATGGATCTAGAATTGCATATGACTCTAGTATCCCAAAAGATGCGCTTGTGTCACACAGCATTCATGATTCAAATTGGGTTTTTCCCATTACTCAAACTTTTTGAGCTTAATGAGGTGAGAAATACTGTACCCCCACTTGTCTAGTCCAGATTGAATGAGGATGATCAAACTAGGTGGACTCTTAACTCTAATGTACAGTTCACGATTGCCTCTCTTTGGGACAAGTTAAGAACTCCCTTTCCCAAGGTCTTGTCGCACAAGTTAGTGTGGTTCTCAGGACACATTCCAAAGTGTTATCACATAGCTAGCTATTCAGAATAGGTTATCCACTGCTGATAGACTTGTGTCATTTGGACTACATCATACTCCTTAATGTAGTTTGTGTCAAGGGAGTGAAACCCATGATCATCTCTTCTTTAATTGCCCATTCACTAAGCAAGTGTGGAATGCTATTCAGCCCAAACTCCATGTGTCATGGCTTGCTAGAACTTGGGCTAACTGGGTAACATTGTTATCAAATTTTGAAGGAAAAACTCTGAATTTTTTTTTCCCTAAACTGAGTTTCACAATAGCTGTGTACCATATTTGGATTGAGAGATATGTGAGGAACTTCCAAAATCACTACTGTTCTTGGGAGGCAGTTGTTCATAAAATCTACACCATGGTGAGAGCAAGGCTTTTATCACTTCCTAATTTGCCTCAATCACAAGCAGAGTGGATTGTAAATGAGTGGAATACTATTGTCTGTTGATTTACTACTAGTTGTTGCTGTTTTGGTATGTGGTTTTCTTGGACAGATTGAGTAGTCACACCAAGGAGCATGAGCATGAGAATATTCAAGAGCTGCATTTGTTGGAGCAATCCACCAATGATTCTATTACTTCTATTTAATAGGCTTATAACTTATTCTTTGGTGGGAGACCTTGTGTGAATCGTTTCATGTAGAGAACCGTAATTTTCTTTATTTAATTTTAATGTTTATAATTGAGGAAAAAGGGTGAAAATGATGTAAATGAGGATGTGGTGGTTAAATGTGCAAGAATGTGAAAAATATGGGTGTTAGTGTATATTGTGCATGTGTGTATATGTATGTGTGCCAGGGAAAAATTTTCCCATTTCCTCCTCTCTCCATCTCTCGGTCTCTCACGCTTCTCTCGGCTCTCTTCATCTCTCTCACTCTCTCACCCAAAAACTCATCTTCAAACTCAAAATCCACAACAATCAACCTCAACTCCATCTTCTACTTGCGTATTCGGGCTCGTATCGCGTTGGATAGAGTTTGGTTCGGTGTATTTAGCTCAGTTTGGATTTCAAAAGCTAGGGCTTGCTCAATCTCTTTGGTTTCGGCTTGGATACTCAAGGTAGGAAATTCTACCTCTCTTTATATGTTTTTGAGAGTTCTTGTGTCATTTTTGAGCTTGTATTGGTTCTTATTGAGATTGGATCGAAATCTGAAAATTTTGTCAAAAATCGCTTGAAAAACACTCTCCCTACAGGTAGGAACTTTTCACCTACCGGTACGACAAGTAAGAAATTTTTCCTCAACCAGCTCAAAAGCAGCTCAAACGTATTCATCCACCTACCGGTAGGAACTTTCCACCTACCGGTAGGTCAAGTGCAAAGTTGTTTCATGAAAATTGTTGGCCTCTCTGTTTCCAATTTCTACCGGTAGGAACTTTCCACTTACCGGTAGGTCAAGTGCAGATCTTCTATCGGTAGAACTCGTTTACCTACCAGTAGGTGATTGAGCTACTACAGTGTCTTTAAGCAACTTTTTCTACGTTCTTCCAAATCACTTTTTTGAAGCTTCTCGTTGACTCTAATGGGTTCGTTTATGTATTCTTTCAAGTGTTTTGGAGAGTGTTACCTGTTTCACACTAGAGTGGTATCCAGTGGACTAGAATGAACTTGTTGAGTTAAGAAATGTGAAATATAAGTTGTTGCACGTTGAAATACGAACGATACATTTGCATAAGTGAACGACGCGCGAACACTCGGGGCCCATCGATGGGTGGGTGTCTGGCAGGGGATATCGGGGTCCCATAATCAGCCCGACAGGAGCTTCGGCTCAGACACACTGATGATACGAGTTATTGAGACACGAATGAAACAAATAAGATATAAGACTATGTTGAGAAGAAGGATTTGTGATAAATGGACACTTTGATCATGATAGGTTGTGCTTACGTTCATTGTCGTTCGATTTCCTTCATATTATTTTTTCGTGTTGCTCATTTGCATATAGAGTTTGCATAGATTTTTCTACTGGGCTAGTGTAACTCAAGTCTTATATTATTTTCAGGTGCTAACCCAGATCCATAGCCTGCCTGCTTGGAGTACTTGAAGTGTGGACATTATTTTGAAAGCTAACAAAAGGAGTTACTCACCCATCTTTATAAATCTCTTTTTGAAAGATGTATTTGTAACTTAAGTTATAATTCTTTTGACTATGGAACATTTGTAAACTCGTAACTCTCTTGATACCTGATAGTTATGTTAATTTGGGGCCATTGAGCCTATGATGTAATATTTTGAAATCTAATGAACTTGGAAGCATAATTATGGGAATGAAAATACAGTAATCTTTTGGGTATCGAATGGGATATCGTGAGGTTTTATTTACGGAAATCATTTATACTTATGTTGAAAATCGAGGGCGTGACATTTCATATAGTGTGCTTCCCTGTGAGATGTGTGCTAGTGACTCATCATTTCTTTGTGAAAGGAGGTAATATGTAGTGGGGCAATATTGTGAGAACTAAGGAGGGAGTGGGTGGAGTCTTGTCCTAGCACATGAGTGAAAAGAAGAGTGGGAGCAGTGAGCTTTCCGAGGGAGTTGCAAGTGAGGACATAGTGCTAAAGTTAGCATGCTGGAACTTATGCCTGAAATTTTTATTGAGCAGTTGTATGAGGGGCCTTGAACTTGTATGAGGGGCCTTGAGTTGATGAGGTGTCTTCATATGAGATGTCCTTGAACTTATATCAAATTTTGTTGAGCAAGTATATACCTGGAAGTACATATGCGTTGTTCAGGCTTTGGCAATTTTGTTGGCTGTTGTGCGTGTCATGCAAATTGTAGATACAATTTTCTGCTCTTATGTTGATGTTTCAGTTGGAATGTAGCGTGTTGTAGCTACTGTTCTCAATTGTCATTACTACTGCAGATTCATTTCATTGTTGTACATTTGATTAACTGGTGTTGTTACTGTTTATGACCTCCTATACTACTGCTATTCTGTCTGCTGGCTGGTCAGTAGTTGTTCAGGCCAGAAATAGTATCTGCAGTTGCCTCTGTTCTGTAGTTAAATGGTTGTGAAGTAGTCATTTTCAATTAGTTTGGCCCATCCTAGGGGGGTTGTCCCTAGGAACGTTTATGCTTTTCTAGGGGGCTGTCCCTAGCTGACTACTACTGTTAGATTAGTGTTGACCTGCTTGGTGGTTGGCTGTCACCTATTTCTGCTATCACCTGTTTTGCTTGTGGCTGGTTATGTTTTGTTGATGCTACGATTGTTCTGTTCCTATGAGTTCTGCTCTATGGTGGCTGTTCTGAGGAATGTTCTGTACGCTGCTAGTTGTTTGCTAGGGTTGTTGGAAGAGTGAGGGCAGCTTCTTGTTCTTGTTGTTGTTACTATTACTGCTGGTACAAGTTGCCATATATGGGTTGGTCCATGTTACATGAGTTTGGCTCTTGGCCATCCAAGATCATTCCATCTTTTCCTAAGGACTTCACTTTGAGGCATTTGGAAGACCAACCTATTGGCTAATTAGTATACCCATGTTCTAGCATTATATGGTTGTCATCCTAGTGTGATTGACGATTAATCATTTTCTCATGTGGCCTCTTTCAAAGTAGTCAGGATGCATTAAATGTGTAACGACCCTGATTTTCGGTCGTTAAAAATTTCGTTAAAAATTTCGTTAAAAATTTGAATTTTATTGTAATTGCTTTTAATTTCCAAAGTTTGTCATAATTACATTTTTTAGCCCTTGAAATTTGATTTCTTTGCGCTTTAGCCCAATTGGCAAGCCTAGTTAGTTTCTAACCGACTTGTTGGAGAAACCGAGCTAGCAAGCCATCTAGTTACTTTTCCCTAACCGCAAAATGACCGTTTTGCCCCTCTTGAACCATGCGAGCCTTTTGAACCCTAGAACAAGAATGGATTATTCATTTTCTTTTTGATATTTTTGGTTTTACTCTTTGTCCATTGGACAATAAATGTTAGGGAACCTATTATCCATTGGATAATAGAACCCCAATTGTTTACTTTAAAAGTATACTTGGCTAAGTACTTTTATCTTTTAAAAAATGGACATTTTTGATTAGGTTACTATATAATTACCCTAGCAACTATTATCCATTGGATAATAGAAGTTAGGGATTTTATTACCCATTGGGTAAAAGCTTATTCTTTCACCAAAGTACCATGGGTTATTAATTTAATCCTTTTCTTTAAACCATGTGTGAAAGTACTTGATATTTTATTAGATAAGTACTTAGTACTAAGATTCTTAAAGTACTTCCATATTATTTTATGTTGGGGTTTTGATTCTACCTAGAGTACAATAGTACTTGGAAGGTTTAAGTATTACCCTAAAGTACCATGTGCTTATTAGTTATTCAAAACTTAGTTTTTAAGTTTCTTGTTTCAAGTACCAAGTACCCTTATTCTCTTTCTTGCATATATATATACACATATGTGTGGACTTGTACTTGAGAGGAGGAGAGAGAGGAGAGAGGCCGAAAGAGGGAGGGGAGAGAGAGAGAAAATTCGGCTAGAGGGAGGGAGAGAGAGAGAGGAAGGAAGAAAGAAGATAGGATTTGGTTGTACTTCCATGATCTTCCATTAATCTTTCAATCCATGGGAAACTTCCTTCCTAGCTTAGACTTAACTCCCATTGTACTTCCATGATTTGTTTCACACCAAGTCTTGTACAACTACCATTTGAATAATCATGTTCACACCTCCTTGACCACCAAGTCTTCCAAGGTTCACACTAGCCATGCAAGCCTAAAAGATTAGGCCTTGATCTTTCTAGGATTCTTGCCATGTGTCAAAATTTGAGGAAGAGTGAGAGGGAGAGGGAGCTCAAGCTCTTGCCTATAAATAGAAGCCATTCCAAGCTTCAAAGATCACACCTCAAAGCATTTGCTCTTCCTTCTCTCTAGAAATCTCGGATTTCAGTTCCAGGCAGCCTACTGCCCTTCGAAAATCCCCAGTTTTCTCCTGCTTAGAGTAGTTTTTAGGACCAACTTCCTTCGGGAAAGTTGTAGACCACTTCGAGAGCTTCAAGTTAGGCTCAAGAACCACCCCAATCGGAGAAGAAATGACAAAGATATTGTCATCCGAAGTTCAGTAAAAATTCTGGATTTTCATTTCCTGACAGCTTACTGTCACTTCTTTCATCCCCATTTTTCTCCAACCTAGGGTCGTTTTTAGGAGCAACTTCCTTCGCAGAAGTTGTAGAAAATTTCTTGATCTTCGATTTGGACCCAAGAAAAAGCATATTCGGCCAAGGATTGACCGAGTTACTGCCGTCCGAAGTTCGGGCCAGATTCGTGAGTTTCACCACTCGTGGATTTTCCAACTTGCTTATTCGGCCCCGACTAGTTTCGGATTGAGGTAGATTAATCTCTACACATTCTCCCTAGTATAACTTTTGTTATTTTAGTTTATGATAAGGTTATCTATTGCTATCAATGTTAGAAATGCATGAAAATATTCAAAGGGTGTTTCTTTTAAAATAATGAAAAGGATGGGGAGTATGTTAAACTTATGATTATGAGCATGCATATGTGAATTACTTGTATTACTTGTGACACGATAAAGCATAAGTGATTTATCACTCCAAGGGCGTCCGAACATGTGGCGTTATGCTTTAAGCGTTGATTTGAGCATGTTAAATATAGAGTTGGATGATCTTGTTGGATTACGATGAATGATATTTACTTTTGTCCTGCCTCGGAGTCTTGCATGTAAACGAGACACGAAAACCAAGAAAGTAGAAACATGACACCCAGGGTGTGGTTGACAAGGAAAATGTGTTTTCCGAAAAATAAGATATCTTAGAAACTACATAATGACCATTTCGAGGGCATTATGTGTGTGTGTGTGTTCCAATGGGAATCCGGAATAGCGGAACCATTGTGAGGTTGTGTGTGTGCGTTCCCATGGGATCCCGGACCGGCGGAACCATGGTGAGGTATAGCTTGGTTATCCGCGGAGAGGAGCCAATGCATTTGTGTGCCAACGGGAACCCGGCGCGGCGGAACCGTTGTGAGGATACTCGGGAACCCGGCGCGGCGGAACCGAGGTTGGGTGTGTACGGCTTGGTTATCCGCGGTACGGAGCCAATGTCAAAAGATTTTGAAAGGGCTTGGTTATCCGCGGTACGGAGCCAATGCAAAGGATTTTGAAAAAAATGGTTTTGTAAGTGGAAAACGTTGACACGGTCTACGACGAGTCGCGTAGGAGAAACACGGGAAAACTTGGACACCAACGAGAATGTGGATGTGCTATCGTTATTAGTTTGATTTCTATGATCGTTTGTTTGTAAGTTATGGGTTGGCGGGTATGGGGTTACTCTATTGAGCTTTCGTAGCTCACGGTGTTGCCTTTTGGTGACCCTGGCATATTATATTGGTGGCGACGCCGGTATAATGTGTCAGACTTCATAGATGAGCAGGGCGAGATCTTCAGCTTGGAGGCGTACGGAGCCGAGGAGCTGGCCAGGATGGAAGAGAAGGCGGAGCTGTAGTTAGGAACCCTAGTTTCTTTCCCTTTTGTAATGAAAGTACTCCTGTGGGAGTTTTGTTGTAATAAGAGCTTGACTCTGTTTTGAAATTTCAATAAAAATGTTTTATTTAACGTACCCAAAATTCGGGGCGTTACAAAATGTATTCCTTTTGTCATCTGTTTTGTATCCCTCTATTAGATGGATAGGAAATAGTTTATCCTTTTTTTTTCCCTTATAGTCCTATGTAGCCGTTTGGTGTAGACATTCTATGTTTGTTAATGTTTTCTTTTCCTTCGTTTTCCTTTTTCCTCCTGAGGTATGCCCCTTGTAGGCTGTATATTCGGTTAGCCTTCTTTTAATTTCAAGCTGATTTACCCCCCAAAAAAGGGAGAGCAACTTGAATACAAAAAGAGCGGATTGTACACCAATGAGGTGTCACCCTTCAAAAAGAAGGCCAGGATCTAGGAATGGTTATACATCTCATGCTACTCCAAAGCCCTTTTGTCCAGTTAGTTTACCGGATTGCTGCAACCATTCTTGAACCGATTTTTGGATTTTGTTGAGACATCAGATTTGTTACGCTTGAGCTTGAAAATAGGCATTGGTTCCCTTGCAAAAAAATCTTCTATTGCGTAGCATTTAGGATTGAAGAAACTGCCAATGGGGCCAACCCCCACGCTTTCCTCCTCCTTCTACCTCCTCTCGCTTGACTCCGACCGTGAAGGAGATCTTTAGTTCTTTGGTTTATTTTTCTTCAATATATTACCTTCTTTTCTACAGCTATTTTACGTAAAGATTTTCCTGTCACTAGTGAATTGTACTCAGCGGCATTGACTCATTTTTTATGCTTGTTTCTCATTTAGTGGATGCTCTCCAGCAAATTGCCACTTCAATGGGTGCAATATATTGGGAGTTAAATAGTGATTCATGCCAAGTTGGAGTGGTTGGGTTAACTGCTCAGGCACTTAGGGGATCACAGAGCTCTGTTGAGTGCCCATGCAACTTTGTGAATGACACCTATTGCCATGTCAACAAGATGTATAGTTTCTACACATATGTTGCATTAAAGTTTTATACACTAGTATTATGTTTTGTGTTATTCTATATCTCCTAGTGTGATACAATAGCATCTATTCTGTTCACGCAAATTTACTTAACAAGATTTCATCTATTCAGTCTCATATTAAAAACAATTCTCCTTTAGAGGATGACGAAAGGCTACTTCAATGACAGAACAAGCTGGAAACTCAAGAGGGTCGCCTTTGGAAACTTTTGTCGTTAACCAAAGTTTATCGTTCCCGCAACCACTTTGGTACATTGTTTATAGCTTTTCTAGGTTAAATTTTAGCATGCTCGCTAGATTGTCACTCTTGTTATGAATCATAGTACAACTTAAGGATTGTCCTTCCATCCGTAGTAGATCATTAGCATATGCATAAGTTTTTATTTGAAAATGGATGTTATTCAATGATTTTTACATAGCATAAAATGGGATGGTTCAAAACAGTATTCAATAAAGTCCTTTTAGTTGTCCAGGAGTAAAATTCAATGAAATGCTGTCAATACTAACTTCTTTTCTAATGGCAACCTTGTATGACAGTGTGCTTAAGGGGAATAGTCTTCCTAACATGCTTCCGCCCGAATTGGTGAACTTCCTTATCTCCAAGAGATGAAAGGGCCTTCTTTTATGCAATATTTGGAAAAATTTTGATATGATTCATACTGTGAAATATCTTGACATATAATCTTTGTTGTGCAGATGTTTCTGCCCTTTTTTTTGGGTAACTTAAATTTTAGAAAACCAGACCAAAGATATAACATAACACCAGAGTCTTAGAGGAGGAAAACAACTTCTAACAACCTGCTACTTACACAAAAACCAAACCCTCCTTCCTGACTAACTAGCTAAAGAAATTCAGGCAAAATAAAACAAAACAAAACAATTACAAATGAACAAAGATACACTGAGGTAACCCCCATATGGCACTGAACTCCTGATTTTTTGCAGATCTTTTTACCTTCCGCCATGAGCTGAAACAAGATCTCAAGTCTGAAACAATCATATTGAGCACATTATCCACAATCCTTCGTGTGTTTTTGAAGATCTTTGCATTTCTTTCAAGGCATACGTGATAATTGATAGAGCCAATGCACGTTTATAAACAAAATGTTGAAAGCCTCTCTGCCATCCTTTGGGGATTACCCATACCACATCTTCTCATTAAAGAGTCTAAGAGCTAAGCGGAGAAACCACACTGGAAGTAAAGATGATCATGGTCTTTCAACCCACTTCCAAGCAGTACATAAGAATCCCCCCACCTCTTTATCCTATCTTTGATTACCAACCTTCCCAAAATGGCTAGCTAAGCACAAAATGCTTACACCAAATCACCTTAGACTGTGGCAATTCACGCTTGGCCACTCTTATAACTGCCCATGCAAATTTGGTAGAAAAACCATGAGGACTAAGAGTCCACACCACAGAGTCCTCCTGAGAAGGATTTGGAAGGACTGTACGAGGTATGGTCCATGATCTCTTTTGTTACTACATTCCTTCTCATAGACCAAAACCAAGATCCATTCCTAATAATGAATCAACCTTAACCGAAGAGACCTGCCAAGATTGAAAAAAATTCTATCCCCAAACCTAGTATACAGAGGGCCAAGGGGGTGCCAGTTGTCTAATTGAAGGAAAGTCTTTGAGCCATATCCTATGATATGGTTAATCCATGGCTGAACCATACACCTTAGCTTCAATATCTTTCTAAAAGTCCAAGAGGTAGTTGCAGGTATGGGCATATTCCATAAGCATTGCTCATTGATGACATAGGAATGGATCCACCATTCCCATATAGTGTTAGCTTTTTTGAAAAATAGCCCCAAGATGTTTGGACATTGCTTTCTTTATAATTTGAAGTTTTGTGATATATTCGTTTTTGTAGTTTATTTTGTCTTGACAAAACTGAAATTGACTTGAGTATCCATACAAAAAATAGTTAATAGCAAAATTCTATCACACATACATGGTTACCATTGTATGAAACGAAAATCTGCTCTATTTTCTCGTTTGCAGTGATTTCGCATACAATGTCCTCAGTGTTACAATTCCGCTGGAATGGCCTTCTTTGCGATTGAGTTCAATGTAAGTACGCTCTCTCTCTCTCTCTCTCTCTCTCTCTCTCTCTCTCTCTCTCTCTCTCTCTCTCTCTCTCTCTCTCTCTCTCCGTATATATATATACACACACACACACATATATAAGGAAAGTTTCAAATGAGGACCTCTTAAAATGCGGACCTACCCTTTCCCGATCGAATTTCGATAATCTGAGTTTCTCAATGTGTTCAAAACATGATTTTAAGGGTATCCGCAAAAAATCAGCAAAAAAAAAGGACCACCTCATGTGAAACAAACTATATTCACATGAGGTGGTCCTCATTTTAGTTAAAATGCTGACCTTCCTATTCTCCCATTTCTGGATCGAATTTTGATGATCCTAGGCTCTCAATGTGATCATAAAGTGATTTTAAGGGTATTCACGAGAAATTAGCAAAAAAAAAAGACCAGGAAGGGCTTGACCTGAATAGTTTTTTCATTGAATGGTTCATTAAAAAACTGCTCAAATCAAGCCCTTCCCAGTTTTTTTTTTTTGCCGATTTCTCGCAAATACTCTTAAAATCACGTTCTAAATACATTGAGCTACTTGGATCATCAAAATTTGATCGGAAACTATGAGATTGAGATTTTGGGTGTTTTTTTAGATTTTTTTTAGATGTCCCTGGAACCGCCCCGACATACATACATACATACATACATATATATATATACACATATTTATACATACATATATATAGTATGTATATATGTATGTACTCCCTCCATCCCAATTCAAATGTCTCCTATGGAAATTTGTGCCTTTTCAAACTCCAAAAAATATATTTTTTATATTACTTATTTTTTATAACACCAAATTAAATTACACATTTAATTTTGTGTAAAAAATAAAAAATATTTTTAGGGGGTTTGAAATGCACGGATTGTCCTAGGGGACATTTAAACTTGGACGGAGGGAGAAATATATATCTGTCCCTTGCCCAAGTAGCTCAGTTGTCTTAAAGTTTCTCCTTATGGAACTTTGATGCAGCTCTGTTCTTGCAAACTGCTTATCAAGGGAAATTCCGAAGGAATTGGGAATTTCTCCAGTCTCACATACATGTATGTTTTCAAGATTTGCTTCTTTTTTTTTTTTGGAACTTTGGAAAGTTAAAGATTAGTATGTCTTTACTTTCTAGGAGTGTTGTCATAATTAGAATTGTTTAAATTGATATCATCAAATTTTCATCTTTAGTATTGGAACTGAAACTAGACCAAGCACACCCTTTATCTCTATTTTGGGTGTTTTGTTTCCCCACAGAATTCAAGACATTAGTGGTGGTACTTTTCCCTGTTTTTCATTTTTTGTAATCTCAATGGAGGATTTGAACCAGGAATCTTGAAGCCAACCAATTTTCTGGCAGCATTCCTTCTGAACTTGGAAAACTAGTTAACTTGAATACTTTGTAAGATTTATCATTCCTTATTTACTTGTTCTTAGTCATTAAATAAGATTTGTGAAGGATGGAAGAATGTCTAACTTCTTTGTTTGGCCACACGATATAAAATTCGAGGATACTGTCTTCGAATCAATTGAGTGGAGAGCTACCAACTTCTTTGGCTAGGCTAAGAAATCTAACGGATTTGTAAGCATCCATACTATGTTATTTGATTCTTATACCATTTCGATCATGACGTTTGTTCAACTCCAGTCTCTTGCACAATGCAGTAGGATAAATGATAACAACTTCAGCGGAGCAATACCTAATTTCATACAGAACTGGAAACAACTTGGAAGATTGTAAGTTCCTTTTAATCTTGCATATACCAAAAACTCATCCTGAGACCAACTATG
Organism: Rhododendron mucronatum var. ripense; assembly: GCA_019656295.1. NCBI lineage: Eukaryota > Viridiplantae > Streptophyta > Magnoliopsida > Ericales > Ericaceae > Rhododendron > Rhododendron mucronatum. The sequence continues at coordinate 3,020,436 of BPLT01000002.1, forward strand.
TGCACAAAAATTTCCTAATATGTACCTAACATTCCATACTAATCTGTGTCAATGTAGAGAAATGTATGCTAGTGGATTTCAGGGATCCATTCCACCGAACATATCCCTTCTGAATAAGTTAACCGACTTGTGAGTACAGAACATCCTTTAATCGATGAAGTAAATATAAGTTATTTACTTAATTCATTCATATATTCAACTAGTGGTGTATTGTTGATTGAAATTTTTCGTGGTGTTGTTTATTTAATAGGAGAATCAGTGACATAAATGGGACGGCTCAGGGATTTCCTAACTTCAACAACACTACAGGACTAATAAGATTGTATGCTTGATCATCGTAGTGCTTGATTTTGAGAAGTGTATATAGGTGTACGTTTGATGAATGTTTAAGTTTATTGCCGAAGCTGCAACATTTATGGTGAAATCCCAGGATTTGTATGGAAAATGAATAGTTTGCAGATGTTGTAAGTATAGCATGTTAAGGTTTTGGTAAATGTTCATCTGAATATACAATTAACTACATGCCTTCATGATTACAGTGGATGGGTTAGAATAATATATGGAATACTACCCTAATGCAATGTTCTTTCCCCCACCCATCAATCTTTTCCTTGGTGAGTTTAGTGCCTAGAGTGTAGACCTTTAACTTGCTTGTAGAATCTGTGGACATTCTATTTTACAAAAATGCACCGTTAAGGATTTCTAGAATATTTTCTCAAAATTGCCCCTTTAAAAGTGTCTACCCTACCCTTCCCCTAAGGTTTAGGCACTTTCATAGGGTTTAGTGAATTTTAATAGTATTTGAAAGGTAAAAGGGTAATTTTATCATGAGGTTGTGCTTGGAGGTAATTAAAAATTGAGTTCATCCTTAATGAGAATTAAGTGCATTGTTTCAATCCTTAGAGATAATTTTCTCTAAAAGTGAAAAACATTTCCTATGTTGTTCAGCCTCCTGTAAAAAGGAAGGAGAGAGAGAGAGAGAGAGAGAGAGAGAGAGAGAGAGAGAGAGAGAGAGAGTTTATGGAGGGAGCAAGAGAGAGAGAGAGAGGGGAGGGAGAGACACATAGGGAGAAATTATAAACTATTTCCTAGAAACATGGAAAACATAGGAATTACAATATATTATGCCCCATCGATTTTTCTATCCTTTTTCTGTTATATTCTATTTTCCTTCATTTGCTTCTGCTAAGGAGGACTTCTTCTCTTCTCACTCTTCTACATTTGTTTTTGATCCATTAAGTTTCTCTATGTTTGCAAGTTTTACGTAGGAAACAATTTACATTTTACTGTTAATAAAATTCATGGTATAAGATTGTTCGTAGACTTTTCAAATAACAATTTACGAACAATACTCAGGTACATAGCTTATTGATGTGTGTGTGTTGCTTTTGAATAGGTTTTTGAGTGACAACATGCTTAGAGGAAATGTACCCGATTCAATCTTGACGGATGGAAGTAGTATGTATGTATTTTTCTTTTCAAGGATTATTTTGCATTTTTTGTCCATGTGCCATTCGGCTAGTTTAGCCATAAATTCATCGCCTTCTTTCTAAGCATGAAATAAAAAAGTAGATAACCAAGATACAGTCTATAAGGGGCATATCCCAGGAGGAAAGAAAAAAAAATAATAATAAAAAAACAAAAAAAAAATGAGCCTACGCCAAATAGCTACATAGGACTAGAGGCAAATAGAACATCTATTTCCTACCCATCTAAAAGAGGGATACGAAATAGATGGCAAAATAAATACACTTAGGTGCATTGACTAATAGGAAAAGAGCTAACAAGACCACTTGAGAACCATTGTACATAGAGCTCCAACGCAGTTGATCACAGTTGAAGACAGCAACATAGCAGTCAAAACATCAGCAAATAGCAGCACCCAAAAAGCTCCATTAGCAGGAAGCAACAATAGCTTGTTGAATTTTGCCATCAGTAATCCATCAAAGCAGCCAAATAGCAGCACCCAACCACTACTGGACTGCAATTTCTGGATAGCAAAACTGTAGGAAATAGCAGTAAAAAGTAGATATTTCTAGACTGCAATTTCTATTGTTTATGATATGTTCAACAAATTTAATTGTGGGGCTTTAAAGTAAGCAAATTGAATCTAGTATTAGAAGAAATAAATAGTTCCAGTAAAATCATGATTCAGAGTGCATCATATGGACTGATGTTTGCAAAAGCAAGTACCGTCAACTGTTGACTCTGTTTAGAATCCACGTCTTTAATTAAGAATGGATAATTTGTATGTAGATTTGCTGAAGCTACACTTGCTGACCTGCAGCTTGCATAAACTTTTTTTGGTGTTTGTGGCTACATTGGGTTTTCCTTTGCTTTTTCTAATTGATTTCATTCCCAAAATTGTATTGGTTATGTGTTTTCATTCCTACAAAGTTTCTGACCTAAGCCATTATCATATTAGCTAATTTATTCCACACCCTTTAAAATTGATAAACTCTCATTGTTCTGTTTAAAATTTTTCTTCCTTTGGCACATAGCTGCACATCAGCCTGGTGCCACTTCGACTTGTATTCATTTACTGTCTAAACCTTTTACAGTTTCTCCTTTCGAATAATGTAAATGGGTAGCTAAATTGATTCCTCTGAATTATCATGCCTTGATATTGAATCCGAACTCTCGGGGTTGTATCTCATTTACATTTTGTTTTCTTTAGTACAAGGATGAAAGGTTGTGAAGAATATTGGGACCTTTGGTCTCTGTGTTCTTTAACCATGTAACACATCTTCCAGCAAGTTGCTTTTTTATTTAAACAAGGTTACAGCTTCTCTAATGATTCTATCTAGACTTTTCTGCACTTTGGTACAAAGCCCGACTCTACTTTTGTTATGTGTTGCTTATTGAATTGGTTGTGAACCATCTGCTTTGTTCTTTATTATTGCAATTTTATAAAATGTCGAGAACTCTTTGCTCTTCTATGTTCCTGGAATAAACAATTCAAGTCCTATTATTTATTTACTGTAACACTATCAGAAACTAAATATCTTACTTCAGAAGTAGCAGTAACTTTATTATTTCGATTGTATTCATTGAACTGCTCCAATCATGTCTTTAAGCTTATTGGTGGTACTCTGCATTTACAACATGTTCTCACCCTTACAGTATTTTTTTTAATTCATAAAAGAAATTACTGTAACATGCCTGCTAATCATATATTAATGAACCCAAGTTGCTTAATCGTCTGTGTTTAAGTTTAGGATTTGAAGCTTTTATTGGACATCCTCTATTTATTTCTTCTTTTAAATCTGTTATACTTCTGTCACTAATTCATCATATCAGTATAACTACTACCATTATGACAACTAATGTTAATGATGCATGTAGTGATCTTTCCTACAACAACTTTACATGGCAAGATCCTAACCAGCTTGGTTGTCGAGAGAATGTGTAAGCATATTTGGGTATTTTAGGTTTTATCCTACATGAGGGTTTTAGATAAAAGCTATTGTATATCGTATCGGTCGATATGTAATAGGATTGTGGACTTCTGATACCGTTATTTACCTCCGTATCGGCCGATACGTAATGGGATTTTGGACTTCTGATACCGTTATTTACCTATGTATCGGCCGATACTGTGTGATATCGGCCGCCACATGACCATATCGATCACCAATACCACGATTTGAAACCCTGTGTGCATCTATATACATTCTTGTTAAGTGAAAATATTTGTATTTCTAACAATTAGTCCTCATTTTTGTTCCCCCTCTTTATTAGGAATTATTACATAAATTTATTTAGAAGCTCTTCTATGAAGATCGTACAAGGCGTAAGGGATTTACTGACCATATAATGAAATGTTATTCTCCTCGAGCCAAGAGCAGTATAGTGCAAAATCTCTCATCTAAGTGCCCTATTTACTTTAGGATTTTAATAGTATCAACTCTGAAAGTTTACAACTTCAAATTTTGTTAGGAAACACAATTCCATTTTGCAATAAGCAAAAATGTATTGGTGTTGTAGAGAAGTGAAAAATGAACAAGATAAATATTACTATTCTATGTGTTATCTGTCTCCGTATCGGTGTGACATGATGTATTTGTGCTTCTCTGTATAGAAGTATTCAATTATGGAAGATTGAGAATCAGTATTTGTTTGTGGTTGGTATTGACAACTTTGAGGTGGACAAAATGGATCTGCATAAGGTAGTGCTGTGGCAATGTCAACCTTCTCAGTAATTGGTACCAATAACATTAATGAACCCATTAAGAAAAAAATACAAGTTAAGCAAAAAAATTAAATTACCATAATTTTTTATCTGCAACCTTTCATAAATTTTGTTGTCAAAGGTACTCATCTTTGGTACCAAAGGTATTTGGCTTAGTTGCAGGAATCGCCTACTTGAAAGGCACTCCCGGTTGAGAAACGCGATTTCACGTTTTGGAGTAAGAAATGAGACAGGAGTGCGTTCCCCTTGAGACGGGATCGCTCTCCTGTGTGTGTGAGATAGAGAGATCAGTCAGCGGCGGCGGTGCTGGTTGCAGATTGATCAACAGTGAGCTCTGCCATTCAAGAAAATAGAGAGACCTAATTGATGACTATTTTTTTAAATTTTTTTTAACTGTCCTAATTGATGACAGTTGTTGCATTATTTTTTGTTTATATATATATTCAACCAAATTATAGTTTCAAGACTCCATATTTTAGTTTATTACTCCAGAGACCCCTTATCTTGCGTCTATTGGTAAATTGTGATATACTTTGTTATATAAAAAATGTAGCATACAAAAATTATCTAAAAAAGCTGACATAAAATACGTATTTTTCTATATATCATAAATAAAAAATATGGGAAGTACCAAAAATAAAAAAATATGGAATTATTTTTTAAAAATATATAAAATAAAATATACATAGGCGCTCCCCTTAGGAGCTTCTGGGTACCTCTGCTTCCATGGCCCCGCTTCGTGCAACTAAGGTATTTGGCGAGGAAACACATTTTTTGTTGCCGAAAGCATAAATATGGAGACAAAATTATTTTCGTCGCTAAGATAACCAGATTTATGCTTCGGGCAACGAAAAATGTATTTCATCTTTGGCGATGGTGAAGCAAAATATTTTTCTCGGCAATTGGTAAATTTAGAGACAAAATTATTTTTTCGTCACCAATATACTCATTTAGCTACGAAATTAAATTTGTCATTACTTTTTCAGGTAAGTATGGGCCATCAAATAGCTAAGGCAAGAGAGAATCGGTAAAGAGAATGTTCTCGCGTAGGTAGAGAAGCCGCACACCTCATGTGCGCGCATCAAATTTGGGCAATATTGTAAAATTACACCTAACAGGACTTACACAACATTGGACTTATCGGGTAAGGGATCCCTCACCTGTAAATTAAAAAAATAGGACCGGTTGGGCATTTCCTAAAAAATAAGCCCATCAAGATCTTACCTAAATTGGGCCTACAAGTGGAATTTGTTCTACACGAAATGGGCGTTTCCGCCGACTCATCGACCCAAAGCAGCATCCCTAATCCCATTTATACGGAGAGCGACAAGGCAACATCGCAGCTTCAGAAGAATCGGGTAAATCCTAGAGAGAGAGAGAGAGAAGAGAGAGAGAGCAAGCAATGGAGGAAAACAACGGTGGTGGGGAGTTCTACCTCCGGTACTACGTTGGGCACAAGGGGAAGTTCGGTCACGAGTTCCTGGAGTTCGAGTTCCGTCCAGACGGAAATCACTGATACGCCAACAACTCCAACTACAAGAACAACAGCATGATCCGCAACGAGGTCTTCCTCACCCCGCCGCCATCCGCGAGTGCCGCGGCATTGTCTGCGATAGCTAGGTACAATAATGCGAAACCCTGATTTATGCTATCGCCTAGAATATTGGAAACCCTAATAACTCGTTCTGTTTCAAGAATAATCGTGTTGGCTATTGGGTTTGTATTTGTAATCTTGGCTTAACAATATCTGCGGTTTGCTAGTTTATTTGGTTGTTCCATGTTTGCACTCTGGGGTGTATTGTCTAGTATATTTCATCCCCTAAAAGATTGAATCAAAATCCACTACCTGTTTGCATGGAGTGGCTCCCGAGTTAGCAGGAGCTCCTCTGGCAAATCATGATGGGCGAATGCCGGATTCTACTCATTAAAACAAAAACGACATAGGTTTAAATACAGACATAGAGTTCAAAGCAAAGCGATAAGCGAACTTATCCCTAAAATGGAAAATGTCTATGACATCTTTGAGCACAAAATGGCGAACTGATTGAGGTGAATCTTCAGTTATCACGAACTCTTCTGTTTGTTCTGCTCCTAATCTGGCCATGTGATCCGCACTTTGGTTAGCTTGCCTAAGAATGTGAACAAGAGAAGTTTGGGTGCGGGTCAGCAGCATTTTTGAGTCCATGATCAGAGCTTGTTGGGGGTGACAATCAAGGTATTCTTCATTGACCAATTCAACTCCAGTAAGAGAGTCTTGTCAGTACAAACATTGCATAGTCCTTTTTCCAGGATTCTAGCGAGGCCCCTATAGATTCCGTAGATCTCTGTCTCCAAACAAGAGCTGCAGCTTGGTTTTCCATGATAGTCCAAAAGCCATTTGCCCATATGCTCTCTGACAGGTCTCCATAACCAGCTTTTCCATTGCTTTCATACAAACATCCATCAGTGTTTAATTTGGTCCCAGCTGCAATAAGAGGAAACCGACGAATTTTGTTAAGTGGAACATTACTGTCGGGGAGAGAAGACTTGAATGCCTTGGTAAGCTCAGAGTAACAGGATAGGATGTTTCTGTAACTCGTTTGAGTGTCCATTTCCAAATTATTAAAGCTTTTCTTGTTGCGATCTTTCCAAAATTTCCAAATATTAACAAAAAAAAGAGTTTCCTTAGAAACATCATTTTTCTATGTCAGATTTACCTTTCAAATTAAGATTGCAAGAAATCCAATATTGGGTTGTGCATTCAAGAGGGCTCCTCCTCGAACGGTTGTTGGGGAAATAGGTCTGAGAACCTTAGCCTTAACACAACCCCGTAAGGTGTATTATGTCTTCTGGACTGTAGTTGCAGTGAGGGCAAGCACTGGAGGTAACAATGCCTCTAATGGTACGCATACGATTGGTAGGAAGTCTATCATGCAAGAGAAGCCACACAAAACTTGTGTGTTTTGGGGGAATTTTCAGTTTCCAAATCCACATCCACATCCACATCCACATCCATCCAGTGATATTGCTATCCTCGCTATTAAAAAGCTCATACACAGCTGCAACAGAGAAGTTAACATTGTGGGAACCAACCCATTAAAGACTGTCAGGAATATTAGAGTATCTAGGGGTATGAATTTGTAAAATCTCATCCAAGGTCTGATTAGAGACAATGTGGGAGATGTTTGAAAGGTCCCAGTTAGTGAGTTAAGCAGTAGTGAATCATGGATTTCTCTTTGTCCATGTTCTCGTGGTGTTCTTTGTGTATGGTTTCGTTTCTTTATTGTCTATGTAGATTGATTTGTGTTGTTCGTAGATAATATTGACTCAGCTACTGAATAGACTATTATGGTTGTTGCATTGGAAGTGGGTTATTTCTGGGGGTAGCAAGGTTTAGTACATGGGTATTTACCTTTGCGAATCTGTAGATTAATTTTTGGCGTTCTATTTGGTGTAGATAATGAAGGAGATGATAACAACTGCCCAGAACCAGATCGTGTTGGGAGAAAAGAGCTGGAGATTGTTATGGAGAATGTACGCATCATTTACGACGTCGAAGATTGGGTCACTCGTTGATGTCCAATCCAGTAATGATCCAGAAGGCCTCCGCATCTTCTACTATCTTGTTCAGGTCACGAAAATATTTCCTTCAACTCCTACAGTTAATCTATAAGGCTCTCTCTCTCTCTCTCTCACACACACACACACACACACAGACAGATACACACAAAAACACACCCACACACCTACACACACACGGGTAAAGTCTTTCTATGTCTTCCCTATATAAAGGGAGAGTGCCTTAAATAGTACTTTGGACCTGTAATTAGACGGTGTATTTGCTCCAGAATTAAACAGTATATCTACTCAAGTATGAGTTACAACTGGACAATAGCCCAATTCACTTACCATTCTACTCTTAAGAAACCTTTTTTGCTTTGGACGTAACAAGTAAATACAGTATGCCCTGCGATACTCTCGAAAACAAGGAAGAGAGCTCTTCTTTCTTACACCACTTCTTCTTCTTCAAAACAATTCAATAGGTACTCTCATTTCCACTCCATCATTCTACGGAAAGTTAGGGCTTCGAAAACAGAATTTTTCTGTCAGTTTTTTTATCCTCTTTCAAATTGACCGTGTCTCTATCAAAAATTAGGAATCTTACGTCTTTTTTTCTGAGCTGAAAATGAAATTTGGGCCTTCCACTATTACAAACCAAGTTTTTTTTTTTTTTATAATCCTGTTTCAGTTTTTTTGGGGCTTAAGTTTCAGGCACATCTCGTGACGATTTCTAGACCTCAATACACTGTGAACTATCATTTTGATTGGCAGAGAGACCAATGATTTCAAACAACTCACCTTAAACCTAGATACCTTGGATTAATTGTTTTTATTTACTCTTTGCTTTTTTCAGAGATATTACTTGAACTTTAAACAGATTGTTCTTTTCATTTTCAGTAGAATGAAGTGGTTGGGATCTTTTGTATTGTTTGATGGATTTTACTTTTTTTGATGGATGAACCATGCCCATAAAGTGCTTCAGTCCCCATTTTGAAAATTAGATTACATGATCAACATATAAATCTCTAAAGATGTCCAAATTTGGTACTTAAAAAGTTCATTGCAGATAACTATGGCATGAAACTACTAAATAAAGCCTTAAAATTGTTATCCTGCCGCTCTCATGGAGTTGCCTCTAGCCGAATTTTTCATTGAGTGAAACCCTTTGTGGGACATGGCCGACAGAGCCACGTTGTCCCCCTCTCTCTCTCTCTCTCTCTCTCTCTCCACACACACACACACACACACATAAATACATGCGCGCACGCCTGCACAGAGGCTATAAAAATGCCATCCTTATTGGTAATCCCTAAAGATGTATTATTATTTTGGAATACTTGGAGAAGTGGTAGCTATAATAGAAAAGGACAAACTTAAGTTTCTTGGGATAGGGAGGAGAGGGTTGTGGGGATGCTACATCATGGACTCATGAGAACCAGCATAACTAACATCAGGAGCGTGGAATCTGATCTGTCACAAACAAACTCTGTAGTCATAATTTTTTCAATGATTTTAAGTCTGCTTATTTGCTATCATTACCTTTTATCACTCTTCCTTAATTGATGTGTCAGGCTGCCAATGCTCACCTCGTGTTGGTTTTGCTGTGTGTACTAAGGGAAAGTTTATGAAGAAGCAAGTGAAGCAAGAGAGAAAGTGTATGAGCTCAAACTACGCAGGCAAGAGCAGGTTGTAGCTCGTCGGGAGAAGCTAAAGCAAGCATATCTCCGGAAGCAACTTGAGAAATTGAAAGCTGCTTCTAAGACACATTAGATGTGACTTATCCAAGGTAATACTCCTCCCCATCTTCTGTAAGGATACCATGATTTTACCAGCTTAAGCCCGTGATAATCTCTTGTTTCTCACTCCTTGATTCATGCCTTCCACGGTGACACCATAATTCTTACTTCCTCTGTCCTAGTTTAATGGTCACTTTTGGAAGTTGGGCCATTTAATGGAGTCGACAGCTAACACGTTTTCATGAAATTGTTTTGTCTAATCAAAAGGCCTCAATTAGTGGCCCTATAGAATGTTTTTGGTGGTTCTGTTCTCTACGATCTTTTCACATTTCGCTGCCTTTTTCTTGTAGACAAGTTTTCCAAAATCATCGAAATCCATGCAGAAGTATATAATAATGACTATGTTTTTAGACGTTCTATTAGGGAAAAGGGACTAATTAAATGGGTGGAGGGAGTAAAAGATTCGCTAGTTTTGGTCTTTAAGTTTTTCATTTTTTGCATCAAATTTACGTGTATAGGCATATAAATGAATGTTTTCTAATCATTGATTGTATCTACAGTGTAATTTGTTGTGTCTGTAGTGTAATTTGTTTGTCAGCTGATTCATATGTGGCCATTAGTGGCATAATCCTTTAATTTGAAGTTGCTTAATGAGGGTGAAGCATAATCCAGACACGGTGTGAATACTTGGCTTGTGATAGCAATTACCAACGGAAGCCTGAGGGGAGTCTGGTCTATGAAACCGAAAGTCCATCTTAGTATGTCTTTCCGTCAGACTCTGTATTGTGGGAAGAGAATTGTAAAAACAACAATGTTTGATGGATAGGAAAAATTACCATATGCCTATGATGCACAAACACGGATAAAGACATAGAGACCCGGGAATTCTAAAAAAATAGGAACACGGACACGGCGAGGTACACGCCATGTGTATGTCTATTGATATTTATTTCAATTTATTCAAGTTTAGAAAGCAATATGTAGACAAAACGAAAAATTCATAGTTCTAATACCATTCAAACAAAACAAGACATCCATAAGTTCATTACAACCCTATTGGAAAATTACGGTTTGACACCCAAAATTTTAAAAAATTACAGTTTGACCCCCCATTTTTAAAAAATTACACTTTGACCCTTGCGTGTCCCCATCGTTGTCCCCCATGTCCCCAGCCGTGTCCCTCTCAAAAATTTAAATTAAATTATGGGACACGCTACCTAGCGTGTCCCCGTGTTCGACACTGCAATAAGTCGACCTCTAGATGTGTCGGTGCTTTATAGTCGTATGCCCCTAGGGCACCACCACCTGTTGCTCTAGGCCCCTCTCTACCACACCTTGTGGGACCCAAGATAAACTGTCTGGACTCTACCATAATGTGTGGTGGAGAAGGGGCCTTGGGCACTGAATAATTACTCGACAATCACTTCAATGGAAGTTATTTTTTTCTCTACTTTGTACCCATAGTATTGGGCAAATTTGTTGGTGTAACTTTCTGTTTACAACTCCTAGTGATTACATGGTCAATAATTGATGAAATTGTTGAAGAAGTTTTTGCTTTGTACCTATTTTATGATTTACCAATTGTCTTGCTCTGATTGTGTGAACAGTTTTTCATTGTGCCTATGCTTTCCCCAATGTTCTAAAAAGCGCTCGACACTGGGCGGCCGGCCGACCACCTTCAAGCTTCGAGACCTATTAATCGGCCATTAATCGACTTTTAGCAATTAGTTGGATTTTTTTTTATAAATATTCTACAACCTCCCTAGAGTCCCTACCATTAATAATCACAGTTTTTCTAGTTGATGTGCTATATCGTCTCTCCCAAAAAATTTCTTAGTTCTCTTTTGCTATTGGATACTCAATGTTAACACTTCTCTACATTTCAAATATAGAGACATAGAAGTTCAATATTTATAGTTCAAACCAAATAAAACCAAGTACGAAAAATTACTACTCAATTACAAACTTCAATGTTCAAACCTAATGAAAACAAGTACGGAAAATTACCAGTTAATTACAAACTTCAACGTTCAAACCAAATGAAATCAAGTACGATATTATCATTCAATTACTCATCCTCTTCTTCTCCATATCCATGCATAACTTTGTATCCATCGGACTCACACTCAAAATCCTCATCTACCTCATCTTCGGTATCATCCTCCGATACAAAATCTTCCTCATGTAGTTCTCGTACTCCAATATTTCTAGTAGTCCTTCTAGGTTGAAGGACTTCATCCGCTCCCGTAGCTTCCCCAATTACCTCCCATGTAAGTCCCGAAACCGGGTCAACTTCCTCGTCACCACCTTCAACCAGCAATCCTTGTGCATTTGTTGATTCTTTAGTACGTAATACATCCTTCCCATTTCTTTTATTGTTGATGAGTTTGGCATTGAATTGGACATAGACTAGATTGTTCAACCTTGTCGCATCTAGTCTATTCCTTTTCTCTGTATGTATCTATACAAAAAAAAATCTTAAGTTAATATAATTTCTTATGCATATATATACAAAGAAAGAGAGAGAGTGCATGTACTTACTCCCTCAAAAGTGCTCCAATTTCTCTCACACCCCAATGAACTTGAAATCAACGAGAGAATTCGAGTGGCCATTCTTTTCAAATTGGGTGTATGATTGCCATAGTTAGACCACCATCCAACTAGTCATGAAAGAAAGCACACAAAAAAATAGTACTAAGTAACTAAGTAACTTAGCAAAAAGAATAATACTAAGAAGGAAAGTAACTACTTATTTACCTGGATCATAAGAGTCATTGTTCGTCGCACATCCCATTGCGGCTAATGGTCTTCCAAATCCACCTTCTTTGTTCTTGTACTTCAACAACTCTCTATTGATGACTTCACCTTGAACATTGACATCATCGGGAAAGAAAGCTTGAACACAAGTAAGAACCCCATCCATAATGATAGGATCATCTTGAATGGAAGAATTGTTGAAGAAGTAAAAAGGATTCAAAAAGTAAATTGTCAAATTCAATGCACTATCTAGCCGACCCTTAGCTTTCCCATCAATGACATCTAGTATTGGCCGGTAGTTAGTCTCAACTTGCTTGTATGCCGCTTTGATCTCTTCTTTTGCTTTTGTGAGCTCTCCATGCACAAAGCCCATTGAGGGCTTTCGATCCCCATCAACAAGTCGAAGAACCATCACCAACGGACCAAACACTTTCAAGCATAAGGTTACGCCATTCCAAAATGCCTGACTCATCACGGTAGCATATGCCGTTTTTCTCTTTGAGCTCTTAGCCCATTTACTCTCACCCATGCATTGCAACTAAACATCGCTCGCAATTCTTGTTTCTTTTCCATCAAACTTTGTAAAGTCAAGAATGATGTAGCAAATTGAGTAACACCCGGCCTCATTATGTCTCTCTTCTTCGTGTATTTTCTCATCATTGCCAATGTATTATGATGAGCATAAACAAATATAGTGAACGCTTTGGCCTTATCAATAATTGCTTTAAACTTGGATTGCTTACCAATTCCTTCAAGCATGAGGTTAATTGTGTGGGTGCCACATGAGGTCCAAAATATGTTAGGCCTCTTGATCTTTGGCAAATCCGCCGCGGCCATATTGTTGGATGCATTGTCCGTCACTACTTGAACTACATTTTGTGCCCCAATATCTTCAATGAACTTGTCAACATATTCAAAGATATACACCCCCGTGTGTGATGCCTCCGAATCTTCCTTTGAAGAAAGAAAACAAGTCCCTTGCTTACAATTAACGCACAAGTTCATAATGCTTCTCCTTTTTCGGGTAGTCCAAGCATCGGTCATTATGGAGCAACCTGTCAGAGCCCACTCTTCTTCTTGCTTTTTGAGTAATGTTTTGGTTCTTTCTACCTCCTCCTTCAATAATGGTTCCCTTAGTTGGTATTGGCTTGGAGGTTGGTATCCCGGGCCAAACAGACCAACCGCTTCAACAAAACGTTTGAAGCTATCATTGTCTATGGCATGAAATGGAATGCCGGCTTCGTACACCCATCGAGCCAAGTATTGACTCACTTTATGACTCTTCTCCTTCCAAATTGTATCATTTATGTTTGGTTGTCTAATCTTCTTAAATCCACTCATGTCAGAAGAATCGGGATTGATATTTGTATATTTATCCATGAGACCAAGAACATAGGGCCTCTTCTTTGATCCCACTGCCACATTTTCAATCTCATCACCTTCGGATTCATCATCTACTATGTTCACTTCCTCCCTAATTTCCATGGCTGCTTTCTTCTTGTTTTTCTTTTTAGCTGCATTATCATCAATTGCCTTCTTACACTTTAATATATCTTCCTTGCTTGCCTTAGTGCATGATGCAACATCTCCCCTAATTTGAGCTATATGCCTTTCATCCTACTAACCCCTCCAGTATACTGATTCCCACACAAAAGGCATTGTAGGCGGTCCTTATTGCTAGGATCCACAATAACTCCATAATCCCATCCAACATCAACTGAATTTCTTTTCAATAGCGGCGCAAAATTAGAGGCCTCCGATGATGGAATATGAGTGGGATTTATTGACATTTTATATCACTATAGACTACACCAGTAACACACACACACACACAAAAAAAAAAAAAAACAGTCAATACAATGTCCTAAGTCCAGATAGGTAGATTAAAAAAAATTACTACACTTTGTTTTAAGATTAACAATACACCAAACAATACAGTCAATACTCAATACTACACTTTGTTTTAAGATTAAAAAAAAAAAATTACTCCATTGTGGCCACTGTCCACAGTGTCCAGAGTCCACACGTGGCCATATATACCATGGACATGGAGTCATGGACTTTCAAAATAAGAACAAAAGTTACGAGAGAGAGAGAGAAACTGTGAGAGAGAGGGAGAGCATACGAGAGAGAGAGAAACTGTGTGAGAGAGATCATACGATCGAGAGAGAGGGATCGAGGGAGAGAGAGAGAGAGAGATTACAGCAGTGCGGCGGCGATGGCAGACGGCGGCGACTTAACAGGCGGTGGCAACTTCACAATCTGCGGCGAGTTCACTCGAAGTCCAAGATCGGTCGATCGATCGACTGCAACGAAGCCCTAAAGGCTAAAAGTGTAGCCGAAGCTCCTTTAAACTGGTATGAAATATAACGGTTATCCCCCTCCATTTTCCAAAAATACTGATTTTACCCCTATTAATCGCCTTTTAACGATTAATCGACTAATCGCCGACCGATTAATCGCCGCCGAACACCGCTTAACCTCCCGAGCGCCAAATCGATCCGCCTAGGCATTAATCTCATCGGAGAGGGCAAAATTCGATTAATCGCCGATTAATCCCGCCTTTTAGAACATTGGCTTTCCCTAGTTATCAGGCAACATATGCTACGAGGACTGACGTAGGATTCTAGTGTTGGGTGGGCAAACAGTAATTTTTTTTTATCAAATATGAAAGTGATATAAACTTCTTTACGAAAGTTGTCACATCCTCGATTTTCAATACAAATAAATAATACATTTTAATAAAAGAACCTCGCGTGTCATACATATTACCCAAAAGGATTTCCCACCTGTTTAATTTACGAACAAGTCCCTCTGTTTAAAGAAATACAACATTGGCACCACGACCCAAATTAACTTAAATACAGATACAACATGTTCAGAATGTTACAAACGTTGGTCAAAAGATAATTCAAGAGTAAATTAGTTACAAAACCATCTTTGGCCAAAAGTAAGTCTATTACAAAGATGAATAAGTAACTAAAAATAGCTTCCACAAATCTTCATGTCCAAGCACAGCATTGCATGCAGTATATTGCCCGACATTCGAACCTGAAAAGAAGGATTTTGTTGAGCTACACTAGCCCTGTAGGAAAATCTTTATCAGTTTTATATGAAAAGTGTGAAATAAGAGGGCAATGAGACAAGGTTCGAGTAGAAGATAACTATGGACTCATTGGTATATTGACAATCATTCCGTTTGTTTATTATAAGCTGTTGGGATTTGTCCCACATCGGTTAATTATCTCCTCCAAAACTAGTATATGAGCCTGGGCGGCCTCTGCATTCTTTGCCAATTGGTTTGGAGTTGGATGCTTTAACATGGTATCAAAGCTAGGCTTTCGGAGGCTTCTCCCATTTGTTTGTGCCATAGCTGCACTTTGTTTTATTGTGAGCCGTGTGTTTCGGATCCTTTGTTAACCTCTCCACGTGTGAATCAGGGGTCGCACGTGCGGGGGAGTGTTGAGATTTGTCCCACATCGGTTAATTATCTCCTCCAAAACTAGTATATGAGCCTGGGCGGCCTCTACACTCTTTGCCAATTGGTTTGGAGTTGGATGCTTTAACATAAAGCCAACATCATATTTCATAAAACTCGAACACTTCTCCAATCGCAAGCTGACTTGCTACCCCAAAATCCCCACTTTCGGTATTTCCACCCCATGTGTAGTAGAAGTGTTTGTCTTCTTTTTGAATCTTAAAGTTTGTAGCAATGAGGTTTGTAGATTTGTATTTTGCATATGTAAATAACAAAAAAGTATACTCTTGTGCTTGAACTCACTTTTTGTAATTACGTGCTTCCAAACCAAACCATATTATACTATAAACTGCTTATCTCTACAAATTAATTTACTGAAAAAAAGAACGGGCATAAAAATCTCGTGCTAGCATGAGCTTGGCGGAAGGGCGGCTTGCTATTGTAACCCTTTTTCCCTGTGTATGTGAAAAATAGTGATTAACTCATTTTTGTTCGATCATAGATTGGTCCAAAGAACGAGAGTGTCTTAGGTTATTAGTTTGACCTGGAAAACGAGGCTCTAAAGGAGCACTTACTTTCTTGGTCCTTTTCTTCTAGCCAGTAATCAATCTATTTCTTTTACTTCTTCCGCGCTATCCCCTTCGCTAAATGAAATGCTCCTCCTGTCTACCCCTATTCATAGGGACTTTTTGTATTTTTGGTTTTGAAAGCTCGTTGTTGAATGAAATAAGTCGTTGAGTTTGTGAGTTAAGAGCACTGTGTCAAAAGAGCAAACTTATGTATACCTCAATGTGCATACATAAAAACTTCCTCATGAAACCTACTACAACATCACGAGCACAGAATTCACAGGTACAAGACCTTGTGTGCTAGCACAATTCACAGGCACAAGACTCCGCGTGCTAGCACGCACGCCTCATCTAACCTAGTATAGGAAAAAAATCCAAGCAGAAGTTAAGTTCTTAATATAAAATTAATCAAACTTTGAGTATATAATGAACCAATGATTCATTTGTTTCTTTCTTTATTCGGTGCTTTCTTTTGGATCTCAAATCAATTCCTTTGGATCCTAATTATTCGGGGCATTCATGTGCACCACCCATAATGAGATTATCAAAAGTCTCTAGTTTCATTTGATTCCAAGATGCCTTTTTACGGGTAATTTGTTCTTGAATAGAAAATAAAATTTTCACTCTAATTTACCTTCTACTTCTTTCTTGTATTCGCATGCTATACTTTATTTCTTTCTTTCCCTTATTACGGTACATCTGGAGGCCAAACATTCCATATTGGCCTATTGTTTTCGCATTATAAATCCTGAAAAGGGAATTATTTCCTACTCAAGGCTCCATAATATGTGAGTAAGTGATTCAAAAAAATGCAAACTGAATTCTTGTTTCTGTATGATGTTTGGTGGAGCTATATTCCTTTGTGTTATTTCTTAATCATATTAATTATCATGTATTGGACTATTGTTGGTTGCTTACATAGAAAAATTTGGTAAGGTAAACAAAAAAATAAAGTTCTATACCCGTATTTGGTGTTTTCTTCTTTTACTTGTTCTTAGTTTATTTGGTGGGGAAGATGGACAAGCGTTGGATAGGTTTATTAACTCGGATGTCGAGGGAATACTTGAATGGAATTTATGAATTCATAAGTTTGCTTACACTAGTAGACCCGAAGGTTCATTCATTAATAGACCGTGTCGAAGATGAGAGGATAGATATAGTTTTTGAAAGCTATTGAAAGCTAATCTTTTATACGAAATTGGTTGACATGTCATTACATAAAAATCTTAAATGAACTGCATCTCAAGTACTCTAGGGATATACATCACTCTAGTTGCCAAGCATATATGTTCTTCTTTCTCATAGATAACTATTAATTTGTATTTTCTCTAACCTTTTCCACTCATTTTGTGAGCTTATCTATTTCACTACAGTGCAAGTGGATAACGTGAGCTTGGCCTGTCCAGAGGGTGAATCGAATCGCCCCAACCACCCAATCGATTCGCCCGCAAACCGAACTGAGGCAACGAAGCTACGCTCCAACATTCTGCCGAACTTGAAGGACAAGATGGGAAAATCGCAACGGGTTAATTGTTGCATAATCGGTCAACTCTAAACCCCCTGTTTTTCTGTTAGTTTATACTCTGTTTTATATTCTGGTGTAACAAAGAGTGGTGACCGACACAAACTTGTGTTGGTTGTCTTGTATATTGCATGTGGTGGTCGTTCGACCTTAAGTGGCGACCATCAGTTAGGTTTGATGATCGCCAGTGATTGTGGCGATCGTATTTCTTGCAATTGTCAATGACCTTGACGATCGCTAGTGTTTTCCTAACATGTTTTCCCTATTCGCTTGCCCCATGCTTGCTTATTTCTATTCTAATGCAAACCAAAATACTCATAGATTAACTTAGAGAGAGAAATTTCCAAAAGGGATATAAAAGAGACTAGCTCTTGATAATATTTTTTTAAAGTGATAAAAACTACTAAATGAAGGACTCCAACACACACACACACACACACACACATATATATGTATGTATCTCTTACTACTAAGAGCACAAAATATCGAGAATAGTAGTCACTTGATTGTTATTTTCACCGGCGATACTACATTTTATCTTAGCCAGAAGGCTGAGGCAATACTACCCTTGATCTTTTTTTATGGTCGGTGAAACTACAATTGATCTTAGCCAAAAGATCAGGAACACAAACTACAATTGATTTTTTTAATCTTTGATACTATATTTTATTTTTGGCAAAATGCTGAGAATAAATTCTGCATTTCATTTTAGCCAAAGATTGAGAACATATACTACCTTGATCTTTTTTTTTTTTGATTAATGATACTGCATTTGAAATTAAGCAAAGGCCAATAACAGATACTACCTTTGATCTTTTTTTTATTAGAGATATTACAAGTGGTCGACGATATTACACTTGATCTTTTTTTATTAGAGAGATACGACATTTGGTCAACAATGTTACACTTGATCTTTTTTTTTTTTTATCAACGATGCTACATGGATATTTTTTTAAATTTTTGATACTACACTTGATCTTAGCCAAAAGATCGAGAATAGTTACAACGGTTGATGTTTTTTTGGATCGACGATACTACCCTGGATCTATTTTTTTTAATCGACGATACTCCAATGGATCTTAGCCAAAAATCCAAGAACAGATACTACATTTGGCTAAGATCATGTGTAGTATCGTCGATTAAAAAAATAAATCAAGTGTAATATCGCTGATTAAAAAAAATTCAAGTGTAGTATTTCAAATAAAAAAAGATCAAGTATAGTATCTATTCTCAACCTTTTGGCTCAGATCAAATGTAATATTGCCAATAAAAAAAGGATAAAGTACAGTACTCTCTCCGTCTCTTATTTATAGTTCGGTATTTCATTTTGGGCTGTCCTTAATAAGTGTCCATTTTGTAAAGTTAGTGAGTAAAAGTTGGTGAATTGTCTATTTTGTCCCGTAAAGTAGATTTCTTTTTGAAAAGTAAGTGAGTAAAAGTGTAATGATGATGGGTAAGTAGGAAAAGTGAAGGAAAAAGTTGATGTGAAAGGTATAATGACGATGTTTTTTTAATAAGTTGGAGTTACGAAGCGGGACACTTAAAAAGGGACGGAGGGAGTATCTTCTTTTATTTTTTTGGCTAAGATCAAGTTTAGTGTCGTGTTTCTCGAATTTTTGGCCAAGATCTAGTGTAGTATTTCGATTAAAAAAAGAGAGGATCAAGTGTAGCATCTGTTCTCTATCTTTTTGTTAAGATAAGTTTATCAGTGCAACTACACTTGATCCTTCATTTCATCGGCGATACTACACTTTATCTTAGCCAAAACTCTAAGGCAATATTACATTGGAGGGTTTTTTTTATGTTTGGCGATACTACAGTTGTTCTTAGACAAAAGATCGATACTACAGTTGATCTTTTTTATTAATTTTCGGTACTATACTTGATTTTAGGCAAAAGGCTGAGAACAAATATTGCACTTCATTTTAGCCAAAAGATCGAGAACAGATACTCATTGAACCTTTTTAAAATTTTTGATACTACACTTGACCTTAGCGAAAAGATTAAGAATAGTTACGACCTGTAATGTTTTTTTTAATCGACAATACTATCTTGGATCTATATTTTTATTGACAATACTCCAATGGATCTTAGCCGAAAATCCAAGAACCGATACTACATTTGGCTAAGATCATGTGTAGTATTGGCAATAAAAAAAATAAATCAAGTGTAATTTTGCCAATCAAAAAAAATTCTAGTGTAATTTTTCAAATTAAAAATAAAAGATCAAGCATAGTATCTATTATCGGACTTTTGGCTAAGATCAAATGTAATATCGCCAATAAAAAATGGATAAAGTACAGTATTTTCTTTTATGTTTTGGCTAAGATCAAGTTTATTATCTTGTTTCTTTAATTTTTGGTTTAGATCCAGTTTTGTACTGTTGACCAAAAAAAAAGATCAAATGTAGCTTCTGTTCTCTATCTTTTTCTTAAGACAAGTTTTATCGACGCACTACACTTGATCCTTCTTTTCATCGGCAATACTACACTTTATCTAAACCAAAAGTCTTAAGGCAATATTACACGTGATCTTTTTTTATGATCGGCAATACTATAGTTGATCTTAGTCAAAAGATTGGGAACATATATTACAATTGATCTTTTTTTAATAAGCAACGATACTATACTTGATTTTAAGCAAAAAGCTCTTCATTTCAGCCAAAAGATCGAGAGCGGATACTACATTGATCTTTTTTAAATTTTTTGATACTACACTTGTCCTTAGCTAAAAGATCAAGAATAGTTACGGCCCTTGATGTTTTTTTTGATCGACGATACTACGCTAGATCTATTTTGTTTTCGACGATACTCCAATGGATCTTAGCTAAAAATCCAAGAATAGATACTACATTTGGCTAAGATCATGTGTAGTATCGTCAATAAAAAAAATAACTCAAGTGTAGTATCGCCGATTAAAAAAAATTCAAGTGTAATTTTTCAAATAAAAAAAAGAAGATAAACATTGTACCTATTCTCAGCCTTTTGGCTAAGATCAAGAGAAATATCACCGAGAAAAAAAAGGGATAAAGCCTAGTATTTTCTTTTATTTTTTGGCTAAGATTAAGTTTAGTATCTTGTTTCTCAGATTTTTGCCTTAGATACAATGTTGTATTTTTGACCAAAAAAAAGGTCAAGTGAAACATCTGTTCTCTATCTTTTTGTTAAGACAAGTTTTATCGGCGATACTTCACTTGATCCTTCTTTTCATCGGTGACACTACACTTTAATTTTTGCCAAAAGTCTTAACACTTTTTCTAAGCTAAAAGCCTAAAGCAATATTACACTTGATCTTTTTTTTTTTTTTTTTTTAATGATTGGCAATACTACAGTTGATCTTAGCCAAAAGATCAAGAAAAGATATGACAATTGATCCTTTTTATTAATCTTCGATAATATACTTCATTTTGGGCAAAAGGCTGTGAATAGATACAATACTTCATTTGAGTTAAAAGATCGAGAACAAATACTACAGTGATCTTTTTTTAAAATTTTGAAATAGATACTACAATGATCTTTTTTTTAAAATTTTTGATACTACATTTGATCTTAGCCAAAAGATCGATAATAGTTAAGGCCCTTAATGTTTTTTTTGATCGACGACACTAACCTGGATCCATTTTTCTTATTGACGATTCTCCAATGGATCTTTGCCAAAAATCCTAGAACCGATAATACATTTGGATAAGATCATGTATAGTATCGTCAATAAAAAATAAATAATCAAGTATGGTATAGCCGATCAAAAAATGTTCCAAGTGTAATTTTTCAAAAAAAAAAGAAGATTAAACATAGTATCTATTCTTGGGCTTATGGCTAAGATCAAGTGTAATATCACCGACAAAAAAAAAAGGGATAAGTACAATATTTTCTTTTATTTTTTTTTTGGCTAAAATCAAGTTTCGTATCTTGTTTTTTGAATTTTTGGTTAAGTTCCAGTGTAGTATTGTCGACCAAAAAAAAGATCTAGTTTAGCTTCTGTTCTTTCTTTTTTGTCGACCAAAAAAAAGATCTAGTTTAGCTTCTGTTCTTTCTTTTCTGTTAAGACAAGTTTTATCGGCGATACTACACTTGATCCTCATTTTCATCGGTGATACTACACTTTATCTTAGCCAAAAGTTGAAGGCAATATTGCACTCGATCTTTTTTATGATTTACGATACTGCAGTTGTTCTTAGCCAAAAGATCGGGAATAGAAACTACAGTGGATCTTTTTTATTAAGCATCGATACTATACTTGATTTTATGCAAAAAGCTCTTCATTTTAGCCAAAAAATTGAGAATGGATACTAAATTAATGTTTTTTTTAATTTTTTATACTACCCTTGTCCTTAGCCAAAAGATCGAGAATAGTTACGACCCTTGATATTTTTTTTGATCTACGATACTATGCTGGATCTATTTTTTATATCGACGATACTCCAATGGATCTTAGCCAAAAATCCAAGAACAGATACTACGTTTGGCTAAGATCATGTGTATGATTAGCAATAAAATAAATAAATCAAGGGTAGTATCGCCAATCAAAAAAAATTCAACTTTTAATTTTTCAAATTAAAAAAAGATCAAACATAGTATCTATTCTTGAGCTTTTGGCTAAGGTCAATTGTAATATCGCCGATAAAAAAAAGGGATAAGTACAGTATTTTCTTTTATTTTTTAGCCAAAATCAAGTTTAGTATCTTGTTTCTTGAATTTTTGTTGAAGATTAGTGTAGTATTGTCAACAAAAAAAGAGATCAAATTTAGTATATGTTCTCTATCTTTTTTATTCAGACAACTTTTATCGGCGATACTATATTGATCCTCATTTTCATCGGCGATGCTACACTTTATCTTAGCCAAAAGTTGAAGGCAATATTACGCTTGGTCTTTTTTTATGATCTGGGATACTGCAGTTCTTAGCAAAAAGATCGGGAACAGAAATTACAATTGATCTTTTTTTATTAAGCATTGATACTATACTTGATTTTAGGCAAAAGGCTCTTCGTTTTAGCCAAAAGAACGAGAACAGATACTACATTGATCTTTTTTTAAATGTTTGATACTACACTTGACCTTAGACAAAAGATTAAGAATAGTTACGACTCTTGATATTTTTTTGATCGACGATACTACATTGGACCTAAGTTTTTTATCGACGATACTCCGATGGATATTAGCCAAAAATCCAAGAACAGATACTACATTTGGCTAAGATCATGTGTAGTATCGGCTATAAAAATAAATAAATCAAGTGTAGTATCGCTGATCAAAAAAAATTCAAGTTTAATTTTACAAATTAAAAAAAGGATCAAACATGGTATCTATTCTTGTGCTTTTGGCTAAGATCAAGTGTAATATTGTCAATAAAAAAAAAGTATTAAGTACAATATTTTCTTTTATTTTTTGGCTAAGATTAAGTTTAGCATCTTGTTTCTCGAATTTTTTGTTAAAATCCAGTGTAGTATTGTTGACAAAAAAAGAGATCAAATTTAGCATCTGTTCTTTATCTTTTTTGGTAAGACAAATTTTATCTACGATACTACACTTGATCGTCATTTTCATCGGCGATAATACACTTTATCTTAGCCAAAAGTTGAATGCAATATTATGCTTGATCTTTTTTTATGATATGAGATACTACAGTTGTTCTTAGCCAAAAGATCGGGAACAGAAAATACAGTTGATCGTTTTTATTAAACATCGTTATTATACTTGATTTTAGGCAAAAGGCTTTTCATTTTAGCAAAATGATCAAGAACAGATACTACATTGATCTTTTTTTAAATTTTTTGATACTACACTTGTCCTTGGCCGAAAGATCGAGAATAGTTACGACTCTTGATTGTTTTTTGATCGACGATACTACGCTGGATCTAATTTTTTTATCGACGATACTCCAATGGATCTTCGACAAAAATCAAAGAG
Organism: Rhododendron mucronatum var. ripense; assembly: GCA_019656295.1. Lineage (NCBI taxonomy): Eukaryota > Viridiplantae > Streptophyta > Magnoliopsida > Ericales > Ericaceae > Rhododendron > Rhododendron mucronatum. Next base: position 3,044,138 of record BPLT01000002.1, read on the forward strand.
CAGTTACTACATTTGGCTAAGATCATGTGTAGTATCGGAAATAAAAATAAATAAATCAAGTGTAGTACTGCCAATCAAAAAAAATTCAAGTGTAATTTTTTAAATTAAAAAAAATATCAAACATAGAATCTATTCTTGGGCTTTTGGCTAAGATCAAGTGTAATATTGCCGATAAAAAAAATATTGCCGATAAAAAAAAGGGATAAAAGGACATAATTTCTTTTATTTTTTTGGCTTAGATGATGTAGTATTTTCGATTAGCATATGTTCTCTATCTTTTTTGTTAAGACAAGTTTTATCTGGGATACTACACTTGATCCTCATTTTCATCGGCGATACTACACTTGATCCTCATTTTCATCGGCGATACTACACTTTATCTTAGCCAAAAATTGAGGGCTATGTTAAACTTGGTCTTTTTTTAGGATTTGGGATTGTACAGTTGTTCTTAGCCAAAAGATCGGGAACAAAAACTGCAGTTGATTTTTTTTCATTAAGCATTGATACTATATTTGATTTTAGGCAAAAGGCTCTTCATTTTAGCCAAAAGATCGAGATTAGATACTACATTGATCTTTTTTTAAATATTTGATACTACACTTGTCCTTAGCCAAAAGAAAGAGAGTAGTTACGACCCTTGAATTTTTTTTTGATCGACGATACTACGCTGGGTTTAATTTTTTTATCGACGATACTTCGATGGATCTTAGCCAAAAATCTAAGAATAGATACTTCATTCGGCTAAGATCATGTGTAGTATCGGCAATAAAAAAAAATAAAAATTGAAGTGTAGTATAGCCGATCAAAAAAATTCCAGTGTAATTTTGACGAATTAAAAAAATGATCAAACATGGTATCTATTATTGGGCTTTTGGCTTAGATCAAGTGTAATGTCGCCGATAAAAAAAAAAAGGATAAGTACGTATTTTCTTTTATATTTTGGCTAAGTTCAAGTTTAGTATCTTGTTTCTCGAATTTTTGGTTATAATCCAGTGTAATATTGTCGACCAAAAAAATAATCAAATTTAACATCTATTCTCTATCTTTTTTGTTAAGACAAGTTTTATCGACAATAATACACTTGAACGTCATTTCCATAGGCGATACTACACTTTATCTTAGCCAAAAGTTGAAGGCAATATTACACTTGATCTTTTTTTTATGATCTGAGATACTACGGTTGGTCTTAGCCAAAAGATCGGGAACAGAAACTACAATTGATCTTTTTTATTAAGTATCGCTTTTATACTTGATTTTAGGCAAAAGGCTCTTCATTTTAGCAAAAAGATCGATAACAAATACTGCATTGATCTTTATTTAAAATTTTTGATACTAGACTTGTCCTTGGCCGAAAGATCGAGAATAGTTACGACCCTTGATTTTTTTTTTTATTGACGATACTACGCTGGATCTAATTTTTTTATCGACGATACTCTAATGGATCTTAGCCAAAAATCCCAGAACAGATACTACATTTGGCTAAGATCATGTGTAGTATCGACAATAAAAATAAATAAATCAAGTGTAGTATCGTCGATCAAAAAAAATTCAAGTTTAGTGTTTCAAATTACAAAAAAGATCAAACATAGTATCTATTCTTGGGCTTTTCTCAAATTTTTGTTTAGGATCCAGTGTAGTAGTGTCAATAAAAAATAAGATCAAATTTAGCATCGGTTCTCTATTTTTTTTTTCCAGACAAGTTTTATCGGCGATACAACACTTGATTCTAATTTCATCGGCGATACTACACTTTATCTTAGCCAAAAGTTGAAGGCAATGTTACACTTGATCTTTTTTTTTTTATGATATGAGATACTACAGATGTTCTTAGCCGAAAGATCGTGAACAGAAACTACGGTTGATCTTTTTTATTAAGCATCGATATTATATTTGATTTTAGGCAAAAGGCTCTTCATTCTAGGAAAAAGAACGAGTGTAATATCGCTGATAAAAAAAATTGATAATTACGTTATTTTCTTTTATTTTTTTGGCGAAAATCAAGTTTAGTATCTTTTTTCTCAAATTTTTGGTTAAGATTTAGTGTAGTATTGTCTACAAAAAAAAAGAGATCAAATTTTGCATCTTTTCTCTAACTTTTTTGTTCAGACAAGTTTTATAGGCGATACAACACTTGAGCATCATTTTCATCGGTGATACTACACTTTATCTTAGCCAAAAGTTGAAGGCAATATTACACTTGGATCTTGTTTATGAATTTTAGGTTTAGATCTAGTGTAGTTTTATTTGCGAAATTTTTTATCAAATGTAGCATATGTTCTCTATCTTTTTGTTAAGACAAGTTTTGTAACGCCCCGATTTTTCAAAGAATTTCGGAGGCATTAACCCTAAAGTACACTGAATTTTACAAACTACTAAACTCCTATTTGTCGTTATACAAATTTACATTAAAAAAAATACAAAAAGAATCTAACATTTTATTTAAACATCTTCAGAGCAACTCTAGTGTTGATACAGATCTCAAGCATACTCGGTCTCCGCCCTTGGTATTCTTCCTGTGTCAAACAGCTCCACCATTGAACCCTGCACCCTCTGGCAAATTGATCGCCGAAGCAACCGATTTACCAAAATACAAACGTATCCGTGAGTGATCCCAATCGTACCAACCCCCTACTCTACAATTAGCAAATCAACAAGATAATAATTCATAATACATAGAAGGTACAGAGTAATAGCACATTGTCTTTTACATTTTACTACATCATCTTATATGAAATCTAAGGATCATCTTCACGAGATCCTTTCCTCCCACATCCACTAACTACAACCGTCTCATGGGTCCACCCTTCCTCTTGCTTATCCTGCACTAGGGTCTTAGGTGAGTGCACCTAAGTTATGTATCTAGCATGTTCTTACTTAAGACCATAACAGGAGGATCGAATCATATCACGACGTATCGTACATTAGGGTCAGACATTCACTACCTCATGCTAACTATAATCGTCTCATGGAACCCATTCCCTTCCTCAAGGAGAAACTTCCCATGACGTATCAAACGTTAACATTTCATTAACTATATCCGTCTCATGGGACTCATTCCCATGACGTATCAAACGTTAGTGTCACGACATATCTCATCATTGGGACCCGCAGGTAACCCATTTCAACACAGTGCCCCATAGGTTACTATTGCCATCACCATGTCTCAAATCACAATCCACAAAATCACACTTCCAACACTTTACAAATGTCCATTTACTTAACATCGTCTACATGAGTCACTACTCGTAACCACCCAGTGAACCTAAGTCCAATCTAGCACGTACAACATGATACAATCAACAACTCAACATGATACATTTCGGTGAGACGACAATATAACAATTTATAGGTGCAAATAATTGAACACATATAAGATTTGGATTGGGTCAATGCCTTCTTGGATTGCTTAAAATTTCAGTGAATGTCTCTGTTCTTTAATCGATTTGTTAAACTTAGGATTTAATTAACAATTTCATAAACCTTTGAGTTTTGTTAGCAATCTATTATTTCTCCAAATTCTGTTGTAAGTATATAATTAAAAGAAAAAGAATCTAAAATTCATTAAAGTCTTGTAGAATTAGTGTAGTTTTACTATTCTACGTAATCTAGGTAGTTTCTTATTGACTTTATTTCTAACTTACAGTAAATAAGTTTACTACTAACAAATTTATTCTTTTACCATATAAGTACAATTAACTTACATAATAAGTATTCATACATTATTATTATACCAGAACACATTTTGTTTTCATTTGTTTCACTAAAAACAAAAATAAATAAATAAATAAATAAAGATAAATATATATTTTTTTACACTAGTTTTTACTTAGGCTTATCATATCATAGCTTTGTTAAATATGTACTATTATAGATTTCTTAAGTGCAACATTAACATTTAAACATCCATTATTTTATTTTTTGAGAACTTAACCATTACTTCTGAACATACAAAATAGAACGTGGGATTTCCAAGCAAAACAAGAGAATGCTGATTTTGGCCGTGCAATGTCGGAATTATTTTCTTATCATTTTCTTTCACTTTGATAGATAAAAGAATAATACGTAAATATTTAATATACTTAGGAGATGGTAGGATAGAGATTAATCTACCTTAAATCCGGCCGAAAAAGCGGTGCTAGTTTGCAGATGATTTCGGTAAAATGAAAAAGACAGCAGCAGCGGCGAGGGACTCGGGGCTGTCTCGAAATGATTGGAAGGTGGTTTGTAGATGCTTGGTGATGTAGTGGTTAATTGGGAACCTGAATATGATATACGGAGGAATTTTATATAGAGATCTGTTTCTCTCTCTCCCCCTCTTTTTTCTAGACTTAACAATAGAATTGAGAGTGAGATAATATACTGATGTTCAATTTTCAGATTTATGTGGGTATGTAAAGCGAGAGAGAATAAGGTAGTGAGAAGATGAGAGATAAGTGTGGAAGTAGTGGAATGGGGAAGAAGAGAGGAGGATAGGGATCCTGATAATTTTAAGAGGAATAGGGAACAAGTGCCACATTTGGTGGGGGTTTTCTTTAATTCTAATGTATGTGGCGTTTATGTATAGATTGAGAATGTATGTAGACGCGTCTATGTATAGGGTGAGAATGTATGTTGACGCATTTATGTATAGGATGTGAGAGAGAGAAATAGGGGAACAAAATCCCTTAAATTTGGGGTGTAGTCTGAAAGATAAAGATGTAGGTGGTAGAATGTGAGAGGGAAGTGGAGAGTTAGTTTGAATAGAGTTCTAGTTAGGGTTTAGATTGGAAAGATTAGATATGTATATGAATCCCTGATTCCCTGTATATCTAAAGTATAAATATATATCTTATACAATAGTGTAAATAATATCAATTGTACACATAATAATATATTTTAATTATTCAATCTAATTAATTTTTGAATTAGGAATTTAACAATATAAATTTGTATTAAAAAAAATTGGGTCGAAAATCCGGATCGTTACAAGTTTTATTGACGCACTACACTTGATCCTTCTTTTTCATCGGTGATATTACACTTTATCTTGGCCTAAATGCTGACATTTTCTCTTAGCAAAAAGTCTAAGGCAATATTACACTTGATCTTTTTTTATGGTCAGTGATACTATAGTTGATCTTAGCCAAAAGTTCGAGAATAATTACGCTTCTTGATGCTATAGTTACGCTTCTGGATCTATTTTTTTAATTAACGATACTCCAATGGATCTTAGCCAAAACTCAAAGAACAGATACTACATTTTGCTAAGATCATGTGTAGTTTCGTCAATAAAAAAAAAATATCAAGTATTGTATAGCCGATTAAAAAACACTAAAGTGTAATTTTTCAAATAAAATAAAAGATTAAGCATAGTACCTATTCTCGGCCTTTTAGCTAAGATAATGAGTAATATCGTCAATAAAAAAAAAGGATAAAGCCTAGTATTTTCTTTTATTTTTTGGCTAAGATCTAGTTTAGTATCTTATTCCTCAGATTTTTGCCTAAGATCTAGTGCAGTATTTTCAATAAAAAAAAAAGATTAATTGTAACATCTGTTCTCTATCTTTTTGTTAAGACAAGTTTTATCGGCGATATTACACTTGATCCTCCTTTTCATCGGCGATACTATACTTTATCTTAGCCAAAAGTTGAAGGTAATATTACACTTGGATCTTTTTTTATGATCGGTGATAGTACAGTTGTTCTTACCCAAAAGATCGGGAACATAAACTACACTTGATCTTTTTTTTTTATTAAGCATCGATACTATACTTGATTTTAGGCAAAAGGCTCTTCATTTTAGCCAAAAGATCAAGAACAGATATTACATTGATTTTTTTTTTTTAAATTGCTGATACTACACTTGTCCTTAGCCAAAAGATTGAGAATAGTTATGACACTTGATTTTTTTTTTTTTTTGTGATCAACGATACTATGCTGGATCTTTTTTTTATCGACGATACTCCATCTTAGCCAAAAATTCAAGAACAGATAATACATTGGGTTAAGATAATGTGTAGTATCGTCAATAAAAAACAAAAATCAAGTGTAGTATCGCTTATTTAAAAAAATTCAAGCGTAATTTTTCAAATAAAATAAAAGATTAAGCATAATACCTATTCTCGGCCTTTTCGCTAAGATCATGAATAATATCGCCAATAAAAAATAGGGTTAAAGCATAGAATTTTCTTTTATTTTTTGGCTAAGATCAAGTTCAGTATCTTGTTCCTCGGAGTTTTGCCTAAGATCCAGTGTAGTATTTTCGACCAAAAAAAAGTTCAAGTATAACATCTATTCTCTATATTTTTGTTAAGACAAGTTTTGTCGGCGATACTTCACTTGATCCTTCTTTTCATTGGTGATACTACACTTTGTATTAGCCAAAAGTCTAAGGCAATATTACACTTGATCTTTTTTTATAATCAGCGATACTACAATTGATCTTAGCCAAAAGGATCCAAAAAAGGTACTACAATTGATCTTTTTTATTAATCTTCGATACTATACTAGATTTTTGGCAAAAGGCTGTGAATAGATACTGCACTTGTTTTTAGTTAAAAGATTGATAACAGATACATTTATCTTTTTTGAAAATTTTGATAGCGATACTACAATGATCTTTTTTTTTTTTAAATTTTTGATACTACACTTAACCTTAGCTAAAAGATCAGAATAGTTACGACCCTCGATGTTTTTTTTGATCGACCTTACTTACCGGGATCCATTTTTTTTATCGACCATAGTCCAATGGATCCTTGCCAGAAATCCTACAATAGATACTACAATTTGCTAAGATCATGTGTTGTATAATCAATAAAAAATTAAATCATGTTTAGTATTGCCGATCAAAAAAATTTCCAGAGTAATTTTTCAATTTAAAAAAAAGATCATGCATAGTATCTTTTCTTGGGCTTTTTGGACAAGATCAAGTATATTATCTTGTTTCTTGAATTTTTGGTTAAGATCCAGTGTAGTATTGTCGACCAAAAAAAAGGTCAAGTGTAGTTTCTGTTCTCTATCTGTTTGCTAAGACAAGTTTTATTGGTGATACTACACTTGATCATTCTTTTCCCTGGCGTTACTACACTTTATGATCGACAATACTACAGTTGATCTTAGCCTAAAGATCGGAGACAGATGCTACAGTTAATCTATTTTAATAATCATCGATACTATATTTGATTTTTAGGCAAAAAAAAAAAAGGCCGTGAACAGATACTGCACTTCATTGTAGCCAAAAGATTGACAACAGATACTACATTGATCTTTTAATAAATATTTGATACAACACTTGACCTAAGTCAAAAGATCGAGAATAGTTATGCCCCTTGATGGTTTTTTTTATCAACAATACTACACTAGATCTATATTTTTTATCAATTATACTCAAATGGATCTTTGCCCAAAATCCAAAACAGATACTACATTTGGCTAAGATCTTGTGTAGTATCGTCAATAAATAAAATAAATTAAGTGTAGAATCGCCGATAAAAAAAAGCGTTCAAGTGTAGGTTTCAAATTAAAAAAAACATCAAGTATAATATCACCAATAAAAAAAAAAAGGATAAAGTACAGTTTTGTTTTTTTTTGGCTAAGATCAAGTTTTGTATTTTGTGTCTCGAATTTTTGGCTAAACATTCTAGTATGGTATTGTTGACCAAAAAAAAGAACATGCGTAGCATCTGTTCTCTATCTTTTCGTCAAAACAAGTTTTGTCAGCGATACTACACTTGATCCTTCTTTTCATCGGCGATACTGCACCTGATAATATCTTAACCAAAATATCGAGAATAGTTACGACCCTTGATGTTTTTATTTATCGCCGATGCTATCCTGGATCTATTTCTTTTATCGACGATACTCGAATGGATATTTGGCAAAAATACAAGAACAGATACTACATTTGGCTAAGATCATGTGTAATATCGTCAATAAAAAACATAAATTAAGTGTAGAATCGCCGATCAAAAAAAATTGAAGTGTAATTTTTCAAATAAAAAAGAGGATCAAGTGTAGTATCTGTTCTCGGCATTTTGGCTAAGATCAAGTGTAATATCATCGATGAAAAAAAGGGATAACATGCTGTATCTTTTTGTTATTTTTTGGCTAAGAATAATGTTAGTATTTTGTTTCTCGGAATTTTGGCTAAGATCCTATCTTTTCTTAAGGCAGGTTTTATCAGCGATACTACACTTTATATTTGCAAAAAGTCTTAAGGCAATATTACACTTGATTTTCTTTTATGATCGGCGATAGTAGGGTAGTTCTTAGCAAAATGATCGAGAACTGATCCTATAGTTGATCTTTTTTATTAATGTTCGATAGTATACTTGAGTTTAGGCAGAAGGCTGAGAATAGATATTTCATTTCATTTTAGCCAAAAGATTGAGAACAGATACTAAATTGATTTTTTTTTAAAACTTTTTTATACCACACTTGAGCTTGGCAAAAAGATCGAGAAAAGTTTTGACCATTGATATTTTTTTTGATCGACGTTACTACGATGAATCTATTTTTTTTGTTGGCGTTACTCCAACAGATCCTTGCCAAAAATCCAAGAACAGATACTATATTTGGCTAAGATCATGTGTAGTATCGTCAATAAAATAAATAAATCAAGTGTATTATCAACGATCAAAAAAATTTATGTCGAATTTTTAAAATAAAAAAAGAGATCAAGCATAATATTTATTCTCGGCCTTTTAATAAAGATCAAGTGTATTATCACCGACTAAAGAAAATGTATAAAGTGCGTTATTTTCTTTTATTTTTTTAGCTAAGATCAAGTTTAGTATCATGTTTATCGAATTTTTGGCTAAGATCCAGTATTATATTGTCGATCCAAAAAAAAGTGTTGCATCTGTTCCCTATCTTTTTGTTAAGACAAGTTTTCATTAGAGATACTACACTTGATCCTTCTATTGATGGCAATATTACACTTTATCTTAGCCAAAAGTCTAAGGCAATATTACAATTGATGTTCTTTTATGATCGGCAATACTACTGTTGATCTTAGCCAAAAGATCAGGAACAGATGCTACAGTTAATCTATTTTAATAATCATCGATACTACATTTGATTTTAGGTTAAAAAAAAAAGAGGCCATGAACAGATACTGCACTTCATTTTAGCCAAAAGATTGACAATAGATACTAAATTTATACTTTTATAAATTTATGATACAACACTTGACTTTAGTCAAAAGATCGAGAATAGTTATACCCCTTGATGGTTTTTTTGATAAACAGTACTCTCTCTGTCCCCTTTTAAGTGTACTCCTTCGTAATTTCAACTTATTAAAAAGACATCATCATTATACATTTCACATCAACTTTTTCCTCTACTTTCCTTACTTACCCATCATCTCTACACTTTTACTCACTTACTTTTCGAAATGAAATCTACTTTTAGAGACAAAATAGACAATTCACCAACTTTTACCCACTAACTTTACAAAATGGACACTTATTAAGGGACAGCCCAAAATGAAATACCGGACTATAAATAAGAACGGAGGAAGTACTATACTAGATATATATTTTTTATCAATGATACTCAAATGGATCTTTGCCAAAAATCCAAGAACAAATACTATATTTGGCTAAGATCATGTGTAGTATCGTCAATAAAAAATATAAATCAAGTGTAGAATCGCCAATCGAAAAAAAATTGAAGTGTAAGTTTTCAAATAAAAAAGAGGATTAGGTGGAGTATCAATTCTTGGCCTTCTGGCTAAGATCAAGTGTAATGTCACCGGTGAAAAAAAGGGATAAAGTGCTGTATCTTTTTTTTATTTTTTGGCTAAGAACAATGTTAGTATTTTGTTTCTTGAAATTTTGGCTAAGATCTTGTGTAGTATTGTCGACCAACAAAAACAAGTGTAGCATCTGTTCCCTATCTTTTTCTTAAGGCAAGTTTTATCAGCGATACTACACTTTATATTTGCAAAAAGTCTAAAGCAATATTACACTTGACTTTTTATTATGATCGGCGATACTAGTGTTATTCTTTGCCAAATGATCGAAAACTGATACTATAATTGATATTTTTTATTAATCTTTGATATTATACTGGAGTTTAGGCAGAAGGCTGAGAATAGATAGTTTACTACCTTTTAGCCCAAATATCGAGAACAGAAACTTAATTGATATTTTTTTAAATTTTTTTATACTACACTTTACCTTAGCAAAATGATAGAGAAAAGTTTCGACCATTTATATTTTTTTTGATCGACTGTACAACCTTGGATTTATTTATTTTTTTGTCGAGGATACACCATCGGATCTTTGCCAAAAATCCAAGAACAGATACTATATTAGGCTAAAATCATTTGTAGTATCGTCAATAAAAAAAACAAATCAATTGCTTTATCACCAATCAAAAAAATTCGTTTCTATTTTTTCAAATAAAAAAAGAGATCAAGCATAGTATCTATTCTCGGCCTTTTGGTTAAGATTAAGTGTAATATCGACGACAAAAAAAGGTATAAAATGCATTATTTTCTCTTATTTTTTTAGCTAAGATCCAGTTTATTGTCATGTTTCTCGGATTTGTTGCTAAGATCTAGCGTAGTAATGTCGATCCAAAAAAAAGTGTTGCATATGTTCTCTATCTTTTCGTTAAGACAAGTTTCATTTGAGATACTACACTTGATCATTTTATTCATCGGCGATACTATACTTTATCTTAGCCAAAAGTCTAAGGCAATATTACAATTGATGTTCTTTTATGATTGGCAATATTACTGTTGATCTTAGCCAAAAGATCGGTAACAGATGCTACAGTTAATCTATTTTAATAATCATCGATACTATATTTGATTTTAGGTATAAAAAAAAAAAGGCCATGAACAGATAATGCACTTCATTTTAGCCAAAAGATTGATGACATATACTACTACATTTATCTTTTTATAAATTTTTGATACAGCACTTGACCTTGGTCAAAAGATCAAGAATAATTATACCCCTTGATGGTTTTTTTGATCAACAATACTATACTAGATATATATTTTTTATTGACGATACTCAAATGGATTTTTGCCAAAAATCCAAGAATAGATACTATATTTGGCTAAGATCATGTGTAGTATCGTCAATAGAAAACATAAATCAAGTGTAGAATCGCCGATCGAAAAAAATTGAAGTGTAACTTTTTAAATAAAAAAGAGGATCAAGTGGAGTATCAAATTTTGCCTTCTGGCTAAGATCAAGTGTAATATCACCGGTGGAAAAAAGAGATAAAGTGCTATATCTTTTTTTTTTTTTTTGGCTAAGAACAATGTTTTTTTTTTTTGGGTAAATCAGCTTGAAAATAAAAAAGGCTAACTGAATATATAGCCTACAAGGGGCATACCCCAGGAGGAACAGAAAAAAAGCAAAAGAAAAAAACAAAGAAAACAAATTGAGAGAGCCTATGCCAATCGGCTACATTGACTTGAGAGAGTAATTCAATTGTTTCCTGTTCATCTAAATAGAGGAAGAGAAAACAATTGACAAAAAGATTCCACATAATAATGAACCAACAATACGGGTAACTAACTCCATAGAACTCCAATCTTCAAAAGGAAGCCTTAAAGGCACCTCATGGTTTAAAACAGCCTTACAACATACAATTCTCAAAAGAACTTGACATAGGAGTAATAGCAGATACGTATCCCCCTTCATGGCACATCTAGGGGTTGAAGAATGTTTGTGGTAACCTCTCATTAATTCTTGAGTAAGGAATATGTTATCAGCTATTCTCCTACCTTGTACAAAGCCAGATTGAGCAGGGTCAATAAGGGATGGTAGAACAGCTTTGATTTTGTTGGCAAGGATTTTAGCAATACATTTATAGATCACATTGCAATAAGAGATGGGTCTGAAATCCCCCACCTTGGAGGGGTTGGGGACTTTTGGTACCAGGGCAACTAATGTAGCATTGGCCTTCTTCAAAAGTTGACCAGATCTGAAGAAAAGTTTAACAGCTGAGGTCACTTCATGGCCTATTACAGGCCAAGCTTTATGGAAGAAGGCAGCATTGTAACCATCTGGTCCAGGTGCTTTTTGAGGATTTAGAGCCCAGAATGTGTCCTTGATCTCTTTATCCGTAACATCAAGCACCATTTCCATACTTTGAAAATGGGAGAGTTTCTTAGTAATGAGTTGGTTTACTCTGGATGATCCAGAATAACCACTCAAATGTTTGGATCCTAACAAGTTTATATAGTAGCTGATGAAGGTGTGTTTAACTACCTCAATGTCCTGGGTAATAGTTCCATCTTCCAAAACCAAACTAGAAATTCTGTTTCTATTCCTGGATTGACTAATGGTTTTGAAGAAAAATGAGGTACATTGATCCCCTAACTTGAGCCATTGAATCCTTGACTTTTGTTTGGCTAAACTTTCTTCAGCCCTGACATACACTAGGTACTGCTTGTACAGATCCCTTTCAATGGCCTGCTTTGCATGATCATTGGGATTGGATCCCAACTCTCTTTGGATGGCTTCCAATTGTTGTTTACAAGAAGCCACCCTTGATGACAAATCATTGAATTCATTTGTATTTAGTTTTTTCAGATCCTCCTGCAGATGCTTAAGTTTCTCACAGACACAGTACATTGGATTACCGAGGATTACTTTTCTCCATACTTGCTGAACAGTGTCAATGAATTTCGGGTGTCCAGCCAAGAAATTAAAAAACCTGAAAGGCCTTTTCTTTGGACATGAAGCAGCTGTCAGACATACAACAGCAGGGGAGTGATCAGACACACTCCAGGGTTGTGAAAATGAGCATTGGACCAACAGAATTCCTTGATCCAACTTTCATTGACCAATACCCTATCAATCTTCGTGCTAATGTGGGCATCCCCTAGCTGCTTATTAGACCAAGTGAATTGGCAGCCAGAGTATCTGAGGTCAACTAATTCAGTTGATTGAAGGCATGCATTAAATTCCTCCATCCAAGGCAACCAATTCCTATCACCACCTACTTTTTCGTTAGTGTTCCTAATGGCATTGAAATCCCCGAGTACCACCCAAGGGGTGATGACCCTATGCTGATGTAAATCCGTCCACAGCTGGTACCTATCTAAGGAGCTATTAGCCCCATAAATAAAAGTGGCCACAAAAGTGTAATGTCCATCACAGGATTGCACTTGGCAATGAATATACTGACTAGATTGGGACATTACCTGTAAATTAAACACCAAAGGGTTCCAACAAATCAAAATTCTCCCTATAGGAGAGCTGGAATGATTGCTAACAAAATTCCACCTGGGAAACATAGTGCTGACAATTGTAGAAACCTTGGGATCTTTGATTTTATTTTCAAGAAATCCAACTAAGGATAATTTATTCTTAAATACCCAATTTTTTGCCTCCCTCTGTTTGAGGGAGTCATTAAGTCCCCTCACGTTCCAAGATCCAAAAAGTATAGGTCAGCAATCCATAATACAATTCTAAATATAACCACAGAGTTAAATCAGTATAGATGAGAGTGAAAGGTAGTAGAACTGATATAACTTATTGTGGACAAAAAATAAGGAAGGAAAGTTACTTCCCTGAGCTATGGAGAGAGCCCTTGGAGCTCTTCTGCTTGCCAATCTGCCCAGCTCTGGTGGAGCCTCCCATCAGCAGAATATCAGGAGGTTCTTTATCCTTAAGCTTTGCAGCTATTTTAGCAGCTTTCTTGGCTGCTGATCTGGACAGTGGGATAGCAGGACTAGAGATTACATCCATGGGCTGCTCACTGAAGGAATTTGCCACCTTATTGTTGCCATCTTCCTCCTTTAAGGAACTATTGTGAGATGGGCCTGATTCCTTAGAGTTACTGACAGCTTCTTCATTGTTTTCCAGCAACTCAACCTTGCTAGTGGCAGGATGGTGGGAAATTGCTAATGACTGGGGATTGGGAGTACGCTCAAGCACCTTTTCCAATTCATCTCCTGCTTCTGCAATCTCAGCTTGAGGAATAAAGGTAGTACTTGATGTAGGTGATGTACTTGAAGTATTATAAGGAGTACTCAAAGTAACGTCATACTCTTGCTTGCCATTACCCACCTTGTTCCATTGCTGGTTGGGATCACTAGAAATTGGGGAAGGTTTCATAGAGCATTGGGTATTAGAATGCCCAAAAACTTTGCATTGCTTACATATGGAGGGTAACACCTGATATTCAATAGGGACCACAACTGAGTTGCCCTCCACAGTAATTCTCACATCTTCCGGAAGGTCATGCTCGGCACTAATTTCAATGCATACCATAGCACTTGTTGACTTGGTCTGGAGAAGGCCTAGTTGTTTTGAAGTTTTGGCTGTGGCTTGGTCCACCAATGGTGCTGGCCACTCGGCTTAAACACTCCTGGTTCCATAATTCTAGGGGTAAGTTATGCAACCTCACCCAAGCTGGAATACAAGACGGTTGAGTTTTGACTGGCTTCATCATTCTATGCCAATCTTTTAGGACTAGATACTTTTGAGAAAAGAAGTAGGGGCCCCCATCCAAAACTTGTTGCTTAGCCTGTTCGTCTCTAAATTCGAAGAGGTAGCACCCTGCAACATCTGGCTTAACAGCCACAAACAGCTCTTTCCATTGATATCTGGCAGTGGAGAGCACTAAAGGATAAGGCATCTTCCCATCTAAGAAATGACCTACTAAGTACTTGTTCCACAGCCCAACATCAGTAAGTTCAATATCGATTTCTACCTGGGCTTCTTTCCCTCGAAAGAGATCAGGATGGAACTCAAGTTTCATCTCAAGAGAGGGACTTTGCGATTGCAATAGGGATGCCCAGTTTTTAGGCTTCGGTTTAGGCCCACTCGGAACCTGTCGGGATTTATTGGGAGCCTGAGGAGGCTGACCCTTGGGAGACTGTGGTCGCCTAGGTCTAGTATCAGCTTCGTCATAGCCCATATTGGGGTCTCCTTCTAGGTAAGGAGTGCCTCTGGCATTAATTATGGTTCTTGGAACAAGGGTTGAGGGTACCTCTTTTTGTTGTTGATGAAGATTTTGTTGCGCTCGCTCCTCTGCTTCCTGGATCAATCTTTCTTCAAACAGAGATTGTTGTTGTGTCTAGGTGGAGCTAGGGTTTTGTTGGGATGTAAGGCCGAGAATCCCTAGCCCTATTGAAAATGAGGGTCGGTTGGACTCACTTGACTTGATTGACTGTGGATTTCCCAGGTCAATAGGTCTCGTGTTCTTAGGATTAGCATGAGTCTCTCTTGCTTCAGCTTCCAGCTTCAAACCTTCTTCGAAAAAAACATGTTGGAGTTTCCGAGCAGGACTTGGATTCTTGGACGATTTAGGGCTATGAGCCCCAAACCCATGTGGAGATGATTTAGGGTTACTGGGTTCAGAACTCTGATGTGATGAATTGACGGAGAGATTCCCTGGTAGTGATGACCTGGGGTGTAAGCTAACTGAGGAATCAATGGTTGACCTCTGCTTGCGTCTGATCTCGTTGGAATCAAGGGCTTTGAGGCCTAGCCCGTCAGCTAATAGAATTGTACCATCAGCCATGGGATTCATCTGCTCAATCGGAATGGAGGCTGTAAGATTCGCGTGCAGGTTTTGGGCTAAATCGCCCATCGCCCTGTTTATGTGTTATCGCTCTGTTTTGTTCCTGGCTGCTGTTCTGCTTCCAGCACATAGATGTTCCTAAGAACAATGTTAGTATTTTGTTTCTCGAAATTTTGGGTAAGATCTTGTGTAGTATTGTCGGCCAAAAAACCATCAAGTGTAGCATCTGTTTTCTATCTTTTCTATGATCGAGAGCTGATACTATAGTTGATCTCTTTAATTAATCTTCGATAGTATACTTGAGTTTAGGCAGAAGGCTGAGAATAGATACTTTACTTCATTTTAGCCAAAAGATCGAGAACAGATACGAAATTGATCTTTTTTTTAAAAAATTTATACTACACTTGACCTTAGCAAAAAGATCGAGAAAAGTTTTGACCATTGATATTTTTTTTGATCGACTGGTACAACCTTGGATCTATTTTTTTTTTTTTTGTCGGCAATACTCCAATGAATCTTTGCCGAAAATTCAAGAACAGATACTATATTAGGCTAAGATCACGTGTAGTACTATCAATAAAAAAAATAAATCAAGTCTATTATCACTGATCAAAAAAAAGAGATCAAGCATAGTATCTATTCTCGGCCATTTGGTTAATATCAAGTGTAATATCGCCGACTAAAAAAAAGATATATAGTGCATTATTTTCTCATTTTTTTTTAGCTAAGATCAAGTTTAGTATCATGTTTCTCGGATTTTTGGCTAAGATTCAGCATTGTATTGTCGATCCGAAAAATAATATTGCATATGTTCTCTATCTTTTCGTTATTGGAAATCGAAAGTATCAGTCCTCTGTTGTTTGTTGACACACCTATAGGAGGTAGGTCGCCGTTGTAAGATTGCATTTGCAGGGATTGTGAGCTTATTATTCGAGATCGTCGTTTTACATTTGACTTTATCATGCTGAATATGTCGGGGTTCGACCTTATTTTGGGAATGGATTGGCTATCGACGTTTCATGCTACTATAGATTGCTTCAAGCGTTGGGTTCATATTTGTTCACTTGGGGGTTCTTGTTTCGAGTTCTTCGGGGAGCGTCGGGAACCGATAGAACCGTATTTATGTGAGTCTCGGGAACGTGAGTCGGTGTATGCTTTGTTAGCAAGTTTGGCCTTAGATGAGGACATATCCGCGTGTAGGGAGCTACCTATTGTTGTTTGTGATTTTCCAGATGTGTTTCCGAAGGAGTTGCCAGGTTTACCACCCGAGAGAGAGATTGAATTTACCATTGATTTGCTTCCTGGTACCGCTCCTATCTCCATACCTCATTATCGTTTCACGCCCACCAAATTGAGGGAATTGAAGGTTCAATTGCAAGAATTGGAAAATTTGGGGTTTATCCGTCCAAGTACGTCCACGTGGGGAGCACCAGCTTTGTTCGCTCAAAAGAAGGATGGGTCGCTTCGTTTATGTATCGATTATCGTAAGTTGAATCGCGTCACCATTAAGAATAAGTACCCTATGCCTAGAATCGACGACTTGTTTGATCAACTTCGAGGCGCAACTTGTTTCTATAAGATCGATTTGAGGTCCGGTTACCACTAGTTGAGGGTTCGGAGGGAAGACGTTCCAAAAATCGCTTTTCGTACTCATTATGGCCATTACGAATTTGTTGTTATGCCTTTCGGATTGACTAATGCACCGGCGACTTTCATGGATTTGATGAACCGTATCTTTCATGCCTATCTTGATCGATTCGTGGTCGTCTTTGTGGATGATATCCTCATTTACTCGCCTTCGGATGAGGAGCATCAAACTCACCTTTCTATCGTTATTGAACTCTTGAGAGAGCACCGCTTGTATGCCAAACTTAGTGTGAATTTTGGTTGTTCGAAGTCAAGTTTTTGAGTCACGTCGTGTCGAAAGATAGGGTGTCTGTTGATCCAGGAAAGATAGTTTGTGATGAGTTGGCAGCGACCGTAGAATGTGTTTGAGATTCTTAGTTTCTTGGGCTTGGTCTTCTTGGGCTTGGCCAGGTACTATTGTCATTTCGTACTCGATTTCTCTCGCCTAGCGACTTCGTTAACTAGATTGACTTGAAAGGGAACTCGTTTCGTTTGGAGTGACGCGTGTGAGATGACCTTTCAGGAATTGAAGAGAAATTGACTACTGCGCCGGTTTTCGTTGTGCTCGAAGGAGGAGTCGGTTATTCCATGTATTGCGACACTTCGAAAGAGGGATTAGGGTGAGTGCTGATGCAATTGGGGCGAGTGGTAGCATATGGATCGCGACAATTTTTTTTTTGGGGCAAATTAGCTTGAAATTTAAAAAGGTTGATCGAATGTACAGCCTACAAGGGGCATACCCCAAGAGGAAAAGAAAAGGGAAAGAAAGAAGATTGAAAAAAGTGCGATAACCCATCCACAACTCGCATGGAGAGTATGGTAGAGTAAGAAAATTACAAAAGTGCCAAGTGTGTAGTGATCATACCCCCGTTGCACTATCCATCTAAACGGAAGGATAATACAATTGGGTTTGATACGTAGAGTTACGAGTAGTAAAACATGAAAGCGAACTATTGCATGGCACAACCCGCCAGGCTAGGATATAAGATAAATAGACGCAATCATAAATGACCAAATTATAATCATCATTGAGAGCTAGCAGCAACAAAGCAAATCGGCAATAAGAGGCTGAGCAGCTACTACAAAGGAACAAGGCACCAAGAAGAGGTTCGAACCAGAGATGACGACATCCGATAGGGGGCCCCACCACCCCCATTCCATCCAGCCTAATACTCCCTTATCCAAGCCTAAGGCTTACCAAAACAAACCACTCACAACCAACTACCAACGACCACAGACTCCAGAGATGGGATAAGCAAACCAAGACACTAATACTCCAAGCAAACCCAGAAAACTAGCATAAAACCCACTTCTAAGGAACAGCTACTACAGAGGGACAGACATCGAGAAGAGGCTCGAACTGAAAATGATGACATTCAACAAGGTTACCCTCCCAAGCACCCTGCACACCACGACCATACCATCCAGACTACTACACCCTCAACCTAATCCCCTAGGCTCGCTAAAACAAGAAGCGGGACAGCTCAAGAACCAATAACAACGCATTACCACCAAAAAGGCCACTCGAACCGCAAGTGAGACCAAGATGCCCCTTTCAATCAGAGTAACACCCCCATCTAATCAATGACTACTCGCCAAGCTGCCCCTTTCAGTCAGAGCATTACCCTAATCTAATCAAAGACAATCACGAAAGCTACCCCTTTCAATGCCCCTTTCAATCAGAGCATTACCCTAATCTAATCAAAGACAATCACGAAAACTACCCCTTTCAATCAGAGCCCAGCCACCCATCTAGTCAAAGACAGCCACAAAAGCTATCCTTTTCAATCAGAGCAAGACCCAATCTAATCAATGATAACTACGGCCACAACCATACTATGCAAGAGAACCAGGCTAATGAAGCAAAGATACTAGGCATGTAAAGCAGCTCGACAAAGAGCATGAACGAGGAACTAATTCTGTCCAACTAAGGAACTAACTATGGAACTCAGTTGCGGAGATACTACCAACCAAATTATCTTGATCTCAGTCCAATCAGATAACTGTCCATCGAGTTTCACAATATGCATCTACAATTTAGAATAATAATGCAGCCAATTTAGATTGCCAAGAACACAGATTTTGTCCAACTGGTGAACTGACCTGTGAATGAGAACTACCCCTGTGAATAATGGACTGACCCGGTGTAGCTCCAACCTGGGAACTAGGGCCAGCCCGAATAGAACACAACTATATCCGGCAAGCAACCCAATGTCTCTGTCGCCGGAGAGAAATCTGACCCTGAACAGCCATAAATTCCTACCAAATATAGTCAGAGCTGAGAAATCATCGATGTATTCTCTTACCATGAAAAGGACCCATGAGCGTGAAGCTCTGGGTCTTCTCTGTGAACTGAGACCGCCGGCTAAGGTTAAAGCAGCCTGTGTTCGGATTTTGAGATTTGTGAGTTTAAGAACCCACTCTGAGAACACACTTTCGCTAGTAGCTGGGTTCAATAACCCAAGTTGAGAGCCCACTTCTGGCCAGTTGAAGCTGAGAACGGTGACCTTTGACCTAGCCAACCCCATCTCCTTGCAGCGACGGTGATGGAAGACTGACCAGGTCGATGAGATCAGGTTTTAAGACTGACCCATGATTTGGGCTTTGACTCCGATGGTGGTTATGGAGTGAATCGAACGGCGTCCACCTCTAATATTGATGTGTGATGAAACCCAGCTGTTGACGGGTACCGAAACCCATGCTCGATTGACCATGGAAAAGATAGATGAAATCTCTGATTTTGGAGAAAATGAGGTAGATTGGGAAGCCCCATATCGCTATCAGATGAAGCTCTAAGCACCAGACCTCTACATGGCCCATTGGTTCGGTGTATCAGTTTGAACTGAACGGAGCGTGATAGTTGAGAAGATGTTGGAATCAACAGCTTAACTACTTGATGACCAAACTGAGCTGGGATTACCTCAGATTTGGGGTGCGCATAATGGATTGATTGCGGGAGTGCATTCTCTAGAGAGAGAAGCTCTCAACCCCTTTGAAACCTCATGAGCGAAACTACCCTACCCATGACTTAGAACTTGCGGCCGTCGTTTTTGCTTTGAAGAGTTGGTGTCATTACCTTTATGGTGAGAGATTCGAAGTCTTTTCCGATCGCAAGAGTCTCAAGTACTTGTTCTCTCAAAAGGAGCTTAACTTGCCACAACGCCGATGGATAGAACACTTAGAGGACTACGACTTTGAGTTGCAATATCACCCTGGAAAGGCGAACGTGGTAGTGGACGCATTGAGTAGAAAATCGACGCAACTTGCGAGTTTAGCCATCCACGAGTGAAAACGATGAACAACTTAGGTTCGTATGCGCTACATTTTGAAAAGGTCCGTGATGGAGTCACTTTGTGCAACTTAACCGCTCAATCAACCTTGTCGACTCGAGTAATTGAGGCCCAACAACAAGGTGAAAAAGCGGAAGAGTTTCGTATTAAGTTTCTTAGAGGGAAAGCTCGAGAGGGGTGGATGATTCACGCCGATCAAGTTTTGCGATACCAACGAAAATTGTTCGTACCCATTTCGTGTCGAGAGGAAATTTTGAGAGAATTTCACCACTCACCGTTAGCCATGCATCCGGGAGGAATGAAAATGTAGCATGACTTGCGTAGA
This sequence comes from Rhododendron mucronatum var. ripense, assembly GCA_019656295.1. Lineage (NCBI taxonomy): Eukaryota > Viridiplantae > Streptophyta > Magnoliopsida > Ericales > Ericaceae > Rhododendron > Rhododendron mucronatum. Next base: position 3,064,859 of record BPLT01000002.1, read on the forward strand.
CAGTTTTGGTGGCCGGGAATGAAGAGAGATGTCGTCATCTTCGTGTCCAAATGTCTTACGTGCCAACAAGTCAAAGCTGAGCATCAACGACCCGCGGGGGAGTTGTAACCATTACCAGTGGCCGAATGGAAGTGGGAGAATGAGACAATGGATTTCGTTACCGGTTTACCGAGATCGCCGAGCGGGCACGATGCCATTTGGGTGATAGTCGATCGATTGACTAAGTCAGCGCATTTCTTACCGATTCAGGTTACCGATTCGGTTGATACGCTTAGTCGTTTGTACATCCGCAAGATTATCCATCTTCATGGGATACCTGTTTCTATCGTGTCGGATCTAGATCCAAGGTTTACTGCGCGCTTTTGGCAGAGTCTACAAGCCGCTCTTGGCACCAATCTCTTATTCAGCACCGCGTATCATCCTCAAACGGATGGACAATCTGAGAGAACGATCCAAATATTCGAAGATATGCTTCGGGCACACGTTATGGATTTTCGAGGTAATTGGGAAGATCACCTACCGTTAGTCAAATTCGCGTACAACAATAGCTACCAATCTAGCATCGAGATGGCACCGTATGAAGTTTTGTATGGGAGACCGTGTTGATCGCCCGTTTGTTAGACCGAGTTGGGCGAGGCTACGTTGGTTGGGCCGAAATTGATCCAAGAAACTTCCGAGAGCATGTAAGCGATTTGTCAACGCCTTCTTGAAGCGCAAACGAGAACTACCGAGCAAGTCAAAGTGATTCGCCAACGGTTGTTAACCGCACAAAGTAGACAAAAGAGTTATGCCGATCGTCGTCGCCGACCGTTATCATTTAAAGTGGGGGATCACGTGTTTCTAAAGGTATCGCCGCTTCGGGGACTATCTCATTTTGGGCAAAGGGGTAAGCTTTCACCGCGTTGTATCGGGCCATTTGGCATTATCGAGAAGATTGGTGAAGTCGCGTATCGATTGGCTTTACCACCGAGATTATCGGGCGTTCATGATGTGTTCCATGTATTGATGTTACGGAAGCATGAGCTGGATCCGTCACACGTTTTAGAGTGGTCCGAACTTGAGTTGGAAGCCGATGCATCATATGGAGAGGAGCCGATACGTATCCTAGATTCGCGCGAGCAAGTTTTGAGGGGTAAAACCATTCCGTTAGTGCGAGTGTTATGGAGTCATCTCGGAAAGGAAGAGTCGATGTGGGAAAGGGAAGACGAAGTGAGGGAGAAGTACCCGCATTTATTTCCGAATTGATCAATCTGAGTTATAAATTTCGACTTTTTGATTTTTGATTTATTGTTTAGTAATATATGTGGTAGCATGAACATGATTACTTGATTGGCTTGAGTTGTAAATTTCGAGACAATTTCTTTAAGGAGGATAGGTTGTAGAGACCTAAATATTTTTTAATTCTTGAAATATTTATTAAATGACTAATTGGAAGAATATGGTTTATTGGGTGATTTATTGAATTGGAGACCAAAGTAAAGGAATTGAGAATTAAGGGAGTGGGTGTGTAGTTTAAAGATATAGGAGTATATAAGGTGTGTGTGTGTGTGTGTGCGCGTGTGCGCGCGCATTGTAGGAGATATTTTTATCTCCCATTCTCTCCCTCTCGTCCGTCTCTAGCCCTCTCTCTCTCTCTCTCTCTCTCTCTCTCTCTCTCTCTCTCTCTTTCTCTCTCAAAACTCCACTTCATCTCCCAAAATATTCAAGAATCAACCTCATTCAGGCCTTCCATTCGCGTTCTTAAGCTCGGAGATTCTTGGGTCGAGCTTAAATCAGAGTTTTGGAGTTCTTGAAGCTAGAGCTTGCTCTAATCACTTGAATCTTGGTCTTCGTAGTGAGGTAGGGATTTCTTTGCCTTCCTTATATGTGAATATGTTGATTTGGTGTGAATGTCATGCCTATATTGGTTGTTGTTGAAATCCCAAAATCTGCAGAAATTGTTGCTCGAAACCTCGAGGTATCGATACAGATTAAGAGCTGTATCGATACTATAAACTTATCTTTCTGGTCAGAGAGTGTTGTATCGATACGACTTTGGTGCGTATCGATATCACGGCCTTAACTCCAGTTTTGCTCCTGTTGCTTGTCCGTCGACTGTTTTGACCCCCGATCGCTTCCAAACCCTATTGGACACCTCCTAAACAATCTCAAGCATGTCTAATTGACTTCCTATGATGGTTTGACGTATTCCTTGGTCCGTTGGCTTTCCATGAGCTACAACCGAATAAGGTTTTACTTGATTAGAAAATTTGTTAAAACATGTCTTAATGATAAATTGATTTCTCGGTTGTGTTTGTGGCATACTTAGAGCATTGTTAGAATACCATATGATGTTTCATGTGAACGTGTGATTAAGGTAAAGTCTTAGTTGGCTTGTAGAGTGCGAGGGTAGGCGAATGAGTCGAGGGTTGGACAAGGAAATCTCGTAACGAAAGGGGTGGTAATACGGAGACTTGGAGGGGTTTTGTAACACAAGTGGTAATACGGTAACCTGAGTCGTTAGGGATCACCGTGCCGCAAGGGGTGGTAACACGGTAATCCTTGTGGTGCTATACGGTAACGCAAAGGGTGGAAATACTGATAGTGGGAGTTTGGGTTAGCGAGTCGAGTTGGGATTGTTTGAGTTGCTTGTGTTATATGGTTTATGCATTCAATCTCGATGAGGGTTCATTTACAAGTGGATTGATTATCATCTACCGAGCTGTATATCCTTGTCCTCTTTGTTTGCACTTGTCATCATATTTATATATAAGATTGGTAAAGATTTACCTACTGGGCTAGTGTAGCTCAATAAAATCCTTCTTTTCAGGTTAAAATGTCGGGCAATAGATTGCATGCTATGGTGTGCTTGGACATGAATTTTTGGAAGCTAATTTTATTTAGTTACTTATTCATCTTTGTAATAGACTTACTTTGGGCCAAAGATGGCTTCGTAACTAATTTGCTCTTGAGTAACTAAATAAAATTAGCTTCCAAAATTAGTTACGAAGCCATCTTTGGCCCAAAGTAAGTCTATTACAAAGATGAATAAGTAACTAAATAAAATTAGCTTCCAAAATTAAATGACTGGAATGTTTAACCAAATAAAATTTGCTCTTGAGTAACTAAATAAAATTTGCTCTTCGTAACTTAAATGACTGTAATGTTTAAGTTCGCCGCCCCTCACCAGTAATTTGGAGAGAGCGTCACTCACACAATGCTCGCTCGAAGGGGAGGAATGACTGGAATGTTTAATTCAAAGTAACCAAGGTACACGCGGAACTCTTCAACGGTGGGACATATCTCCTCAATGCCAAACCGAAACACATGCACCTCTGAATCCCAAAACTGTACTGCTTCGTGCAGCAGGTCCGGGAGAATGCGGAAGGCTCGAAGAAAACAAAGAGAAGATAATCCCAACTCTTGAAATTCAGCCAATCCATTTCTTTAAATTGGTCCATCCAAGGTTTGAGCAAAAAAAGGAGAGGGAAAGCCATGAGGCAGCAAGATTTTGGAACGATTTTGTTGTGAGGATTATGGCAACAATACCTTGCTCTTTATAGGGAAGTTGGAGGGGACAAACATTAAATGAGAAAATTCAAAATTTTCAAGATTTTCAAAGGTCTTTCATTTTTCTATGTAAACTTTTGTTTAGGGAAGATAAAAAGGCAAAAACATGGTTCCCCACAACCTCCATGCAGTGGTGCAAGCTCTGTCAAAACCTGGAAAATGGACATAATGGCAGACAAAGTGACCTTGGGAATCAGCAGAAACTATTTACTATAGCAAGTGTCCAGCGCAAAGGATTTGGACACCAGTGCTGGGGACTATGTCCACAACTCCTTAGCGCAAAGCAACAAGTGCGCAGCGCTTGGCACCAACCTGCAATTTTCTGTAGAATTTGGTATTGGTCACTCAAAACCATTTTAAGGCCCTTAAATTCACTTCCAATTGTCCAAACATATTTCAATGAGATAAGATGACTTCACGGCAATGTTCTTTGTCTGTCCAGATCAAATTCGTGGGTTTGGTATAAAAAGTGTTATTTTTCCATTCAAATGAGCCCATGGGAAGTCCAAATTCATTTTCAAGCAATTTTTTGTCGTTCAGGCACATTGCATAGGCCGTGTTACGTATTTGTGACTATGCAAAAGTGTCAGTTTTGCCGATTCACAAAAATTAGAGTTTTCGGTACAAAAAGTGTCATTTTTTTCCATTCCAATGCCTCTGCGGCACATCCAAATTCAGTTGCACCAAACTTTTAGTCATTTGGGAAGTTTGTACAGGTCATGTTGTGCATTTATGACTGACCAAGATTGCCGTTTTCATTGAAACTCAAGATTTTAGGCACAAAATTCGCCAAAATCTGATTGTTTTCAAGGCCAAAAGGCGCCATCTATTTCCTTCTAGCTAGACCATGAAATACAGCTACGGATTAATTTGTCCTAAGTCTCGGAAACATTGTCAATGCAAATTATCAAAAGGTTGTTTTTTTTTTTTTGGGTAAATCAGCTTGAAAATAAAAGAGGCTAACTGAATATACAGCCTACAAGGAGCATACCCCAGGAGGAAAACAAAACAAAACAAAACAAAGATAGAGGAAATTGTAAATCTAAGCCAAGTGGCTACATGAGGGATAATGCTATTATCTATCAAGCTAATGAGATGGAGACAAAACAAATAACATCAAGAGAGGCATTTGTTTCCTAACCATCTACAAGGTTGTTCATAATCAAAAGGTTGTTCATAATCACATAAGTTGGATAAGCTAATAAACAACAAATGATCGAATAAAGTGCAATTTTCATATCCCTCCATTGAAACCCATGAGTCCCGGTACCCAAATGTAGCATACCAACTACCGGGGCATGCAGGCCCAATGTCAAAGTCCAAAAAGGGGTAAAACAAGCGCCCAAAAAAATAAAAGAGGTCATGCAAGCCCAGTTGCTACCTTTGCTCTTATGACCTACGAGGGTGCGCAGACCCAATATCAAAAGAAAAGACCGTAAAGCAAAAGAAACTTAAGCCCGAGGCATCTTCCTTACTGAGGCTCATTGTCGTCGTCATCACCATCATCATCTTCATCTTCTCCATAAAGAGACCCCGACCATAATGGATTTGGCACAACCGCCAAAGAGCTAGAAGCATCCACACTCTCGCCATCATCCTCCTCACTCTCTTCATTCTCCATTACCCCCCTGTCTCCTCAACCAAAGGCCCTACAGTCTGTTTACTCCTCCACGAGGTGATCGCTCTCTGAGAGCTCCTCGAAGACACCACCGAAGTGTCGTCCGCCCTCTTGCTCTGACTCTCGCGACTGACAAGCCCGCTAGCCTCGAGAGGAGGGCCCTACATGAATGCATAACAATAGATTCAGAAATCATAATCCAAAAAATCAAAAAGAGAAAGAAAGCAAAGCTAATAATAAATAATACCTGAGTCGAAGGGGGCTCATTTGGCCGTCTTAGGGGCAGAGGGTGACCTGCAGTGGTTCGTTGCAATAGGTTCTCCATAGCAAGCATTCGATGACGCGCCTTATCCGCCCACTCCACCAGCACCTGAAAATTGCAAGTTTAGGAAAAAGAAGTGCGTAGACATGAATAATCACATAAGCAATCTGAGTTATACCTGACAAGTAATTGGCTCAAATGACTCCTCTAGTTATGGCAAGTCGATCACTCTTTGAGCTCCCGAAGGTGCCATCACCTCAATCTCCCACAACAACTCGGGAAGACCTCCGATCACCTTGGCATCACTTCTGCCACCCCGAGCTCTCTTCGTGGCACCACCCTGACCCTTCTTCTTCCTCTTTGTTATGGTAGCATTGAACCTGACTTGCTAAAACTCTCCAAGCCTAAGAGGATCAGCCAGATTCCTCTATCTCCAAGCGGCATAATCCTCAATAGGACGTAAGTACAGGGAAAGATGAGTCTCCAGCACAGTGAACCTCTCCAGCTTTGCCATGGTGCACCCCCAAGGACATGGCAAGTAAGCCGAAGGCGGAGCAAGAACTTGGAATGCTGGTAGGCGAAGTGATTGTCGAGTCACCCTCTCACCAAAGTACCATTGCCACCCATAGGGTGACTCCAGTAGCACTCACCCTCAAGTTACCTCCCTGTTCCGCACTAGGTAGGGCTCATCAAGCCATACCAGAGGTCCTACTGCACCTATAACGAGGAAACCAATTACATGATGGTGATCAAGTTTTAAAACTCTTTTAATATTAACTTTAATAAAATTCAATGAAGCATTTTGACTTACCAATGCGCCCGTCATCCCATCTAAAATGCCTCGGTAGGCATTCAGCTTAGAATCCTTATGCTTCTTCAATTTGTTTGGAAAGCAGTAGTGCAAAGGTCGAGGCATCGGACGCTGGTTGGGTCCCCTAACCTCTGGAGGGTACATACTTCATAGGCCCAAAGCTGTAGATTTTCAATAAAGAATATCAGTACAAGGTCAATCAATTGGGAATGCTAAGTCAATTACCTCCCAAACTCTCCAATATCTGCCAGTCGTGGTGTAGATGCCTCGGGAAATGTCTCCCATGAAGTTGTAGCAAGCCGAAAGTGCACTACCGCCCCAGTCAAAACAGTTAGCCGTTTGCAAATGCCATAAAGTCGGCAAGGACACGTGTATCCAGCTACGTCGATTGGGAAACAAAGACGTGCCAAAAAGGTATAGCAAGTAAGCCCTGGCCATCTGCTCAGCTTCCTCATCACTAGCTTGATCATGGTTCGAACGTCGTCTCAAACTCGTAGAAATGATTGAGCCATTCTCCACTTTGGACACGAAGCACAAGAACCACTACAACACAATGTCATCATCAGCAAGGCCCATGTTAAAAGGGATCGGGTCACCACCCACCCTCAAACCTGTAATTGCCGCAAAGTCAAGCGACGTAATCACCTCTCCGCCAAAGATGTCAATAACGCGTGGTCATTCTGAACAAGCGTTGTTAGAATCTGAATGAACGTGCCGAATCTCGCAGCATCCACCAGTCCTCGAACCACGACAGGGAGCTCATTGTAGAACTCCAAGGACTGAACCGACCCTCCAAGGCCGGACAACGTCGCCTTCCTATGCAATATAACAAATAAGTCATCATACTCAATTGGTTTGAAGCATTCGAAACCATTTGTCTTACAGGACACGGTAAGTGTTAATAAACCCCTTTAAATGATCTTTTTTAGGATAATGACACTTGTCGCTCTTCATTAATTTGTTTATTTCTTTTAATAAATGTATTGTATGTAAATTGAATGCATGCTTCGATTAACATACGATAACTTGAAAAATTGAAATTGACAAAGTAAGATAAAAAGAAGTACCTCTAAACAGCCTTCTCTCAAGTGAAAAGTTTGGTCTCGCAAGACCGAATTCTCATCAAAAAGCTTCCGAGTTGGCTTGTACGGATCCAGCAATTGGGGGACGAAGAAGTGTGCTCTTAGGGCATAGGGCACTGGATTAAAAGCCACTCTCGCAACCTTTTGTGCCTCTTGCATCGTCGACACTCTCAGCACACCACTACCCCTGTAGCCTCTAGCTCAAACTCCCTCAACACCTCACTTCCCTCTGGCTTCGAAAGCCGTAACAACTCTTCCCGCTCTACTTCCGTCGCACGAGCCTCAAACACCATCGTTGTAATCCCCGGCTCCACAGGCTTAGCGTAAAAAACATCCTCGTCCTCTACAAACTCCTCGTAATCCAAAAGAGTGACCTGCTGAGTCGACTCCGCCCCCGAATCCCCGGTTGGCCTTTAAAAAATGGGGACCGGCATCTTGACATCCTTCGCGACCATCTGAGCTTTCCCCGTCTCCTCTCGTGATCGCCCCAACATCCCCGTTGCCTCAATGGCATCTACCTCCATCTCAATCACCACTTCATCGCCGCCCTCATTAGTGATTATCTCCTCCGTATCACTACCACTAACACCTCTGTCACTTTCCCCCCATGCTGCAACTTCATTAAAATATCTTCAACCAAGATCCCAGGGAATTGATCATGAGACACCATGGAAGCCACTCACTACCAATGGAACTGAACCCAACCGCTGCACTTGGCTGGGCCCCGTGACCCTATATTGCCATCGTGGTCACTAGAGCCGACGGCTCCTCCCCTGAAGCTGCCGTTTCAACTGTTGAGGCCTCTGAAACAGAAGGGGTGCCACAACCATGCCCCTTGCCGCTATTGGAACCCAAGGTTAAACCTCCCGCTATCGCCAGAGCAACGGGCTCCTGCCCTGTCGCCTCCTCCCCTACCACCGCACCAGTCGGAGCCCCCATTGGCTCCGATACCCCTGTAACAGCACCAACGTCCGTGCCCGGACCACGAGAATCGTTCGATTGCTCCATAGTCGAGAAATTGGCGGATGAAATAGATTGAGAGAGTAGAGGTCGGGAGAGATGAGAAAATGAGAGAGGTAGATGTGCCTTTTGAAATCCGGAGTGTTTTGTGTGAATGAGAGGAGCCCTAGAGCAAGGGTAAATAAAAGGGGAGAAAAAGGAAAAGAAAACCGTTCGACTGGACTGGGCCAAGAGCAGAGGTCCCCAGCGCAAAGGACTTAATGTCCAGCGCTGGGCACGACCTGACAAAGGACATCAAGTTCTTCTAACACCCTAGCACAAGGGAGTTCGAGTCCTGCGCCAGGCATTCTTCCGATGTTTGAAAAACTTCAGAAAGTGTTCGAGTAGTCATGTTCGTTTAGATTTAATTAGTCATGCATTGATCAAGAATAAAAACAACATTTTTGATAAAAATAATAAGATAATTTTTATTAACCGCTCTGAGATTACAAAACCTGACATATAGGCCCACCTACATTCTTGGGCACGGAAACCCACTAAAAAAACACACAAAAAAAAAACAAAAAAAAGGAAAGGAAAAGAGAGTGCCGATTGCTCGTCACCATCCCTTAGTCACTCTCGGGGTGGTCAAACACCGTGAAAGCGGAGTCATCAACATTGTCCCCACCGTTGTCATCTCTGGAGTTCGCCCCATCACTCGCATCCTTGGCAACGTTGGAACGATCATCCGGGTTATCATCACTGTCCCCCTCAACGTCGTCATCCTCTTTGGCAGGCTTGTAGCTCTCAAACTCCGGGTCAATAGCCTCCATCTTCACTTTGAAGACGTGGTCTTGAAGAGACGAAATCGTTCAAGAAGAAACCGCCTTTTGAAGCATGTGCGTGGTGGATTGCAGGGAGGAGAGTTGGGCTCGGAGTAGCGTGACCACCTCTCGAAGGTGGGCTACTTCGTCTTCCAAAACCTGCACTTGAGCTTTAAGGTCCAACATTAGAAGCAAGAGAATTCGAAGAATCTCCTCTTAGGAAAATATTGATGGGTTTTGAAAAGGGAAGACATCCTTTTGCATTTAAAGACGTTTTGGGACGTCCAAAACGTTATAACTGTTCACAGGAAGCGAAAAGGCACACCTGAAAAGTGGGCAGTTGGGAGTTTAGAAGTCTGGAAACTGAAACGACTCCCCAGCTTTAAAGACTAAGTCTCCAGTGCTGGAAACATGCTTCAAAATGTATTGGGCCTCTGTTGGGCCTCGGCTTGCTTTGCTCTCTTTTGGGCCACCAAGCTCAAAGTCTCGTTCAAGCGCTCAAAAGGTAGTTAGTAAACTACCTGTATTTTTTGTTTTTGTCCATATGAGGAAACCAAGAAACCAAAGCAGAGATACTAGCTAGCTAATGCGATCATGGGTTTTTGTTAATAAAAAAATGTCATTGCGTGTGCTTTGCGCTGGGCATTCACTCCCCTGCGCAAAGCACTAGTTCCTGGACTTGCTAACTGCTTTGTGCTGGGCACTCACTCCTCAGCACAAAGCTCTTCCTCCTGGGCTCGCTGATCATTTCAATATCAGTGGGGTTCAGGGGCTTTCATGTCCATTTCTAGTATCCATCATTCATTTTTTTTAATGCTATCTTTTACTGTTCCATCTAGAAATACCTCAAAACTCTCTCAAAAGGCTATTATTCATGCATTATATCAATTAATCCATTGTTTGGATAAAAAATAAAAATAAAACATTTTCAAAAACTAATCTGGACAATTGCTTTGCGCTGGGCACTAAGACCTCAGCACAAAGGAGTTGTCCCAGTAGGTGCTTTGCACTAGGCACTAACTCCCCAGCGCAAAGGAATCATCTCCATTTTCTGCAGATTTTCGACAGTTTGCATTCATTTCACTCAAAACATGCCATTTTCTATTCTATTTCATTTTTGTATATACTGTACACTCCAGCACATGTCTGCACCACATATTCAATTTGCTATGTGTTTAAAAAGTTCAGATATAAGCATTTTTTAAAATCCCATAAGTAGTTAGTAGATACCAGTCCTTGTATCGGGCGAGAAAGGTGCTGAACAAAAGCCTTCCCTTCTTGTAACTTGGCTTTCGAATCCAAAAATCTATGGTTTATTTTCAAGCTCAACTATCATTTTCAAGTTCCAGGTTTCTTAGTTGGCAAACCATTTTACAAAAACCCGGACGACGACTCTTTCAAATTTTCAATAAATCCTAAAACGAGAAGTGCGTGGGGAGTCCTCCGGAAAAAGGCTTCTCGGGCTCTAGTAGCCCACCGCACTCATCAAGAGCATCGACATGCTCTCTTGATAGGGAGGAACGATGGCTATAGAAGGCAAAACTTCGAAGATAAACTTGAAATTTCTTGATGGTTGGACACATTTCATCATCGCCAAACCGAAATACATGCACATCGAGATCCTAGAATCAGAGGGCAGCTCAAAGGAGTTTGGGGTGTAGCCCCACATGTCGAAGGTATCAAATTGAAGCAAGGCCATGCAATCGGAAGTTCACTGAATCGACGGTCACAAATCGTGTTAACCAAGGCCTTAGCAAGGTTGGGAGAGGATTATCCATCGGGAAATGATTAGAGAGCTCTGAGTATTGAAGGTGGAGTGTGATTGCGATGCTTGCTAGCATGTCAAATTTATAGGCAAAAACATCAAAATATCAACCTCAATCTACGTGCCTGTAGACACCTCCCAAATAGGGCGTTGCCATACAGATTGATCATGTTTGTTTGGTTCCACTTCATAAACCAAGATCGTGGATATTCCCATAGCTAGGAACATCGCCATACGATAACGGTTATCATCAAAATAGAGTCGCCACCTAGTTTATAAAAACTAGGAAAAATATATAGAGACAGAAGCCAAGAGTATAATAAGGGAATGGTGTTAGGCACCCCTCTTTGCCCAGCCATGAGACTGGCCCATAGTTGTTTGACATATGATTAGTACTTGCTTTATTTAATTCTGAACACATAATTTGAGTATTAGCCTTTAACAGTTGATAAGGTGAGCCAAAACGATAATTAAAGCATACATAAAAAAGAAGCAGAAAAGACAGGTTGTCCTAGCAAATGGATTCCTTGGCCAGTGAATGGATGTCACAGCTGCGGAATCCCACTGGATCAATGTATCAGCCAGAGAAACGATGCCCCAGTCGATGTTCTTCCTCACACCAGAATATAAATGAGTAATTAGAAAATCAGAATGCTACGATTAAAATACAGAAATGTAAAAGATTCGAACCATAGGTCCCTGGGCCTCACCGCCTTGATCCCTCAATTACTTAATTGCTTCGGATTGAGGGTGATTGACTAATTTGCTTCTTAAAAACCTTGGGGTTAGGGTTTGTACTTCGGGGGTTTGATCGTCAGATTGCGGCTGCCTTCGGGATATTAGGGCTTTTGTAGAGGTAGTATGAGAGAGTATTTCTGCAGAGTATTATGGCTTGAGAGGGTGAATTGTGAGTATAATTTCGAACCCTAAGGGTCCTTTATATAGGCACCGGATGACATCACTCCAACCAATCACAAACCACGAATTAATAAGAAGTATATATGCACAAGATCTCTTCTTAGAATCTCCTTTCGTAGCCCGAAAGAATAAGAATTTGGCTGCTAGGGTTTTGAGCATCAGATCAAACGATTGATGGAACATTCCAGAATCTAGAAAAAGGACGATTTGGCGGCCGAGGAATGGTTCTCGTGGGCGAGGGATCAATCTCTCAGGGAGATTTTCAAACATCATGTTTCACTAGTGAAAGAATGAAGTTGGGGCCGTGAGATCAATGTTACGGCTGACGGATGTATTTTCCTAGGATACCGTATTTTTGTCTGAAAGGCTATTTGGCTCTGAATTAGGTCCTCTAAGTGGCTAAAAGTACTCACCAAAATTTCATGGGTTTACGAGAAGTTAATCAGCAATCACTATATCCAATCATCATCGGGACGGTCCCCAAGGTGGGACTTGAAATAATTGTTAGGCCAAATTGGGGTGTCTACTGATGCCCCTCTTTGACTGAACTTAGACGGATAGCGAGACATGTTTAAGTAAGAGTCAAAGTCGTAAAACAACTTCAATTTGGTTGAACCACTATTCCAAGGGTTTTTTGAGAAAGGTTTTTAGTTATGGTCAGGCCGGGAGGTTGACTACGTATTCCACAAAGGAAATTCAGACCAATCGTAGTTTAGGGCAATAAAAGAAAAATAAAAAGTTTAGAGGGTTAAGAATAAAAAGTTCATAGATCAAGAATTGTTTAAGCTGGCTTTTCCTTTTTCCTTGGAAATAATAAAACATTGGTTGATTTATTTAAAAATGCCTTTGTAGAAGCCCGTATAATTTTAATTATTGACATATTTATTAAATTCCTATTGGGGAGAAATATGGTTTATTTGGTGGTTGTTTGAATTGGGGATTGAAGTGAAATGATAGAGACTAGAGGGGGTGAGGGTGCGATATACTTGTATGTGAGTATATATAGTGGTGTATGTGTTGTAGGAGATATTTTTCATCTCCCTCTCTCTCTCTCTCTCTCTCTCTCTCTGATTCTCTCTCTCTATTGCTCTCTCTCCCAAAACTCCACCTTATACCACCAAAACCTCAAAAGATTAACCTCCATCCGACCTTCCAATCGCATTCTTGAGCTCAAAATTTCTTGGGCCAAGCTCGAAGGAAAGCATTTCGTTGATTTGAAAGAGTTCGGAGCTAAGGCTCGTTCGAATCTCTTGGGTTTCGCTCCTTGACTCGAGGTAGAGATTTCCTTGCTTCTTTTATATGTAAATATGTTGATTTGGTCTGAAAATCATGCCTATAGTTGTTGTTGATGTTTCGTTGAACTCTCAAAAATATGCAGAAAATTTGCTTGAAGTCTCTCCGTATTGATACAGGCTTTTTGCCGTATCGATACCATAAGAAAACAGAAACTTCAGAAATTGCTGATTTGCCTAATGTATCGATACTAGAGCCTTATGGACAGTTTTTCTTTCATTGCTCCTACTTTGATTGTTTTGAACTCCGGGCACCTCTAGCACTTCTTGGACATCTCCTAACCTATCTAAATCATGTTCAATTGACTTCTTATGACTAATCGATGATATCCTTGTTCCGTTGGTCTTCCGTAGGTAAGGAACGAATAAGAGATTACTTGATTAGAATCGCATCTAATCGATTGATTGATTGATTACTTGGATACGTCTGTAGTATAAATGCGATATTGTTGGCATAGCGCATGGAGTCTCATGAACTAGTGTGATCATAGGAAGGTCTATTCTTGCATATTGAATAGGAAAGTAGTTGCGTGGGTCGAAAGTTGGTTTTAGGAGTCTCGTAACGCAAGGGATGGTAATACAGAGACTGAAGTGGATCTTGTAACGCAAGGGGTGGTAATACGATGGTTCGAGTTGTTAGGGCTCATCGTAACGCAAGGGGTGGCAATACGGTAACTCTCGAGGTATTATACTGTAACGCAAGGGGTGAAAATACAGATTGTGGAGATTTGTGATAGCTGATAGCGAGTTGTGTCGGGATTGTTTTGAGTTGGTTGTGTCTTATGACCTATGCATCCCAATTGAGTTAGTGGCATACTTATGAGTTGATTAATATCCATCTATCAAGTTGTACATCCTTATCTCCTTTCGTTTGCACTTGCCATCATATTTGCATGTAAAATTGGTAAAAGATTTTCCTACTGGGCTAGTGTAGCTCAACCCAATCTTTCTTTTCAGGTTCCACTGCAGGTTAGTAGTAAGCATGCATCGTATGCTTGGTGTGAAGACTTTTGGAAGCTAATTTTATTTAGTTACTCAGTCATTTTTGTAATGACTTCCTTTTGTTAAAGATGAGTTTGTAACTTGTTATTCTTAAATCTCCTCTTGACTAAATTGTTGTAATTCAGTAACATGTCGAACTTGTGTTTAAGCTTAGTTGGGGCCGGAGAGCCAAAGTTATATATATTTATATCTTTGACTTAGGGACTGGTTTGTAAATTAATCAAATGGAAAACTCTTTGGGGTAATATTTATGATACACAAGGATCTTTTTGAAAATGCTTATTAATTTATGTTGAAAATCGAGGGTGTGACAGCCTTTGCCATGGTTTGATAGTGAGTATGCTTAGGATAGACCAAAAATTCGGAAGTAGTAGTGATAGCAGTGGCCGAATCTCAATCTAGAGACTACCTACGTATCCCATGGAGGGAATCAGGCCATAAACGTAGTTCCAAAAAGATTTTTTTTGTTTTTAGCTAGGGTCCTCTCCTTTCATGCTCTTGATTTTGCCTAAACTGTCTTTGCGGGTTTTCAGTCTAGCGAGCTCTTTATTTATGCCTTAGTTTTTGTCTAAGCCGCTCTTGCTGGTTTTCAACCTAGCAGGCTACTCTAATTTTTGCTTGGGTCCACCCACTCTTGTGATTTTTAGCCCAACGAGTGTCTCTCAGGGGTAATGCTTCCTCAGCTTGTCGATGTCAGTGTTGCGAATTCCATCCCATCCAAATCTTAAATGTATGCTGCGCCTCCAAATAGTATGCGTTTGACAAGGTAGGGTCCTCCCCAGTTTGGTCTAAACTTGTCTCTTGGGTCTAAAACGTGGTGGCGGATTGCTTTGAGCACCATATCTCCCACTTTGATGTCTCTTGGCTTCACATTTTTGTTGAATGCTCGTGCAATGCGGCGTTGATACTCTTGTACGTGGTATAATGCTCTCAGCCTTCTTTCTTCCAGTAGTGCTAACTCATCGTAGCAGTTTTGAACCCAATCCTCTTCAATCATGTCAGTCTCAGCCAAAACCCTTAGTGAGGGTAGTTCTAGTTCAACAGGCAAAACAGCTTCCATCCCATAGACCAGAGAATAGGGAGTAGCCCTAGTTGAAGTCCTTTCAGTCGTTTGATATCCCCACAGTGCTAGAGGTAGCATTTTTGGCCAGTCCGTGTAGATGTCGGTAGTCTTCCACAGAATCCTTTAGATGTTTTTGCTTGCAGGTTCAACTGCTCCATTGGTTTAAGGCTGATAAGTAGATGACTGATGGTTTTGTATCCCAAACTCAGTGAAAAGTTTCTTTGTGCCCCCTTGAATTGCAATCCATTGTCACAATGAACTCGTGAGGTACACCATACCGATAGATGATATTGATGCGAATAAATTTGGCCACATGAGTGGCTTTGAGGGTAGCGTAAGAAGCTGCTTCTACCCACTTGGTGAAGTAATCAATGGCCACCAGGATAAACTGATGCTTGTATTTCCCTTTTAGATAAGTACTCCCAATGACATCAATCCCCCAAGTGGAGAACAGCCAAGGGGATATCATGCTGTATAATTCCGTAGGGGGAATACGCAAGCGATTAGTGTGAGTTTGACATTTGTAGCACCTGCGGACATAGCTAGCATAGTCTGCTTCCATTGTAGTCCAATAGTATTCTTGACGTAGGATCTTCTTTGCCATTGTTGCCCCACACATGTGTGGGCCCACAAATTCCTTCATGTATTTCCTCCATCACCTTTTGACTTTCTTCTATTGTGACACAAAGTTGATTGGGGCCCAGATGTGTTTTTCGATACAATGTTCCTCCGCAAACTACAAACCGAGCGACAAACTTCCATAGGGCCATCTTGTCCTTTGAGATGGCTTCAGAGGGATATTCTCCTTTTTCCAAGAATTAATTCACGTCCTCATACCATGGTTTTCCATCGTCCTCACCTTCCTAGTGAAAGTGCACTCACATGCTGGCTTGACCTTTTGCTTAATTATTAGCGACCGCATTGTGAATCCCAAGGGTATCTCGACCATAGAGGCCAATGTTGCCAGTGCATCTTCGAACCTATTACTCACTTGTGGAGTGTGTGTGAAGATAATGGAGTCAAATTGTGGAACTAAAGTTTCCAGCACAGAGTGGTATAGTTTTAGCGTGTCTTAACCTTCCAGCACGAGGTTTGAATCTCCAATGACCTCTACCCTTTTTGCCCTTAGTTCCAGGGCTGCCTCCATTCCAGCAATGCGGGCTTCATACTCAGCTTGGTTGTTGGTGACTGCAAACCGTAGTTTATATGACAGAGGGATGTGAAAGTCATTTGGGGTAACTAGCAATACCCCTATGCCATACCCACATTGGTTTGATGCTCCATCAAAGTAAAGCTGTCAGGTGTTGTCTCGGAGAAATAAGATGTCTTCGTTTGGGAACATAAAGTCTTCTGCCTTGGCCTCTGTTACAGGATGATCTGCCAAGAATTCTGCCACAGCCCTTCCTTTCACTGATTTCCTTGTCATGTATTTGTGGTCGAACTTTGCTAGCAGTAACAACCATCTAGCTAGCTTCCCAATAAGTGCTAGTTTCTCGAAAAGATATTTGATTGGGTCTAAACGAGAAACCAGAACTACAAGATGCGCTAATAGGTAATGCCTTAGTTTCTTCGTGACCCATACTAGCCCCTAGTAGGTTTTCTCTCCAAAGGAGTGTATCTCGTCTCATAATCCATCATCTTTTTGCCGAGGTAGTATGGCACACTCCACTATAGCGTCGTTTTCTTGTGCTAGCATGCATCCCATGGATGTGTATGTCACTGAGAGGTACAGAATCATTGGTTTTCCAGGGACGGGTGGTGATAACAATGGCAGATTCTGAAGGTACTTCTTGACTGCCCTAAATGCTTGTTGACAATCTTGATTCCACTCAAAATTCGTGTCTTTCTTCAAAAGCTTGAAGAGAGGTTCGCAACTGGCAGTGAGTTTGAAAATGAACCTGCTAATGAATTGTACCTTTCCCAGAAAGATCTTCACCTCATTCTCTGTCTTTGGTTCTGGTATCTCCATGCTAGCTTGTATTTTGGAAGGGTCCACTTCGATTCCTCTCTGAATGATAAGGAATCCTAACATTTTTCCAGTAGTCACTCCAAAATTGCATTTTTGAGGAATAAGACATAACTTGTATTGTTTAATCCTCTCAAAGAACTTTTGCAGTGCTTTGTAGTATCCTTCCTTTTTCTTTGATTTAACTATCATATCATCGACGTATACCTCTACTTCCTTGTGCATCATATCATGGAGCAGTGTTGTTGCCAACCTTTGGTAAGTGTCTCCAGCATTCTTCAACCTGAATGGCATTACTCGGTAGCAATAGGTTCCCCATGGTGTGGTGAAGGTAGTCTTCTCTCTATCCTTAGGAGACATCAGAATTTGATTATACCTAGAAAACCTATCAATGAAAAATAGCAATGCATGCCCTGCGGTGTCGTCCACTAGTTCATCTATGTGAGGTAATGGAAAGTCATCTTTCGGACTAGCCTTGTTGAGATCTCAAAAATCTACATAGACCCTGATTCCCCCAATCTTCTTTGGCACCGGAACGATGTTGGCTACCCACTGTGGATATTCGATGACTATGAGAAAACCGGCGTTGATTTGTTTAGGACCTCTTCTTTTATCTTTAAGACCCAATCAGGGCGCATACGTCTTAGCTTCTGTTTAACAAGTTTTGCATTGGGATGAAAAGGAATTTTGTGTTGAACGATTTCGGGGTCTATTCCAAGCATGTCCTCATAAGATTAGGCAAAAACATCTTGTATTCTTTTAGCAAAAGGATTAGTTTTTCACTTTCTTGAGAAGATAGTGTTGCACCAATTTTAACCAATTTGAGAACGTTTTCAGAGCCAATGTTTGATGTGGTTATTTCCTCAGAATCCACACAGTTAATCATAGGCAAAGTAAAATACTCAAAATCTACCTTCTCATTGCTAAAATTGTCAAAAAAAATTTAGAGTCAAATATCATGCCTTGGTGTTTTGATCGGACTTTCCTCACTAGACTTAGTAGTTTGAAAAACTAGATTCGGATTGAGTAGACTCATAGTCGAAATCAGAATTGGAACTAATATCGGAGTCATCATTTTTTATTTTTTATTTTAGAGTATGTTCCACAGTCCAGTTCAGGTAAGCCCCTTCTGCAGCATCTACAATAAGCTCAAAGTAATCTTTTTTCTTACCAAGGTTGATCATCAGCACTTCTCTGTCATTTTGATTTGCACTTTCATTATTGTCACCATGCAAGTCTTGGAGGGCCATTTGGTTTGCCACTGCCATTGCATCTTCTAGTTGAGCTTCGACTTCTACTTCATCACTGTCGTCAGCTTTCTGTGTGCCAATAAATCTCCACCAGTTGCCAAACTTATCCGTGATGGGGTGGATTACCCTTATTTCTTCATTGGTAACTCCCTCATCAAAGAGTAGGTTTAGTGACATTTTGATCATTGTCAATAGACTCTTCTTCCTTTACTCATTCAACTTCGAGCTTGTCTCCCTTGTCTATTGGCCAGTAGTCATCGGTAGGTGCATAAGGGTTATAAATTGTACTTGTGAACATGACGTGGTTATCTTCAAATATGATTACCCTAGGCTTTGATTGATCCATGGGTAATGTACTTGGAAGGTCCAAAACCTTGGCAGTGGAATTGTACAGGCCAGACAGCTTGGTGACAATTTGAAAGTGCGAATCGAAAATGAACAGTGATGCACCCATTTACCTAAAAAAATTCTTTTAGTTAGATTGGTTAGCTTACCCTCTTTTTCTTGATTTCAAAAGCCCCTAAGGTTATCCTGCAAAAGAGAACTTTAGAAACATACAATGGGTGTGAGGAATAACTTTTACAACCAAATGCAAGCAAATTCCTAGCCTGTAAGTTCCTGTCTTATTTTGATAAGTTCTATTGCTCTCTAACATATGTAAGGTTTGGGTACTCTCAAGGGTGCTCCGTTGTCAAAGGGCATCTGTCCTTTTACCAACCCATCATAGGCGATAATCAAGTGATCCTCTTTTTGATATACCTCCAGGTACGAATAATTGTGGAGTTTGTTGGAACTCCTAACATAGCCCGTGACATGCCGGGATATTAGGTGAACTCAACGAGATTGCCCGCTTGATGCATATGATACAAGAATTAAATAAAGCAAGTATTAATCTTATGCCGAATTTTCTGGTTATGTCTCTCAAGTCGCCAGCAAAGTCGCCTAAAACTGTAGACACCTCCCAAACGGGGCATCGCCATACAGATTGATCATGTTCGTCTGGTTCCACTTCATAAACCAAGATTGTGGATATTCCCATGGCTAGTAATATCGCCACACGATAACGGTTATCATCAAAATAGAGTCGTTATCTAGTTTATAAAAACTAGGAAAAATATATAGCGATTCTGGGTACGGGAGCCAAGAGTACAATAAGGGAAAAGTGTTAGCCACCCCTCTTCGCTCAGCCGTGAGACTAGCCCATAGTTGTTCGACATATGATTAGTACTTGCTTTATTTAATTCTAAACACATAATCTGATAATTTGCTTTTAACAATTACTAAGGTGAGCCAGAATGATAATTGAAGCATGCATAAAAAATAAGCAGAAAAGACAGGTTGTCCCAGCAAATGGATTCCTCGGCCAGTGAATGGATGTCACGGCCGCAGAATCCTACTAGATCAATTTGTCGGCCCAGGGAACGATGCCCCAGCCGATGTTCTTCCTCACATCAAAATACAAATGATTAATTAGAAAATCAGAATGCTACAATTAAAATACAGAAAAGTAAAAGAGTCAAACCATAGGCCCCTGGGCCTCACCACCTTGATCCCTTAGTTGCTTGATTCTTCGAATTGAGGGTCATTGATTGATTTGCATCTCAAAAAACCCTAGGGTTAGGGTTTGTGCTTTGGGGGTTTGATCGTCGGATTGCGGCTACCTTCGGGATATGACGGCTTTTGTAGAGGGAGTATGAGAGAGTATTTCTGCAGAGTATTATGGCTTGAGAGGGTGAATTGTGTGTATAATTTTGGAACCCTACGGGTCCTTTATATAGGCATCAGATGACATCACTCCAACCAATCACAAAGCCCAAATTAATAGGAAGTATATATGCGCAAGATCTCTTCTTAGAATCTCCTTTCGTAGCCCGAAAGAATCGAAATTTGGCTGCTAGGGTTTTGAGCATCAGATCAAACGATTGAGAGCATATTCCAGAATCTGGAAAAAGGATGATCTGGCGGCCGAGGAATGGTTCTCGTGGGCGAGGGATCAATCTCTCTGGGAGATTTTCAAACCACATGTTGCATGAGTGAAAGAATAAAGTTGGGGCCGTGAGATCAACGTTACGGACAATAGATGTATTTTTCTAGGATACTGTATTTTTGTCTGAAAGGCTATTTGGCTCTGAATTGGGTCCTCTAAGTGGCTAAAGTACTCACCAAATGTCCATGGGTTTACGAGAAGTCAATCAACAATCATTGTATGCAATCATCATTGAGACGGTCCCTAAGATGGGACTTGAAATAATTGTTACACCAAATCGGGATGTCTACAGTGCCAGAGTTAAAGGCCATGCCTTGGTTGCTCACCACTTTGCACGCAAGGACACTCCACTCTACTACCCAAACTGTATGCACGGGTGACAAGGCTCCATTTCCCTCCAAAAGAAGAGTTGTCAAACAAAGGCACCTATAGCAGAGTTGCAGCTACGCGCGCTGGTCCCTGACCCTCATGTGCGTGTCCTCCATGTCTTGCGCTGGTACCCGAACTGCGTGCGTGTCCAGTTCCAGCTACTGCCTCCAACTTGTAATTTTCAGTTCTGGACCTCTTTTGGCACTTCTATCAGTTCAAGCAAGTCACAAAAGGGGATATGGAACTATGTCAAAGCGTCGGATCCAGAATGTCGTGCTTAATGAAGATTTTGGACCCCCGACGATCCATTTCAAGTTCAAATCATTTTGATGACTCAAAATTTGTTCTAAGGACTTTTGCAAAGTTTTGTCATACCGTACACGTCATATGGACCTAATGTGACTGTATGGGGGTGTCGGTGTCAGTCTGGGACTTGTACGAGTCATCTTTTGCATCTTATGTCTGTATTTGAGACATTTTTCAAGTTTTCGATCTATTTCTCATTTCACGATGTTTTTCTCAGTTTTCTTGATTCGTACAGGTCATTGTACATTTATTTGACCTTACGCAATCGTCAATTTTGCCTGTCTAGGGATATTTTGAGTTTTGGCCCATTAATGCCCAAAAATTCATTATTTTTCATTTGTCTAAGAGTTCGTGTCAGATCCTGGAAGTGTTCTACCTTTTTGTTAGAGCTAGGCAACTCTATACCTGTATATGCGTTTGTCGGTCGACTCAATTCAGTTCATCAATGCAAGGTGGATATTAGCGGTTGGTTTATATTTTCTTTTATCAATTTTCCCTGAAAGAGAATTAATAAACCAGAAAATGTAACTTTTATATACTACTTATAATATCCATAGAACAGCGGTGGAATATCATGTACAAAGAGGCACATCAGCTCAAAGCAAAAGCATATCTATGGGGCACATCCGCCCAAAAGTCAAAAGGGGGCACATAGGCCTAATGCTACTACTACTAAAGTCTATCTACGTGGGCGCATAGGGCCGAATATCAAAAGAAAAGAAAAAGACAGTAAAGTAATAAGGCTCAGTGGTATTCCTCAGTCGTCGAATTCGTCCTCGTCCTCGTTGTCCTCGTCATGTGGCTCTCTTGGGTCGATCTTGAACCCAGGGTCTGAGGCGTTGTCGTCAGAGCCGCTGCTGATAGACGAGCGCTCCTCGTCCTCCTCATCCTCACTCTCACTCTAAAAAACCTGGGGCTCCGCCGCTTTCCTCTTCTTCTGAGTAGGCTCTAGCTGACGTGGCCTCTCCCTCAACCTCCTCTGGAGGGTCTCTTCTATCTCCTCGACATGAGTCGCACTCTCTATAGCTCTCTGCGCACCTCCAACCGCTGGTCGTGTGGTGCTCATCTATCTCTGAGCTGTGGCTGGAGTGGCATAGGTACTCAATGTAGTCATTTTAGTCTGTTGAGGTGGCGCCTGTGTCGTCTTCCTCATAGGAGCCGCCCTACCATGTGTCTGTCTACATTGTCAATTTTTAGATTCATATTATACATTGTGCATATTGTATATATCAAATGTTGAAAGTAGGAACTATCTATCAAGTATCGAAGGCAGGTCTATCTAGTATCGAAAACAGGAATTTAAGAAAGTTTCTGGGATTATACTTGAGGCCTCGTCAAGTCTGGTACAGGAGCTGGAACCTTTGCTCTGGGGTATTGCAACTACAAGGGAAGGCCGCTCATCGACTTTCGTATCTCGTTCTCCAGTGCAATCATCAGGTGCACGACCTTCATTGCCTACTCCACTAGTACCTGAAATACATTTTTGAAATTCAAATACAATTCAAGTACAAAGGCCAAGGAATTGAATGGTACGAAGGGAAGTTATATCTTACCGGACCGATCATCGACTCAGGCTCCACCCTGGATGGGGTAAGGTGGACTATAGCACGCTCTCCATGCGTGTCACTTATGTCCACTGTCCAGGAAAGCTGAGGAAGTCCACCTCTCGCCGCACCTCCTCTCCTCTGTCTAGGGCGAGTAGGCTCCCTTTGTGCATCAGCTGCTGCACGCCTCTCCTCTCTGGCTGTAAGGCCTGGCCCAGTGCCTTCCCATAGCTCGACACCCCCAGTGGTCCTGCCAAGTGTTATTCTTCCCTTCATTAAAGTTGTAGTTGCACTATTGATCTCTATAAATCTCTAGTTTATTTTGAATTCCATTGGTTGAATATGTTTTCCATAATTAGCTTTGTTGATTCAATTTCTAGCATGAGTGAGTAGTTAATTAGGCTTGGTCATCGAGTGATTAGCACACCATGGCTTGGATTTATCATGGTTTTTTGTCAATAGATCTCCATGTTTAGTTGAAAAATCAAGGTAGTTTGTGTTTGTCTATCAAAACTTGGCGGTGTTAACCTCTTTGATCTTGTGTAGGCAAAGAGCGTGCTACTTGCCACACATGATGCTTAGAGCTATGTCATCCATTGCATTTGCTTGATGAATACTATAACTCGCTTGGTGTTTCAACTCCATTTCTAGTTTTAAATGGTTTTAATGGCAAATATTCCTATTTGGGAGATCGTTGACGCGTATCTCAATTCAAGTAATTCAATAGAAAAGCTGATGGATTCGAGTTATGGGTGTTGAGATCCCCTAGACCTAGTCGCTTAGTTTAAATAGTTTAAAACTCAAAGTTTATCGTGATTCTTTTCTCTGTTTCAAATTGCTACAAAGTTGGCCGTCTTAAAGCTGCGACTCTTACATCTACAAATCCAATCAAGCCGTGATGGTTTTCCCTTAGGTTCGATACCCGGTCTTTTGGATGATTATGCTTCTTTCGACGTTCTAGCCCTACGCTTGGGTTGTTACTCCCTCCATTCCAAAATGAGTGGTCATTTTGGAATTCTGTGCCATTTTAAATTGCTTATATCTCTCGATTTACGAAGTTTTATGTGATTTTGAAAACTTTGTTTAATACAAATGGGCTGCTATACCTCGAATGCTGCTGCTGTTCTGTTAGTGTTTACTGCTGTTCGAGATTTGTTTCTTTGAAGTGTTTCGATGTTGCTTTGAGCTGCGGCTGCTATAAGTTGCTCCTTTGTGCCAATAGTTCTTCATGTCTTCTCATATGCTTCATATTTAACTCTGCTACTGCTCGATATACTCTGCTGTTGTGGTATTGTGATGTCAAAGTCCATAAAACAAAGTATTTGGTGCCAAGGGCTGTGGCTACATTGTTCCAAGGGCTACTATCACTACAGCAGTAGGTGGGGGTTCCTTCCTCTTTGTCATGTACCTCACGGAGTCCTTTGAATGCTGTTCAAGGCTCTAGTCGCCTCCATTGGTGTTCTAGTTCCAATTCCGTAATTGGAATGATGCTATATTCACTTGTAGATGGTTAGGAAACAAATGTCTCTCTTGATGTTATTTGTTTTGTCTCCATCTCATTAGCTTGATAGATAATAGCATTATCCCTCATGTAGCCACTTGGCTTAGATTTACAATTTCCTCTATCTTTGTTTTGTTTTGTTTTGTTTTCCTCCTGGGGTATGCCCCTTGTAGGCTGTATAGTCGGTTAGCCTCTTTTATTTTCAAGCTGATTTACCCAAAAAAAAAAAAAGAACTAAGTAAAATGTATCAAATAAGATCCATATTGCATATTTTTTAACACTCATATTGAAAGACATAACCAATTGAAAATGACACAATTTTCCAAAAAGGTCACTCATTCTAGAACGGAGGGAGTATTATTTATATTGAGTAGACGACGAAGCATTTTTGGCGCTGTTGCCAGAGATTATCTTATTATGGCTTTCTTAGAGGTTCGACAAACCACTGTAAGTATCCCGCTTTACTTTAGGATTAGTAGTTTATGTTGGTAGCTCATATTTAGTTTAGCGGATACCTTTAATCAATCTTCACATCAAAACCTGAGGTGTAACGAAGCTAAGCTAAATATCGAGTTTATTTTTAGTTGCATTTAATTGATTGCTTTGCTTAGCAGAGGTGGAGGCATAGCCCCTGTAGCCTATTTACTCTGAGTTGCAAGGGGTATTATAGCCTATTTTGCAAGGTGCTTTGGAGAGTATGCAAAACAATTTGATTGTTTAGTGTCACTTCCTATATATTGTGGCTTGGCCTCAGAAAATCCACTTTCACATATTGATAACCTTAAGAAAGTTTTTGCTAGTGATGAATGGACTATTTTACAAGTACTCCCAACGTCTTTGCGAGATAGTGCTCAATCTTGGCTTTATTCTTTGAGTCTGGGATCGGCATGAACTCCCAACGTCATATGAGACTCGTATGCTTTTACAAGAACTATCTCATTTCTATCAACAAGATGATGAGTCTTTTTCACAGTATTGGGAGCGATATCAATGTTCTGTATTCTCTTGGTCGAGTTTTAATTGTGAGCTTGACAATCTTTTAGCTACTTTTGCCATGGTTTAAATCCTAAGTTATGCCAGGTTGATTTTATGTCCAATGATGAATTCTTGGATAAAAACACCGAAGAGGGTTGGAATTACCTTGATGAATTAGCCCAAAAGCCTAAATTTTGTGAGTTGATTGAAAGTTTTGAGGATACCAACTCTGATGCGAGGGAAAAAGAGCAAATAGAGCTGTTTGTCGTTAGTGATAGCTATATGCCTTTTGAGGAGTCATTGCCAATAGTTGCACTGGACAATCAAATATTCTCGGCTCTTAATGATGCCACCCTTCATATCGCGTCTTCACTTTTGCAACAGCTTATAAAAGCCGAACTGATTGATTTTCTTGGTGTTTGATGAATTTGATTTGGTTTATCATCTTTATATTGTGGATTTTGTCAACAGTCTGAAAGATTTAGTTTGGAATGTGCACTTGATGGAACTTAAGTTTTTAAAATGAAATCGGCAATTGCTTTACTCAAAGTATCTTATTTTGTGGCATATGGTCGAGTTCAATTTTTGACAAAGAGTGTAGCTTGGAGTGCCCTATTTCTTCTAATAGTTATTAATGGTGTGCTAAATGTTCAAAGAGCCACCATTTTCAAGCTTAAGATGTTGTATGACTTGCTCTGCAGCGCCTTAAGTGAGATGCGGGGAGAAAAGTAGTCCTCGTGTGTGAGATGTGATAATCGGGTGGTGTCTTTTATATGTCTTACTTGTCGTTATGTTTTCTTTATGTTATGTCTTTTATGTTTTGTTTGGTTGAAAATCGGATAACATGAGCCGGTAGTTCTAATGTCATTTGTCTTGTGGAAGGTCGTTGTTTCCCTAAGCTTTTACAGGGTTAGCATGCTACCACACCAGCCTTGGTGGTTTGGGCCTAAAGCTTGTGTGAGTGAAGCATTCAAGAGCCCTAAGCAAGGGTGTGGCTAAGTGTCATGGTTGTTAGTCAGACAAAGCCTTGACCATTATCCTGTGTGACTAGCTATGGTTCCGAATGGGAGAACCGAAGGAGTGAGCCTTGGAAGCTGTGGGTATATGGAGCTCCTTCACCCCTAAGAGGCCATGAGAGGCTCCTCGCATGCTACATAAGGAGGCAAGCTTACCCAATGAGCTATGTCGCTTGCCTCTAAAGCTCCACACTCACGGCGACTCTACACAATGCCCTAGGCCAGGAGCAGGGCCTAGGTACCTACTCGAGACCTAAGGAGGAATGTGGATTGGAGGCTAGAGTGAAGGGATTGTCAAGGCCCGCCTCACCTCCGAGGTGAGGTCCACTTGACCGGTCATAAAGAGAGAGGGGTTTGCCAACGTCATCTGACGTGTGAAGATCATCCCAACGTCACAAAGATCACCAAAGTCACCCGACGTGTGAAGATCTCTGCGTATCCCGTCTGACAAGCTAATACTATAACGACCCTGATTTTTGGTAAATAAAAATTTCGTTAAATATTTAAATTTTATTTTAATTACTTGGATTTGCTTTTAAAATTCCTTTTTAATTTCTAATAATCCGTCATAATTAAATTCTAGACTTATAAATTAAGTTTTCTTCGTATAAAATTAACTAGTCATTCCCTAACGATAAAAGGACTCATCTATACTCTTGTATATTTATTTGTGACTAGAATTAATTCATAAATTCCTCTTGTTGGCTAGGAATCCTACCTTTCCTAGGATAATTTTATTCCTGATTCTAAGCCTAGTTATGATCCTCCTAACCCTAGATGAACCTTTTCAACCATCCTTGAACCACTTGAACCTTCCAAACTTTTGTAACACTCTAGTTTTTCCTAAAAAGTCTACCTCATTCATTAAAAGGCTATTTCACACATTTTGAAAACCTTCAATCATATTTTTTTCATTGAATGGTCTCTTCAATGTAAGCCATCATCACTTCCTTTCTCCTTTCTACAAGTAACCTTGGCATGCATATATATATCACCCTAAAATTTCCTAGAAAGGTTATCTTGAAGCCTTGTTCATTCTTTTTGCATTGACAAGTCCTTTTCAAAAGCCAAAGCCAACCCTTTAATCATTTCACTTTCCATTGACTTGTCATTTTTCCACTCATGACAATCAAACCCATCATTATCCTTTTTATCAAACAAATAACTTTCCTAGAAAGTCCATTGTTCTTTCTCTCCATTGAAAGGTCACTTTCAAGGAGATATTTCTTCCAAACCCTAGTTAACCCTTTCCAACCCTAAACTAGAAAATCATTGCACTTTTATGACTAGTCATTTCAAGACTTTATTTCTCATCATTACTTCTTTCAAGTATATCTTTTCTCATCATTACCTCTCTACCTATTGAATAATAGTTCGTAGGGTAATTTTTATCCTTTGAGTAATAGAAGTAAAGACTTGCCATAATCCAATGAGTACCTAAATTTGACTAGACAAGTCAAAACCAAATCCCATCATTTTGCTTCCATAAGTAATATCCCTAGACTTGTCATGCATGCAAGCCTAGAAAAAAATAGACTTGAACCTAATTACCCCATAAGAATAACTTTCCTAGATTTTTGTAGGTGTTCATGCATGCAAGCCTAAAAATAATAGCCTTGAACCTAATAATGTCTTACAAGTAGCCTTTCCTAGATTTTTCTAGGTATATATACATACTAGCCAACCTTAATCATACCTATATACATATATGTAGACTTTCTAGGAAAGTCTTAACCATTTTTCATTGAGTTGTCACTTAAAAGCCTTACCACTCATCATCTCCTCTTTCTAGACCTAGTAAGACTACTTAGTACTTACTAGAGAAAGAGAAAGAGAGAGAAAGAGGAGAGGAGAGGCCGAGAGAGTGAGAGGGAGAGAGAGAGAGAGAGTGTTTGTGCATGTGTCTGTACACTCTAGCAAGGTAGGTCACTTACACAACCTCACACTCAAGCCTAGCACCACTTTACAACCCATTTTTAGACTACTTTAAACATGAAAACTAGCTCTTAATCACACTAGATTTACTTACAACCTAGCCTAGGATTGACTAAACATGGGAAGACTACTCTTAGCCTAGTTATCATTTTCATTAGACTTGTAAGAGTTGCTTATCTAGGGCATGACTACCTAGGATTTTCTCTTAAAAGCCTTAAGATCCTACATGATTGTATAGCCTTATGCCTAAAAATAGAAATGACAAGTGAGGGAAGGCTGTGGCATGCTTGGAAGGCTTGATTGGACAATACAATGGAGCAAATCCATGAGAGAAAGAGAGAGAGAGGGAGGCCGGCCAAGGAGGGGAGAGAGGGAGCCAAATTTTTGCTATAAATAGCACCCCTGCTCTTGCCATTCAACTCACAACTTCACACCTTTCAACTTCTCTCTCTAGAATTCTTGTGTTTGTGCTTTGTTCTTCCTTTGTTCTTGGTGTTCTTGAGTTCTTCAAGAAACTTATCCAAGGCCGCCACTAAACCACCACTCAACCACCCTCTCGATCCAAAATGTTTAGTAGTTTAGTCAAGAATTAGTTTCGAGAGAAAAAGAAAGTCTTATCTTTTCTCTTTCGAAGCTATCGTGAGCTTACCGTGGGAGGTCACTTCGTTCGATCGCCGATGTACTTACTTTTTTCGTAGCCGTACCAACCGCCAAGAAGAACGGTAGAATATCTCTACTCACTTTCTCTAGTAAAAAGAAATTATAGTTATTTTTAATTTTGAAAATGCATGTTAAGTTAAAGTAATAAAATAGCTAGCAAACTTGTTTTACTAAAATTTTGAAAATGAAATATGATCATGTTGAATAACTCGACTTTATTTTTCGGAAAAACATATGTTGTTTTGAACTTCCCAAAAACGAAGAGAGAACGGATTTTGGAAACATAAACTTGAATGAAAGTATTCGTATTTTGATCTTAAGGATGGTTATGAGCATGTATACGTGATTACTTGTTTGATGTGTGATAAAGTATAAGTGGTATCCACTCCAAAGGTGTCCATCCATGTGACACTATGCTTTAAGTGTGTGGTAATTGTTTGAATGTGAATCCGTGAACATGAGCATGATAAAGTAATATAGAGTTGGATGATCTTGCGAGTTTAGTTTCAAGATTACAATGAATGATTTATGAATCACCTAAGTGAAAAGTCCTGCCGAGGAGTCTTTGCATGAAAATGAGACAAAAATTGAGAAAGTAGAAACATGACACTTAGGGTGTTGTCAATGAAAGGTGTGTTTGAAAATGAAAATATTTTGGAAACCGCAATGTGGCTGGACTTGGTAGCCCATTGTGTGATGTGTGTGTGCGCCAATGGGAACTCGGAGCGGCGGAACCATTGTGAGGATAGTTGGGAACTGGAATGGCGGAACCGAGGTTGGGTGTGTGGCTTCGTTATCCACGGAGAGGAGCTAATGTAAATTGTGTGCCAATGGAAACCCGAAACGGCGGAACCATTGTGAGAATACTCGGGAACCCGGAGCGGCAGAACCGAGGTTGGGTGTGTAAAAAAAATGATTTTGGAAATGTTGATTTGGAAAAAGAAAAGTGAAAATGATGACACGGTCTACGAAAACGTTGCGTAGGAGAAACTCTAATTACACGGACACTAATGCCAGTTGAATAGTGAATATGCATGTGTTAAAGTTATGTGCTATTTAGAAATCGCTGAATTTACATGAGCTAGTAAACTATTTCTATGCCCTGTTGTTTATAAGTATGGGTTAGCGGGTATGAGATTATTCTTCTGAGCTCTTGTAGCTAACGGTGTTACCTTTGGTGACCCTGTCATATTATACTGGGGGTGACGCTGGTATTATGTGTCAGACATTATAGATGAGCAGGTTGAACTCTACACCTTGGAAGCTTTCGGAGCCAAGGAGCTGGCTAGGATAGAGGAGCAGGTGGAACAATAGTTAGGAACCCTAGTTTCCCTCCCTTGTTGAATAAATGTACTTTTGTGAGAATTATGCTTTCATAATGAGCCAAACTCCATCTAGATTTTCAATAAAAATGTCTATTTAACGTTACCAAAATTTGGGGCGTTACAGATACATAGAAGCCTGTATCATACATATTGTCTGGTTGTCTGGCATGACACAGGCCTCCATATCACAACTGTCTCTGGGGTATCCTTGCTGCTGAACTTTAGCTCTGCTAGCATTAATGCCTCATTAATGTTGAGAAGGACGCTTCCTTCCCCTCCAAGGTTATCGAGCTCCTATATAAAGAGGAGTTAACTCTCATTAAAGACAAGCATTCAATACACACCTACTCTCCACTGCCATCACACACTCTCTCTCTCTCTCTCTCTCTCTCTCTCTCTCTCTCTTTAAGGCTGCCCCGAGCTCTCTCCTCATCGACCTCCAATGGTCCTGAGTCATTGTAGTAACCACCATACTCCCAGAGGGCAACCTCAGGTACTCTCCCCACTCTTACATCCAAGCATCAAATCAGGCCGGAGCGAGACATTGGTATCAAAGCCTCCAACTTGGACGAAGTATTTAGGGGTTGACATTCCCCTTGGAGGTACAATAGCTACTTTCTCCATCTCTTTACTTTTGTTTTTCATGCTATGAGGGCATAGCATCGCTTTAAGTTGGGGGGAGGGATAGGTATGTACTATTTGTTTCTTTTTGTTTTGAGCTTTTTAAAAAAAAATTAGAAAATTTAATACTTTCAAAAATAAACAAAGTTTTACTTGCAATCCTTCACTTTTTCATAGGTTTTTACTCTTTTCTTGACTTGGCACATGGTCATTAAATTCTTAATTGGCAAGAGTTCGGAATAATCTTAAGTTTTTGTGCTTCTCAACTCGTATGCATGTTTAAGAATGAACGGTCTAGGTGTCAAGTGTAGTTTTGAGTAACTATTGTCCATATCCCATCTTTTTATCCTGCATGATCTTAGATTAGGTCAATAATCTCATGTCATGTCTAAGTGTGTTAGTTGTGCCCTTTGAATCGTTATGGAATCTTTGGTGCATTTAGGAAAGGATACAAGGCATTTTTGTGTAACCACATATGAGTCCCATTGTCATTTTGAATAAAGCCAAGTCCGAGTCATCTTACTATTAACCATAGGGAACCGAATGTTTGGTTGGATGTGTGGCTTCTCATACTGGGTAGAAATTTGGGTTTGCAAGGCTTCGGGTCTTTTTCAAGTACTCGTCGGGTGTTTCGAGTGCAAAGGAGAATTGACATCGGCAAAAAGAACTGGCAAGCTGAGTTTGCATGAGAAAACCCATCGGTATCAATATAGCAATACCCATTTACGAGTAGAAAACAGTAAGTTCAAAGCAATTGGGTATCGATACTACAAAACCTTATATCGATACCGAGGCCTTGTTCGACGGTTTTCAGTAGATCAAGGGCACGATCTAAACCACTTCTCCACTTTTCTCTCTCTCTCTCTCTCTCTCTCTCTCTCTCTCTCTCTCTCTCTCTCTCTCTAAAACTCCATAGCCACCACCTCCATTTCGAGACCCTAAACCTCAAAATCTACCAAAAACCCTAAATCCACCTCCAAATCTCAAAAACCTTCAACCAAACCCACTCCAAATCATCTCCCCCACACATTTCAAGCATCAAATCAAAGGATTTCTACACTTTTCAAGTTCAAATATGAAAATCAAAGGTAAACCCAAACCCTCTTTCTCTTTCCACAAAATTTCTCCATTTTCTCTCTATATATTCAAAATATTCCACTTTCCTACACATCTCTACACCAAATCCCATCAACTCCCCCACTCATAAAAACCCCCAAATCCGAAAAATCTTGCAATGCCGAAAGTGAAAACTACCGCTCAAAAGACCAAGCATGCACCCTCCTCCTCTCGCCGACATGAAATCAAGGAAGATGACACTATTTTGGACGATTTTGCGGAGGAGGAGGAGGAAATGATGGAGAATCGGGACCAATTGGGTTCATCTGTGGGCCAGAAGAAGAAGGGTACATCGGAGGAGGTCTAAAGGGATAGGCAAAAGCAGTGGATGGATACAATGGCAAAGAGCACGGTAAAGAATGAACCCCACATCGATGTGGCAAGCATTGGGGAAAATCATCGGAGCATCAGGCGAATCGTCGAGATAGGTTTGTCCTACTACTTTCTTGATAATCTGGGTTACAATAAGGCCCTCGTAGTTGACTTTTATAAGAACATGCAAATTTCAAAGGTAGGTACTGAGCATCAACTCGGTGCTAAGGTCACGTCCAAGATTGGAGGAATCGAGATTGAAATTGACCAAAACGTGATTGCAACTGCTTTGAATTACCGTCGTCCTCTTGTTCACGAGATAAACTACCCCTGAACCAATTTTGCCACGGCCGATGAGATTAACCAACCATTATACATCAACTCGGTGGATGCTCGGGATCCTCATAGGCCAGGCAAGTTCAAGGAGGAATACAAGTTGATTAACCATGTGGTGCACTTCAACCTAAACCCTCGTGGCGCCGAGAACCATCCCTCACTCAAGGATGCAAAGCTCCTTTTTGCATTCATGCGACTGGGCACGGTTATAGATTGGTTGGCCTCCATATTCAAGCAACTCATCGAGTTCAAGGCCAATGTGTCGCTGTCAATTAGAATGTCGTACCCTTGTCTGATTACGAAGATTTGTAGAAGGTATAGGGTGACGGGGCAGAAATTGTAACGACACACTCCATCTTTGTACAATATTGTCCGCTTTGGATGCCCAAAGCCCATAGACTTCCCAGTGAGGTTACCCATCCCTGGATTGCTCCAGGATGAGCACGCTTAACTGCGAAGTTGCTATGCGTTTTGACCCGCCCTCACGGCTTTAAAAGGCCTTCTACAAGTAGGAGGGATCTTTTCTTATAACCATAACTTACCCCCTCCCGTCCGGACGGAGCCTGCCATCCTGCAGTACCGCTGGCTACCGGAAAGCGGGGTGTCACAGAAATACTTGGATAAGGCTAAGCTTGAGCCAGCAGTCATCAACAACAGCATTTTGACCAAGAGCGTCTCCCAATCTCGAGTGCCAAGAGGTGTGCCCGATGGAAGCTACTTGACTACAATGCTGCCGAGAAATGCAAATAAAACCGCTTGGTACATAAAGCTATTTTGCCAAGGGGTATCGATCATTGAAAGTATAAGGAAGTCAAAGAAGGAGAGCCGGGAGATGGCCCAGAGGCTAGCACGAATGGAGCACCGCTTGGAATGGTTATCCCGCCAGGTAGAAGGGTCAACTCAAGAGCCGTATGCCCCGCCTCCAATAGTTCAAGAGGAGGATAGTGATGACTTCGCAGGCAACGAGCCTGATTGGGATGATGAGGAATGAAGAAGGTAGAGAGTTGGGAAGGAAGGAAGAGGAACAAGAAGGAAGAAACACTCGGAGGCCAGATGCCTTTGTTACAAATCCCTAAACTTGGACGGGGTCTAGGATGGTTAACATGCCATCCAGTCTATCTTTAGTATTTTCATTTTATCGAGTCGGTGGACATTGTTTTGTTCTTGTCTAGTTTAGTATTTTAGTATATTTGAGTCAAGTAGGGTAACATGTTCATGGTTAGTTTAGGGGTGTGTCAGCGGCCAAACTTGGGTAGTTGACTGAGCTAGTATAGGCCGTCGCCACTTTTGCAAAAAATTTCCCTTTTTTATTGCTAACCACGGTCAATATATGCAAATATAAGTCCTTAATTGATCCATAATGCGCGCTTATTCCATTTGTGATTCAAAGTGTTATGATTGGCGTATTTGGTTTATGGCATGTTTTCGTTTCATTGTTTAAATTTTCAGCTGTTAGTCAGATTTCCGTTCAATAAGTGCTCTTCATAAAAGGCATGATCTTGCTTTTCATCGTCACCTATCTTCCTAGCACTCTTGTAGGATATGGTTACCAGCTTATGTGTCACTTTAATGTGAGCTGTATTCTCCTTTTATTTATGGATACAAGTCCTTTTAGCTTGCTTATCACTTGCTTTATGCTTAGTCATTCAATCAAGTTTTCGGCTACGAGTTGTGGAATGCAAAGCATGACTAGATTTGCGAACTCTTGTTTAGTTGGTAATAAATACGAGCATGTGTTTGTAAAATTTTTTTCTTTTTTATTGCTAACCGCTATCAATATATGCTAATATAAGTCCTTAGTTGATCCATAATGCGCGCTTATTCCATTTGTGATTCAAAGTGTTATGATTGGCATACTTGGTTTGTGGCATGTTTTCTTTCCGTTGTTTAAATTTTCAGCTGTTAGTCAGATTTCCATTCAATAAGTGTTCTTCATAAAAGGCATGGTCTTGCTTTTCATCGTCGCCTATCTTCCTAGCACTCTTGAACGATATGGTTGTTAGCTTATGTGTCACTTTGATGTGAGCCGTATTCTCCTTTCATTTATGGATACGAGTCCTTTTAGCTTGCTCATCACTTGCTTTATGCTTAGTCGTTCAATCAAGTTTTCGGCTACGAGTTGTAGAATACAAAGCATGACTAGATTTGTGAACTCTTGTTTAGTTGATAATAAATACGAGCATGTGTTTAAGTTTTGTCGGAAGGATTGTATAGTGCAAAAATGTTTTTGCCTTTCAATTTGCTAGGGACTAACGAAGCTCAAGTTGGGGGGTTGTGATAAGCACCCAATAATGCATATTCTTGGTGCTTAAGTCCTTAGTTTTATCGTTTTACGTCTATTAAAATTAGTGTTTTCTTTGATATTGCATATAGGGTAGTATATTTCATTTTGTAGGAAAACCGCTGAATAAAGAGGGTTTTAAAGCTTGGAGCAAGTCGGAGGCATCCAAGACCCAAGATGACCAAGAATGAAGCCACCAGGGTCTAAGAACGAAGAGTCGAAGACCCATTAGGTGGCCAAGACCATTGGAAGCCAAGCCAGAGGCCAAAAGCTGAAGAACTAGAAATAATGAAGGCAGTATCGATACAGAGTAATGTTGTATCGATACCAGCTTCAAAGCAAAATCCAGTAGGCTAATAGACATTGGGTATCGATACAAGGTTTTGTAATATCGATACCGAGTTGCTACGGCAGCCCAGTGGATTCTGATCAAAGCTGCTCGGTATCGATACACCATTTACTTGTATCGATATCGAGGGCCTTCGCAGAGGATTTTTCGGGCATATTTTAGATATTTTGTGGGCAAATGAGGGCTTGTTTAACTTCCCCATTATGCCACAAATATCTAAAGTGTACACTTTTCTAGATCTAGAGTAGATTACTTTAGTTGTTGCTTACTCTTGCTATTGTTCTTCTTTTGTTCTTATATAATTCTGCACTTTTCTGCCTTAGTTAATCTTAGTTTTTTTGGAGTAAATTAGCTTGAAATGAAAAAAGGTTACCCGAATGTACAGCCTACAAGGGGCATGCCCCAGGAGGAAAAAAAAGGGAATAAAAAAAGAAGATTGAAAAAAGTGCGATAAACCATGCACAACCCGCATGGAGAGTAGCGTACAGTAAATAAAATAACAAAAGTGCCATGAGTGTTGAGATCATACCCCCGTTGCACAATCCATCTAAGCGGAAGGATAGTACAACGGGGTATGATATGAGGTGAAACAAGAAGTAATAACATGAATGCGAACTACTACCTAGACATCCCGCTAGGCTAAGAAATAAAATAAAATAAAGTCAGAACTGACCAAATGATAACCATCACAGAGGGCTAGCAGCAACAAATCAATTCGGTATCAAGAGAAGCTGATCAGCTACTACAAAGGAGCAAGGCACCCAGAAGAGTCTCAAACCAGAGATGACGGCATCAGACAGGGGGCCCCACCCTGTACACCATGCCCATTCCATTCGGCCTAATACTTCCTCATCCAAGGCCTAAGGCTCGCCAGAAAATAACCCGCTCTCAACCAACAACCTATCACCACAGACTCCAGAAATGGGATAAGCAACCAAGATACAAATACTCCAACCAAGCCTAGAACAACAAGCATAATACCCACTTCTAAAGAGGAACTAGGCACCGAGAAGAGGCTTGAACTGGAGATGTTGGCATCCGACAAGGTTACCCTCCCAAGTACTCTGCACACCATGCCCATTCCATCCAGACTACTACACCCTCAACCTAATTCCCTAGGCTCGCTAAAATCCAAAAGCGGGACAAACAAGAGCCTCAAATCTTTCCGCTATTAACAGTGCAAGATCACTGAATCATATGGCTCAACCATTAACAGGGCTTAACCACCGAATCATCTAGCACAAAAGGAGGACCCAAGATAACGCAGGAGAACCAAAGTCGCCCCTTTCAATCAGCGCACAATCACCAATCTAATCAAAGACAGCCACGAAGGCTACCCTTTTCAATTAGCAAACAAGTTAATCTTAGTTTGTTGTTTGTCCCTTCATTAGTTGTAACTGCATTCTTGATCTCTATAAATCTCTAGTTTATTTTGAATTCCGTCGGTTAAATATGTTTTCAATAATTAACTATGTTGATTCAATATCTAGCATGAGTGAGTAGTTAATTAGGCCGGGTCACGGGGTGATTAGCACTCCACGGCTTGGATTGATCATGATTTTCTCTCAATAAATCTCCAAGTTTAGTTGGAAAACCAAGGTAGTTCATGTTTGTCTATCAAAACTTGGCGATGTTAACTTCTTTGATCTTGTGTAGGCAAGAGCGTGCTTGTCTGTGATCCCTAGGAAACATGTGATCCCTCCTTACTTACTTAAAGGTAGGAGTTTTTGGTGTGTCAAGATTCCCTGTGATCCCTCCTGGGTATGGAGGAAAATTCTATCTTTGAGGCCCCTTGTTCAGCCATTTATCGCGTACAAGCTGGGAGATGGATTGTCTACCTCTTAGTGGTATGACAATTGGCATCCCCTAGGACCCTTGCTCCCAAGGTTTGGCCAGAGGTCCCCTCGCGGAGGGCCTAATTGAAGTCAGGGCAAAGATCCTTATAGATTAGCCCCACAAAAATTATGTTAAAATTGATAACACAAGGAGGTTCAGTAGTAATAGTTACTCTCCATTTTGAGCCGAGGGAGGTCATATCAACTGATCAGGTGCACGTAGGCAAACAATTACTATCCAACCCAGAAATATAAACAATCACGATTAGAATTATCTGGAAGCACAAAATCACCCAAACCCACCTCACAAAAACAAAAAAAAACAAAAAAGCAAAATTTTCAATACAAGGACAGTAAACAAATTGGAAAGCCAATTATTTAATAAATTACTCAACAATAAGAAAGCAATCAATAATTCAACATAGAAAATAAAAAAACAATCACGATTAGAATTATCTGAAAGTACAGAATCAACAACCAACCTCAAAAAAACAAAAAAAAAAGAAGTGAAAATTTCAATTATAAGACAGTAAACAATACCTAATTAATTAGTATACGAACCTGATGGAAGGTAAGGTTAGGGCCATATTCACCGGCGAGTTCCTGCACTCGGTCAATTGCAACGGCAGAGGAGTTGTCGAGGTTATCGATCACCACAGCCTTGTACCCTCCCTGCAATAGTTGAAGCACTGTGTGGCTTCCTATGTAACCGGCTCCTCCAGTCACCAAAATGTTTTCCCCCATAGCTAGAGGTTTACAATTACAAGCTACGTACACACTGCAAATACATGTAGAGAGAGAGAGAGAGAGAGAGAGAGAGAGAGAGAGAGAGAGATGGGAGAGTCGGTGGGAGGAGGTTCCCAGGAGACATTTGGGATTTGGGGGAAAATGGGTGTTAGGGTTTTTTATTGATATATATAGGAGGGTATAATTGTCAATTCAACCAGGCCTACCATGTTTTGGTGAATATTTCCCCCTCATGTCATGAGAGGTGATTTTGAGAGATGAGACCATGAGTTGGTGATTATTTCCGGTCAACACCGCCTGCCGGTAATTTTCCCAAGAAAGAAATCAAATATACTTACAAAAAAGAAGTAGATGCATGCACAAGCTAGCTAGCTAGGACTAGGGTTTGTTGTTTTCCTATTCGTTAAATTTCAATGAATTTAACCCGAGAGCTAGCTAGCTCTAGGCAGGCATGCATGCATGAATGAACCCAATATACATAGGATGGGTCGTGGGTGATTGATGGCCGAACTAGTACGTACTAGCTAGCTAGCTAGTCACCAAGAAATTAGTGTAATCAGCACATTAATGTGTTGTTGTGTTATAACAAATGACGAAATCTGGACCCACCCACCAAATTAGAAACCCACGTGGGCATAATTACTTGTTTGTTTCACCAAATGTAGTTTAGTTTCGATTATCATGCATGGGACGAGTACTATTTGCCGGCTGGTAACAGAGCATATACATGTGAAATACAGTATATGGTTGAATATTATTAGCGCGCATGGAGCTCATCTTTTTGATGAATTCATTCTTGTTGAAATCTTCTTTGATGTCAACTAGCTAGTGTACGTGAATTGCGACGTGTTGTGCCTTGCAATCGTTGATCTTGTGCTCATGGTTTATTTTTGGTCTGGAGTTTTTGAGGGTGCTGGTAGGTTTCATTTGTTTCAATGTAAAATGTTTTTCATATAAAATGTTTTTTCAAAACAAACTTCAAACTTTTATTTGCAGAAATCGACAAAATAGTGTAGAGAGAGAGAGAGAGAGAGAGAGAGAGAGAGAGAGAGAGAGAGAGAGAGAGAGAATTGAACGTGAACTGACGATCGAGGAAACTGAGCAGTGAAAATTGCAGTAGAAGGCGGCAGATTCATTTCGGAAAATAACTTACGAAAGATTTAAGGGTAAGTCGTTTACATCTAATTAATGAAACTTCATTTTTTATACAACCAAACACTGGAAAATAGGTAAAACAATATACACCCAAACAAAACAATCAAAGCCTTAATGACCAGACATCTAAGTGAAAGGTGTGTAGAGCAAGAAATAAAAGTTCATATAGTCTCTATCTTACTGGTATCTTCAAATGATATTGAGGTGGCCATATGAAGAAAAGGTTAGGGGAAAACCATCAAGCAAGGAAGAAGCACGCCAAAGGTTTGCTCCAGGCTTCTAGCCTTCTACAACAATTTCCCTGATTTTGAAAACGAGATATTGATTCAAAATTAAGAAGGCATTTTTAAAACATGATGATTCATTGACTGGGAATGAGAATCGCGTGCTCAAAATGCGATCTTGACGTAAGATTCGTACTTTTAAAACCAGATCTACAAAAGAGACATAATTGCACTGATATACTGATCAGAAGACAACATCGATATGAGAAGACAAACAAAAACAGCTAAGCTAGCTATTGGGGTAAAAAAGATCTCCAAAACAGTTAAATAGAATAAGACAGCCTTAGTAGTATAGCTAGAGAAGCAACACAGTCGACAACCCTAATACATATTACATATCTTCCAATCCAAGAAACAGAACAAAACTCAGTTCCGCAGCATAGACTTGGTATCTGCAACCAAAGCCATTACCTCCCAAAGGGGAACCAGCTCTAATACATTCAGATGGATGGCTTGTTTGTTGTCTGATTCAATAATAGCCACATTTGCTAAACCCATTTGATCTTGACATCAGCAAATGCCATCTAAGTCGCCTTGAAGGGCTGACGACACTTTCAACTTCTTGGTATCACCATCCACTATGAGACCATTGGTGTCTTTAAAAACCACTGCAGCCACGGTATTAGAGTTGGCTTTGAGCATGCTAGGACTTTGGGCTAACTACGTATGGGATAATTTCTGGTAAAATTGATGTTTGAGATATCTCATTAGGCATAGACGCAAAAGCCTAGGAAAATTCTGTTTACAAATTCCAACCTAGGACACAGTATCTTAGAAACAGTTGATTCTAGACTAATAGATTCATTCCTGAAAATGAACTCATCGTGAGCCTTCCAAATGAACCAACAAAACAAACGCTACTTTGCTAATCGGAGAAATTGCTTCCTTCTGAGTGTAATCACAATCAGGAATATGAGAAGACCATTCTAAAACCGACGGAACAGCTCCATGAGTAATAACACCATGCAAATCATAGTCAAACCCCACCACCCTACCCAGTCGCATTCAAAGAGAAGGTGCTCAATTGATTCTCTAACCTGCTTACAAATTCGCCAGATAGGACAAGAATCTGCACACTTTCAAGAGTGGTTATGACATTCTTGGATGCTTTCCACCAAAAGTTTCCGACTCTGGGCGAAACTCTAGTTTCCAAATTGTTTCACAAATGTTCTTATTAGGTTTGCTAGTGTTAGTCTTGCACGTCATCTTGTGCTTATTGGTTTTTTTTTTCCCTAATGTATTTTTTAATTTTTTTTTGGTTTAGCAGAGTGTAATTGGTTGCGAATGCAAGCAGAATATTATTCTCCAAGGCCCACTTCAATAATTGCAACCCTGCTTGAACACCTCCGGTAGGAAAATATTATTGGAATATAATATTTTTATTTGGTTTGAATGTGAATTGACTTGATTTAGTGTTATGTCTTTTCAGAGACACTGTATACGACACTGGGATTAATAAAGAAGCCACTGTCCATGACATCATTCACAACAACCAATGGGCCTTCCCTATCACTTAAACACTTGAACTCAATGAGGTCAGAGCTCAATTACATAATGTGACTTTTAATCCTAGTGCTAAGGATGCATGCAAGTGGACACTCAACACCTCTGGGAAATTCACTATCTCATCCCTATGGAACTACCTTAGAAGTCACTCTCCCGTAGTTCCATGGCATAAAGTTGTGTGGTTTCTTGGGCATATCCCTAGGGGTAGCATAATCACTTGGATGGCTCTCTTGCATAGGTTAAACACTGAGGATAGGCTTGTTATGTTGGCCTCAAAGCCTTATCTCAATGCATATTTTGCCATGCTATAGAGAACCGTACCCATCTCTTTTTTGACTGCTCAATGGCCACCCAAATCAGGGCCTTTATTGTCCCCGCAGACACCCCATATGAATGGTCATCAAGCTTGGCAGCCTTGGGTGGACTGCCTTTCTCACTTGAGAGGTAAATCTTTGTCCAACATCATTGCAAAATTGGTGTTCACAGTGTACGTACATCATATATGGTTGGAAAGGAACCATAGAAAGTTCCAAAATTCCTGTTGCTCTCCTTCTGTAGTTGCTTATAAAATCTCCAATGAGGTGAGGGCCAGACTTTTGTCCATTGCTAATCTACCAAGTGGCCTACATTCTGGGCTGTTAAAAGTACAGTGGAACATTGCTTAGTGATTTTCTCACAACTTTTACGTAACTTTGATTTACTTCAGTTACCACTTCTACAATTCATGTTGTTTTGCAGGGTTGAGGTACCAAAGCATGATATTATTACACTCATGGTGACACAAAACAAGGTGTACAAGAGTTCAAGAGGGTTCAGCTTCAAAGTTTCACCTCCATTGATCCTACATGAATCCAGTTCAGGAGGAACCATTATCTACTTCTATTATTCAGGTATTTAACTTAATCCTGGTTGAGGATGGGGTGAAATACGGCTTATGAGTGGCCTTGCCATTTTGTTTGATGACCTAGTGAGTTGTGTGCTAGAGCCCCAACATTTCTCGAGAGAGGAGGGAATAATTAGTGGGAGAGTCATGTGAGGTTCAGTGGAGGGAGTAAGTGGTTTCACAACTTTTAAATTTGTTTGTGAGAGGGAGGTGTGAGGTATCAAAGAAGTAGAGGTTGAGATGACGATGTTTGAAGTAACATTTTGAACTAGACTATGGTTCACTCCAGTTTGATTCTTTGCTCTG
This sequence comes from Rhododendron mucronatum var. ripense, assembly GCA_019656295.1. NCBI lineage: Eukaryota > Viridiplantae > Streptophyta > Magnoliopsida > Ericales > Ericaceae > Rhododendron > Rhododendron mucronatum. Next base: position 3,106,550 of record BPLT01000002.1, read on the forward strand.
TTAAGAAACTATAGCAACTGAATGTGCTATTCTGCTGCTGCTCTTACTGATTCTGTTACTGTTCTAAGATAGCCACTGAATTGTTATGGTGGACTGACTTGCTACTGCTTTATTGTCGCTACTTTTTTTTTTTTTTTTGGATAAAACAGCTTGAAATAGAAAAAAGGCTAACCGAATATACAGCCTACAAGGGGCATACCCCAGGAGGACAAAAGAAAGAAAAGAAAGAAGAAAAGAAAAAAGAAAAGGAAATTGAGGATGCCTATGCCAAGTGGCTACATAGACTAGTGAAAAAAGAACCAAGTGTTTCCTGCTCATCTAAGTAGAGGAAGAGAAAACAACATGAGTTGAGTATAATGAGTTCAGAACACCATACAGCTCCCACAATGGTAAACCATACAAATGTCATTTGTTACAATTTCCAAAACAATTCCAAGTTGGTAATGTCAACACAATTTATGAACGAGCCATTGAATGGCCCATCCCCGCAATACGATCAGAACTAGGGCCCCTCCAGCAATTGAACAGCAGATGTAGCAACATCTGTAGCAGTAGGCAGCTCCGTACACAGCAATCAGCAGCCAAGTTTGGCGTGGAGTTCTCCCAAGTGGACCCTTCATGGTAAGAGTGAACATAACAGAACAGACACAATGTCTGGCCGATTTGTGAGTTCTGATGGACCAACTGAGACTGTACAAACTCAGTTCTTCCATGAGACAGTAGCAGCATAGTACAGTAATACAAAAGCAGTGTAGCATAGTCATAAGGAATAGAAGCAGAGCTGAGCAGTTCTAGGAGACTAATCAGTAGCAAAATATAAAGACAGAACAGCTACCATAACAGCCAATACTAATCAAAAGGCAGACAATGGGGAATACACTATACAGAGGACGTCCCCCTCTGCGAAGGGAGATCCCAACGACAGCCCCAGATGGTTAGGCATAAACTACAACTAAACTACACAACAGCAGCAGAAAACTAGATGGATAAGCTGAACCTGACCGAGCCGAAGAGGCAGTGAGCACAGCGGCTACAGCATCATCATCAACAGAAGCCCTAGTAATATAGCAGCTGATTTCTACCATAATAGCAGCCACCTGCAGTAGCAAGAAGTACCAGGGCAAGCAGAAACAAGGCGCTAACACCAAAGCTACTAGCTGTTATACTTCTCCGCGGAGAACAGCAAACAGAACAGAGATGAGAAGCAGAATACAGCAGTAGCAGAACCAGCAATATGCAAGTTACAACACACATCCAGCATGGCCATGGCTAAACAATGCAGTCACAGCACAAAACGAACCTATGCCACGCTTAAATAGAATGAAAATCGACTACCAATCTGAGAACCCAAAGACTAGCACGACACACATGAAATGTCTACGGAAGACAGCATAGAAAAAGGAGGATCCTAGGTATGTATGGTCCTTTCCAACAACTCCCTCGGAATACTCACAACTCCCTCTCTTCAATACCAAGGGTCAAGGAACCACCTAACACCCTCTACTGAGCCTCACATGATGCCCCCACTAGATATTACCTCCACTCCAAAGGAAAGGATGAGGCTCAAGCACTCCCTCACTGGGGTCACACAGAAGGTAATGGTCACTCTCAACAAAAGCATTCTACTTCCAAGAACCATCAAGAAACCAGGTGTAAGATAACTACCTGTTCTTAGTAGTAGCAGTAATAGGAGGTCAATGAGAGAGGAGCAACAAATGGTACTTCAGTCCTCCAACCCTGTTACATATGAAGCTGGTTTGACAAATAAAAGTTAGGATTTTGGAAAACAGATGCAACACCAAATCAAGCAACACATGCAACTAAAATCACAATCACACATGCACAATCGAATCCATTCAACAAGTGCCACTAAAACTAGTTTCAACATGTATTCCTATTCCACAGATATTCCCCATTCTCTAATAAATCTAGTTTCATGAGAGCTGGTGGGCAGTTTGGGTAGTGACAGAAGTCTACCCTTAATCATGTTATAAATTTTGTGAACCACTACTGCCCAGGTGCTTGTAGTATTTTGGAACTTCCTCATGTTTCTCTCTATCCAAAGATGATACACTGTGACAGTGAATATCAATCTAGTAACAACGTTCTTTAGGGACTTCCCCTTAAAAGAGGAGAAGTGTGTAATCCAGGCTGCCCATGACCGGGGGGACCATCTCTCTTCAATTTTTTCCAAAATAGCATTCCAAACTTGCGTAGAGAATACACAATTAAAGAACAAATGATCATGACTTTCAGTACCCTGGCAGAAGCTGCATTGAGAATTAGATTTAATCCCAAAAAGTACAAGTCTATCCTCAGTGGAAAGTCTACTCTGGATGACAAGCCATGTGATGAAGCTGCACTTTGGAATATGAGCAACAAACCAAACTGTTTTATGCCAGGTTACTTTGGGGAATGGTTTTCTCAATTTCTCCCAAAGAGAGGCAATGCTAAATTGTCCATTTGAGTTAAGAGACCATCTAATTTGGTCCCTTGAACCTCTCAATGGGGGAAGCTGATGTCTAATTTCATTCAACTCCCAAGTTTGTGTGACTGGGAATGCCCAAGCAGATCCGAGAATGATTTGGGACACTTTGGCATTCAAGGGAAGACCAGAATCCAAAACAATTCTTGGACCAAACTTATTCAACAATGGGCCTAAAGGATGCCAATGATCATGCCACAGGGACACGAGATCGCCATTGCCAACAATATGAAGTATGAAGGGATGAACTAAAGTTCTTAGATTAAGTAACTTTCTCCAAACCCAAGATGGATCGCTTGGCATCTTAAGACTCCAAAAGTTTCTCCCCTTTAATAAGTAGGATTTAACCCATTGACACCACATTGATTGTTCTCCCCCTGAAATCAAGAACCATACATGCTTGGCAACCGCAGCCTTATTCCAAACCTCCATAGATTTGAAACCAAGACCCCCCTCATCCTTAGGAGCGCAGAGATGCTCCCAGGCAACTTTAGCCCCAGATCTTTTAAGGTCAGGGCCAGACCACAAAAAGGCTCGAAGGATAGTTTCAACCTCCTTAATGACCTTTTTTGGTAAGATGAATAAGGAGGACCAATAAGTTTGCATTGAGAACAAAATGTTCTTGATAAGCTGCACTCTTCCGGCATACGTAAGGTCCCTATTAGTCCAACTTTTAGTTTTGGCCGTTATACTATCTACCAATCTCTGACAATCAACAGCCTTGAGTTTAGTAGATAGCAATGGGACTCCCAGATATCTCACTGGTAGGGAGCCTTCCTGGAAGCCAAGCTCTTGCAAGATAGATTCCTTAACTCCCACACTAACACCAGAAAAGAATATGCTACTCTTTCCTGGGCTAGGGGAGAGTCCAGAAAGAGCCTCAAATTCAGACAATGCATTCCGAATGTGTTTGATAGATGGGAGCTCACCTTTGCAAAATATCATTAGATCATCAGCAAAGCAAAGATTAATCAACTGATTATTCTTACACCTCCAATGGAAGTGGAAATCCGGGAGATGAGATTTCTCCTTAAGCAAAGTTGTAAACACTTCCATCACAATAACAAAAAGGTATGAGGACAAAGGATCCCCCTGTCTCAGACCTTTTCTACCTTTAATGTAACCTGTCACTTCCCCATTGATACAAAGTGAGTAATTAGCAGTGGTAACACATGCTTGGAGCCACTTGATCATTGTAGGATGAAAGTTCATTGCAGAAAGAACATCCCATAGAAACTCCCACCTAACATGATCATAGGCTTTCATTATGTCAACTTTCATGGTACATCTAGGAGATGGTGAAGACTTATGATAACCTCTCATAAGTTCTTGAGTGAGGAAAATGTTATCTGCTATTCGCCTACCTTTCACAAAACCTGATTGGACAGGATCTATGAGTATAGGAAGAACAGATTGCAACCTCTTGGCTAAAATCCGAGAGATGCATTTGTAGATGGTATTGCAGCATGAGATGGGCCTAAAATCACCAACCTTGGATGGGTTTGGAACCTTAGGGACAAGTGCTACAATAGTAGAGTTAGCCTTGGTAAGCAACTGTCCAGACCGGAAGAAATTATGGACAGCAGAAGTGACCCCATTCCCAATGACAGGCCAAGCTTTCCTGAAAAACCCTGCATTGTACCCATCCGGGCCAGGAGCCTTGGTGGGATTAAGAGACCAAAAGGTCTCTTTGATCTCCAAGTCTGAAACAGGGGAGACCATCTGGTGACTTTGTTCAAGACTGAGTTTATTTCTAATTAATTGTCCAACTCTAGCTGATCCCAAGTGAGGTGTTGGATGTGGAGTACCAAATAAGGTTGAGTAGAAGTTAACAAACTCTTCCTTGATGACCCTGGGATCATGCGTGATAGAGCTATCATTTAGTACTAAACTTGTTATTTTGCTCCTATTCCTCCTATTGGACACAGCTTTAAAGAAATAGGAAGTGCACTGGTCTCCAAGTTTCAACCATTGTATTCGCGACTTTTGCTTGGCCAAGCTTTCTTCTGCCCTAAGAAGAGTGATATATTGCTTGTATACCACCCTCTCTTGCGCAATGGCAGTGCTATTATTAGGGTGAGAGCCTATAATTGCCTGAATGTTTTCTAAGTCTTGCTTAATGGCACTCACCCTCTCAGTGATGTCGCTGAACTCAGCTTTATTAAGCTGTTTCAGCTCTTGTTGAAGGAGTTTAAGCTTCACACACACACAGAACATAGGGTTACCAATTACAACTGTCCTCCAGACCCTCTGAACAATTGCAAGGAATTGGGGATGGTCAGCAAGGAAGTCAAAAAACCTGAAAGCCTTGGTTGACCTTTTTGGATTAGGCTGGACATGTACCACAGCTGGAGAATGGTCTGAGATACCAGGAACCAAAAAATGAGTCGAGGATTGAGTAAAAGCTTTCATCCACGACTCATTCACTAATACTCTGTCAAGTTTGGAGGTCACAAAATGAGGATGGACCTGTTTATTAGACCAAGTGAATAGGCACCCCGTGAACCTGAGATCATCTAGCTCTGAGGCAAACAAACAGTGATTAATGTCATCCATGCATGGAGACCACTGAGCATTACCCCCCACTTTTTCCCGCGGATGTCTAATAGCATTAAAGTCACCAAGCACCACCCAAGGTGAAGAGGTCCTGAACTGGGATAGACAATGCCAAAGAGATCTACGATCCAAAATAGAATTGGCCCCATAGACCATAGTAACCAAAAAGAGTTCACTCCCATTTTTGGGAAGGACCTCACAGTGAATGCATTGATCAGACTGACCTAATACCGTAAGAGAGATTACTCTAGGGTCCCATCCCACAAAAATCCTCCCCAATTCAGCCTGGGAGTAATTATTCACAAAGCTCCAATCAGGACAAATGAATTGAGTGACTCTGTCTGCCCAAGCTGCCCTAATTTTATGCTCAAGAAAGCCAACAAGACTGAGCTTATTAGAGTTCACAAAAGATTTGACTGCTTTCTGCTTAATGGGGTCATTCAACCCACGCATATTCCAAAAACCTAAATTGAACGCTTGTACAGACATAAAGCAATATTGAACAGGAACAAAGAGATGCAGTTATGGAAAGAAGTAGTACTGCAAATACTCAAAAGGATATCAAAAGGATATCATTAATTTCCCTCGTGGAGTTGTAATTTAAGTCCCTTCACTGCTGAAGGGCTTATTAACTCCTCCTTCGCTTGCTTCTTCAAACGTTTCTTAGCAGACTTGGATAGGTATTTGTTAAAAATAGTACTTCCTTTGGAAACTTGCTCAGCCGCTTCCTTTTTGACTTCGAGACCCAACGAATCAGGTGGCTCAGGAGCTGGGGAGGACTTGAACTCAGATTGGACTGTACCAGAAGATGTTGTTGTTCTGATATAGTGATTCAACGCCCCAACTTCCTGATCGCTGCTCCCTACCCCTCCCAAGACTTCTAGAAGTTCATTTTCAGAATCACTGATCTCTTCCGTAAGAGGATGAGAATCCAGAGGAGGCCTACTGGATTGATTGGGATTTTCCCAGCCAACGCTTTGATCTTTATTCCCAACTTGGGTCACAGTGTCATCTTGCACTATAGGATGCGGAAAGAGTGAAGACGTGGAGGTTTTGCTAACACATTTGGTTGTGTGATGGCCAAAGACACGGCATATGTCACACATGGGAGGCAGAACTTGATATTCTACTGGAACAACTACTGATTCTCCAGCAACTATGACTATAATCTCCTCCGGTAGAACTTGTTCAGCACTTACTTCAATACAAATTCTAGCTTTGGTGGATTTAGTGTGGAGGAGACCAGGTTGCTTAGCAGTCTTGGCTGTGGCTTGATCAACATGTAGAGGCTTCCCAATTGTACTAGCCACCCTACTCAAGCATTCCTGATTCCAAAGCTCAAAAGGCAGGTCATGTAGTTTAATCCAAGCTGGTATTTTGGAAGGTTGGTCTCGAGCTGGTTTCATCATCCTTTGCCAATCTTTGAGAACCAGGTACTTTTGAGAGAAGAAATAGGGCCCTCCTTCCAGTACTTGCATTTTAGCTCGTTCATCCCTAAATTCGAACATGTAGAACCCCGAAACATTAGGCTTGACAGCCACAAAAAGATCTTTCCATTGGTTTCGAGCCGTGGATACCAAAAGGGGGTAAGGCATTTGTCCATCAAGGAAATGACCTACCAAATATTTGTTCCATTTCCCCACCTCAGTCAACTCTATGTCTATTTCGACCAAAGCTTCTTTCCCTCTTTCATATCCAACGAGGGACTTTGTGACTGGAGAAGAGAGGCCCAATTTTTAGGTTTGGGTTTATATTGATTCTGGCCCAGCCTGGGTTTGTGATTGGACGGGTGCAGTGGAGGATTGTAACTAGGTTGAGAGTGAGGTAGAGTAGCAACCTGTTCATGAGGAAGAGAGCTAGAAGAAGGAACCGACACTGGACCAAGAGCACCAGATCGAGGCTTAGTATCCTCCAAACTATACCCAAGATTGGGATCGCCCTCTACATAGGGATTTCCTCTGGCATTGAACAAAATCTGAGGGTTAGGGGTCGAGATTTGTACCTTCCCGTGTGAACTTTCCAACTGAGGGTTATTTTCTTGGAGATTGGCTGCTCGCCCCTCCGCCTCTCTTACCAGCGCGTCTTCGAAGACTTGTTGTAATTTCCGAGAAGGACTTGAGCTTTTAGACGTCTTAGGGCTGGAAGTTAACCCCAACTTGGAATCACTTGATAGAGACGGTTTAGTGAATGAATCCATTTGAGGAAAATCACCAAGGCAGAGATCGTAAGGTTTGTGATTGGAGTTGGAAATAGCAGACCGAGTGGAAATCGGATAAGTTTGGAGACCAAGAATAGGGGCAGATTCAGACGAGTTCTTCTGCTTCCTTCTCATTTCATTGGAATCAATTGCCTTGCTCCCAAGCCCGTCTATCATGGAGATTGTTCCGTCTGCCATGGAGAATCCCAGCACACACCAGATCTCCACGGCCTTGTCAGGAAACGCCCTAATCGCCTACATGTCAGAGCGTTTTTTTTCCTTCGTTGAATCCTTCACATTTTTGTCGCTACTTTTATTGCTATGGCAGTCCTTGGTTCCTGCTATGACAGCATTCTATGAAACTGATCCGTCCAGATTAGTTGTTGTTTCTGTTTTGCTGTCACAAATGGGCATTGATGAATAGTTTTGCTGTTGTCCAGCTGTTGCTTTTTGCAGCTGCTATTTGCTGTTTTCTTTTTTCTTTTTGGGGCGGTGGCTGCTGTTGTTTTGCTGTAATGGCAGCAATAAGCTTTCAATGGTTGAGATCCAAACTGCTATCTCATGTAATAGGTAGTTTTCTGCTGTATTTTCTTCATATAGGTTGCTTTTCTGTTTTATGTGGATATTCAACATGTTTCGGGTACTGTTTTGTGGATATTGGATTATGTTCTTTATGCCTAACCATCTGGGGCTGTCGTTGGGATCTCCCTTCGCAGAGGGGGACGTCCTCTGTATAGTACATTTCCTCCTACCCACTGTTTAGGTTTCCATGGTTCTGTATTATCCACCTACTGCTATGCTGCTGTTGCTGTTGCTGTGCTGTGTAGCAGCTGCTACTACTACTATATTGTTGATGAACAGTGACGGGATGCTGCTGTCCACTCATGGGCATTATTACGGCTTTACTCTTCACACGATTGTACCTCCTTTTGACTCCTTTGCTGTTACAAATGGGCTGTTCATTCAGCTGCTATTACTTTACTATTGCCCTGCTGCTGTATAGTTCGATACAACTTGGTGCCCTTGCTGTTATGCTAGATTTGTTGTCATTGAAGTGATTGGGTGCAACTCTTAGCTGCTGTTGCTGTTATTTGCTCTTTTATCCATGTTTTACTCTGCTACTGCACGACATACTCTGCTGCTGGTGTATTGTGATGCCAAGCTCCAGAAAACAGAGTATTCTGTATCAAGGGTTGTGGCTCCATTGTTCCAAGGGTTACTACCACCTATGCAGCAGTAGTTGGGAGTAGTTGGGAGCTCCTCCTTCGTCATGTACCTCACGGAGTCCATTGAATGCTGCTCAAGGCTACGGTTGCTCCCATTGGTGTTCTACATCTTCCGTAATTGAAATGATGGTATATCCATTTGTAGATGGTTAGGAAACAAATGTATCTCTTGATGTTATTTGTTTTGTCTCCATCTCATTATAGTATTATCCTTCATGTAGCCATTTGGCTTAGATTTACAATTTCCTCTTTCGTTGTTTTGTTTTCTTTTTTTTCCTCCTGGGGTATGCCCCTTAGATGTATATTCGGTTAGCCTCTTTTATTTTCAAGCTGATTTACCCCAAAAAAAAAAAAAAAAGAGCGTGCTTGTCACGCCATCGATTTTCAACATAAATAAATAAGCCATTACGATAAAAGATCCTCGCATAAGATAAAAAATAACCAAAATAGTTTCCCACCTATTTAACTTACAAACAAGCCCGAAGTTTTAAAAGGAAACAATAAGCGAGTATCTAGATTTATAAAATTGACCAACTCTTGTAGCGAGAGAGACAAATATTCAAAGCAACAAATATTTATTGGATCTTGTACGTTAGATTTGATCCACATAGTAGACAAAAGAAACATCGATTCGAGACAACAAACACATTTTGACCTATTACGTACACTTTAATCCCTATGAAGCCGACTTAAATCACTATTTTCTCAATTGCATACTTTCTGATTTTTTATCACCTAGTGATCAGTAGTCTTTTCATCTACTTGGAATCACAGTTCTCCTTTCACAAGACTAGTAGTCTAAAACCCTAGTTTCACCATCTTATCTTCACAAAAAACCTACTAACCATCATGCGTTTCACTATCTTTTCTTCACAAAACATGTATTAACCATCATACGTTTCACCATCTTGTCTTCACTAGACTAGTAGTCTAAAAACCAACTAACCGTCATGTGTTTTACCATCCTTTCTTCACAAGACTAGTAGTCTAATAACCTACTAACCATCGTCTATTTTTCTCATGTCAGAAGTCATACACTGACAGGATGCCGGAACCACTTGTTTATTTCCGTCTTATCAAGCAAACATCATGATTTCATTTCCAACCGAAGCAACACGCGAGTATCTAGATTTATAAAATTGAGCAACTCTTGTAGAGAGAGCGACAATTTTTCGAGGCAACATATATTTATTTGATCTATTACGTAAGATTTGATCCATAGTAGACATAGGCAACATCGATTGAAGACAACAAGCACGTTTTGATCTGTTACGTACACTTTTAATCAATATGAAGCCGACATAAACAACTATTTTTTTGATTTCGTTATCTTAAATGCACACTTTCAGAGTTCTTATCACTTTGTGATTAGTAGTCTTTACATCTATTAGGAATCACTATTCTCTTTTCACATGACTAGTAGTCTAAACACCTACTAACCATCATGCGTTTCACCATCTTTTCTTCACAAGACTAGTAGTCTAAACACCAAATAACCGTCATGTGTTTCACCATCCTTTCTTCACTTGACTAGTAGTCTAACAACCTGCTAACCGTCATGTATTTTTCGCGTGGTCAGAAGTCAAACACTAACAGGTTGCCGGAACCACTTGTTTATTTCCATCTTATCTAGCAAATATGAAGGTTTCTTTTCCAACCGAAGCAACACCCAAGCATCTAAATTTATAAAATTGACCAACTTTTGTAGTGAGAGCGACAAATATTCAAGGCAAAAAATATTTATTGGATCTAGTTCGTAAGATTTTGATCCATAGTAGACAAATGCAACATCAATTCAAGACAACACGCACGTTTTGATCTATTACGTGCACTTTAATCCGTATGAAGCCGACTTAAACCACTATTTTTTCGATTTCGTTATCTCAAATGCACACTTTCAGAGTTCTTATCACTTAGTGATCAGTAGTCTTTACATCTACTAAGAATCACTATTCTCCTTCACATGACTATTAGACTAAACACCTACTAACCACCATATGTTTCACCATCTTTTCTTCACAAGACTAGTAGTCTAAAAACCTACTAACCGTCATATGTTTCACCATCCGTTCTTCACATGTCTAGTAGTCTAATAACCTACTAACTGTCAAGTATATTTCACACGGTCATAAGTCATACACGATCAGGATGCCGGAACTACTTGTATTTTTCCGTTTTATCAAGCAAACATCATGATTTCATTTTCAACCGAAGCAACACGCGAGTATCTAGATTTATAAAATTGATCAACTCTTGTAGTGAGAGTGACATTTATTCGAGGCAACAATAAATTTTTTTTTTGGGGTAAATTAGCTTGAAATTAAAAAAGGTTAACCGAATGTACAGCCTACAAGGGGCATACCCCAGGAGGAAAAGAAAAGGAAAAAAGAAGATTGAAAAAATTGCAATAACCCATGCACAACCCGCATGGAGAGTAGGGTAAAATAAATAAAACAACAAAAGTGCCATGTGTGTAGTGATCATACCCCCCGTTGCACTATCCATCTAAACGGAAGGATAGTACAACGGGGTATGAAATGAAGTGATATGAATAGAAGTAACATGAAATTAAACTACTACCTGGCACATCCCGCCAGGCTAGGAAATAAAATAAATAGTCACGGCCAGAGATGACCAAAAGATAACCAACATTGAGGACTAGCAGCAACATAGCAAACGGCATCAAGGTAAGCTGAACAGCTACTACAGAGGAACAAGGCACCAAGAAGAGGCTTGAACCAGAGATGTCGGCATCTGACAGGGGGCCCCACCCTGCACACCACGCCCATTCCATCTGGCCTAATACTCTCTCATCCAAGCCTAAGGCTCGCAAGAAACAACCCGCTCTCAGCCACCTACCAATCACCACTGTCTCCAGAGAAGGGATAAGCAAACCAAGATACTACTACTCCAATCAAACCCAGAGAACACGCATAATACCCACTTCTAAATGAACAGCTACTACAGAGGGACTAGAAACCGAGAAGAGACCCGAACTGGAGATGACGGCATCCGACAAGGCTACCCTCCCAAATACCTGGCACACAACGCCCATTCCATCCAAACTACTCCACGCTCAACCTAATCCCCTAGGCTCGCTATAATCTAAAAGGGGAACAGAAAGAGAAACCACAAAATGCGGCCACTCGAACCGCAGGCGAACCAAGCTGCCCCTTTCGATCAGTGAACTACCACCAATCTAATCAATGACAGCCCGCGAAGCTATCCCTTTCAATCAATGCACGACCACTAATCTAATCAAAGACAACCCCGGAAGCTACCTATTTCAATCAGAGCCCAACTACAGATCTAGTCAATGGTAGCCGCAAAGCTATCCCTTTTCAATCAGCGCAAAACTCCGATCTAATCCATGATAGCCACGAACACAACCATACTACGCACAAACACCAGGCTAATGAAGCAAATAACCTAGGGATTTAGAGAAGCTCAACAAAGAGCTGGATAATAACCCATGAGCCCGAAATGGGCAAGTCACAGTGTCGAACTACACTACATCTGATAATGATGTGCAGCACCTGAGTTGAAATCCCAAATACTAACAGTCCACTGGCCCAAAAGTCCAGCAACAAACCCAGCATTTGACATTAAATAAGCAACTATAAAGATCCATATTTGAACAAAGAGATCAGTCCTGTTCTAGAATAACCAAACCTGTTCTTGAAATCAAACCAGAGCTGGGATAAGTCCATTGGTGTACTTCGGGTCGGCCCGAATAGAAGGGACACCTCCATTGCCGTGGCCGGCTGTTGGTGTTGTCCAGCTCCAATCTTAGATCTCTGGTGCTGATGTTGGGTAATCTTGAAGACCTCCAACGACCGAAGAACCATCTCGAAGCAATACGAATCTTGTGCAGATCCGACTTAGGAATGAAAGCCCATCCGGCATGCTTGACAGCCATCACGCAGCGCCAGCAGCAATTGATACTCGGATGCAATTCGGTGAAGACAGTCGTGGACGATTACGCCCCACTGCCGTATCACCGGAGAATGGAGAGATCTTATTCCCCCTTTTCCATTTCATCATCCGTTCCAACCTATCCGACTGGGTGTGGCATCGTCCTCCGACCAAAAGTACTAGATAAATCCCCGCCGTACCTTCTTTCGGTACAACCGACTAGAGCTGTGATTGAACCACCTAAATAAATGGTGGGTTTTGTATCAAAAGATCTGGTTTCTGGTGCTAAGCAAGAAAGCCCAGCCGAGAACCCACTTCAGCCGAGATCCCCTTTCTCTCACTTTGGTGATGACTGGAATTTGTTCCAAGGATAAGAACTCCAAGGAATTCGTGAAACCCAAACAAGGTTCCTGTGTGATTTAAAGTAAGAAACCAAACAAATGTTTGGTGATTTCTTCAAAAATAAGAAGAAAAGCTAGGGGAGTGCATTCTCTAGAGAGAGAAGCTCTCAACCCTTTGTTCTTTATGGCAACAATAATTTGTTTGATCTAGTAAGTCAAATTTGATCCAAAGTAGACATAGGCAACATCTATTCAAGACAACAAGCACATTTTGATCTGTTACGCACACTTTTTTTTTTTTTGATCTGTTACGCACACATTTTGATCTGTTACGCACACTTTAATCCAAAGGAAGCCGACATAAACCACAATTTTTTTGGTTTCGTTATCTGAAATGCACACTTTCAGAGTTCTTATCACTTAGTGATCAGCCGCCTTTGCATCTATTCAAAATCACTATTCTCTCTCTTTTTTTTTTTTGGGTAAATCAGCTTGAAATAAAAAAGGTTAACCGAATGTACAGCCTATAAGGGGCATACCCCAGGAGGAAAGAAAAAGAAAAAAAAGAAGAGTGAAGAAAAATGCGATAATCCATGCACAGCCCGCATGGAGAGTAGGATAATGTAAGGAATGCGACAAACGTGCATTGTGTTTTGATATCATACCCCATTGCACAATCCATCTGTAAGGAAAGATAGCACAACGGGGTATGATATGAATGAAAGCGAAAAGAAATAACAGGAAAATTTACTATATCCTGGCACATCCCGCCAGACTAGGAAATAAGATAAATGGCCATTGTCGAAGAAGGAGACGTTGTTGAACCATCACTGAATAATTGCCGCTACAAGCACCTTGGCATTGAGGGGAGGTTGAACAGCTACTACAGAGTAACTAGGCACCGAGAAGAGGCTCGAACCGGGGATGACGGCATCCGACAGGAGGCCCAATCCTGCACACCACGCCCATTCCAACCAAACTAGAACACTCTCATCCATAGTTCCAATGCCCACCAAAACAATTCGCCCCCAACCAAAACCCATAGCCACATGTCTCCAGAGATGGGATAAGCTGACCAAGATTTCAATGCTCCAACCTAGCACAGAAGTATCAAGTATAGAACCCACTTTTGAGGAACAACTACAGCAAAGGACCGGGCACCGAGAGAAGCTCGATCCGGCGATGACGACATCTGACAAGGCTACCTCCCCAAGTACCTTGCACACCATGTCCATTCCAACCGGTCTAATACGCTCTTGACCTAGTACACAAGGCTCACTATAACCTAAAAGAGAGACAGTACAAGGGCCTCGAATTTGTCCTCCATTAACAGTGCATTACCACCGAATCATCTGGTCACAAACTAAGGCAGGCAAGACTGCAGAAGTAACCAAACCATCCCTTTCAATCAATGAATCACCACGAATCTAGTAAGGATAGGCACGATCACAGACCTACTACACTAGAACATACGGCCCAGAGAAGAAAAGAAACTTGGATTATGAACAAGCCTAGCATATTCGCTAAAACCTTAGCCCCAAAATTGGGCAACTCAACGGCTTGGGTAGTATATGAAGACCTACCTAACCCTTTCAGCAACAGCGCTGAACCTAACGCCGGAGCAACCAAATTAAATCGAGATCCTAGTGTGGGCAACCCATGTACACCCGTCGCAGGACCTTCAGCCAGTACAGGCCGGGTCCTTCGAGTAAAATACCAGAGCATATACTCAAACCTGGAATGGTCCAGATTGCTACCTAATGAAGGCAACGAACTGAACTGTTACGAAAATGACTGATAACCCGGATTTACCTCTATAGATTCGGAATCCATTTGGAATTGCATCACCTAGGCTGGTGTTTGCAGCACTCAGGTGAAATGACAAATATTAACAGACCACTGGCCCAAAAGTCCAGTAACAAACCAACTTCTACCACCAGTACACGCCATTAAAGCTAAGCAATGAAATTGCTACCCAGTTCAAACAGGTGACTGCCTTTTGATTTTATCAATTTGGATAAAGTTTAGGTGATTATACCTGCCAATGGAAGGTCCGGCAGGAACCAAACCCAAATTACCCCATAACAAGTAACCCGAGGTTGCTGTCAATGAAGCCCAGCTCTGAACCCACAGTCGCTGGAAAGAAAGCTGACCCTGAACTGCCAGATGTTCCTACATGAACTCACCTTTGTACCACCGGAGAAACGCCGGGGGTTTCGAACTATGCTCTGTAAAATCCACCAGATCTGAACTGGACCCCACCATTTCCGATGAGCAGCTGCCCTCCGCCATATACAGTTAGAACAGCTACGTCGGAGCTGAGTTAGGATCACCGGTGATACCTTTTGCCGTAGAAAAGACCCACAAGCTAGGAGCTCTGGGTTTAGTTGATATTGCAAAATCAGATCTTGAAATTCCAGTGCTGATTTCGACACCAAGTCGGTTAGATTTCCGGTGCTAGTTTCTACACCTTTCTCTCTCTGGACCGATTCACCATGGTTGAAGATAAAATCGGCAGAAGAAAAGATGGTGGTTTGAAATAAGGAGAACCCCTTTCTCCGAGTAACCTCAAACCTATAGGAAACGGTCCACGAATGGACTGACGAGAATCCCAAGTTCTGTTGGTGCTGAGCTTAGATCCAAATAGAGCATAATTACCTCTAAATCGGTAGAGTGTGGCTGAGATTGAGAAGGGGAGTGCTTTCTCTCTCTAAATTTTAGAGAGAGAAGCTCTCAACCCATGGTCTAAACATACTATTCTCTTTTAACATGACAAGTAGTCTAAACACCTACTAACCATATGCGTTTCGCCATCTGTTTTTCACAAAACTTGTAGTCTAAAAACGTACTAACCTTCATGTGTTTCACAATCCTTTCTTCGCTTGACTAGTAGTCTAATGACCTATTAACCGTCACGTATTTTTCTAATCGTCAGATGTCAAACACTAACGGGATGCCGTAACAACTTGTTTGCAAACATGATGATTTCATTTCCAACCAAAGCTACACACGAATATCTAGATTTAAAAAATTGACCAACTCTTGCAGTGAGAGCAACAATTCTTCGAGGCAGCAAATATTTATTTGATCTATAACGTAAGATTTGATCCATAGAAGACACAGGCAACATTGATCGAGACAACAAGCACGTTTTGATCTATTATGTACACTTCAATCTGCATGAAGCCGACTTAAACCACTATTTTATCATTTTCGTTATCTCCACTACACACTTTCGAAGTTCTTATCACTTAGTGATCTGTAGTCTTTACATCTACTAGGAATTACTCTTCTCTTTTCACATGACAAGTAGTCTAAACACCTACTCCCCATCACGCGTTTCACCATCTTTTATTCATAAAACAGCTACTAACCATCATGCGTTTCACCATCATTTCCTCACAAGACTAGTAGTCTAAAAACCTACTAACCGTTGTGTGTTTCTCTTCTTCACATGACTAGTAGTCTAATAACCTACTAACCGTCATCTATTTTTCTCGTGCTCAGAAGTCAAACAATAACAGGATGCTGGAACCACTAGTTTATTTCCCTCTTATCTCGCAAACATTATGATTTTATTTCTTACCGAAGCTACACGCGAATATCTAGATTTATAAAATTGACCAACACTTGTAGTAAGAGCGACAAATATTGAAGGCAACAAATATTTATTGGATCTAGTACGTAAGATTTGATTCATAATAGATACAGGCAACATCGATTCGAGACAACAAGCATGTTTTCATCTATTACTAACACTTTATTCCCGACGAAGCCGACTTAAACCACTATTTTTTCTATATGTTATATCAGATGCACACTTTCAGAGTTCTTATCACTTAGTGATCAGTAGTCTACTAGAAATAAATATTTTCCTTTTACGTGACTAGTAGTCTAAACACCTACTAACCATCATGCGTTTCACCATGTTTTCTTCACAAGTCTAGTAGTCTAAAAACCTACAAACCATCATGTGTTTCACCATCCTTCCTTCAAAAGACTAGTAGTCTAATAACCTACTAATCGTCAAGTATTTTTCTCATGGTCAGATGTCATATACTAACAGGATACTGGAATAAATTGTTTATTTCCGTCTTATCAAGAAAACATGATGATTTTATTTCCAACCGAAGCAACACGCGAGTATCTAGATTTATAAAATTGACCAACTCTTATAGTGAGAGCGACAAATATTGAAGGCAACAAATATTTAAATGATCTAGTACGTAAGATTTGATACAGCGTAGACACAGGCAACATCGATTCAAGACAACAAGCACGTTTTGATCTGTTACGCACACTTTAATCCAAAGGAAGCCGACATAAACAACAAATTTTTTGATTTCGATACCACAAATGCACACTGTCAGAGTTCTTATCACTTAGTGATCAGTAATCTTTGCATCTATTCGGAATCACTATTCTCGTTTCACATGGCTAGTAGCCTAACCATATACTAACCATCATGCGTATCACCATCTTTTCCTCACAAGTCTAGTAGTCTAAAAACCTACTAACCATCATATGTTTCACCATCTTTTCTTCACATGACTAGTAGTCTATTAAACTACCGACCGTCAAGTATTTTTCTCATGATCAGAAGTCATACACTAACATGATGCCGGAACCACTTGTTTATTTCCGTATTATCTAGTAAACATCATGATTTCATTTCAAATAGAAGCTACACGCGAGTATCTAGGTTTAAAAAATTCACCAATTATTAGAGGCAACAAATATTTATTTTATCTAGTACGTAAGATTTGATCCATAGTAGACACAGGGAACATCAATTCAAGACAAAATGCGCGTTCTGATTTATCACACACACTTTAATCCGGAAAAAGCCGACATAAACCACAATTTTTTGATTTGTTATCTCAAATGCACACTTTCAGAGTTCTTCTTATCACTTAGTGATCAGTAGGCTTTGCATCTATTCGGAATCACTATTCTCTTTTCACATGACAAGTAGTCTAAACGCCTACTAACCATCATGCGTTTCACCATCGTTTCTTCACAAGTCTAGTAGTCTAAAAACCTACTAACCATCATGTGTTTCACCATTCCTTCTTCACATGACTAGTAGCCTATTAACCTGCCAACCGTCAAATATTTTTCTCATGGTCAAAAGCCATACACTAACATGATGTCGGAACAACTTGTTTATTTCCGTATTATCAAGAAAACATGATGATTTCATTTCCAACCGAAGCAACATGCGAGTATCTAGGTTTACAAAATTGACCATCTCTTGTAGTGAGAGCGACAATTATTAGAGGCAACAAATATTTATTTGATCTAGTACTTAAGATTTGATCCATAGTAGGCACAAGGAACATCGATTCAAGACAATAAGCACGTTCTGATTCATCACACACACTTTAATCCAAAGGAAGCCGACATAAACCACAATTTTTTTTGATTTTGTTATCTCAAATGCACAATTGCAGAGTTCTTATCACTTAGTGATAAGTAGGCTTTGCAGCTATTCGGAATCACTATTCCCTTTTCACATGACTAGTACTATAAATGCCTACTAACCATCATGCGTTTCACCAACATTTTTTCTTCAAAAGACTAGTAGTCTAAAAACCTACTAACCGTCTTGTGTTTCACAATCTTTTCTTTACATGACTAGTAGTCTAACAACCTACTAACCGTCACGTATTTTTCTCATGGTCAGATGTCAAACACAAAAAGGATGCCGGAACCACTTGTTTATTTCCGTCTTGTCTAGCAAAACTGATGATTTCATTTCCAACCAAAGCTACAAGCAAATATCTAGATTTATAAAATTGACCAACTCTTTTAGTGAGAGCGACAATAATTCGAGGCAACAAATATTTATTTGATCTATAACGTAAGATTTGATCCACAGAGGACACAGGCAACATCGATTCGAGACAACAAGCATGTTTTCATGTATTACGTACACTTCAATCTGCATGAAGCCAACTTAAACTACAATTTTTTTGATTTCGTTATCTCCAATGCACACTTTCAAAGTTCTTATCATTTATTGATCAGTAGTCTTTACATCCACTAGGAATCACTATTCACTTTTCACATGACAACTAGTCTAAACACCTACCAACCTTCATGCGTTTCACCATCTTTTATTCACAACACACCTACTAACCATCATGCGTTTCACCATCTTCTCCTCATAAGAATAGTAGACTAAAAACCTGCAAACCATCGTGAGTTTCACCATCCTTGCTTCACATGACTGGTAGTCTAATAACCTACAAGCCCTCATGTTTTTTTCTCGTGGTCAGAAGTCAAACACTAACAGGATGCCGGCACCACCTGTATATTTCTGTCTTATCTAGCAAACATGATGATTTCGTTTCAAACCAAAGCAACACGCGAGTATCAACATTTATAAAATTGACCAACTCTTCTAGTGAGAGCAACAAATATTCAAGGCAACAAATATTTATTGGATCTAGTAAGTGAGATTTGATCCATAGTAGACAAAGGCAACATCAATTCGATACAACAAGCACGTTTTCATCTATTAGTTTAATCGGTATGAAGCCCAGTTAAACTACTATCCTTACGATTTAGCTATCTCAAATGCACACTTTCAGAGTTCTTATCACTTTGTGATCAATAGTCTTTACATCTACTAGGAATCACTATTCTCCTTTGACATGTCTAGTAGTCTAAACACCTACTAACCATCATGCGTTTCACCATCTTTTCTTCAAAAGTCTAGTAGTCTAAAAACCTTCTAACCATCATGTGTTTCACTATCCTTCCTTCACAAGACTAGTAGTCTAATTACCTACTAATCGTCAAATATTTTTCTCAAGGTCAGAAGTCATATACTAACAGGATGCCGGAACAACTTGTTTATTTCCGTCTTATCAAAAAGACATGACGATTTTATTTCCAACCGAAGCAACACGCGAGTATCTAGATTTATAAAATTGGCCAACTCTTGTAGTGGGAGAGACAATTATTAGCGGTAACAAATATTTATTTGATCTGGTACGTAAGATTTGATCCATAGTAGACACAGGGAACATCGATTCAAGACAACAAGCACATTCCGATTTATCACACACACTTTAATCCAAAGGAAGTCGACATATACCATAATTTTTTTGATTTTGTTATCTCAAATGCACATTTTCAGAGTTCTTATCACTTAGTGATCAGCAGGCTTTGCATCTATTCGGAATCACTATTCTCTTTTCACATGACTAGTAGTCTAAACACCTACTAACCATTATGCGTTTCACCATCTTTTCTTCACAAGACTAGTAGTCTAAAAACCTACTAACCGTCATGTGTTTCAAAATCCTTTCTTTACATGACTAGTAGTGAAACAACCTACTAACCGTCACGTATTTTTCTCATGGTCAGATGTCAAACAATAACAGGATGCCGAAACTACTTGTTTATTTCCGTCTTATCTAGCAAAAATGATGATTTCATTTCCAACCAAAGCTACAAGCAAATATCTTGATTTACAAAACTGACCAACTCTTGTAGTGAGGGCGACAATAATTCGAGGCAACAAATATTTATTTCATCTATAATGTAAGATTTGATCCATAGTGGACACAGGCAACATCGATTCGAGACAACAAGCATGTTTTGATCCATTACTTACACTTCAATCCGCATGAAGCTGACTTAAACCACTACTTTTTCGATTTCGTTATCTCCAATGCACACTTTCAAAGTTCTTATCACTTAATGATTAGTAGTCTTCACATCTACTAGGAATCACTATTCTCTTTTCGGATGACAACTAGTCTAAACACCTACTAACCTTCATGTGTTTCACCATCTTTTATTCACAAAACACCTACTAACCAATAACCGTCATGCGTTTCACCATCTTCTCCTCACAAGAATAGTAGTCTAAAAACCTACTAACCATCGTGAGTTTCACCATCCTTTCGCCACATGACTAGTAGTCTAATAACCTACTAACCGTCATGTATTTTTCTCACGGTCAGCAGTCTAACACTAACAGGATGCCGGCACGACTTTTTTATTTCCGTGTTATCTGGCAAACATTATGATTTCATTTCCTATCGAAGCAACACGCGAGAATCTAGATTTATAAAATTGACCAACCCTTGTTGTGAGAGCGATAAATATTCAAGGCAACAAATATTAATCGGATCTAGTAAGTGAGATTTGATCCATAGAAGACAAAGGCAACATCAATTGGAGACAACAAGCACGTTTTCATCTATTATTTTAATCCGTATGAAGGTCACTTAAACTACTATTCTTACGATTTCGTTATCTCAAATGCACACTTTCAGAGTTCTTATCACTTTGTGATCAGTCGTCTTTACATCTACTAGGAATCACTATTCGCCTTTCACATGTCTAGTAGTCTAAACACCTACTAACCATCATGCGTTTCACCATCTTTTCTTCAAAAGTCTGGTAGTCTAAAAACCTATTAACCGTCATGTGTTTCACCATCCTTCTTTCACAAGACTAGTAGTCCAATTACCTACTAATCGTCATGTATTTTTCTCAAGGTCAGAAGTCATATATTAATAGGATGCCGGAACAACTTGTTTATTTCCGTCTTATCAAGAAGACATGATGATTTTATTTCCAACCGAAGCAACAAGCGAGTATCTATATTTATAAAATTGACCAACTCTTGTAGTGGGAGCGACATTTATTAGAGGCAACAAATATCTATTTAATCTAGTACGTAAGATTTGATCCATAGTAGACGCAGGGAACATCGATTCAAGACAACAACATGTTCTGATTTATCACACACACTTTAATCCAAAGGAAGTCGACATATACGACAATTTTTTTGATTTTGTTATCTCAAATGTACATTTTCAGAGTTCTTATCACTTAGTGATTAGTAGGCTTTGCATCTATTCTAAATCACTATTCTCTTTTCACATGACTAGTAGTCTAAAAGCCTACCAACCAACAAGCGTTTCACCATCTTTTCTTCACAAGACTAGTAGTCTAAAAACCTAGTAACCGTCATGTGTTTCACAATCCTTTCTTTACATGACTAGTAGTCAAACAACCTACTAACCGTCACGTATTTTTCTCATGGTCAGATGTCAAACATTAACAGGATGCCGGAACCACTAGTTTATTTCCGTCTTATCTAGAAAAAATGAAGATTTCATTACCAACCAAAGCTACAAGCGAACATCAAGATTTACAAAAACTGACCAACTCTTGTAGTGAGAGCGACAATAATTCGAGGCAACAAATATTTTATTTGATCTATAACGTAAGATTTGATCCGTAGTGGACACAGGCAACATCGATTCGAGACAACAAGCATGTTTTGATCTATTACTTACACTTCAATCCGCATGAAGCCGACTTAAACCACTACTTTTTCGATTTCGTTATCTCCAATGCACACTTTCAAAGTTCTTATCAATTAGTGATTAGTACTCTTTACATCTACTAGGAATCACTATTGTCTTTTCGCATGACAACTAGTCTAAACACCTAGTAACATTTATGCGTTTCACCATCTTTTATTCACAAAACACCTACTAACCATCATGCGTTTCACCATCTTCTCCTCACAAGAATAGCTGTCTAAAAACCTACTAACCATCGTGAGTTTCACCATCCTTTCTTCACATGACTAGTAGTCTAATAACCTACTAACCGTCATGTATTTTTCTCGTGGTCAGAAGTGAAACACTAACAGGATGCCAGCACCACTTGTTTATATCCGTCTTATCTAGCAAACATGATGATTTCATTTCCTACCGAAGCAACACGCGAGTATCTAGATTTATAAAATTGACCAACTCTTGCATTGAGAGCGACAAATATTCAAGGCAACAAATATTTATTGAATCAAGTAAGTGAGATTTGATCCATAGTAGACATAGGCAACATCAATTCGAGACAACAAGCACGTTTTCATCTATTACTTTGATCCGTATGAAGCCCACTTAAACTACTATCCTTACGATTTCGTTATCTTAAAGGCACACTTTCAGAGTTCTTATCACTTTGTGATCAGTAGTCATTACATCTACTAGAAATCACTATTCTCCTTTCACATGACTAGTAGTCTAAACACCTACTAACCATCATGCATTTCACCATCTTTTCTTCACAAGTCTAGTAGTCTAAAAACGTACTAACAATTATGTGTTTCACCATCCTTTCTTCACATGACTAGCAGTCTAATGGTCAAGTATTTTTCTCAGGGTCAGAAGTCATACACTAACATGATGTCGGAACCACTTGTTTATATCCGTATTATCTAGAAAACATGATGATTTCATTTCCAACCGAAGCAACACGCGAGTATCTAGGTTTATAAAATTGACCAACTCTTCTAGTGAGAGCGACAATTATTAGCGGCAACAAATATTTATTTGATCTGGAACGTAAGATTTGATCCATAGTAGGCACAGGGAACATCGATTCAACACAACAAGCACGTTCTGATCTATTACTCACACTTTAATCCAAAGGAAGCCGACAAAAACCACAATTTTTTTGATTTTGTTATCGCAAATGCACACTTTCAGTGTTCTTTTCACTTAGTGATCAGTAAGCTTTGCATCTATTCGGAATCACTATTCTCTTTTCACATGACTAGGAGTCTAAATGCCTACTAACCATCATGCGTTTCACCATCTTTTCTTCACAAGACTAGTAGTCTAAAAGCCTACTAACCATCTTGTGTTTCACAATCCTTTCTTTACATCACTAGTAGTCTAACAACCTACTAACCGTCACGTATTTTTCCCACGATCAGATGTCAAACACGAACAGGATGCCGAAACCACTTGTTTATTTCCGTCTTATCTAGCAAACATGATGATTTCATTTCCAACCAAAGCTACAAGCGAATATCTAGATTTATAAAATTAACGAACTCTTGTAGAGAGAGCGACAATAATTCGAGGCAACAAATATTTATTTGATCTATAACGTAAGATTTGATCCATATTGGACACAGGCAACAATGATTCAAGACAACAAGCACATTTTGATCTATTACGTACACTTCAATCCGCATGAAGCTGACTTAAACCACTATTTTTTCGATTTCGTTATCTTCAATGCACACTTTAAAAGTTCTTATCACTTAGTGATCAGTAGTCTTTACATCTACTAGGAATTACTATTCTCTTTTCGCATGACAACTAGTCTAAACACCTACTAACCATCATGCGTTTCACCATCTTTTATTCACAAAACAACTACTGACCATCAAGCGTTTCACCATCTTTTCCTCACTAGATGTGTTTCACCATCCTTTCTATACATGACAAGTAGTCTAATAACCTACTAACCGTCAAGTATTTTTCGCATGGTCAGAAGTCGTACACTAATAGGATGCCTGAACAACTTGTTTAACCGACAAGATTTGGTAGCCAAAATAAGAAAGATATGTTCGTATATGTTGGAAAATCCTTTTCCTTAGAATCGTTTGGGTGAGACACGGATGTTCTTTGGTTCTCCTAAGTACTTAATTGAGTGGTTTCACGAAGCTAGTGGTATACTCGAGTTTGTGGTGGTCGTTAGGTTCCGTATAAGTCCTGTGACACCGAAACGAGGGTATAGAGAACATAAGAAATATAGGTGGGCGAAGGTTGTATGTGTTGACAGGCAATGTGAGAAACAAACACATAGGACACTCCTTTGAGTTAAGCAACACTAGGCGTGGGTATGTGAGACATTTTCCTTATGTTTGATATATGATACATCATTTGCGTAAATTGTATGGTTTTATGAGTTGTAAGGTGAAAATCTATGAACCGTTGCGAGAGAATATCCTTTGATATGTGAATGCTTATATGAAGAATGAATGGTGTAATGATTATGAGTTGAATGAAGTCAGATTATCCCTATTACTATTACAGCTACTACTATGTGAATAAGTCTTCGTTGTGATTTCGTTATATGTGATTAAGATAAATGACTAAATTGTAAAGTATATCGGATGAACTGTGGTATGGTGATTTAGATGAGTGACTTGAATTAGCTCCGTCAGTGAGGGAGGTACTAGCAGGGGGTATCGGGAGCCCCTCAATGGCCCGGTAGGAGCTTTTGCTTATGACACAGAATGATAAAGACATTGTGACACGATGTGATTTAAAAGGGGTATTATTGTGAGAGTGTGAGTGGTATGAAGGGCAGTGGAAGTCATGAGAAGACCATATGGATAGTAAGTCCTCGTGGTTGAACTAGAGACTTGATGTGTAGTCACGGTGCTCATTTCGGTTCGGCATTGAGAAAATTACTAGTCTTTTTTTTGTTTCTCTTTGAGATGCCGTACATTGCCTCTGTTATTCATTCTATCTGTCATCCCATTTGCATACAATAGTTGTGTGGATTTCTCTACTGGGCTAGTGAAGCTCAACCTATCATTTTTCAGGTGTGAACCAGGAGCAGTAGAATGGAGCGAAGTGCATGCATTCAAGTGCATATTTTCGAAAGAAGAGGCAAATGAGACTCATGAACTTTTGATTAAACATGTTGTGGGAATGTAATAGAACCTTAACTCTATTTCTTTTTATGATGTAATATATTCAAACTCTTGGAGTTGGATCAGTAATTTAATGATTAGGACATGGTGAACTCTTTTGTGGTATTATGCAAGATAATGTGAGGAGTTTTATTTATGAAAAGCTATCTTTATTTATGTTAAAAATCGAGGGTGTGACAGATCTTACGTATGATTTGATCGATAGTAGATACAGGCAACATCGATTCGAGACAACAAGTGCATTTTAATCTATTACATACACTTCAATCCGCATGAAGCCGACGGAAACCACTATTTTTTCGATTTCGTTATCTCCAATGCACACTTTCAAAGTTCTTATAACTTAGTAATCAGTAATCTTTACATCTACTAGGAATCACTATTCTCTTTTCACATGCCAAGTAGTCTAAACACCTACTAACCATCCTGCGTTTCACCATCTTTTCCTCACAAGACTAGTAGTCTAAAAAACCTACTAACCGCCGTGTGTTTCACCATCCTCTCTTCACATGACTAGTACTCTAATAACCAACTAACCGTCACGTATTTTTTTCGTGGTCAGATGTCAAACACTAAAAGGGTGCCGGAACCACTTGTTTATTTCCGTCATATCTAGCAAACATGATGATTTCATTTCCGACCGAAACAACACGTGAGTATCTAGATTTATAAAATTTACCAACTATTGTAGTGAGAGCGACAAATATTCAAGGCAACAAATATTTAATGGATCTAGTGCGTAAGATTTGATCCATAGTAGACAAAGGCAACATAAATTCGAGACAACAAGCACGTTTTGATCTATTACGTACACTTTAATTCATATGAAGCCGACTTAAACCACTTTTTTTTTTTGAGTTCCTTATCCCAAATGCACACTTTCAGAGTTCGTATCACAAAGTGATTAGTAGTCTTTGCATCTGCTAGGAATCACTATTCTCCTTTCACATGACTGGTAGTCTAAAGACCTACCAACCATCATGCGTTTCACCATCTTTTCTTCACCAGAAGAGTAGTTTAAAACCTACTAACCGTCATGTGTTTCACCATCCTTTCTATACATGACTAGTAGTCTAATAACCTACCAACTGCCAAGTATTTTTCTCATGATGACTTCGTTTCAAACCGAAGCAGCACGCGAGTATTTAGATATATAAAATTGACCAACTCTTGTAGTGAGAGCGACAATTATTCGAGGCAACAAATATTTATTTGATCTATAACGTAAGATTTGACCAATAGTAGACACAGGCAACATCGATTCGAGACAACAAGCACGTTTTGATCTATTACGAACACTTCAATCCGCATGAAGCCAACTTAAACCCTTATTTTTTCGATTTCGTTATCTCCAATGCATACTTTCAAAGTTCTTATCACTTAGTGATCAGTAGTCTTTACATCTACTAGGAATCACTATTCTCTTTTCACATGACTAGTAGTCTAAACACCTGCTAACCATCATGCATTTCGCCGTCTTTTCTCCACAGGACTAGTAGTCTAAAATCCTACCAACAATCTTGTGTTTCACAATCTTTTCTTCACATGACTTACTACTAACCGTCACGTATTTTTCTCATGGTTAGACGTTAAATACTAACAAGATGCCGGAACCACTTGTTTATTTCCGTCGTATCTAGCAAACATGATGATTTCATTTCTAACCGAAGCAACACGCAAGTATCTAGATTTATAAAATTGACCAACTCTTGTAGTGAGAGCAACAAATATTCGAGGCTAAAATATTTATTGGATCTAGTACGTAAGATTTGATCGATAGTAGATACAGGCAACATCGATTCGAGACAACAAGTACGTTTTGATCTATTACATACACTTCAATCCGCATGAAGCCGACTGAAACCACTATTTTTTCGATTTCGCTATCTCCAATGCACACTTTCAAAGTTCTTATAACTTAGTGATCACTAGTCTTTACATCTACTTGGAATCACTATTCTCTTTTCACATAACAAGTAGTCTAAACACCTACTAACCATCATGCGTTTCACCATCTTTTATTCAATAAACACCTACTAACCATATTGCGTATCACCATCTTTTCCTCACAAGACTAGTAGTCTAAAAAACCTAATACCGTCGTGTGTTTCACCATCCTCTCTTCACATGACTAGTACTCTAATAACCAACTAACCGTTACGCTTTTTTTTCGTGGTGCGATGTCAAAGACTAACAAGATGCCGGAACCACTTGTTTATTTCCGCCATATCTAGCAAACATGATGATTTCATTTCCTACCGACATAACAAGCGAGTATCTAGATTTATAAAATTTACTAACTCTTGTAGTGAGAGCGACAAATATTCAAGGCAACAAATATTTATTGGATTTGGTACGTAAGATTTGATCCATAGTAGACAAAGGCAACATCTATTCGATACAACAAGCACGTTTTGATCTATTACGTAAACTTTAATCCGTATAAGCCTACTTAAACCACTTTTTTTTCCAGTGCCTTATCCCAATTGCACACTTTCAGAGTTCATATCACTAAGTGATTAGTAGTCTTTACATCTACTAGGAATCACTATTCTCCTTTCACATGACTAGTAGTCTAAACACCTACTAACCATCAAGCGTTTCACCATCTTTTCTTTACCAGACTAGTAGTTTAAAACCTACTAACTGTCATGTGTTTCACCATCCTTTCTGTACATGACTAGTAGTCCAATAACCAACCAACCGTCAATTATTTTTCTCATGGTCAAAAGTCGTACACTCATAGGATGCCGGAACAACTTGTTTATTTCCGTCTTATCTTGCAATCATGATGATTTCATTTCAAACCAAAGCAGCACGCTAGTATTTAGATTTAAAATATTAAACAACTCTTGTAGTGAGAGCGACAATTATTCTGGGCAACAAATATTTATTGGATCTACAACGTAAGATTTGACCTATAGTAGACACAGGCAACATCGATTCGAGACAACAAGCACGTTTTGATCTATTTTGGACACTTCAATCCGCATGAAGCAAACTTAAACCCTTATTTTTTCGATTTCGTTATCTCCAATGCACATTTTCAAAGTTCTTATCACTTAGTGATCAGTAGTCTTTAAATCTACTAGGAATCACTAATCTCTTTTCCAATGACTAATAGTCTAAACACCTGCTAACCATCGTGCATTTCGCCATCTTTTCTTCACAGGACTAGTAGTCTTAAAACCTACCAACCATCATGTGTTTCACAATCCTTTCTTCACATGACTTACTACTGACCGTCACGTATTTTTCTCATGGTTAGACGTTAAACACTAACAAGATGCCGGAACCACTTGTTTATTTCCGTCGTACATAGCAAACATGATGATTTCATTTCCAATCGAAGCAACAAGTCAGTATCTAGATTCATAAAATTGACCAACTCTTGTAGTGAGAGCGACAAATATTTGAGGCTAAAATATTTATTGGATCTAGTACGTAAGATTTGATCGATAGTTGAGACAGGAAACATCGATTCGAGACAACAAGTACGTTTTGATGTACTACATACACTGCAAGCCGCGTGAAGCCGACTGAAACCACTATTTTTTCGATTTCGCTCTCTCCAATGCACACTTTCAAAGTTCTTATAACTTAGTGATCAGTAGGCTTTACATCTACTAGGAATCACTATTCTCTTTTCACATGACAAGTAGTCAAGACACCTACTAACCATCATGCGTTTCACCATCTTTTAGTCAATAAACACCTACTAACAATCATGCGTTTCACCTTCTTTTCCTCACAAGACTAGTAGTCTAAAAAACCTACTAACCGTCGTGTGTTTCACCATCCTCTCTTCACATGACTAGTACTCTAATAACCAACTAACCGTTACGTAATTTTTTCGTGGTGCGATGTCAAACACTAATCGGATGCCGGAACCACTTGTTTATTTCCGTCATATCTAGCAAACATGATGATTTCATTTCCAACCGAAATAACACGCGAGTATCTAGATTTATAAAATTTTCCAACTCTTGTTGTAAGAGCGACAAATATTCAAGGCAACAAATATTTATTGGATCTGGTACGTAAGATTTGATCCATAGTAGACAAAGGCAACATCAATTCGAGACAAGAAGCAAGTTTTGATCTATTACGTAAACTTTAATCCGTATGAAGCCTACTTAAACCACATTTTTTTCGAGTTCCATATCCCAAATGCACACTTTCAGATTTCTTATCACTAAAGGTTTAGTAGTCTTTATATCTAATAGGAATCACTATTCTCCTTTCACATGATTAGTAGTCTAAACACCTACCAACCATCATGCGTTTCACCATCTTTTTTTCACCAGACTTGTAGTTTAAAACCTACCTACCGTCTTGTGTTTCACCATCCTTTCTATACATGACTAGTAGTCGAATAACCTACCAACCGTCAAGTATTTTTCTCATGGTCAGAAGTCGTACACTAATAGGATGGCAGAACAACTTGTTTATTTCCGTCTTTATCTTGCAATCATGATGATTTCATTTCAAACTGAAGCAGCACGCTAGTATTTAGATTTGTAAAATTGACCAACTCTATTAGTGAGAGCGACAATTATTCAAGGCAACAAATATTTATTAGATCTATAACGTAAGATTTGACCCATAGTAGACACAGGCAACATCGATTCGAGACAACAAGCACGTTTTGATCTATTACGGACACTTTAATCCGCATGAAGCCAACTTAAGCCCCTTTTTTTTGGTTTCGTTATCTCCAATGCACACTTTCAAAGTTCTTATCACTTAGTGATCAGTAGTCTTCCCATCTACTAGGAATCACTATTCTCTTTTTACAAGACTAGTAGTCGAAACACCTGCTAACCATCATGCCTTTCGCCATCTTTTCTTCACAGGACTAGTAGTCTAAAAACCTACTGACCATCATGTGTTTCACAATCCTTTCTTCACATGACTAGTTGTCTAACAGCCTACTAACTGTCACGTATTTTTCTCCTGGTCAAACGTTAAACACAAACAAGATGCCGGAACCACTTGTTTATTTCCATGGTATCTAGCAAGTATGATGATTTGATTTCCAACCGAAGCAACACGCGAGTATCTAGATTTATAAAATTGACCAACTCTTGTAGCGAGAGCGACAAAAATTCGAGGCTAAATTATTCATTGGATGTAGTACGTAAGATTTGATCGATAGTAGATACAGGCAACATCGATTCGAGACAACAAGTACGTTTTGATTTATTACATACACTTCAATCTGCATGAAGCCGACTGAAACCACTATTTTTTCGATTTCATTATCTCCAATTCACACTTTCGAAGTTCTTAGAAATTAGTGATCAGTAGTCTTGACATCTAATAGGAATCACTATTCTCTTTTCACATGACAAGTAGTCTAAACACCAACTAACCATCATGCATTTCACCATCTTTTATTCACAAAACACCAACTACCCATCATGCGCTTCACCATCTTTTCCTCACAAGACTAGTAGTCTAAAAAACCTACTAACCGTCTTGTTTTTCGCCATCCTCTCTTCACATGACTAGTACTCTAATAACCAACTAACCGTCACGTATTTTTTTCGTGGTCAGATGTCAAACACTAACAGGATGCCGGAACCACTTGTTTATTTCCGTCATATCTAGCAAACATGATGATTTCATTTCCTACCGAAACAACACGTGAGTATCAAGATTTATAAAATTTACCAAATCTTGCAGTGAGAGCGACAAATATTCAAGGCAACAAATATTTATTGGATCTAGTACGTAAGATTTGATCCATTGTAGACAAAGGCAACATCAATTCGACACAACAAGCACGTTCTGATCTATTACGTAAACTTTAATCCGTATGAAGCCTACTTAAACCACTTTTTTTTCGAGTTCCTTATCCCAAATGCGCACTTTCAGAGTTCTTATCACTATGTGATTAGTAGTCTTTACATCTACTAGGAATCACTATTCTCCTTTCACATGACTAGTAATCTAAACACCTACTAACCATCATGCGTTTCACCATCTTTTCTCCACCAGACAAGTAGTTTAAAACCTACTAACAGTCATGTGTTTCACCATCCTTTCTATACATGACTTGTAGTCTAATAACCTACTAACCGTCAAGTATTTATCTCATAGTCAGAAGTCGTCCGCTAATAGGATGCCGGAACAACTTGTTTATTTCTGTCTTATCTAGCAATCATGATGATTTCAATTCCAATCGAAGCAGCACGCGAGTATCTGGATTTATAAAATTGACCAACTCTTGTTGTGAGAGCGATAACTATTCGAGGCAACAAATTTTTTTTTGATCTATAACGTAAGATTTGACCCATAGTACACACTGGCAACATCGATTCGAGATAAAAAGCACGTTTTGATCTATTACGGACACTTCAATCCGCATGAAGCAAACTTAAACCCTTATTTTTTCGATTTCGTTATCTCCAATGCACATTTTCAAAGTTCTTATCACTTAGTGATTACAAGTCTTTACATCTACTTGGAATCGCTATTCTCTTTTCCCATGAGTAGTTGTCTAAACAACTAATAACCATCTTGCATTTCGCCATATTTTCTTCACAAGACAAGTAGTCTAAAAGCCTACAAACCATCATGTGTTTCACTATCCTTTCTTCACATGACAAGTTGTCTAACAACCAAATAACCGTCTCATATTTTTCGCGTGGTTCGATGTTAAACACTAACAAGATGCCGGAACCACTTGTTTATTTCCGTCTTATCTAGCAAACATGATGATTCCATTTCCAACCGAAGCAACACGCTAGTGTCTAGATTTATAAAATTGACCAACTCTTTTTTTGGATAAATCAAATTGACCAACTCTTGTCGTGAGAGCGACAAATATTCGAGGCTAAAATTTTTATTCGATCTAGTACGTAAGATTTGATCCATAGTAGATACAAGCAACATCGATTCGAGACAACAAGTACGTTTTGATCTATTACATACACTGCAATCTGCATGAAGCCGACTGAATCCACTATTTTTTTGATTCCGTTATCTCCAATGCGCACTTTCAAAGTTCTTATCACTTAGTTTTCAGTAGTCTTTACATCTACTAGGAATCGCTATTCTCTTTTCACATGACTAGTTGTCTAAACAACTAATAACCATCTTGCATTTCGCCATATTTTCTTCGCAAGACAAGTAGTCTAAAAGCCTACAAACCATCATGTGTTTCACTATCCTTTCTTCACATGACTAGTAGTCTAACAACCTAATAACCGTCTCATATTTTTCGCATGGTTCGATGTTAAACACTAACAAGATGCCGGAACCACTTAATTATTTCCGTCTTATCTAGCAAACATGATGATTTCATTTCCAACCGAAGCAACACGCAAGTGTCTAGATTTATAAAATTGACCAATTCTAGTAATGAGAGCGACAAATATTCGAGGATAAAATATTTATTGGATCTAGTACGAAAGATTTGATCCATAGTAGATAACGGCAACATCGATTCGAGACAACTAGTACGTTTTGATCTATTACATACACTTCAATCCTCATGAAGCTGACTGAAACCACTATTTTTTCGATTTCATTATCTCCAATGCACACTTTCAAAGTTCATATAACTTAGTGATCAGTAGTCTTTACATCTACGAGGAAGCACTTTTCTCTTTTCACATGACAAGAAGTCTAAACACCTACTAACCATCATGCATTTTACCATCTTTTATTCACAAAACACCAACTAACCATCATGCGATTCACCATCTTTTCCTCACAAGGCTAGTAGTCTAAAAAACCTACTAACTGTCGTGTGTTTCGCCATCCTCTCTACACATGACTAGTACTCTAATAACCAACTAACCGTCGCGTATTTTTTTCGTGGTCAGATGTCAAACACTAACAGGATGCCGGAACCACTTGTTTATTTCCGTCATATCTTGCAAACATGATGATTTCATTTCCTACCGAAACAACACGTGAGTATCAAGATTTATAAAATTTACCAAATCTTGCAGTGAGAGCGACAAATATTCAAGGCAACAAATATTTATTGGATCTAGTACGTAAGATTTGATCCATTGTAGACAAAGGCAACATCAATTCGAGACAACAAGCACGTTCTGATCTATTACGTAAACTTTAATCCGTATGAAGCCTACTTAAACCACTTTTTTTTCGAGTTCCTTATCCCAAATGCGCACTTTCAGAGTTCTTATCACTATGTGATTAGTAGTCTTTACATCTACTAGGAATCACTATTCTCCTTTCACATGACTAATAATCTAAACACCTACTAACCATCATGCGTTTCACCATCTTTTCTCCACCAGACAAGTAGTTTAAAACCTACTAACAGTCATGTGTTTCACCATCCTTTCTTCACATGACTAGTACTCTAATAACCAACTAACCGTCACGTATTTTTTTCATGGTCAGATGTCAAACACTAACAGGATGCCGGAACCACTTGTTTATTTCCGTCATATCTAGCAAACATGATGATTTCATTTCCTACCGAAACAACACGGGAGTATCAAGATTTATAAAATTTACCAAATCTTGCAGTGAGAGCGACAAATATTCAAGGCAACAAATATTTATTGGATCTAGTACGTAAGATTTGATCCATTGTAGACAAAGGCAACATCAATTCGAGACAACAAGCACGTTCTGATCTATTACGTAAACTTTAATCCGTATGAAGCCTACTTAAACCACTTTTTTTTCGAGTTCCTTATCCCAAATGCGCACTTTCAGAGTTCTTATCACTATGTGATTAGTAGTCTTTACATCTACTAGGAATCACTATTCTCCGTTCACATGACTAGTAATCTAAACACCTACTAACCATCATGCGTTTCACCATCTTTTCTCCACCAGACAAGTAGTTTAAAACCTACTAACAGTCATGTGTTTCACCATCCTTTCTATACATGACTTGTAGTCTAATAACCTACTAACCGTCAAGTATTTATCTCATGGTCAGAAGTCGTCCGCAAATAGGATGCCGGAACAACTTGTTTATTTCTGTCTTATCTAGCAATCATGATGATTTCAATTCCAATCGAAGCAGCACGCGAGTATCTGGATTTATAAAATTGACCAACTCTTGTTGTGAGAGCGATAACTATTCGAGGCAACAAATTTTTTTTTGATCTATAACGTAAGATTTGACCCATAGTACACACTGGCAACATCGATTCGAGATAAAAAGCACGTTTTGATCTATTACGGACACTTCAATCCGCATGAAGCAAACTTAAACCCTTATTTTTTCGATTTCGTTATCTCCAATGCACATTTTCAAAGTTCTTATCACTTAGTGATTACAAGTCTTTACATCTACTTGGAATCGCTATTCTCTTTTCACATGAGTAGTTGTCTAAACAACTAATAACCATCTTGCATTTCGCCATATTTTCTTCACAAGACAAGTAGTCTAAAAGCCTACAAACCATCATGTGTTTCACTATCCTGTCTTCACATGACAAGTTGTCTAACAACCAAATAACCGTCTCATATTTTTCGCGTGGTTCGATGTTAAACACTAACAAGATGCCGGAACCACTTGTTTATTTCCGTCTTATCTAGCAAACATGATGATTTCATTTCCAACCGAAGCAACACGCTAGTGTCTAGATTTATAAAATTGACCAACTCTTTTTTTGGATAAATCAAATTGACCAACTCTTGTAGTGAGAGCGACAAATATTCGAGGCTAAAATTTTTATTCGATCTAGTACGTAAGATTTGATCCATAGTAGATACAAGCAACATCGATTCGAGACAACAAGTACGTTTTGATCTATTACATACACTGCAATCTGCATGAAGTCGACTGAATCCACTATTTTTTTGATTCCGTTATCTCCAATGCGCACTTTCAAAGTTCTTATCACTTAGTTTTCAGTAGTCTTTACATCTACTAGGAATCGCTATTCTCTTTTCACATGACTAGTTGTCTAAACAACTAATAACCATCTTGCATTTCGCCATATTTTCTTCGCAAGACAAGTAGTCTAAAAGCCTACTAACCATCATGTGTTTCACTATCCTTTCTTCACATGACTAGTAGTCTAACAACCTAATAACCGTCTCATATTTTTCGCGTGGTTCGATGTTAAACACTAACAAGATGCCGGAACCACTTGTTTATTTCCGTCTTATCTAGCAAACATGATGATTTCATTTCCAACCGAAGCAACACGCAAGTGTCTAGATTTATAAAATTGACCAATTCTTGTAATGAGAGCGACAAATATTCGAGGATAAAATATTTATTGGATCTAGTACGAAAGATTTGATCCATAGTAGATAACGGCAACATCGATTCGAGACAACTAGTACGTTTTGATCTATTACATACACTTCAATCCTCATGAAGCTGACTGAAACCACTATTTTTTCGATTTCATTATCTCCAATGCACACTTTCAAAGTGCATATAACTTAGTGATCAGTAGTCTTTACATCTACGAGGAAGCACTTTTCTCTTTTCACATGACAAGAAGTCTAAACACTACTAACCATCATGCATTTTACCATCTTTTATTCACAAAACACCAACTAACCATCATGCGATTCACCATCTTTTCCTCACAAGGCTAGTAGTCTAAAAAACCTACTAACTGTCGTGTGTTTCGCCATCCTCTCTCCACATGACTAGTACTCTAATAACCAACTAACCGTCACGTATTTTTTTCGTGGTCAGATGTCAAACACTAACAGGATGCCGGAACCACTTGTTTATTTCCGTCATATCTTGCAAACATGATGATTTCATTTCCTACCGAAACAACACGTGAGTATCAAGATTTATAAAATTTACCAAATCTTGCAGTGAGAGCGACAAATATTCAAGGCAACAAATATTTATTGGATCTAGTACGTAAGATTTGATCCATTGTAGACAAAGGCAACATCAATTCGAGACAACAAGCACGTTCTGATCTATTACGTAAACTTTAATCCGTATGAAGCCTACTTAAACCACTTTTTTTTCGAGTTCCTTATCCCAAATGCGCACTTTCAGAGTACTTATCACTATGTGATTAGTAGTCTTTACATCTACTAGGAATCACTATTCTCCTTTCACATGACTAGTAATCTAAACACCTACTAACCATCATGCGTTTCACCATCTTTTCTCCACCAGACAAGTAGTTTAAAACCTACTAACAGTCATGTGTTTCACCATCCTTTCTTCACATGACTAGTACTCTAATAACCAACTAACCGTCACGTATTTTTTTCGTGGTCAGATGTCAAACACTAACAGGATGCCGGAACCACTTGTTTATTTCCGTCATATCTAGCAAACATGATGATTTCATTTCCTACCGAAACAACACGGGAGTATCAAGATTTATAAAATTTACCAAATCTTGCAGTGAGAGTGACAAATATTCAAGGCAACAAATATTTATTGGATCTAGTACGTAAGATTTGATCCATTGTAGACAAAGGCAACATCAATTCGAGACAACAAGCACGTTCTGATCTATTACGTAAACTTTAATCCGTATGAAGCCTACTTAAACCACTTTTTTTTCGAGTTCCTTATCCCAAATGCGCACTTTCAGAGTTCTTATCACTATGTGATTAGTAGTCTTTACATCTACTAGGAATCACTATTCTCCTTTCACATGACTAGTAATCTAAACACCTACTAACCATCATGCGTTTCACCATCTTTTCTCCACCAGACAAGTAGTTTAAAACCTACTAACAGTCATGTGTTTCACCATCCTTTCTATACATGACTTGTAGTCTAATAACCTACTAACCGTCAAGTATTTATCTCATGGTCAGAAGTCGTCCGCTAATAGGATGCCGGAACAACTTGTTTATTTCTTTCTTATCTAGCAATCATGATGATTTCAATTCCAATCGAAGCAGCACGCGACTATCTGGATTTATAAAATTGACCAACTCTTGTTGTGATAGGGATAATTATTCGAGGCAACAAATATTTATTTGTTCTATAACGTAAGATTTGACCCATTGTTCACACTGGCAACATCTATTCGAGATAACAAGCACGTTTTGATCTATTACAGACACTTCAATCCGCATGAAGCCAACTTAAAACATTATTTTTTCAATTTCATTATATCCAATGCGCACTTTCAGAGTTCTTATCACTTAGTGATTAGTAGTCTTTACATCTACTAGGAATCGCTATTCTCTTTTCACATGACTAGTTGTCTAAACAACTAATAACCATCTTGCATTTCGCCATATTTTCTTCACAAGACAAGTAGTCTAAAAGCCTACAAACCGTCATGTTTTTCACTATCCTTTCTTCACATGACTAGTTGTCTAACAACCTAATAACCGTCTCAGATTTTTCGCGTGGTTCGATGTTAAACACTAACAAGATGCCGGAACCACTTGTTTATTTCTATCTTATCTAGCAAACATGATGATTTCATTTCCAACTGAAGCAACACGCAAGTGTCTAGATTTATAAAATTGACCAATTCTGGTAATGAGAGCGACAAATATTCGAGGATAAATTATTTATTGGATCTAGTACGTGAGATTTGATCCATAGTAGATACAGGCAACATCGATTCGAGACAACAAGTACATTTTGATCTATTACATAAACTTCAATCCTCATAAAGCCGACTGAAAGCACTATTTTTTCGATTCCATTATCTCCAATGCACACTTTCAAAATTCTTATAACTTAATGATCAGTATGTTTTACATCCAATAGGAATCACTATTCCCTTTTAACATGACAAGTAGCCTAAACACCTACTAACGAACATGCGTTTCACCATCTTTTATTCACAAAACACCCACTGACCATCATGCGTTTCACCATCTTTTCCTCACAAGACTAGTAGTCTAATAACAAACTAACCATCAAGTATTGTTCTCATGGTCAGAAGTCGTACACTAATAGGATGCCGAACAACTTGTTTATTTCTGTCTTATCTAGCAAACACGATGATTCCGTTTCCAACCGAAGCAGCACGCGAGTATTTAGATTTATAAAATTGACCAACTTTGTAGTGAGAGCGACAATTATTCGAGGCATCAAATATTTGTTTGATCTAAAACAAAATATTTGACCGATAGTAGACACAGGCAACATCGATTCGAGACAACAAGCACGTTTTAATCTATTAAGGACACTTCAATCCGCATGAAGCGAACTTAAACCACTATTTTTTCTATTTCGCTATCTCCCATGCACACTTTCAAAGTTCATATCACTTAGGGTCTCTTTTCACATAACTAGTAGTCTAAACACCTACTAACCATCATGCATTTTGGCATCTTTTCTTAACTAGACTAGTAGTCTAAAAACCTACTAGCCATCATGTGTTTCACAATCCTTTCTTCACATGACTAGTAGTCTAACAACCTACTAACCGTCACATATTTTTGTCACGGTTAGATGTTAAACACTAACAAGATGCCGGAACCACATGTTTATTTCCGTCAAGTCTAGCAAACATGATGTTTTCATTTCCTACCGAAACATCACGCTAGTATCAAGATTTATAAAATTGACCAACTCTTACAGTGAGAGCGACAAATATTCAAGGCAACAATCATTTATTGGATCTAGCACGTCAGATTTGATCCATTGTAGACAAAGGCAATATCAATTCGAGACAACAAGCATGTTTTGATCTATTACGTACACTTAATCCGTATGATGCCTACTTAAAACACTTTTTTCCGAGTTCCTTATCCCAAATGCACACTTTCAGAGTTCTTGTCACCAAGTGATTAGTAGTTTTTACATCTACTAGGCATCACTAATCTCCTTACACATGACTAGTAGTCTAAACACCTACTACCCATCCAGCGGTTCACCATCTTTTAGTCTCAAGACTAGTAGTTCAAAAACCAACTAACCGTCATGTGTTTCACCATCATTTCTATACATGACTAGTAGTCTAATAAGCTACTAACCGTCAAGTATTTTTGTCATGGTCAGAAGTCGTACACTAATAGGATGCCGGACAACTTGTTTATTTCCATCTTATCTAGCAAACATGATGATTCCATTTCAAACCGAAGCAGCATGCGAGTATCTAGATTTATGAAATTTACCAACTCTTGTTGTGAGAACGTCAAATATTCCAGGCAAAAATATTTATTGGACCTAGTACGTAAGATTTGGTCAATAGTAGATACAGGCAACATCGATTCGAGACAACAAGTACGTTTTGATCTATTAGATTCACTTCAATCCGCATGAAGCCGACTGAAGCCACTATTTTTTCGAGTAAGATATCTCTAATGCACACTTTCAGAGTTCTTATAACTTAGTGATCAGTAGTTTTTTCATCTAATAGGAATCACTATTCCCTTTTCACATGACAAGTAGCCTAAACACCAACTAACCAACATGCGTTTCACCATCTTTTATTCACAAAACTCCTACTGACCATCATGCGTTTTACCATCTTTTCCTCACAAGACTAGTAGTCTAATAACCTACTAACCGTCAAGTATTTTTCTCATGGTCAGAAGTCGTACACTAATTGGATGCCGGACAAATTGTTTATTTCCGTCTTATCTTGCAAACATGATGATTTCATTTCCAACCGAAGCAGCACGCGCGTATTTAGATTTATAAAATTGACCAACTCTTGTAGTGAGAGCAACAATTATTCAAGGTAGCAAATATTTATTTGATCTATAACGTAAGATTTGACCCATAGTAGACACAGGCAACATTGATTCGAGACAACAAGCACATTTTGATCTATTATGGACACTTCAATCCGCAAGAAGCCAACTTACACCACTTTTTTTTCGATTTACTTATCTCCAATGCACACTTTCAAAGTTCTTATCGCTTAGGGATCAGTAGTCTTTACATCTAATAGGAATCACTATTTTCTTTTCTTAAAACTACTAGTATAAACACCAACTATCCATCATGCACTTCGGCATCTTTTCTTCACTGGACTAGTAGTCTAAAAACCAACTAACCATCATGTGTTTCACAATCATTTCTTCATATGACTAGTAGTCTAGCTACCTACTAACCGTCACATATTTTTCTCATGGTTAGATGTTAAACACTAACAAGATGCCGGAACCACTTGTTTATTTCCATCATATCTAGCAAACATGATGTTTTCATTTCCTACCGAAACATCACGCTAGGATATAGATTTATAAAATTGACCAACTCTTGTAGTGAGAGCGACAAATATTCATGGCAACAAATATTTATTGGATCTAGTACGTAACATTTGATCCATAGTAGAAAAAGGCAACATCAATGCGGGACAACAAGCATGTTTTGATCTATTACGTACACTTTAATCTGTATGATGCCTACTTAAACCACTTTTTTTTTCGAGTTCCTTATCCCAAATGCACACTTTCAGAGTCCTTGTCACTAAGTGATTAGTAGTTTTTACATCTTCTAGGAATCACTATTCTCCTTACACATCACTAATAGTCTAAACACCTACTAACCATCATGCGTTTCACCATCTTTTCGTCACAAGACTAGTAGTTTAAAACCTAGTAACCGTCATGTGTTTCACCATCCTTTCGATACATGACTAGTAGTATAATAACCTACTAACCGTCAAGTATTTTTCTCATGGTCAGAAGTCGTACACTAATAGGATGCCAGAACAACTTTTTTTTTTCAATCTTATCTAGCAAACATGCTGGTTCCATTTCACACCGAAGCAGCACGCAACTATCTAGATATATAAAATTGGCCAGCTCTTGTAGTGAGAGCGACAATTATTCGAGGCAACAAATATTTGTTTGATCTATAACGTAAGATTTGACGCATAGTAGACAAAGGAAACATCGATTGGAGACAACAAGCACACTTTGATCTATTACGGACACTTCCATCTGTATGAAGCCAACTCAAACCACTCTTATTTCGATTTCGTTATCTCCAATGCACACTTTCAAAGTTCTCATCACTTAGGGATTAGTAGTCTTTACATCTACTAGGAATCACTATTCTCTTTTCACATTACTAGTAGTCTAAGCACCTACTAACCATCATGCATTTGGCTATCTTTTCTTTACAAGACTAGAAGTCTAAAACCTACTAACCATCATGTGTTTCACAATCCTTTCTTCACATGACAAGTAGTTTAACAATCTACTGACCTTCAAGTATTTTTTTCATGGTCAGATGTTAAGCACTAACAAGATGTCGGAACCACTTGTTTATTTCCGTCTTATCTAGCAAACATGATGATTTCATTTCCAACCGAAACAACACGCGACTATCTAAATCTATAAATTTGACCAACTCTGGTAGTGAGAGCGACAAATATTCAAGGCAAAAATATTTATTGGATCTAGTACGTGAGATTTGATCGAAAGTAGATACAGGCAACATCGATTCGAGGCAACAAGTACGTTTTGATCTATTACATACACTTCAATCCGCATGAAACCGACTGGAACTACTATTTTTTCGATTTCGTTATCTCCAATGCACACTTTCAAAGTTCTTATCACTTAGTGATCTATAGTCTTTACATCTACTAGGAATCACTATTTTCTTTTCACACGACAAGTAGTTCAAACACATACTAACCAACATGCGTTTCACCATCCTTTATTCACAAAACACCTACTGACCATCAAGCGTTTCACCATCTTTTCCTCACAAGACTAGTAGTCCAATAACCTACTAACCGTCAAGTATTTTTCTCAAGGTCAGAAGTCGTACACTAATAGGATGCCGGAACAACTTTTTTATTTCCGTCTTATCTAGCAAACATGATGTTTCCATTTCACACCGAAGCAGCACGCAATTATCTAGATATATAAAATTGGCCAACTCTTGTAGTGACAGCAACAATTTTTCAAGGCAACAAATATTTATTTGATCTATAACGTATGATTTGACCCATAGTAGACACAGGCAACATCGATTAGAGACAACAAGCACGTTTTGATCTGTTACGAACACTTCAATCCGTATGAAGCCAACCTAAACCACTATTTTTTCGATTTCGTTATCTCCAATTCACACTTTCAAAGTTCTTATCACTTAGCGATCAGTAGTCTTTACATCTACTAGGAATCACTATTCTCTTTTCACATAACTAATTGTCTAAACACCTACTAACCATCATACATTTCCGATCTTTTCTTCACAAGACTAGGGGTTTAAAACCTACTAATCGTCATGTGTTTCACTATCCTTTCTACACATGACTAGTAGTCTAATAACCTACTAACCGTCAAGTATATTTCTCATGGTCAAAAGTCGTACACTAATAGGATGCCGGAACAACTTGTTTATTTCCGCGTTATCTAGCAAACATGATGATTTCATTTCCAACCGAAGCAACACGTGAGTATCTAAATTTAAAAATTTGACCAACTCATGTAGTGAGAGCGACAAATATTCGAGGCAAAAATATTTATTGGATCTAGTACGTGAGATTTGATCGATAGTAGATACAGGAAACATCAATTCAAGACAACAAGTACGTTTTGATCTATTTCAAACACTTCAATCCGTATGAAGCTGACTGAAACCACTATTTTTTCGATTTTGTTATCTCCAATGCACACTTTCAAAGTTCTTATCACTTAGTGATCAGTAGTCTTTACATCTACTAGGAATCACTATTCTCTTTTCACATGACAAGTAGTCTAAACACATACTAACCAACATGCGTTTCACCATATTTTATTCACAAAACACCTGCTGACCATCATGCGTTTCACCATCTTTTCCTTACAAGACTAGTTGTCTAAAAAACCTACTAACCGTCGTGTTTTTTACCATCTTTTCTTCACATGACTCGTAGTCTAATAACCTACTACCGTCACGTATTTTTCTCATGGTCAGAATTCGTACACTAATAGGATGCCGGAACAAATTGTTTATTTCCTTCTTATCTAGCAACCATTATGATTCCATTTTCAACCAAAGCAGCACACGAGTGTCTAGATTTATAAAATTGACAAATTGTAGTGAGGGCGACAATTATTCGAGACAACAAATACTTGTTTGATCTATATCGTAAGATTTGACCCATGGTAGACACAGGCAACTTCAACTTCGAGACTACAAGCACGTTTTTATCTATTACGAACACTTTAACACTTATGAAGCCAACTTAAACCACAATTTTTTCGATTTCGTTATCTCCAATGCACACTTTCAAAGTTCTTAACACTTAGGGATCAGTAGTCTTTACATCTACTTGGAATCACTGTTCTCTTTTCACATGACTAGTAATCTAAACACCTACTAACCATCATTCATTTCGCCATCTTTTCATCACTAGACTAGTAGTCTGAAAACCTCCTAACCACCATGTGTTTCAATATCCTTTCTTCACATGGCAAGTAGTTTAACAACCTACTAACCGTCACATATTTTTCTAAGGGTAAGATGTTAAACACTTACAAGATGCCGGAACCACTTGTTTATTTCCGTCTTATCTAGCAAACATGTTGATTTCATTTCCAATTGAAGCAACACGCGAGTATCTAGATTTATAAATTTGACAACTCTTGCAGTTAGAGCGGCAAATATTCGAGGCAAAAATATTCATTGGATCTAGTACGTAAGATTTGATCGATAGTAGATACAGGCAACATTGATTCGAGACAACAAGTACGTTTTGATCAAATTACATACACTTCAATCCGCTTGAAGCAGATTGAAACAACTATTTTTTCGATTTCCTTATCTCCAATGCACACTTTAAAAGTTCTTATCACGTAGTGATCAGTAGTCTTTACATCTACTAAGATTCACTGTTATCTTTTCACATGACAAATAGTCTAAACACC
This sequence comes from Rhododendron mucronatum var. ripense, assembly GCA_019656295.1. NCBI lineage: Eukaryota > Viridiplantae > Streptophyta > Magnoliopsida > Ericales > Ericaceae > Rhododendron > Rhododendron mucronatum. The sequence goes on from BPLT01000002.1 coordinate 3,150,495, forward strand.
TACTAACCATCATGCGTTTCACCATCTTTTATTCACAAAACACCTACAAACCATCATGTGTTTCACTATCTTTTCCTCACAAGACTAGTAGTCTAAAAAACCAACTAACCATCGTGTGTTTCACCATCTTCTCTTCACATGACTAGTAGTCTAATAACCTACTAACTGTCACGTAATTTTTTCGTGGTCAGATGTCAAGCACTAACTGGATGTCGGAACCACTTGTTTATTTCTGTCATATCTAGCAAACATGATGATTTCATTTCCTACCAAAACAACACGCGAGTATCTAAATTTATAAAATTGACCAACTCTTGTAGTGAGAGCGATAAATATTCGAGGCAATAAATATTTATTGGATCTAGTATGTAAGATTTGATCCATAGTAGACAAAGGCAACATCAATTCGAGACAACAAGCTCATTTTGATCTATTACGTACACTTTAATCCTTATGAAGCCTTCTTAAACCACTTTTTTTTTTCGAGTTCCTTATCCCAAACGCACACTTTCAGAGTTCTTATCACTCAGTGATTAGTAGTCTTTATATCTACTAGGAATCACTATTCTCTTTTCACATGACTAGAAGTCTAAACACCAACTAACAAACATGCGATTCACCATCTTTTCTTCACAAGAGTAGTAGTTTAAAACCTAAACCTACTAACCGTCATGTGTTTCACCATCCTTTCTATACATGACTAATAGTCTAATAACCTACTATCCATCAAGTATTTTTCTCATGGTCAGAAGTCCTACAATAATAGGATGCCGGAACAACTTGTTTATTCCTGTCTTATCTAGCAAACATGATGATTCCATTTCCAACCGAAGCGGCACGCGAGTATCTAGATTTATAAAATTGACCAACTCTTGTAGTGAAAGCGACAATTATTCGAGGCAACAAATATTTATTTGATCTATAACGTAAGATTTAACCCATAGTAGACACAAGCAACATCAATTTGAGACAACAAGCACGTTTTGATCTATTACGGACACTTCAATCCGCATGAAGCCGACTTAAAACACAATTTTTTCGATTTCGTTATTCCCAATGCAAACTTTCAAAGTTCTTATCACTTAAGGATCAGTAGTCTTTAAACCTGCTAACCATCTTGCATTTCGCCATCCTTTCTTCACAAGACTAGTAGTCTAAAACCCTACTAACCATCATGTGTTTAACAATCCTTTCTTCACATGACTAGTAGTCTAACAACCTACTAACCGTCAAATATTTTTCTCATGGTTAGATGTTAAACACTAACAAGATTCCGGAACCACTTGTATATTTCAGTCTTATCTAGCAAACATGATGATTTCATTTCCAACCGAGGCAACACACGAGTATCTAGATTTATAAATTTGACCAACTCTTGTAGTGAGAGCGACAAATATTCGTGCCAAAACTATTTATTGGATCTAGTACTTAAGATTTGATAGATAGTAGATAAAGGCAACATCGATTGGAGACAACAAGTAGGTTTTGATCCATTACAGTCTTCAACCTGTAAGAAGCCGACTGAAACCACTAATTTTTCGGTTTCATTACCTCCAATGCACACTTTCAAAGTTCTTATCACTTAGTGATCAGTAGTCTTTAAATCTACTAGGAATCACTATTCTCTTTTCAAAAGACAAGTAGTCTAAACACCTACTAACCATCATGCATTTCACCATCTTTTCCTCACAAGACTAGTAGTCTAAAAAACCTACTTACCGTCGTGTTCGACCATCCTCTCTTCACAGGACTAGTAGTCTAATACTCCCTCCGTCCCATAATATTTGTCCGGACCGCAAAACGGAGACGTAAAAATAATACTATTTTTGTAAGAAAAGTTGGGAAAAAATTCATCAACTTACTAGATCTCAACGAGTTCTTTTAACTTGTGAAAAAAATTTGAATTTTTTCTTGAAAGAAATGTATTATTTTGTAGTCTCCGTTTCGCGGACCGGGCAAATATTATGGGACGGAGGGAGTAACCTACTAACCGTCACTTATTGTTTTTCGTGGTCACATGTCAAACACTAACAGGATGCCGGAACCACTTGTTTATTTTCGTAATATCTAGCAAACAAGATGATTTCATTTCCAACTGAAGCAACACGCGAGTACCTAGATTTATAAAATTGACCAACTCTTTGTAGTGAGAGCAACAAATATTCAAGGCAAAAATATTTATTGGATCTAGTACGTAAGATTTGATCGATAGTTGACACAAGCAACATCGATTCAAGACAACAATTACGTTTTGATCTATTACAAACACTTCAATCCGGATGAAGCCGACAGAAACCACTATTTTTTCGATTTCGTTATCTCCAATGAACACTTTCAAACTTCTTATCAATTAGTGATCAGTAGTCTTTACATCAACTCGGAATAACTATTCACTTTAGACATGACAACTAGTCTAAACACCAACTAACCATCATGCGTTTCACCTTCTTTTATTCACAAAACACCTACTAACCATTTACCCAAATTTTTTTTTTTTTAAAAAAAAAAAGAAAATTTACCCAAAAAAAACACCTACTAACCATCATGCGTTTCGCCATCGTTTCCTCACAAATCTAGTAGTCTAAAAAACCTACTAACCATCGTGTGTTTCACCATCTTCTCTTCACATGACTAGTAGTCTAATAACCGACTAACCGTCTTGTATTTTTTTCGTGGTCAGATGTCAAACACTAACTGGACGCCGGAACGACTTGTTTATTTCCATCATATCTTGCAAACAAGATAATTTCATTTGCTACCGAAACAACACGCGAGTATCTATATTTATAAAATTTACCAATTCTTCTAGTGAGAACGACAAATATTCAAGGCAACAAATATTTATTGGATCTAATATGTAAGATTTGATCCATAGTGGAGAAAGGCAACATCAATTCGAGACAACAAGCACGTTTTGATCGATCACGTACACTTTAACCCGTATGAAGCCTACTTAAACCACTTTTTTTTCGAGTTCCTTATCCCAAACGCACACTTTCAGAGTTCTTATCACTAAGTGATTAGTAGTCTTTATATCTACTAGGAATCACTATTCTCTTTTCACATGACTAGAAGTCTAAACACCAACTAACAAACATGCGATTCACCATCTTTTCTTCACAAGAATAGTAGTTTAAAACCTACTAACCGTCATCTGTTTCACCATCCTTTCTATACATGACTAATCATCTAATAACCTACTATCCATCAAGTATTTTTCGAATGGTCAGAAGTCCTACAATAATAGGATGCCGGAACAACTTGTTTATTACCGTCTTATCTAGCAAACATGATGATTCCATTTCCAACTGAAGCGGCACGCGAGTATCTAGATTTATAAAATTGACCAACTCTTGTAGTGAAAGCGACAATTATTCGAGGCAATAAATATTTATTTGATCTATAACGTAAGATTTGAGCCATAGTAGGCACCGGCAACATCGATTCGAGACAACAAGCACGTTTTTATCTGTTACGTACACTTTGATCCGCATGAAGCCTACTTAAACCACTTTTTTTTCGAGTTCCTTATCCCAAATGCACACTTTCAGAGTTCTTATCTCTAAATGATCAGTAGTCTTCACATCTACTAGGAATCACTATTCTCCTTTCACATGACTAGTGGTCTAAAAGCCTACTAACCATTATGAATTTCGCCATCTTTTCTTCAAAAGACTAGGGGTCTAAAAACTTACTAACCATCATGTGTTTCACAATCCTTTCTTCACATTACTAGTAGTATAACAGCCTACTAACCGTCACGTATTTTTCTCATGGTTAGATGTTAAACACTAACAAGATGCCGAAACCACTTGTATATTTCCGTCTTATCTAGCAAACATGATGATTTCATTTCCAACTGAGGCAACACACGAGTATCTAGATTTATAAAATTGACAAACTCTTGTAGTTAAAGCGACAAATAGTCGAGGCAAAAATATTTATTGGATCTAGTACGTAAGATTTGATTGATAGTAGATACAGGCAACATCGATTCGCGACAACAAGTACGTTTTGATCTATTACATACACTTCGATCCGCATGAAGCCGACTGAAACAACTATTTCTTCGATTTCGTTATCTCCAATGCACACTTTCAGAGTTCTTATCACTTAGTGATCAGTAGTCTTTACATCCACTAAGAATCACTATTCTCTTTTCACATGACTAGTAGTCTAATAACCTACTAACCGTCATGTAATTTTTTCGTGCTCAGATTTTAAACACTAATAGGATGTCGGAACCACTCGTTTATTTCCGTCATATCTAGCAAACATGATGATTGCATCTATTCGGAATCACTATTCCCTTTTCACATGACTAATAGTCTAAACACCTACTAACCATCATGAATTTCGTCATCTTTTCTTCACAAGACTAGTAGTCTAAAAATCTACTAACCATCATGTGTTTCACAATCCTTTCTTCACTTGACTAGTAGTCTAACAACCTACTAACCGTCACGTATTTTTCTCATGGTTGGGTGTTAAACACTAACAAGATGCCAGAACCACTTGTATATTTCCGTCTTATCTAGCAAACATGATGATTTCATTTCCAACCGAGGCAACACACGAGTATCTAGATTTATAAAATTGACAAACTCTTGTAGTTAAAGCGAAAAATATTCAAGGCAAAAATATTTATTGGATCTAGCACGTAAGATTTGATTGATAGTAGATACAGGCAACATCGATTCGCGACAACAAGTACGTTTTGTTCTATTGCATACACTTCGATCCGCATGAAGCCGACTGAAACCACTATTTCTTCGATTTCGTTATCTCCAATGCACACTTTCGAAGTTCTTATCACTTAGTGATCAGTAGTCTTTACATCTACTAGGAATCACTATTCTCTTTTCACATGACTAGTAGTCTAATAACCTACTAACCGTCATGTATTTTTTTCGTGCTCAGATGTCAAACACTAACAGGATGCCGGAACCACTTGTTTATTTCCGTCATATCTAGCAAACATGATGATTGCATCTATTCGGAATCACTATTCTCTTTTCACATGAGTAGTAGTCTAAACACCTACTAACCATCATGCATTTCGCCATCTTTTCTTCACAAGACTAGTAGTCTAAAAACCTACTAACCGTCATGTGTTTCACATTCCTTTCTTCTCATGATAGTAGTCTAACAACCTACTAATCGTCACGTATTTTTTTCATGGATAGATGTTAAACACTAACAAGATTCCGGGAATTTCAAAAGCCCTAATGAGATATTGTAACATAACACGCGAAGAACAACATGTAGGCGAAACTAGCGATTTCCGACAAGCGGGATGTTAAACAACTAATCTCGATGGCTGACGGTACTCTCTCCATGGCCGAGGGTCTGGGTCTCAAGAACAAGGACTCAAATGAACTTCGTCGATGGCATCATCTCCTGAATCCACAGGAAAAGTCCCATATACAGTTTCCTTAGTTGGAAAACTCTAGAAGCCCTATTCTGTTCAAGATTGAAGGTCCGAACATGCCCATCTCAAGTGAATCCAATCTTCGATTCATTAGTGGAGGTACATATCCCACTTCATCGTCAACTTCAACATCAACTGGGTTTGGGGCTCACAGCCCTAAATCGGCAAAAAACCCTAGCCCTTCTCGGAAGCTCCAGCAAGTGTTCATGGTGGAAAGTTTTAAACTGGAAGCAGAGGAGCGACTTCATCACCTGCACGGTAATTCATACCAACTTGAGCGACAATTTGAAAAGTTACAAAATTCCGGCTCTAATCCTAAAATACTATTCAATGCTCGTGGAATCCCTTATGTGGAAAGGGATCCAAATATGGGATACCCACTAGAGGACACTAAACCTAGGAATACCCCCTCCCATCTCGCTCAACAAACTGTTGATGACTGCTTAGTCCTCGAACTAGGGCTGGATTCCAAGTCCCCCTCTCATACACCTTCACTCAGTGCAAGTCTTGCTCAGCCACAGTTTGCACCTACTCTACATCACCAATTCAGCTCTAACATCCATACCTAGCCTCCTCCAGCTCACCAACCCAATCCCAAACCCACTACTGGACAAAACAAGCCCAAACCTAAAAACTGGGCCTCTCTCCTGCAATCCCAAAGTCCGTCATTGGCTATGAAACTTGAACATTTCCCTGACTTACAGAAAGGTAAGGAAGCTCTGGTTGAAATAGATGTGGAATTGACTGACGTAGGAAAATGGAATCGTTATCTGATAGGTTATTTCTTGGATGGAAAGATGGCTTATCCCCTCCTTGTCTCCACAGCTAGAAATCAACGGAAAGATCTATTTGTGGCTGTCAAACCAGACGTCTCTGGATTTTACTTATTTGAATTCAAAGATGAGCAAGCTAAGCTACAAATCCTAGAAGGGTGTCCCTATTTCTTTTCCCAAAAATACTTGGTTCTTAAGGACTGGCATAGAATGATGAAACCACTCCAAGACCAACCTACCCAAATCCCTGCATGGGTAAAATTTCATGATCTGCCTCTTGAACTGTGGAACACAAAATGTCTTAGTAGGATTGCGAGCACAGTGGGTAGACCAATCCATGTTGATCAAGCAATTGCAAAGACATCCAAACAACCTGGGCTTCTACACACCAAGTCCACCAAAGCTAGGATTTGTATTGAGATAAGTGCATATACCTGATGAAGTAACTGTAAGTGTTCAGGGGGAGACAGTTGTGGTGCCCATCGAATACCAAGTTCTCCCTCCCATGTGTTCTTATTGCCATGTTTTTGGGCATTCTACCTCCAAATGTGTCAAGCACACGGTTATAGTTCCTCCTCCTCCTCCCAAAGAGCAGGAATAGAGGATTGTGAACCATGGAAAACAGAAGGAGGTCGACCAACCCTCTCCCCACAAGAACGCCCATACCTCTCAGCATATTCCTTCTCATATCTTGTCATTAGCTCCACTTCCTGATCCTTCTATTCAGGAGGAAGATGCTGAGGATTCTGAATCAGAACTTTTGGAAGTGCTGGAAGGTGTGGTCAGTTCTGTGATTCAAGGACCCTCCAATTCCGATAAGATCACCATTCCTCCTACCAGCACTAATAGCAAGCAAGCAGAAACCACAGTTCATGAACAGTCTAACAAGGCAGCGAACAAGGTTGCAAAGGCACCACCAGCTGATACAGTTGGTGCAGATAAAAAGGAGGAACCACTTGACTTACTTCCACATGCCTCCTCTGATGTTAAGTTGAAGTTGGGAGGTTCCAACAAGGCTGCTCACAATGGCAACAATAGGAGTCACTCCAAAGGCTCCTCACATAAACAAAGGAAGTAGCTTTCTCTCCTCCTTTTGTCCAGAAGTGTTTAAATAATGCTCAACTTATGCATTAACTCTTACTTTCATTAGTTGTAGCTCATTGTGGTAGAAATTTTTGAATAGAATCAAATGGATAGCACACCGCTACTTTTTGGCTTTTGGAATATGAGAGGTCTCAATGACCCTCTTAAGCAAAAGGAGATCAAAAAATGGGTTCATAATAATAAATTGTCTCTTGTTGGGCTCATTGAGCATAAACTTAAAAAACCTAAGGCCACTAGGATTGTTAATCTCGTCCTACCTCATTGGAGTTTTATTAGCAATTATGTTCATTCCCCATGGGGAGAATTTTGGTTTTCTGGGATCCCACTGTTTTAATGTCCACCTTCTCTCTCAATCGAACCAATTCATACACTGTGATGTGCAGTCAAGTGATGGCAAGTACTCCTTTGTAGCTACTTTTGTATATGGAGCTAATTGCCACCTTGAGAGACAAACACTCTGGTCTGATTTGCAAACTTTGGCTATTGCTTCCCCCTGGGTAGTCCTTGGTGACCTTAATGCTATAAGGTCACCATCTGAGAAAGTAGGAGGAGATAAGCACTGGCTCCCATGGATGCATGAACTAAATGTCTGCCTTCAATCTGTAGAATTAGTTGACCTCAGATACTCTGGTTGCCAATTTACTTGGTCCAATAAGCAAGTTGGGGCTTCCCACATTAGCTCCAAATTGGACAGAGTGCTGGTCAATGAGAGTTGGATAAAGACTCTCTGCTGGTCCAATGCACATTTCCTTAACCCCGGACCCTCTGATCACTCCCCGGCATTTATATCACTGGCCCCCACCTCCCCTCCTAAATGTAGGCCTTTCAGATTCTTTAACTATCTGGCTGATCATCCAAGGTTTATTAACATTGTGCAGCATGTTTGGAGGAGAGTAATAATTGGTAACCCCATGTTTTGTGTTTGTGAGAAACTGAAGATTCTACAAAAGGATCTTAAACAGTTGAACACCAATGAATTCAGCAACCTATCATCTAGGGTTGCTTCTGCAAAGCAACAGCTAGATGATATCCAAAGTGCCCTGGGTTCAAACCCTAGTGATACAACTAATCAAGCTTCTGAGAAGCTATTGTGTAAACAATACCTTACTCTTGCAAGAGCTGAGGAGAGTTTTGCAAGGCAAAAATCTAGAATTCAATGGCTGAAACTGGGGGACCAATGTACCTCTTTTTTCTTCAAATCAATTAGTAATTCTAGGAATAGAAATAGGATTACTAGTTTGGTTTTGGAAGATGGTGTTGTCACCCAGAATATTGAACAGATCAAATCCTCTTTTATCAATTATTATTCCAAGCTACTAGGTTCACCTCATCAAAGCAGTTATGATGGCACCTCTAAGTCCAACAGCTCATCACTAGGAAATTGTCTGAGTCGCAGAAACTTGATATGGTTTTGGAAGTATCTGACAAAGAAGTTAAGGACATTGTTTGGTCTCTTAACCCTCAAAAAGCCCTGGTCCTGATGGTTATAATGCTGCCTTCTTCCATAAAGCATGGCCTGTTATAGGCCATGAGGTCACCTCTGCTGTCAAATCATTTTTCAGATCTGGCCAACTGTTAAAGAAAGCCAATGCAACATTGATTGCTCTGGTACCTAAAGTCCCTAATCCCTCAAAGGTTGGGGATTATAGACCAATATCATGTTGCAACCTCATTTAAAGTGTATTGCCAAGATCCTAGGTAATAGAATCAAGTCTGCTCTTCCTCACTTGATTGATCCAGCACAGTCCGGCTTTATGCAAGGTAGGAGGATTGCAGATAACATATTCCTCACACAGGAATTGATGAGGGGGTACCACAAGCAATCCCCCACCCCTAGGTGTGCATTAAAAGTAGACATAATGAAGGCCTAAGATAATGTTTGGTGGGAATTCCTTTGGGATATCCTTGCCTCTATGAATTTTCATCCCCAGATGATTAGGTGGATAAAGGCTTGCGTAACCACTTCCAACTACTCCCTCAGCTTCAATGGGGAGGCCATTGGGTATATTCCTGGTCAAAGGGGTTTGAGGCAGGGAGACCCCCTTTCCTCATACTTATTTGTTATTGTCATGGAGGTCCTTACTTGTATTCTTAAGGAGAGATCCCTACTGCCAGGCTTCAACTTCCATTGGAAATGCAGATCAACCAAACTGGTTAATTTGTGTTTTGCAGATGACCTCATGATCTTTTGTAAGGGTGATGTGCGCTCTATATCACATATTCAGTCCTCTTTGGAAGAATTTAAGTCACTCTCTGGAATCTCCCCAAGTCCAAACAAGAGCAATATCTTTTTCTCAGGTGTCAACCCAACCACTAAATCTTCAATCATGAATATACTTGGCTTTCAAGAGGGGTTGTTACCAGTCAAGTATTTGGGTGTCCCTCTTTTGTCCACTAAAGTTAAGCATTCTGATTGTAAGATTATGGTAGATAGAATCATTGCAAAAACAAAATCTTGGACTCATAGGTACCTCTCCTATGCTAGGAGAATCCAATTAATTAAATCCATCTTGTTCTCCATGCAGACCTACTGGTCCTCTCTATTCATCCTACCTAAGAAAGTCATTAAAGAGGTGGAAGCTACTTTAAGAGCCTTCTTCTGGACTGGACCTGATTTGAAAACTTCTGAAGCCAAGGTCTCTTGGAAGCATCTGTGCTGCCCAGTTAAAGAAGGTGGACTAGGTTTTAAGTCCTTGGATATATGGAACAAATCTGCTATTGCTAAGCACATTTGGTTCCTTGTGTCGGGAGGTGAACAATCCATGTGGTGCCAATGGGTTAAGTCTTATTTACTTAAATGTAGGAGTTTTTGGTGTGTCAAGATCCCCTGTGATCCCTCCTGGGTATAAAGGAAAATTCTATCTCTGAGGCCCCTTGTTCAGCCTTTTATCACGTACAAGCTGGGAGATGGAATGTCTACCTCTTTGTGGTATGACAATTGGCATCCCCTAGGACCCTTGCTCCCAAGGTTTGGCCAGAGAATTGTATATGACGCTGGGATTAATAAAGAAGCCACTGTCCATGACATAATTCACAACAACCAATGGGCCTTCCCTATCACTCAAACTCTTGAACTCAATGAGGTCAGAGCTTAGTTACATAATGTGGCTTTTAATCCTACTGCTAAGGATGCATGCAAGTGGACACTCAACACCTCTAGGAAATTCACTATCTCATCCTTATGGGACAACCTTAGAAGTCACTTTCCCATAGTTCCATGGCATAAAGTTGTGTGGTTTCCTGGACATATCCCTAGGTGTAGCCTAATCACTTGGATGGCCCTTTTGCATAGGTTAAACACTGAGGATAGGCTTGTTATGTTTGGCCTCAAAGCCTTATCTCAATGCATATTTTGCCATGCTATAGAGAACCATGCCCATCTCTTTTTTTTACTGCTCAATGGCCACCCAAATCAGGACCTTATTGTCCCCTCAGACCCCCCATATGAATGGTCATCAAGCTTGGCAGTCTTAGGTGGACTGCCTTTCTCATTTGAGAGGTAAATCATTGGCCAACATCATTGCAAAAATGGTGTTCACAGTGTATGTACATCATATTTGGTTGGAAAGGAACCATAGAAAGTTTCAGAATTCCTGTTGACCTCCTACTGTAGTTGCTCATAAAATCTCCAATGATGTAAGGGCTAGACTTTTGTCCATTGCTAATCTACCAAGTGGCCTACATTCTGGACGATTAAAAGTACAATGGAGCATTGCTTAGTGAATTTTTCACAACATTTACATAACTTTGTTTACTCTAGTTACCACTTCCAAAATTCATGTTGTTTTGCAGAGTTGAGGTACCAAAGCATGACATTATTACACTCATGGTGACACAAAACAAGGTGTGCAAGGTGGACCTCCTCAGAGTTAGTTGAGCATGAGTCTATTACTTTTATTACTTCTATTTTATCAGGTATCTATCTTACTCTCAGAGCTAAATTTTGAGTGTGCCAGCATATGTGTGTACCCGTGAGATGTGTGCTTGAGCCCCAATTTCTTGTGAGAGGAGATAATATCTAGTGGGAGTCAATTTGTGAGGGAGAGGTGAGGGAGTGAGGATCCCTCCCCCCCCCTATTGCTTCTAGATGTTGGTGGTTAGGCCTCGACGGAGTAGGAGGTTTAACAGATAAAGCAATAGGCCTTCTGTTTCCTTGTTGTCCGTTCAAGCTATTAGTTTTCATTGATAATGCTATGTGGCATATCATCCGTTGTCCATATATACTGTTAGTTGCATCTTTGAGCTACTGTTATTTGCAGTTTCCTGCTGATGTTACTGCTAGCGCTGTTGTGCTTGATTGTTCTATTTGGTTCTATGTCCAACGTAGCATTCTTTTAGTTTTGTTCAATTTGCTACTGTTGCCAGTTACTACTGCTGATTCACCTACGGTAGCTACTGTTTTGCCGTTAATGCTGCAGAAGCAACAATTTTGCTGCTGTCCTCACTGTTTTCTAACAAACCAACTGCTACCATTTACTTATGCTACTGTTGCAACCACAGTTGATTCAGCCTTGTAGATACAGCTGCTGTTCTGCAGTTCTTTTGCTGTTATCTTCTCTTGTGGTCTGCTACTCAACTTTCCAATTTGCTTTTCTAGGGGGCATGTCCCAAGCTGTTACATCTTTTTTTATACTATCTGTATACTGTGGCTACTGCTGAATTATGCATGCCTTTCATGGTTGTTACTGCTGCTCTGCTACTACCGTTGCTTACTTCCGCTGCTACTGCTGCTGTTGGCTATTACTGCTGTTGGCTGCTGCCCTAGCTGTTTTCTATAGTACCATGTTGTTGATGGGGAAGAGAGCCTTTGGATTTTTATTTGGTAACATTTCATCATCAGAATGGTGTTCTCTATGCTTGTGAATAGTGTGTGTTGTCCGGATGGTTCTCTGTGGCTGCTTCTGTTCTATTATGGCTATTTTTTTCATATGACCTACCTTGTTACTATGGTATCTGCTGCTGCACGGCTGTGTTCAATCCAGCACTCGAGAGTAGTATTGTTGCTCTTGTACTGGTATGCTCAGAACTGTTGTCACCCTTTGCAGCAGCTCCCTGTGACGCCTACTTCAAGTTGTTGTTCGTGATGGACAACAAGCTGCTCTTACTGTTCGGGTACTACTTTTAGCCCAGCTTTTCTCATACCACATATATTTTGTAAAGCTACTATCTTTTGTAGTCGTTTTTTTTTTTTTGGATAAATCAGCTTGAAAAAAAAAAAACAAAAAAAAAACGACTACAAAAGACAGTAGTTGTCTTTTGTAGTCGTTTGTTTCCCCTCCCTCTAGGTAAATGGATGGAAAACAGCGTGTCTCATTTATCTGATGTGGCCATTTGGCAGTAGCAAGTTTTGGTTGTTCTCTTTTCTTTTCTTTTCCTTCAAGGGTATGCCGCTTGTAGGCTGTACATTCGTTTATCCTTTTTTATTTTCAAGCTGATTTACCCAAAAAAAAAAAAAAGAATCCGGAGGCACTTGTTTATTTCCGCCTTGTCTAGCAAACATGATGATTTCATTTCCAACCGAAGCAACACACGAGTATCTAGATTTATAAAATTGACCAACTCTTGTAGTGAGAGCAACAAATATTCGAGACAAAAATATTTAATGGATCTAGTACGTAAGATTTGATCGATAGTAGATATATGCAACATCGATTCGAGACAACAAGTACGTTTTGATCTATTACATACACTTCAATCCACATGAAGCCGACTAAAACCACTATTTTTTCGATTTCAATATCTCCAATGCACGCTTTCCAAATTTTTATCACTTAGCGATCAGTAGTATTTATATCTACTAGGAATAACCATTCTCTTTTCACATGACAAGTAGTCTAAACACCAACTAACCATCATGCGTTTAACCATCTTTTATTCACAACACACCTACTAACCATCATGCATTTCACCATCTTTTCCTCACAAGACTAGTAGTCTAAAAATCCTACTAACCGTCGTGTGTTTCACCATGCTCTCTTCACATGACTAGTACTCCAATAACCTACCAACCGTCATGTATTTTTTTCGTGGTAACATGTCAAACACTAACGCTATGCCGGAACCACATGTTTATTTCCGTCATATCTAGCAAACATGATGATTTCATTTCCTACCGATACAACACGCGAGTATCGGGGTTTATAAAATTGACCAACTCTTGTAGTGAGAGCGGCAAATATTCAAGGCAACAAATACTTATTGGATCCAGTACGTAAGATTTGATCCATAGTAGACAAAGGCAACATCAATTCGAGACAACAAGCACGTTTTGATCTATTACGTACACTTTAATCCGTATGAAGCCTACTTAAACCCCTTTTTTTTCGAGTTCCTTATCCCAAATGCACACTTTCAAAGTTCTTATCACTCAGTGATTAGTAGTCTTTACATCTACTAGGAATCACTATTCTCCTTTCACATGACAAGTAGTCTAAACACCTACCAACCATCATGCGTTTCACCATCTTTTATTCACAAAACACCTACTAACCATCAAGCGTTTCACCATCTTTTATTCACAAAACACCTACTAAACATCATGCGTTTCACCATCTTTTCCTCACAAGGCTAATAGTCTAAAAAACTTACTAACCGTCGTGTGTTTCACCATCCTCACTTAACATCACTAGTAGTCTAACAACCTACTAACCGTCACGTATTTTTTTCGTGGTCAGATGTCAGACACTAACAGAATGCCGGAACCACTTGTTTATTTCCGTCATATCTAGCAAACATGATGATTTCATTTCCTACCGAAACAACATGCGAGTCTCTAGATTTATAAAATTGACCAACTCTTGTAGTGAGAGAGACGAATATTCAAGGCAACAAATATTTATTGGATCCAGTACGTAAGATTTGGTCCATAGTAGACAAAGGCAACATCAATTCGAGACAACAAAAAAGTTTTGATCTATTACGTACACTTTAATCCGTATGAAGCCTACTTAAACAACTTTTTTTTCGAGTTCCTCATCCCAAATGCACACTTTCAGAGTTTTTATGACTAAGTGATTAGTAGTCTTTACATCTACTAGGAATTACTATTCTCCTTTCACATGACTTTTTGTCTAAACACCGACTAACCATCATGCGTTTCACCATCATTTCTTCGCAAGACAAGTAGTTTAAACCTACTAACCGTCATGTGTTTCACCATCCTTTCTATACATGACTAGTACTCTAATAACCTAATAACCGTCAAGTATTTTTCTCATGGTCAGAAGTCTTACACTAATAGGATGCCGGAACAACTTGTTTATTTCCGTCTTATCTAGCAAACGTGATGATTTCATTTCCAACCGAAGCAGCACGCGAGTATCTAGATGTCAAACACTAACAGGTTGCGGAACCACTTGTTTATTTCCGTCATATCTAGCATACATGATGATTTCATTTCCTACCGATATAACACGCGAGTATCGGGGTTTATAAAATTGACCAACTCTAGTAGTGAGAGCGACAAATATTCAAGGCAAAAATATGTATTGGATCTAGCACGTAAGATTTGATCGATAGTAGATACAGGCAACATCGATTCGAGACAACAAGTACGTTTTGATCTACTACATACACTTCAATCCGCATGAAGCCGACTGAAACCACTATTTTTTCGATTTCGTGATCTCCAATGCACACTTACAAAGTTCTTTTCACTTAGTCTTCAGTAGTCTTTACATCTACTAGGAATCACTATTCTCTTTTCACATGGCTAGTAGTCTAAACAACTACTAACCATCATGCGTTTAACCATCTTTTATTCACAAAACACCTACTAATCATCATGCGTTTCACCATCTTTTCCTCACAAGACTAGTAGTCAAAAAATCCTACTAACCGTCGTGTGTTTCACCATCCTCTCTTCACATGACTAGTTCTCAAGATTTGATCCATAGTAGACAAAGGCAACATCAATTCGAGACAACAAGCACGTTTTGATCTATTGCGTGCACTTTAATCCGTATGAAGCCGACTTTAACCACTTTTTTTACGAGCTCCTTATCCCAAACGCACACTTTCAGAGTTATTATCGCAAAGTTATTAGTAGTCTTTACATCTATTAGGAATCACTATTCTCCTTTCACATGACTAGTAGTCTAAACACCGACTAATCATCATGCATTTCACCATCTTTTCTTCACAAGGTAGTAGTTTAAAACCTACTCACCGTCATGTGTTTCACCATCCTTTCTATACATGACTAGTACACTAATAACCTACTCACCGTAAACTATTTTTCTAATGGTCAGAAGTCGTCCACTAATAGGATGCCGGAACAACTTGTTTATTTCCGTCTTATCTAGCAAACGTGATGATTTCATTTCCAACCGAAGCAGCACGCGAGTATCTAGATTTAAAAAATTGACGAACTCTTCTAGTTAGAGCGACAACTATTCGAGTCAACAAATATTTATTTGATCTCTAACATAACATTTGATCCATAGTAGACAAGGCAACATCGACTCGATACAACAAGCAAGTTTTGATCTATTACGGACACTTCAATCCGCATGAAGCCAACTTAAACCACTATTTTTTTGTTTACGTTATCTCAAATGCACACTTTCAAAGTTCTTATCACTCAGTGATCTGTAGTCTATACTTCTACTAGGAATCACTTTTTTCTTTTCACATGACTAGTAGTCTAAACACCTACTAACCATCATGCATTTCGCCATCTGTTCTTCACAAGACTAGTAGTCTAAAAACCTGCTAACCATCATGGGTATCACAATCCTTTTTTCACATGACGAGTAGTCTAACAATCTACTAACCGTCACGTATTATCCTCATGGTTAGATATTAAACACTAACAAGATGCCGGAACCACTAATTTATTTCCGTCTGCATTTCCAACTGAAGCAACACGCGAGTATCTATATTTATAAAATTGACCAACTCTTCTAGTGAGAGCAACAATTATTCGAGGCAACAAATATTTATTTGATCTATAACGCAAGATTTGATCCACAGTAGACACAGGCAACATCAATTCGAGACAACAGGCACGTTTTGATCTATTACGGACACTTCGATCAGCATGAAGCAAACTTAAACCACTATTTTTTCGATTACGTTATCTCCAATGCATATTTTCAAAGTTCTTTATCACTCAGTGATCAGTAGTTTATACATCTACTAGGAATCACTATTCTCTTTTCACTTGACTAGTAATCTAAAAACCTACAAACCATCATGCATTTCGCCATCTGTTCTTCACAGGACTAGTAGTCAAAAAACCTACTAACCATCATGTGTTCCACAATCCTTTTTTCACATGACTAGTAGTCTAACAATCTGCTAACCGTCACGTATTTTTCTCACGGTTAGATATTAAACACTAACATGATGCCGGAACCACTAGTTTATTTCCGTCTTTTCTAGCGAAAATGATGATTTCATTTCCAACCGAAGCATCACGCGAGTATCTACATTTATAAAATTGACCAACTCTTGTAGTGAGAGCGACAATTATTCGAGACAACAAATATTTATTTGATCTATAACGTAAGATTTGATAAATTGTTGACACAGGCAACATCGATTCGAAACTACAAGCACGTTTTGATCTATTATGGACACTTCGACCCGCATGAAGCCAACTTAAACCACTATTTTTTTGATTTCATTATCTCCAATGCACACTTTCAAAGTTCATATCACTCAGTGATCAGAAATCTTTACATCTACTAGGAATCACTATTCTCTTTTCACATTACTAGTTGTCTAAACACCTACTAACCATCATGCATTTCACCATCTGTTCTTCACAAGACTAGTAGTCTAAAAACCTACTAACCATCATGAATTTCACAATCCTTTCTTCACATGACTAGTAGTCCAACAACCTACTAACCGTCACATATTTTTCTCATGGTTAGATATTAAACACTAACAAAATGCCGGAACCACTTGTTAATGTCCGTCTTATCTAGCAAACATGACGATTTCATTACCAACCGAAGCAACACACGAGTATCTAGATTTATAAAATTGACCAACTCTTGTAGTGAGAGCGACAAATATTCGAGGCAAAAATATGTATTCTATCTAGTAGTCTTTACATCTAATAAGAATCACTATTCTCTTTTCACATGACTAGTAGTCTAAACACCTACTAACCATCATGCGTTTCACCATCTTTTATACACCAAACACCTACTAACCATCATGCGTTTCGCCATCTTTTCCTCACAAGACTAGTTGTCTAAAAATCCTACTAACCGTCGTGTGTTTCACCATGCTCTCTTCACATGACTAGTACTCCAATAACCTACCAACCGTCATGTATTTTTTTCGTGGTAACATGTCAAACACTAACACTATGCCGGAACCACATGTTTATTTCCGTCATATCTAGCAAACATGATGATTTCATTTCCTACCGATATAATACGCGAGTATCGGGGGTTTATAAAATTGACCAACTCTTGTAGTGAGAGCGGCAAATATTCAAGGCAACAAATACTTATTGGATCCAGTACATAAGATTTGATCCATAGTAGACAAAGGCAACATCAATTCGAGACAACAAGCACGTTTGGATCTATTACGTACACTTTAATCCGTATGAAGCCTACTTAAACCCCTTTTTTTTCGAGTTCCTTATCCCAAATGCACACTTTCAAAGTTCTTATCACTCAGTGATTAGTAGTCTTTACATCTACTTCGAATCACTATTCTCCTTTCACATGACAAGTAGTCTAAACACCTACCAACCATCATGCGTTTCACCATCTTTTATTCACAAAACACCTACTAACCATCAAGCGTTTCACCATCTTTTATTCACAAAACACCTACTAAACATCATGCGTTTCACCATCTTTTCCTCACAAGGCTAATAGTCTAAAAAACTTACTAACCGTCGTGTGTTTCACCATCCTCACTTAACATCACTAGTAGTCTAACAACCTACTAACCGTCACGTATTTTTTTCGTGGTCAGATGTCAGACACTAACAGAATGCCGGAACCACTTGTTTATTTCTGTCATATCTAGCAAACATGATGATTTCATTTCCTACCGAAACAACATGCGAGTCTCTAGATTTATAAAATTGACCAACTCTTGTAGTGAGAGAGACGAATATTCAAGGCAACAAATATTTATTGGATCCAGTACGTAAGATTTGGTCCATAGTAGACAAAGGCAACATCAATTCGAGACAACAAACAAGTTTTGATCTATTACGTACACTTTAATCCGTATGAAGCCTACTTAAACAACTTTTTTTTCGAGTTCCTCATCCCAAATGCACACTTTCAGAGTTTTTATGACTAAGTGATTAGTAGTCTTTACATCTACTAGGAATCACTATTCTCCTTTCACATGACTTTTAGTCTAAACACCGACTAACCATCATGCGTTTCACCATCATTTCTTCGCAAGACAAGTTGTTTAAACCTACTAACCGTCATGTGTTTCACCATCCTTTCTATACATGACTAGTACTCTAATAACCTAATAACCGTCAAGTATTTTTCTCATGGTCAGAAGTCTTACACTAATAGGATGCCGGAACAACTTGTTTATTTCCGTCTTATCTAGCAAACGTGATGATTTCATTTCCAACCGAAGCAGCACGCGAGTATCTAGATGTCAAACACTAACAGGTTGCGGAACCACTTGTTTATTTCCGTCATATCTAGCATACATGATGATTTCATTTCCTACCGATATAACACGCGAGTATCGGGGTTTATAAAATTGACCAACTCTAGTAGTGAGAGCGACAAATATTCAAGGCAAAAATATGTATTGGATCTAGCACGTAAGATTTGATCGATAGTAGATACAGGCAACATCGATTCGAGACAACAAGTACGTTTTGATCTACTACATACACTTCAATCCGCATGAAGCCGACTGAAACCACTATTTTTTCGATTTCGTGATCTCCAATGCACACTTACAAAGTTCTTTTCACTTAGTCTTCAGTAGTCTTTACATCTACTAGGAATCACTATTCTCTTTTCACATGGCTAGTAGTCTAAACAACTACTAACCATCATGCGTTTAACCATCTTTTATTCACAAAACACCTACTAATCATCATGCGTTTCACCATCTTTTCCTCACAAGACTAGTAGTCAAAAAATCCTACTAACCGTCGTGTGTTTCACCATCCTCTCTTCACATGACTAGTTCTCAAGATTTGATCCATAGTAGACAAAGGCAACATCAATTCGAGACAACAAGCACGTTTTGATCTATTGCGTACACTTTAATCCGTATGAAGCCGACTTTAACCACTTTTTTTACGAGCTCCTTATCCCAAACGCACACTTTCAGAGTTATTATCGCAAAGTTATTAGTAGTCTTTACATCTATTAGGAATCACTATTCTCCTTTCACATGACTAGTAGTCTAAACACCGACTAATCATCATGCATTTCACCATCTTTTCTTCACAAGGTAGTAGTTTAAAACCTACTCACCGTCATGTGTTTCACCATCCTTTCTATACATGACTAGTACACTAATAACCTACTCACCGTAAACTATTTTTCTAATGGTCAGAAGTCGTCCACTAATAGGATGCCGGAACAACTTGTTTGTTTCCGTCTTATCTAGCAAACGTGATGATTTCATTTCCAACCGAAGCAGCACGCGAGTATCTAGATTTAAAAAATTGACCAACTCTTCTAGTTAGAGCGACAACTATTCGAGTCAACAAATATTTATTTGATCTCTAACATAACATTTGATCCATAGTAGACAAGGCAACATCGACTTGATACAACAAGCAAGTTTTGATCTATTACGGACACTTCAATCCGCATGAAGCCAACTTAAACCACTATTTTTTTGTTTACGTTATCTCCAATGCACACTTTCAAAGTTCTTATCACTCAGTGATCTGTAGTCTATACATCTACTAGGAATCACTTTTCTCTTTTCACATGACTAGTAGTCTAAACACCTACTAACCATCATGCATTTCGCCATCTGTTCTTCACAAGACTAGTAGTCCAAAAACCTGCTAACCATCATGTGTATCATAATCCTTTTTTCACATGACGAGTAGTCTAACAATCTACTAACCGTCACGTATTTTTCTCATGGTTAGATATTAAACACTAACAAGATGCCGGAACCACTAGTTTATTTCCGTCTTCATTTCCAACCGAAGCAACACGCGAGTATCTACATTGATAAAATTGACCAACTCTTCTAGTGAGAGCGACAATTATTCGACGCAACAAATATTTATTTGATCTATAACGTAATATTTGATCCATAGTAGACACAGCCAACATCGATTCGAGATAACAAGCACGTATTGATCTATTACGGACACTTCGATCAGCTTGAAGCCAACATAAACCACTATTTTTTAGATTACGTTATCTCCAATCCACACACTTTCAAAGTTCTTATCACTCAGTGATCAGAAGTCTATACATCTACTAGTAATCACTATTCTCTTTTCACATGTTTAGTAGTCTAAACACCTACTAACCATCAAGCATTTCGCCATCTTTTCTTCACAAGACTAGTAGTATAAACACCTACTAACCATCATGTGTTCCACAATCCTTTTTTCACATGACGAGTAGCCTAACAATCTACTAACCGTCACGTATTTTTCTCATGGTTAGATATTAAACACTAACAGATGCCGGAACCACTAATTTATTTCCGTCTGCATTTCCAACGGAAGCAACACGCGAGTATCTGTATTTATAAAATTGACCGACTCTTGTAGTGAGAGCGACAATTATTCGAGACAACAAATATTTATTTGATCTATAACGTAAGATTTTATAAATTGTTGACACAGGCAACATCGATTCGAAACTACAAGCACGTTTTGATCTATTATGGACACTTCGACCGGCATGAAGCCAACTTAAACAACTATTTTTTCGATTTCGTTATCTCCAATGCACACTTTCAAAGTTCATATCACTCAGTGATCAGAAATCTTTACATCTACTAGGAATCACTATTCTCTTTTCACATTACTAGTTGTCTAAACACCTACTAACCATCATGCATTTCACCATCTGTTCTTCACAAGACTAGTAGTCTAAAAACCTACTAACCATCATGTATTTCACAATCCTTTCTTCACATGACTAGTAGTCCAACAACCTACTAACCGTCACATATTTTTCTCATGGTTAGATATTAAACACTAACAAAATGCCGGAACCACATGTTTATGTCCGTCTTATCTAGCAAACATGACGATTTCATTACCAACCGAAGCAACACACGAGTATCTAGATTTATAAAATTGACCAACTCTTGTAGTGAGAGCAACAAATATTCGAGGCAAAAATATGTATTCTATCTAGTAGTCTTTACATCTAATAAGAATCACTATTCTCTTTTCACATGACTAGTAGTCTAAACACCTACTAACCATCATGCGTTTCACCATCTTTTATACACCAAACACCTACTAACCATCATGCGTTTCACCATCTTTTATACACCAAACACCTACTAACCATCATGCGTTTCACCATCTTTTCCTCACAAGACTAGTAGTCTAAAAACCTTACTAACCGTCGTGTGTTTCACCATGCTCTCTTCACATGACTAGTACTCCAATAACCTACCAACCGTCATGTATTTTTTTCGTGGTATCATGTCAAACACTAACACTATGCCGGAACCACATGTTTATTTCCGTCATATCTAGCAAACATGATGATTTCATTTCCTACCGATATAATACGCGAGTATCGGGGTTTATAAAATTGACCAACTCTTGTAGTGAGAGCGGCAAATATTCAAGGCAACAAATACTTATTGGATCCAGTACGTAAGATTTGATCCATAGTAGACAAAGGCAACATCAATTCGAGACAACAAGCACGTTTGGATCTATTACGTACACTTTAATCCGTATGAAGCCTACTTAAACCCCTTTTTTTTCGAGTTCCTTATCCCAAATGCACACTTTCAAAGTTCTTATCACTCAGTGATTAGTAGTCTTTACATCTACTTCGAATCACTATTCTCCTTTCACATGACAAGTAGTCTAAACACCTACCAACCATCATGCGTTTCACCATCTTTTATTCACAAAACACCTACTAACCATCAAGCGTTTCACCATCTTTTATTCACAAAACACCTACTAAACATCATGCGTTTCACCATCTTTTCCTCACAAGGCTAATAGTCTAAAAAACTTACTAACCGTCTTGTGTTTCACCATCCTCACTTAACATCACTAGTAGTCTGACAACCTACTAACCGTCACGTATTTTTTTCGTGGGCAGATGTCAGACACTAACAGAATGCCGGAACCACTTGTTTATTTCCGTCATATCTAGCAAACATGATGATTTCATTTCCTACCGAAACAACATGCGAGTCTCTAGATTTATAAAATTGACCAACTCTTGTAGTGAGAGAGACGAATATTCAAGGCAACAAATATTTATTGGATCCAGTACGTAAGATTTGGTCCATAGTAGACAAAGGCAACATCAATTCGAGACAACAAACAAATTTTGATCTATTACGTACACTTTAATCCGTATGAAGCCTACTTAAACAACTTTTTTTTCGAGTTCCTCATCCCAAATGCACACTTTCAGAGTTTTTATGACTAAGTGATTAGTAGTCTTTACATCTACTAGGAATCACTATTCTCCTTTCACATGACTTTTAGTCTAAACACCGACTAACCATCATGCGTTTCACCATCATTTCTTCGCAAGACAAGTTGTTTAAACCTACTAACCGTCATGTGTTTCACCATCCTTTCTATACATGACTAGTACTCTAATAACCTAATAACCGTCAAGTATTTTTCTCATGGTCAGAAGTCTTACACTAATAGGATGCCGGAACAACTTGTTTATTTCCGTCTTATCTAGCAACGTGATGATTTCATTTCCAACCGAAGCAGCACGCGAGTATCTAGATGTCAAACACTAACAGGTTGCGGAACCACTTGTTTATTTCCGTCATATCTAGCATACATGATGATTTCATTTCCTACCGATATAACACGCGAGTATCGGGGTTTATAAAATTGACCAACTCTAGTAGTGAGAGCGACAAATATTCAAGGCAAAAATATGTATTGGATCTAGCACGTAAGATTTGATCGATAGTAGATACAGGCAACATCGATTCGAGACAACAAGTACGTTTTGATCTACTACATACACTTCAATCCGCATGAAGCCGACTGAAACCACTATTTTTTCGATTTCGTGATCTCCAATGCACACTTACAAAGTTCTTTTCACTTAGTCTTCAGTAGTCTTTACATCTACTAGGAATCACTATTCTCTTTTCACATGGCTAGTAGTCTAAACAACTACTAACCATCATGCGTTTAACCATCTTTTATTCACAAAACACCTACTAATCATCATGCGTTTCACCATCTTTTCCTCACAAGACTAGTAGTCAAAAAATCCTACTAACCGTCGTGTGTTTCAACCATCCTCTCTTCACATGACTAGTTCTCAAGATTTGATCCATAGTAGACAAAGGCAACATCAATTCGAGACAACAAGCACGTTTTGATCTATTGCGTACACTTTAATCCGTATGAAGCCGACTTTAACCACTTTTTTTACGAGCTCCTTATCCCAAACGCACACTTTCAGAGTTATTATCGCAAAGTTATTAGTAGTCTTTACATCTATTAGGAATCACTATTCTCCTTTCACATGACTAGTAGTCTAAACACCGACTAATCATCATGCATTTCACCATCTTTTCTTCACAAGGTAGTAGTTTTAAAACCTACTCACCGTCATGTGTTTCACCATCCTTTCTATACATGACTAGTACACTAATAACCTACTCACCGTAAACTATTTTTCTAATGGTCAGAAGTCGTCCACTAATAGGATGCCGGAACAACTTGTTTGTTTCCGTCTTATCTAGCAAACGTGATGATTTCATTTCCAACCGAAGCAGCACGCGAGTATCTAGATTTAAAAAATTGACCAACTCTTCTAGTTAGAGCGACAACTATTCGAGTCAACAAATATTTATTTGATCTCTAACATAACATTTGATCCATAGTAGACAAGGCAACATCGACTTGATACAACAAGCAAGTTTTGATCTATTACGGACCACTTCAATCCGCATGAAGCCAACTTAAACCACTATTTTTTTGTTTACGTTATCTCCAATGCACACTTTCAAAGTTCTTATCACTCAGTGATCTGTAGTCTATACATCTACTAGGAATCACTTTTCTCTTTTCACATGACTAGTAGTCTAAACACCTACTAACCATCATGCATTTCGCCATCTGTTCTTCACAAGACTAGTAGTCCAAAAACCTGCTAAACCATCATGTGTATCATAATCCTTTTTCACATGACGAGTAGTCTAACAATCTACTAACCGTCACGTATTTTTCTCATGGTTAGATATTAAACACTAACAAGATGCCGGAACCACTAGTTTATTTCCGTCTTCATTTCCAACCGAAGCAACACGCGAGTATCTACATTGATAAAATTGACCAACTCTTCTAGTGAGAGCGACAATTATTCGACGCAACAAATATTTATTTGATCTATACGTAATATTTGATCCATAGTAGACACAGCCAACATCGATTCGAGATAACAAGCACGTATTGATCTATTACGGACACTTCGATCAGCTTGAAGCCAACATAAACCACTATTTTTAGATTACGTTATCTCCAATCCACACACTTTCAAAGTTCTTATCACTCAGTGATCAGAAGTCTATACATCTACTAGTAATCACTATTCTCTTTTCACATGTTTAGTAGTCTAAACACCTACTAACCATCAAGCATTTCGCCATCTTTTCTTCACAAGACTAGTAGTATAAACACCTACTAACCATCATGTGTTCCACAATCCTTTTTTCACATGACGAGTAGCCTAACAATCTACTAACCGTCACGTATTTTTCTCATGGTTAGATATTAAACACTAACAAGATGCCGGAACCACTAATTTATTTCCGTCTGCATTTCCAACGGAAGCAACACGCGAGTATCTGCATTTATAAAATTGACCGACTCTTGTAGTGAGAGCGACAATTATTCGAGACAACAAATATTTATTTGATCTATAACGTAAGATTTTATAAATTGTTGACACAGGCAACATCGATTCGAAACTACAAGCACGTTTTGATCTATTATGGACACTTCGACCGGCATGAAGCCAACTTAAACAACTATTTTTTCGATTTCGTTATCTCCAATGCACACTTTCAAAGTTCATATCACTCAGTGATCAGAAATCTTTACATCTACTAGGAATCACTATTCTCTTTTCACATTACTAGTTGTCTAAACACCTACTAACCATCATGCATTTCACCATCTGTTCTTCACAAGACTAGTAGTCTAAAAACCTACTAACCATCATGTATTTCACAATCCTTTCTTCACATGACTAGTAGTCCAACAACCTACTAACCGTCACATATTTTTCTCATGGTTAGATATTAAACACTAACAAAATGCCGGAACCACATGTTTATGTCCGTCTTATCTAGCAAACATGACGATTTCATTACCAACCGAAGCAACACACGAGTATCTAGATTTATAAAATTGACCAACTCTTGTAGTGAGAGCGACAAATATTCGAGGCAAAAATATGTATTCTATCTAGTAGTCTTTACATCTAATAAGAATCACTATTCTCTTTCACATGACTAGTAGTCTAAACACCTACTAACCATCATGCGTTTCACCATCTTTTATACGACCAAACACCTACTAACCATCATGCGTTTCACCATCTTTTATACACCAAACACCTACTAACCATCATGCGTTTCACCATCTTTTCCTCACAAGACTAGTAGTCTAAAAAACCTTACTAACCGTCGTGTGTTTCACCATGCTCTCTTCACATGACTAGTACTCCAATAACCTACCAACCGTCATGTATTTTTTTCGTGGTATCATGTCAAACACTAACACTATGCCGGAACCACATGTTTATTTCCGTCATATCTAGCAAACATGATGATTTCATTTCCTACCGATAGAACACGCGAGTATCGGGGTTTATAAAATTGACCAACTCTTGTAGTGAGAGCGGCAAATATTCAAGGCAACAAATACTTATTGGATCCAGTACGTAAGATTTGATCCATAGTAGACAAAGGCAACATCAATTCGAGACAACAAGCACGTTTTGATCTATTACGTACACTTTAATCCGTATGAAGCCTACTTAAACCCCTTTTTTTTTCGAGTTCCTTATCCCAAATGCACACTTTCAAAGTTCTTATCACTCAGTGATTAGTAGTCTTTACATCTACTTCGAATCACTATTCTCCTTTCACATGACAAGTAGTCTAAACACCTACCAACCATCATGCGTTTCACCATCTTTTATTCACAAAACACCTACTAACCATCAAGCGTTTCACCATCTTTTATTCACAAAACACCTACTAAACATCATGCGTTTCACCATCTTTTCCTCACAAGGCTAATAGTCTAATAAACTTACTAACCGTCGTGTGTTTCACCCATCCTCACTTAACATCACTAGTAGTCTAACAACCTACTAACCGTCACGTATTTTTTTCGTGGTCAGATGTCAGACACTAACAGAATGCCGGAACCACTTGTTTATTTCCGTCATATCTAGCAAACATGATGATTTCATTTCCTACCGAAACAACATGCGAGTCTCTAGATTTATAAAATTGACCAACTCTTGTAGTGAGAGAGACGAATATTCAAGGCAACAAATATTTATTGGATCCAGTACGTAAGATTTGGTCCATAGTAGACAAAGGCACATCAATTCGAGACAACAAACAAGTTTTGATCTATTACGTACACTTTAATCCGTATGAAGCCTACTTAAACAACTTTTTTTTCGAGTTCCTCATCCCAAATGCACACTTTCAGAGTTTTTATGACTAAGTGATTAGTAGTCTTTACATCTACTAGGAATCACTATTCTCCTTTCACATGACTTTTAGTCTAAACACCGACTAACCATCATGCGTTTCACCATCATTTCTTCGCAAGACAAGTAGTTTAAACCTACTAACCGTCATGTGTTTCACCATCCTTTCTATACATGACTAGTACTCTAATAACCTAATAACCGTCAAGTATTTTTCTCATGGTCAGAAGTCTTACACTAATAGGATGCCGGAACAACTTGTTTATTTCCGTCTTATCTAGCAAACGTGATGATTTCATTTCCAACCGAAGCAGCACGCGAGTATCTAGATGTCAAACACTAACAGGTTGCGGAACCACTTGTTTATTTCCGTCATATCTAGCATACATGATGATTTCATTTCCTACCGATATAAACACGCGAGTATCGGGGTTTATAAAATTGACCAACTCTAGTAGTGAGAGCGACAAATATTCAAGGCAAAAATATGTATTGGATCTAGCACGTAAGATTTGATCGATAGTAGATACAGGCAACATCGATTCGAGACAACAAGTACGTTTTGATCTACTACATACACTTCAATCCGCATGAAGCCGACTGAAACCACTATTTTTTCAATTTCGTGATCTCCAATGCACACTTACAAAGTTCTTTTCACTTAGTCATCAGTAGTCTTTACATCTACTAGGAATCACTATTCTCTTTTCACATGGCTAGTAGTCTAAACAACTACTAACCATCATGCGTTTAACCATCTTTTATTCACAAAACACCTACTAATCATCATGCGTTTCACCATCTTTTCCTCACAAGACTAGTAGTCAAAAAATCCTACTAACCATCGTGTGTTTCACCATCCTCTCTTCACATGACTAGTTCTCAAGATTTGATCCATAGTAGACAAAGGCAACATCAATTCGAGACAACAAGCACGTTTTGATCTATTGCGTACACTTTATATCCGTATGAAGCCGACTTAAACCACTTTTTTTACGAGTTCCTTATCCCAAACGCACACTTTCAGAGTTATTATCGCAAAGTGATTAGTAGTCTTTACATCTACTAGGAATCACTATTCTCCTTTCACATGACTAGTAGTCTAAACACCGACTAATCATCATGCATTTCACCATCTTTTCTTCACAAGGTAGTAGTTTAAAACCTACTCACCGTCATGTGTTTCACCATCCTTTCTATACATGACTAGTACACTAATAACCTACTCACCGTAAACTATTTTTCTAATGGTCAGAAGTCGTCCACTAATAGGATGCCGGAACAACTTGTTTGTTTCCGTCTTATCTAGCAAACGTGATGATTTCATTTCCAACCGAAGCAGCACGCGAGTATCTAGATTTAAAAAATTGACCAACTCTTCTAGTTAGAGCGACAACTATTCGAGTCAACAAATATTTATTTGATCTCTAACATAACATTTGATCCATAGTAGACAAGGCAACATCGACTCGATACAACAAGCAAGTTTTGATCTATTACGGACACTTCAATCCGCATGAAGCCAACTTAAACCACTATTTTTTTGTTTACGTTATCTCCAATGCACACTTTCAAAGTTCTTATCACTCAGTGATCTGTAGTATATACATCTACTAGGAATCACTTTTCTCTTTTCACATGACTAGTAGTCTAAACACCTACTAACCATCATGCATTTCGCCATCTGTTCCTTCACAAGACTAGTAGTCTAAAAACCTGCTAACCATCATGTGTATCACAATCCTTTTTTCACATGACGAGTAGTCTAACAATCTACTAACCGTCACGTATTTTTTCTCATGGTTAGATATTAAACACTAACAAGATGCCGGAAACCACTAGTTTATTTCCGTCTTCATTTCCAACCGAAGCAACACGCGAGTATCTACATTGATAAAATTGACCAACTCTTCTAGTGAGAGCGACAATTATTCGACGCAACAAATATTTATTTGATCTATAACGTAATATTTGATTCCATAGTAGACACAGCCAACATCGATTCGAGATAACAAGCACGTATTGATCTATTACGGACACTTCGATCAGCTTGAAGCCAACATAAACCACTATTTTTTCGAATACGTTATCTCCAATCCACACACTTTCAAAGTTCTTATCACTCAGTGATCAGAAGTCTATACATCTACTAGTAATCACT
This sequence comes from Rhododendron mucronatum var. ripense, assembly GCA_019656295.1. NCBI lineage: Eukaryota > Viridiplantae > Streptophyta > Magnoliopsida > Ericales > Ericaceae > Rhododendron > Rhododendron mucronatum. The sequence continues at coordinate 3,179,826 of BPLT01000002.1, forward strand.
ATTCTCTTTTCACATGTTTAGTAGTCTAAACACCTACTAACCATCAAGCATTTCGCCATCTTTTCTTCACAAGACTAGTAGTATAAACACCTACTAACCATCATGTGTTCCACAATCCTTTTTTTCACATGACGAGTAGCCTAACAATCTACTAACCGTCACGTATTTTCTCATGGTTAGATATTAAACACTAACAAGATGCCGGAACCACTAATTTATTTCCGTCTGCATTTCCAACTGAAGCAACACGCGAGTACCTACATTTATAAAATTGACCAACTCTTCTAGTGAGAGCAACAATTATTCGAGGCAACAAATATTTATTTGATCTATAACGCAAGATTTGATCCACAGTAGACACAGGCAACATCAATTCGAGACAACAAGCACGTTTTGATCTATTACGGACACTTCGATCAGCATGAAGCAAACTTAAACCACTATTTTTTCGATTACGTTATCTCCAATGCATATTTTCAAAGTTCTTTATCACTCAGTGATCAGTAGTTTATACATCTACTAGGAATCACTATTCCTCTTTTCACTTGACTATTAATCTAAAAAACCTACAACCATCATGCATTTCGCCATCTGTTCTTCACAGGACTAGTAGTCCTAAAAACCTACTAACCATCAAGTGTTCCACAATCCTTTTTTCACATGACTAGTAATCTAAACATTCTGCTAACACGTCAAGTATTTTTCTCACGGTTAGATATTAACACTAACATGATGCCGGAACCACTAGTTTATTTCCGTCTTTTCTAGCGAAAATGATGATTTCATTTCCAACCGAAGCATCACGCGAGTATCTACATTTATAAATTGACCAACTCTTGTAGTGACAGCGACAATTATTCGAGACAAACAAATATTTATTTCATCTATAACGTAAGATTTGATAAATTGTTGACACAGGCAACATCGATTCGAAACTACAAGCACGGTTTTGATCTATTATGGACACTTCGACCCGCATGAAGCCAACTTAAACCACTATTTTTTAGATTTCGTTATCTCCAATGCACACTTTCAAAGTTCATATCACTCAGTGATCAGAAATCTTTACATCTACTAGGAATCACTATTCTCTTTTCACATTACTAGTTGTCTAAACACCTACTAACCATCATGCATTTCACCATCTGTTCTTCACAAGACTAGTAGTCTAAAAACCTACTAACCATCATGAATTTCACAATCCTTTCTTCACATGACTAGTAGTCCAACAACCTACTAACCGTCACATATTTTTCTCATGGTTAGATATTAAACACTAACAAAATGCCGGAACCACTTGTTTATTGTCCGTCTTATCTAGCAAACATGACGATTTCATTACCAACCGAAGCAACACACGAGTATCTAGATTTATAAAATTGACCAACTCTTGTAGTGAGAGCGACAATATTCGAGGCAAAAATATGTATTCTATCTAGTAGTCTTTACATCTAATAAGAATCACTATTCTCTTTTCACATGACTAGTAGTCTAAACACCTACTAACCATCATGCGTTTCACCATCTTTTATACACCAAACACCTACTAAACCATCATGCGTTTTCACCATCTTTTCCTCACAGACTAGTAGTCTAAAAACCTTACTAACCGTCGTGTGTTTCACCATGCTCTCTTCACATTACTAGTACTCCAATAACCTACCAACCGTCATGTATTTTTTTCGTGGTATCATGTCAAACACTAACACTATGCCGGAACCACATGTTTATTTCCGTCATATCTAGCAAACATGATGATTTCATTTCCTACCGATATAACACGCGAGTATCGGGTTTATAAAATTGACCAACTCTTGTAGTGAGAGCGGCCAAATATTCAAGGCAACAAATACTTATTGGATCCAGTACGTAAGATTTGATCCATAGTAGACAAAGGCAACATCAATTCTAGACAACAAGCACGTTTGATCTATTACGTTACACTTTAATCCGTATGAAGCCGACTTAAACAACTTTTTTTTTTCGAGTTCCTTATCCCAAATGCACACTTTCAGAGTTCTTACCGCAAAGTGATTAGTAGTCTTTACATCTACTAAGAATCACTATTCTCCTTTCACATGACTTAAGTCTAAACACCTACTAACATCATGCGTTTCACATCTTTTCTTCACAAGACTAGTAGTGTAAAACCTACTAACCGTCATGTGTTTCACCATCCTTTATATACATGACTAGTACTCTAACAAGCCTATCTAACCATCAATGATATATTTCTCATGATCAAAAGTCGTACACTAATAGGATGCCGGAACAACTTGTTTATTTCCGTCTTATCTAGCAAACGTGATGATTTCATTTACAACCAAAGCAGCACGCGAGTATCTAGATTTATAAAATTGACCAAACTCTCGTAGTGAGAGCGACAACTATTCGAGGCAACAAATATTTATTTGATCTATAACGTAAGATTTGATCCATAGTGGACACAGGCAACATCAATTGGAAGACAACAAGCACGTTTTTGATCAATTATGGACACTTCAAACCACATGAAGCCAACTTAAACCACTATTTTTTCGATTTCGTTATCCCCAATGCACACTTTGAAAGTTCTTATCACTTAGTGATCAGTACTCTTTACATCTACTAGGAATCACTATTCTCTTTTCACATGACTAGTAGTCCAAACACCTACTAACCCTCATGCGTTTCACCATCTTTTATTCACAAAACACCTACTAACCCTCATGCATTTCACCCTCTTTTATTCACAAAACACCTACTAACCATCATGCGTTTCTCCATCTTTTCCTCACAAGACTAGTAGTCTAAAAAATCCTACTACCTGTCCGTGTGTTTACCATCCTCTTCTTCACATGACTAGCACTCTAATAACCTACTAGACGTCAAGTATTTTTTCGTGGCAAGATGTCAAACACTAGACAGCATGCCGGAACCACATGTTTATATCCGTCATATCTAGCAAACATGATGATTTCATTTCCTACCGAAACAACACGCGAGTCACGGGGTTTATAAAATTGACCAACTCTTGTAGGTAGAGAGCGGCAAATATTCAAGGCAACAATACTTTATTGGATCCAGTACGTAAGATTTGATCCATAGTAGACAAAGGCAAACATCAATTCGAGACAACAAGCAACGTTTGGATCTATTACGTACACTTTAATCCGTATGAAGCCTACTTAAACCCCTTTTTTTCGAGTTCCTTATCCAAATGCACACTTTCAAAGTCTTATCACTCAGTGATTAGTAGTCTTTACATCTACTTCGAATCACTATTCTCCTTTCACACTGACAAGTAGTATAAACACCTACAACCATCATGCGTTTCACCATCTTTTATTCACAAAACACTACTAACCATCAAGCGTTTCACCATCTTTTATTCACAAAACACCTACTAAAACATCATGGCGTTTTCACCATCTTTTCCTCACAAGGCTAATAGTCTAATAAACTTACTAACCGTCGTGTGTTTCACCATCCTCACTAACATCACTAGTAGTCTAACAACCTACTAACCGTCACGTATTTTTTTCGTAGTCAGATGTCAGACACTAACAGAATGCCGGAACCACTTGTTTATTTCCGTCATATCTAGCAAACATGATGATTTCATTTCCTACCGAAACAACATGCGAGTCTCTAGATTTATAAATTGACCAACTCTTGTAGTGAGAGAGACGAATATTCAAGGCAACAAATATTATTGGATCCAGTACGTAAGATTTGGTCATAGTAGACAAAGGCAACATCAATTCGAGACAACAAACAAGTTTTGATCTATTACGTACACTTTAATCCGTATGAAGCCTACTTAAACAACTTTTTTTTCGAGTTCCTCATCCCAAATGCACACTTTCAGAGTTTTTATGGACTAAGTGATTAGTAGTCCTTTACATCTACTAGGAATCCTATTCTCCTTTCACATGACTTTTAGTCTAAACACCGACTAACCATCATGCGTTTCACATCATTTCTTCGCAAGACAAGTAGTTAAACCTACTAACCGTCATGTGTTTCACCATCCTTTCTATACATGACTAGTACTCTAATAACCTAATAACCGTCAAGTATTTTTTCTCATGGTCAGAAGTCTTACACTAATAGGATGCCGGAACAACTTGGTTTATTTCCGTCTTATCTAGCACACGACGTGATGATTTCATTTCCACCGAAGCAGCACGCGAGTATCTAGATGTCAAACACTAACAGGTTGCGGAACCACTTGTTTATTTCCGTCATATCTAGCATACATGATGATATTCATTTCCTACCGATATAACACGCGAGTATCGGGGTTTATAAAATTGACCAACTCTAGTAGTGAGAGCGACAAATATTCAAGGCAAAAATATGTATTGGATCTAGCACGTAAGATTTGATCGATAGTAGATACAGGCAACATCGATTCGAGACAACAAGTACGTTTTGATCTACTACATACACTTCAATCCGCATGAAGCCGACTGAAACCACTATTTTTTCGATTTCGTGATCTCCAATGCACACTTACAAAGTTCTTTTCACTTAGTCTTCAGTAGTCTTTACATCTACTAGGAATCACTATTCTCTTTTCACATGGCTAGTAGTCTAAACAACTACTAACCATCATGCGTTTAACCATCTTTTATTCACAAAACACCTACTAATCATCATGCGTTTCACCATCTTTTCCTCACAAGACTAGTAGTCAAAAAATCCTACTAACCGTCGTGTGTTTCACCATCCTCTCTTCACATGACTAGTTCTCAAGATTTGATCCATAGTAGACAAAGGCAACATCAATTCGAGACAACAAGCACGTTTTGATCTATTGCGTACACTTTAATCCGTATGAAGCCGACTTTAACCACTTTTTTTACGAGCTCCTTATCCCAAACGCACACTTTCAGAGTTATTATCGCAAAGTTATTAGTAGTCTTTACATCTATTAGGAATCACTATTCTCCTTTCACATGACTAGTAGTCTAAACACCGACTAATCATCATGCATTTCACCATCTTTTCTTCACAAGGTAGTAGTTTAAAACCTACTCACCGTCATGTGTTTCACCATCCTTTCTATACATGACTAGTACACTAATAACCTACTCACCGTAAACTATTTTTCTAATGGTCAGAAGTCGTCCACTAATAGGATGCCGGAACAACTTGTTTGTTTCCGTCTTATCTAGCAAACGTGATGATTTCATTTCCAACCGAAGCAGCACGCGAGTATCTAGATTTAAAAAATTGACCAACTCTTCTAGTTAGAGCGACAACTATTCGAGTCAACAAATATTTATTTGATCTCTAACATAACATTTGATCCATAGTAGACAAGGCAACATCGACTTGATACAACAAGCAAGTTTTGATCTATTACGGACACTTCAATCCGCATGAAGCCAACTTAAACCACTATTTTTTGTTTACGTTATCTCCAATGCACACTTTCAAAGTTCTTATCCACTCAGTGATCTGTAGTCTATACATCTACTAGGAATCCTTTTCTCTTTTCACATGACTAGTAGTCTAAACACCTACTAACCATCATGCATTTCGCCATCTGTTCTTCACAAGACTAGTAGTCCAAAAACCTGCTAACCATCATGTGTATCATAATCCTTTTTTCACATGACGAGTAGTCTAACAATCTACTAACCGTCACGTATTTTTCTCATGGTTAGATATTAAACACTAACAAGATGCCGGAACCACTAGTTTATTTCCGTCTTCATTTCCAACCGAAGCAACACGCGAGTATCTACATTGATAAAATTGACCAACTCTTCTAGTGAGAGCGACAATTATTCGACGCAACAAATATTTATTTGATCTATAACGTAATATTTGATCCATAGTAGACACAGCCAACATCGATTCGAGATAACAAGCACGTATTGATCTATTACGGACACTTCGATCAGCTTGAAGCCAACATAAACCACTATTTTTTAGATTACGTTATCTCCAATCCACACACTTTCAAAGTTCTTATCACTCAGTGATCAGAAGTCTATACATCTACTAGTAATCACTATTCTCTTTTCACATGTTTAGTAGTCTAAACACCTACTAACCATCAAGCATTTCGCCATCTTTTCTTCACAAGACTAGTAGTATAAACACCTACTAACCATCATGTGTTCCACAATCCTTTTTTCACATGACGAGTAGCCTAACAATCTACTAACCGTCACGTATTTTTCTCATGGTTAGATATTAAACACTAACAAGATGCCGGAACCACTAATTTATTTCCGTCTGCATTTCCAACGGAAGCAACACGCGAGTATCTGCATTTATAAAATTGACCGACTCTTGTAGTGAGAGCGACAATTATTCGAGACAACAAATATTTATTTGATCTATAACGTAAGATTTTATAAATTGTTGACACAGGCAACATCGATTCGAAACTACAAGCACGTTTTGATCTATTATGGACACTTCGACCGGCATGAAGCCAACTTAAACAACTATTTTTTCGATTTCGTTATCTCCAATGCACACTTTCAAAGTTCATATCACTCAGTGATCAGAAATCTTTACATCTACTAGGAATCACTATTCTCTTTTCACATTACTAGTTGTCTAAACACCTACTAACCATCATGCATTTCACCATCTGTTCTTCACAAGACTAGTAGTCTAAAAACCTACTAACCATCATGTATTTCACAATCCTTTCTTCACATGACTAGTAGTCCAACAACCTACTAACCGTCACATATTTTTCTCATGGTTAGATATTAAACACTAACAAAATGCCGGAACCACATGTTTATGTCCGTCTTATCTAGCAAACATGACGATTTCATTACCAACCGAAGCAACACACGAGTATCTAGATTTATAAAATTGACCAACTCTTGTAGTGAGAGCGACAAATATTCGAGGCAAAAATATGTATTCTATCTAGTAGTCTTTACATCTAATAAGAATCACTATTCTCTTTTCACATGACTAGTAGTCTAAACACCTACTAACCATCATGCGTTTCACCATCTTTTATACACCAAACACCTACTAACCATCATGCGTTTCACCATCTTTTATACACCAAAACACCTACTAACCATCATGCGTTTTCACCATCTTTTCCTCACAAGACTAGTAGTCTAAAAACCTTACTAACCGTCGTGTGTTTCACCATGCTCTCTTCACATGAATAGTACTGCCAATAACCTACCAACCGTCATGTATTTTTTTCGTGGTATCATGTCAAACACTAACACTATGCCGGAACACATGTTTATTTTCCGTCATATCTAGCAAAACATGATGATTTCATTTCCTACCGAATAACACGCGCTTATCGGGTTTATAAAATTGACAACTCTTGTAGTGAGAGCGGCAAATATTCAAGGCAACAAATACTTATTGGATCCAGTACGTAAGATTTGATCCATAGTAGACAAAAGGCAACATCAATTCGAGACAACAAGCACGTTTTGATCTATTACGTACACTTTAATCCGTATGAAGCCTACTTAAACCCCCTTTTTTTTCGAGTTCCTTATCCCAAATGCACACTTTCAAAGTTCTTATCACTCAGTGATTAGTAGTCTTTACATCTACTTCGAATCACTATTCTCCTTTCACATGACAAGTAGTCTAAACACCTACCAACATCATGCGTTTCACCATCTTTTATTCACAAAACACCTACTAACCATCAAGCGTTTCACCATCTTTTATTCACAAAACACCTACTAAACATCATGCGTTTCACCATCTTTTCCTCACAAGGCTAATAGTCTAATAAACTTACTAACCGTCGTGTGTTTCACCATCCTCACTTAACATCACTAGTAGTCTAACACACCTACTAACCGTCACGTATTTTTTTCGTGGTCAGATGTCAGACACTACAGAATGCCGGAACCACTTGTTTATTCCGTCCATATCTAGCAAACATGATGATTTCATTCCTACCGAAAACAACATGCGAGTCTCTAGATTTATAAAATTGACCAACTCTTGTAGTGAGAGAGACGAATATTCAAGGCAACAAATATTTATTGGATCCAGTACGATAAGATTTGGTCCATAGTAGACAAAGGCAACATCAATTCGAGACAACAAACAAGTTTTGATCTATTACGTACACTTTAATCCGTATGAAGCCTACTTAAACAACTTTTTTTCGAGTTCCTCATCCCAAATGCAACACTTTCAGAGTTTTATGACTAAGTGATTAGTAGTCTTTACATCTACTAGAATCCACTATTCTCCTTTCACATGACTTTTAGTCTAACACCGACTAACCATCATGCGTTTCACCATCATTTCTTCGCAAGACAAGTAGTTTTAAAACCTACTAACCGTCATGTGTTTCCACCATCCTTTCTATACATGACTAGTACTCTAATAACCTAATACCGTCAAGTATTTTTTCTCATGGTCAGAAGTCTTACACTAATAGGATGCCGGAAACAACTTGTTTATTTCCGTCTATATCTAGCAAACGTGATGATTTCATTTCCAACCGACAGCAGCACCGGCGAGTATCTAGATGTCAAACACTAACAGGTTGCGGAACCACTTGTTTATTTCCGTCATATCTAGCATACATGATGATTTCATTTCCTACCGATATAACACGCGGTATCGGGGTTTATAAAATTGACCAACTCTAGTAGTGAGAGCGACAAATATTCAAGGCAAAAATATGTATTGGATCTAGCACGTAAGATTGATCGATAGTAGATACAGGCAACATCGATTCGAGACAACAAGTACGTTTTGATCTACTACATACACTTCAATCCGCATGAAGCCGACTGAAACCACTATTTTTTCAATTTCGTGATCTCCAATGCACACTTACAAAGTTCTTTTCACTTAGTCATCAGTAGTCTTTACATCTACTAGGAATCACTATTCTCTTGTCACATGGCTAGTAGTCTAAACAACTACTAACCATCATGCGTTTAACCATCTTTTATTCACAAAACACCTACTACTCATCATGCGTTTCACCATCTTTCCTCACAAGACTAGTAGTCAAAAAAATCCTACTAACCATCGTGTGTTTCACCATCCTCTCTTCACATGACTAGTTCTCAAGATTTGATCCATAGTAGACAAAGGCAACATCAATTCGAGACAACAAGCACGTTTTGATCTATTGCGTACACTTTAATCCGTATGAAGCCGGACTTAAACCACTTTTTTTACGAGTTCCTTATCCCAAACGCACACTTCAGAGTTATTATCGCAAAGTGATTAGTAGTCTTTACATCTACTAGGAATCACTATTCTCCTTTCACATGACTAGTAGTCTAAACACCGACTAATCATCATGCATTTCACACCATCTTTTCTTCACAAGGTAGTAGTTTAAAACCTACTCACCGTCATGTGTTTCACCATCCTTTCCTATACATGACTAGTACACTAATAACCTACTCACCGTAAACTATTTTTCTAATGGTCAGAAGTCGTCCACTAATAGGATGCCGGAACAACTGTTTGTTTCCGTCTTATCTAGCAAACGTGATGATTTCATTTCCAACCGAAGCAGCACGAGAGTATCTAGATTTAAAAAATTGACCAACTCTTCTAGTTAGAGCGACAACTATTCGAGTCAACAAATATTTATTTGATCTCTAACATAACATTTGATCCAATAGTAGACAAGGCAACATCGACTCGATACAACAAGCAAGTTTTGATCTATTACGGACACTTCAATCCGCATGAAGCCAACTTAAACCACTATTTTTTTTGTTTACGTTATCTCCAATGCACACTTTCAAAGTTCTTATCACTCAGTGATCTGTAGTATATACATCTACTAGGAATCACTTTTCTCTTTTCACATGACTAGTAGTCTAAACACCTACTAACCATCATGCATTTCGCCATCTGTTTCTTCACAAGACTAGTAGTCTAAAAACCTGCTAAACCATCATGTGTATCACAATCCTTTTTTCACATGACGAGTAGTCTAACAATCTACTAACCGTCACGTATTTTTCTCATGGTTAGATATTAAACACTAACAAGATGCCGGAACCACTAGTTTATTTCCGTCTTCATTTCCAACCGAAAGCAACACGCGAGTATCTACATTGATAAAATGACCAACTCTTCTAGTGAGAGCGGACAATTATTCGACGCAACAAATATTTATTTGATCTATAACGTAATATTTGATCCATAGTAGACACAGCCAACATCGATTCGAGATAACAAGCACGTATTGATCTATTACGGACACTTCGATCAGCTTTGAAGCCAACATAAACCACTATTTTTTCGAATACGTTATCTCCAATCCACACACTTTCAAAGTTCTTATCACTCAGTGATCAGAAGTCTATACATCTACTAGTAATCACTATTCTCTTTTCACATGTTTAGTAGTCTAAAACACCTACTAACCATCAAGCATTTCGCCATCTTTCTTCACAAGACTAGTAGTATAAACACCTACTAACCATCATGTGTTCCACAATCCTTTTTTCACATGACGAGTAGCCTAACAATCTACTAACCGTCACGTATTTTTCTCTATGGTTAGATATTAAACACTAACAAGATGCCGGAACCACTAATTTATTTCCGTCTGCATTTCCAACTGAAGCAACACGCGAGTACCTACATTTATAAAATTGACCAACTCTTCTAGTGAGAGCAACAATTATTCGAGGCAACAAATATTTAATTTGATCTCATAACGCAAGATTTGATCCACAGTAGACACAGGCAACATCAATTCGAGACAACAAGCACGTTTTGATCTATTACGGACACTTCGATCAGCATGAAGCAAACTTAAACCACTATTTTTTTTCGATTACGTTATCTCCAATGCATATTTTTCAAAGTTCTTTATCACTCAGTGATCAGTAGTTTATACATCTACTAGGAATCACTATTCTCTTTTCACTTGACTATTAATCTAAAAACCTACAAACCATCATGCATTTCGCCATCTGTTCTTCACAGGACTAGTAGTCTAAAACCTACTAACCATCAAGTGTTCCACAATCCTTTTTCACATGACTAGTAATTCTAACATTCTGCTAACCGTCACGTATTTTTCTCACGGTTAGATATTAAACACTAACCATGATGCCGGAACCACTAGTTTATTTCCGTCTTTTCTAGCGAAAATGATGATTTCATTTCCAACCGAAGCATCACGCGAGTATCTACATTTATAAAATTGACCAACTCTTGTAGTGACAGCGACAATTATTCGAGACAACAAATATTTATTTCATCTATAACGTAAGATTTGATAAATTGTTGACACAGGCAACATCGATTCGAAACTACAAGCACGTTTTGATCTATTATGGGACACTTCGACCCGCATGAAGCCAACTTAAACCACTATTTTTTAGATTTCGTTATCTCCAATGCACACTTTCAAAGTTCATATCACTCAAGTGATCAGAAATCTTTACATCTACTAGGAATCACTATTCTCTTTTCACATTACTAGTTGTCTAAACACCTACTAACCATCATGCATTTCACCACTGTTCTTCACAAGACTAGTAGTCTAAAAACCTACTAACCATCATGAATTTCACAATCCTTTCTTCACATGACTAGTAGTCCAACAACCTACTAACCGTCACATATTTTTCTCATGGTTAGATATTAAACACTAACAAAATGCCGGAACCACTTGTTTATGTCCTGTCTTATCTAGCAAACATGACGATTTCCATTACCAACCGAGAGCAAACACACGAGTATCTAGATTTATAAAAATTGACCAATCTCTGTAGTGAGAGCGACAAATATTCGAGGCAAAAATAGGTATTCTATCTAGTAGTCTTTACATCTAATAAGAATCACTATTCTCTTGTTTCACATGACTAGTAGTCTAAACACCTACTAACCATCATGCGTTTTCACCCATCTTTTATACACCCAAACACCTACTAACCATCATGCGTTTTCACCATCTTTTCCTCACAAGACTAGTAGTCTAAAAACCTTACTAACCGTCGTGTGTTTCACCATGCTCTCTTCACATTACTAGTACTCCAATAACCTACCAACCGTCATGTATTTTTTTCGTGGTATCATGTCAAACACTAACACTATGCCGGAACCACATGTTTATTTCCGTCATATCTAGCAAACATGATGATTCATTTCCTACCGATATAACACGCGAGTATCGGGGTTTATAAAATTGACCAACTCTTGTAGTGAGAGCGGCAAATATTCAAGGCAACAAATACTTATTGGATCCAGTACGTAAGATTTGATCCATAGTAGACAAAGGCAACATCAATTCTAGACAACAAGCACGTTTGATCTATTACGTACACTTTAATCCGTATGAAGCCGACTTAAACAACTTTTTTTTCGAGTTCCTTATCCCAAATGCACACTTTCAGAGTTCTTACCGCAAAGTGATTAGTAGTCTTTACATCTACTAAGAATCACTATTCTCCTTTCACATGACTTAAAGTCTAAACACCTACTAACCATCATGCGTTTCACATCTTTTCTTCACAAGACTAGTAGTGTAAACCTACTAACCGTCATGTGTTCACCATCCTTTATATACATGACTAGTACTCTAACAACCTACTAACCATCAATGATATATTTCTCATGATCAAAAGTCGTACACTAATAGGATGCCGGAACACTTGTTTATTTCCGTCTTATCTAGCAAACGTGATGATTTCATTTACAACCAAAGCAGCACGCGAGTATCTAGATTTATAAAATTGACCAAACTCTTCGTAGTGAGAGCGACAACTATTCGAGGCAACAAATATTTATTTTGATCTATAACGTAAGATTTGATACCATAGTGGACACAGGCAACATCAATTGGAGACAACAAGCACGTTTTGATCAATTATGGACACTTCAAACCACATGAAGCCAACTTAAACACTATTTTTTCGATTTCGTTATCCCCAATGCACACTTTTGAAAGTTCTTATCACTTAGTGATCAGTACTCTTTACATCTACTAGGAATCACTATTCTCTTTCACATGGACTAGTAGTCCAAACACCTACTAACCCTCATGCGTTTCACCATCTTTTATTCACAAAACACCTACTACCCTCATGCATTTCACCATCTTTTATTCACAAAAACACCTACTAACCATCATATGCGTTTCTCCATCTTTTCCTCACAAGACTAGTAGTCTAAAAATCCTACTAACCGTCGTGTGTTTTACCATCCTTTCTTCACATGACTAGCACTCTAATAACCTACTAGACGTCAAGTATTTTTTTCGTGGCAAGATGTCAAACACTAACAGCATGCCGGAACCACATGTTTATATCCGTCATATCTAGCAAACATGATGATTTCATTTCCTACCGAAACAACACGCGAGTCACTGGGTTTTATAAAATTGACCAACTCTTGTAGTGAGAGCGGCAAATATTCAAGGCAACAAATACTTATTGGATCCAGTACGTAAGATTTGATCCATAGTAGACAAAGGCAACATCAATTCGAGACAACAAGCACGTTTTGGATCTATTACGTACACTTTAATCCGTATGAAGCCTACATTAAACCCTTTTTTTCGAGTTCCTTATCCCAAATGCACACTTCAAAGTTCTTATCACTCAGTGATTAGTAGTCTTTACATCTACTTCGAATCACTATTCTCCTTTCACATGACAAGTAGTATAAACACCTACCAACCATCATGCGTTTCACCATATCTTTTATTCACAAAACACCTACTAACCATCAAGCGTTTCACCATCTTTGATTCACAAAACACCTACTAAACATCATGCGTTTCACCATCTTTTCCTCACAAGGCTAATAGTACTAATAAACTTACTAACCGTCGTGTGTTTCACCATCCTCACTTAACATCACTAGTAGTCTAACAACCTACTAACCGTCACGTATTTTTTTCGTAGTCAGATGTCAGACACTAACATAATGCCGAACCACTTGTTTATTTCCGTCATATCTAGCAAACATGATGATTTCATTTCCTACCGAAACAACATGCGAGTCTCTAGATTTATAAAATTGACCAACTCTTGTAGTGAGAGAGACGAATATTCAAGGCAACAAATATTTATTGGATCCAGTACGTAAGATTTTGGTCCATAGTAGACAAGGCAACATCAATTCGAGACAACAAACAAGTTTTGATCTATTACGTACACTTTAATCCGTATGAAGCCTACGTAAACAACTTTTTTTTCGAGTTCCTCATCCCAAATGCACACTTTCAGAGTTTTTTATGACTAAGTGATTAGTAGTCTTTACATCTACTAGGAATCACTATTCTCCTTTCACATGACTTTTAGTCTAAACACCGACTAACCATCATGCGTTTCACCATCATTTCTTCGCAAGACAAGTAGTTTAAAACCTACTAACCGTCATGTGTTTCACCATCCTTTCTATACATGGACTAGTACTCTAATAACTAATAACCGTCAAGTATTTTTTCTCATGGTCAGAAAGTCTTACACTAATAGGATGCCGGAACAACTTGTTTATTTCCGTCTTATATAGCAAACGTGATGATTTCATTTCCAACCGAAGCAGCACGCGAGTATCTAGATGTCAAACACTAACAGGTTGCGGAACCACTTGTTTATTTCCGTCATATCTAGCATACATGATGATTTATTTCCTACCGATATAACACGCGAGTATCGGGAGTTTATAAAAATTGACCAACTCTAGTAGTGAGGAGCGACAAATATTCAAGGCAAAAATATGTATTGGATCTAGCACGTAAGATATTGATCGATAGTAGATACAGGCAACATCGATTCGAGACAACAAGTACGTTTTGATCTACTACATACACTTCAATCCGCATGAAGCCGACTGAAACCACTATTTTTTCGATTTCGTGATCTCCAATGCACACTTACAAAGTTCTTTTCACTTAGTCTTCAGTAGTCTTTACATCTACTAGGAATCACTATTCCTCTTTTCACATGGCTAGTAGTCTAAACAACTACTAACCATCATGCGTTTAAACCATCTTTTATTCACAAAACACCTACTAATCATCATGCGTTTTCACCATCTTTTCCTCACAAGACTAGTAGTCAAAAAATCCTACTAACCGTCGTGTGTTTCACCATCCTCTCTTCACATGACTAGTTCTCAAGATTTGATCCATAGTAGACAAAGGCAACATCAATTCGAGACAACAAGCACGTTTTGATCTATTGCGTACACTTTAATCCGTATGAAGCCGACTTTAACCACTTTTTTTACGAGCTCCTTATCCCAAACGCACACTTTCAGAGTTATTATCGCAAAGTTATTAGTAGTCTTTACATCTATTAGGAATCACTATTCTCCTTTCACATGACTAGTAGTCTAAACACCGACTAATCATCATGCATTTCACCATCTTTTCTTCACAAGGTAGTAGTTTAAAACCTACTCACCGTCATGTGTTTCACCATCCTTTCTATACATGACTAGTACACTAATAACCTACTCACCGTAAACTATTTTTCTAATGGTCAGAAGTCGTCCACTAATAGGATGCCGGAACAACTTGTTTGTTTCCGTCTTATCTAGCAAACTGATGATTTCATTCCAACCGAAGCAGCACGCGAGTATCTAGATTTAAAAAATTGACCAACTCTTCTAGTTAGAGCGACAACTATTCGAGTCAACAAATATTTATTTGATCTCTACATAACATTTGATCCATAGTAGACAAGGCAACATCGACTTGATACAACAAGCAAGTTTGATCTATTACGGACACTTCAATCCGCATGAAGCCAACTTAAACCACTATTTTTTTGTTTACGTTATCTCCAATGCACACTTTCAAAGTTCTTATCACTCAGTGATCTGTAGTCTATACATCTACTAGAATCACTTTTCTCTTTTCACATGACTAGTAGTCTAAACACCTACTAACCATCATGCATTTCGCCATCTGTTCTTCACAAGACTAGTAGTCCAAAAACCTGCTAACCATCATGTGTATCATAATCCTTTTTTCACATGACGAGTAGTCTAACAATCTACTAACCGTCACGTATTTTTTCTCATGGTTAGATATTAAACACTAACAAGATGCCGGAACCACTAGTTTATTTCCGTTCTTCATTTCCAACCGAAGCAACACGCGAGTATCTACATGATAAAATTGACCAACTCTTCTAGTGAGAGCGACAATTATTCGACGCAAACAAATATTTATTTGATCTATAACGTAATATTTGATCCATAGTAGACACAGCCAACAATCGATTCGAGATAACAAGCACGTATTGATCTATTACGGACACTTCGATCAGCTTGAAGCCAACATAAACCACTATTTTTTAGATTACGTTATCTCCAATCCACACACTTTCAAAGTTCTTATCACTCAGTGATCAGAAGTCTATACATCTACTAGTAATCACTATTCTCTTTTCACATGTTTAGTAGTCTAAACACCTACTAACCATCAAGCATTTCGCCATCTTTTCTTCACAAGACTAGTAGTATAAACACCTACTAACCATCATGTGTTCCACAATCCTTTTTTCACATGACGAGTAGCCTAACAATCTACTAACCGTCACGTATTTTTCTCATGGTTAGATATTAAACACTAACAAGATGCCGGAACCACTAATTTATTTCCGTCTGCATTTCCAACGGAAGCAACACGCGAGTATCTGCATTATAAAATTGACCGACTCTTGTAGTGAGAGCGACAATTATTCGAGACAACAAATATTTATTTGATCTATAACGTAAGATTTTATAAATTGTTGACACAGGCAACATCGATTCGAAACTACAAGCACGTTTTGATCTATTATGGACACTTCGACCGGCATGAAGCCAACTTAAACAACTATTTTTTCGATTTCGTTATCTCCAATGCACACTTTCAAAGTTCATATCACTCAGTGATCAGAAATCTTTACATCTACTAGGAATCACTATCTCTTTTCACATTACTAGTTGTCTAAACACCTACTAACCATCATGCATTTCACCATCTGTTCTTCACAAGACTAGTAGTCTAAAAACCTACTAACCATCATGTATTTCACAATCCTTTCTTCACATGACTAGTAGTCCAACAACCTACTAACCGTCACATATTTTTCTCATGGTTAGATATTAAACACTAACAAAATGCCGGAACCACATGTTTTATGTCCGTCTTATCTAGCAAACATGACGATTTCATTACCAACCGAAGCAACACACGAGTATCTAGATTATAAAATTGACCAACTCTTGTAGTGAGAGCGACAAATATTCGAGGGCAAAAATATGTATTCTATCTAGTAGTCTTTACATCTAATAAGAATCACTATTCTCTTTTCACATGACTAGTAGTCTAAACAACCTACTAACCATCATGCGTTTCACCATCTTTTATACACCAAACACCTACTAACCATCATGCGTTTCACCATCTTTTATACACCAAACACCTACTAACCATCATGCGTTTTCACCATCTTTTCCTCACAAGACTAGTAGTCTAAAAACCTTACTAACCGTCGTGTGTTTCACCATGCTCTCTTCACATGACTAGTACTCCAATAACCTACCAACCTTCATGTATTTTTTTTCGTGGTATCATGTCAAACACTAACACTATGCCGGAACCACATGTTTATTTCCGTCATATCTAGCAAACATGATGATTTCATATTCCTACCGATAGAACACGCGAGTATCGGGGTTTATAAAATTGACCAACTCTGTAGTGAGAGCGGCAAATATTCAAGGCAACAAATACTTATTGGATCCAGTACGTAAGATTTGATCCATAGTAGACAAAGGCAACATCAATTCGAGACAACAAGCACGTTTTGATCTATTACGTACACTTTAATCCGTATGAAGCCTACTTAAACCCCTTTTTTTCGAGTTCCTTATCCCAAATGCACACTTTCAAAGTTCTTATCACTCAGTGATTAGTAGTCTTTACATCTACTTCGAATCACTATTCTCCTTTCACATGACAAGTAGTCTAAACACCTACCAACCATCATGCGTTTCACCATCTTTTATTCACAAACAACCTACTAACCATCAAGCGTTTCACCATCTTTTATTCACAAAAACACTACTAACATCATGCGTTTTCACCATCTTTTCCTCACAAGGCTAATAGTCTAATAAACTTACTAAACCGTCGTGTGTTTTCACCATCCTCACATTAACATCACTAGTAGTCTAACAACCTACTAACCGTCACGTATTTTTTTCCGTGGTCAGATGTCAGACACTAACAGAATGCCGGAACCACTTGTTTATTTCCGTCATATCTAGCAAACATGATGATTTCATTTCTACCGAAACAACATTGGCGAGTTCTCTAAGATTTATAAAATTGACCAACTCTTGTAGTGAGAGAGACGAATATTCAAGGCAAACAAATATTTATTGGATCCAGTACGTAAGATTTGGTCCATAGTAGACAAAGGCAAACATCAATTCGAGACAACAAACAAGTTTTGATCTATTACGTACACTTTAATCCGTATGAAGCCTACTTAAACAACTTTTTTTTTCGAGTTCCTCATCCCAAATGCACACTTTCAGAGTTTTTATGACTAAGTGATTAGTAGTCTTTACATCTACTAGGAATCACTATTCTCCTTTTCACATGGACTTTTAGTCTAAACACCGACTAACCATCATGCGTTTCACCATCATTTCTTCGCAAGACAAGTAGTTTAAACCTACTAACCGTCATGTGTTTCACCATCCTTTCTATACATGACTAGTACTCTAATAACCTAATAACCGTCAAGTATTTTTCTCATGGTCAGGAAGTCTTACACTAATAGGATGCCGGAACAACTTGTTTATTTCCGTCTTATCTAGCAAACGTGATGATTTCATTTCCAACCGAAGCAGCACGCGGAGTATCTAGATGTCAAACACTAACAGGTTGCGGAACCACTTGTTTATTTCCGTCATATCTAGCATACATGATGATTTCATTTCCTACCGATATAACACGCGAGTATCGGGGTTTTATAAAATTGACCAACTCTAGTAGTGAGAGCGACAAATATTCAGGCAAAAATATGTATTGGATCTAGCACGTAAGATTTGATCGATAGTAGATACAGGCAACATCGATTCGAGACAACAAGTACGTTTTGATCTACTACATTACACTTCAATCCGCATGAAGCCGACTGAAACCACTATTTTTTCAATTTCGTGATCTCCAATGCACACTTACAAAGTTCTTTTCACTTAGTATCAGTAGTCTTTACATCTACTAGGAATCACTATTCTCTTTTCACATGGCTAGTAGTCTAAACAACTACTAACCATCATGCGTTTAACCATCTTTTATTCACAAAACACCTACTAATCATCATGCGTTTCACCATCTTTCCTCACAAGACTAGTAGTCAAAAAATCCTACTAACCATCGTGTGTTTCACCATCCTCTCTTCACATGACTAGTTCTCAAGATTTGATCCATAGTAGACAAAGGCAACATCAATTCGAGACAACAAGCACGTTTTGATCTATTGCGTACACTTTAATCCGTATGAAGCCGACTTAAACCACTTTTTTTACGAGTTCCTTATCCCAAACGCACACTTTTCAGAGTTATTATCGCAAAGTGATTAGTAGTCTTTACATCTACTAGGAATCACTATTCTCCTTTCACATGACTAGTAGTCTAAACACCGACTAATCATCATGCATTTCACCATCTTTTCTTCACAAGGTAGTAGTTTAAAACCTACTCACCGTCATGTGTTTCACCATCCTTTCTATACATGACTAGTACACTAATAACCTACTCACCGTAAACTATTTTTCTAATGGTCAGAAGTCGTCCACTAATAGGATGCCGGAACAACTTGTTTGTTTCCGTCTTATCTAGCAAACGTGATGATTTCATTCCAACCGAAGCAGCGCACGCGAGTATCTAGATTTAAAAATTGACCAACTCTTCTAGTTAGAGCGACAACTATTCGAGTCAACAAATATTTATTTGATCTCTAACATAACATTTGATCCATAGTAGACAAGGCAACATCGACTCGATACAACAAGCAAGTTTGATCTATTACGGACACTTCAATCCGCATGAAGCCAAACTTAAACCACTATTTTTTTGTTTACGTTATCTCCAATGCACACTTTCAAAGTTCTTATCACTCAGTGATCTGTAGTATATACATCTACTAGGAATCACTTTTCTCTTTTCACATGACTAGTAGTCTAAACACCTACTAACCATCATGCATTTCGCCATCTGTTCTTCACAAGACTAGTAGTCTAAAAACCTGCTAACCATCATGTGTATCACAATCCTTTTTTCACATGACGAGTAGTCTAACAATCTACTAACCGTCACGTATTTTTCTCATGGTTAGATATTAAACACTAACAAGATGCCGGAACCACTAGTTTATTTCCGTCTTCATTTCCAACCGAAGCAACACAGCGAGTATCTACATTGATAAATTGACCAACTCTTCTAGTGAGAGCGACAATTATTCGACGCAACAAATATTTATTTGATCTATAACGTAATATTTGATCCATAGTAGACACAGCCAACAATCGATTCGAGATAACCAAGCACGTATTGATCTATTACGGACACTTCGATCAGCTTGAAGCCAACATAAACCACTATTTTTTCGAATACGTTATCTCCAATCCACACACTTTCAAAGTTCTTATCACTCAGTGATCAGAAGTCTATACATCTACTAGTAATCACTATTCTCTTTTCACATGTTAGTAGTCTAAACACCTACTAACCATCAAGCATTTCGCCATCTTTTCTTCACAAGACTAGTAGTATAAACACCTACTAACCATCATGTGTTCCACAATCCTTTTTTCACATGACGAGTATCCTAACAATCTACTAACCGTCACGTATTTTTCTCATGGTTAGATATTAAACACTAACAAGATGCCGGAACCACTAATTTATTTCCGTCTGCATTTCCAACTGAAGCAACACGCGAGTACCTACATTTATAAAATTGACCAACTCTTCTAGTGAGAGCAACAATTATTCGAGGCAACAAATATTTATTTGATCTATAACGCAAGATTTGATCCACAGTAGACACAGGCAACATCAATTCGAGACAACAGCACGTTTTGATCTATTACGGACACTTCGATCAGCATGAAGCAAACTTAAACCACTATTTTTTCGATTACGTTATCTCCAATGCATATTTTCAAAGTTCTTTATCACTCAGTGATCAGTAGTTTATACATCTACTAGGAATCACTATTCTCTTTTCACTTGACTATTAATCTAAAAACCTACAAACCATCATGCATTTCGCCATCTGTTCTTCACAGGACTAGTAGTCTAAAAACCTACTAACCATCAAGTGTTCCACAATCCTTTTTTCACATGACTAGTAATCTAACATTCTGCTAACCGTCACGTATTTTTCTCACGGTTAGATATTAAACACTAACATGATGCCGGAACCACTAGTTTATTTCCGTCTTTTCTAGCGAAAATGATGATTTCATTTCCAACCGAAGCATCACGCGAGTATCTACATTTATAAAATTGACCAACTCTTGTAGTGACAGCGACAATTATTCGAGACAAACAAATATTTATTTCATCTATAACGTAAGATTTGATAAATTGTTGACACAGGCAACATCGATTCGAAACTACAAGCACGTTTTGATCTATTATGGACACTTCGACCCGCATGAAGCCAACTTAAACCACTATTTTTTAGATTTCGTTATCTCCAATGCACACTTTCAAAGTTCATATCACTCAGTGATCAGAAATCTTTACATCTACTAGGAATCACTATTCTCTTTTCACATTACTAGTTGTCTAAACACCTACTAACCATCATGCATTTCACCATCTGTTCTTCACAAGACTAGTAGTCTAAAAACCTACTAACCATCATGAATTTCACAATCCTTTCTTCACATGACTAGTAGTCCAACAACCTACTAACCGTCACATATTTTTCTCATGGTTAGATATTAAACACTAACAAAATGCCGGAACCACTTGTTTATGTCTGTCTTATCTAGCAAACATGACGATTTCATTACCAACCGAAGCAACACACGAGTATCTAGATTTATAAAATTGACCAACTCTTGTAGTGAGAGCGACAAATATTCGAGGCAAAAATATGTATTCTATCTAGTAGTCTTTACATCTAATAAGAATCACTATTCTCTTTTCACATGACTAGTAGTCTAAACACCTACTAACCATCATGCGTTTCACCATCTTTTATACACCAAACACCTACTAACCATCATGCGTTTCACCATCTTTTCCTCACAAGACTAGTAGTCTAAAAACCTTACTAACCGTCGTGTGTTTCACCATGCTCTCTTCACATTACTAGTACTCCAATAACCTACCAACCGTCATGTATTTTTTTCGTGGTATCATGTCAAACACTAACACTATGCCGGAACCACATGTTTATTTCCGTCATATCTAGCAAACATGATGATTTCATTTCCTACCGATATAACACGCGAGTATCGGGGTTTTATAAAATTGACCAACTCTTGTAGTGAGAGCGGCAAATATTCAAGGCAACAAATACTTATTGGATCCAGTACGTAAGATTTGATCCATAGTAGACAAAGGCAACATCAATTCTAGACAACAAGCACGTTTGATCTATTACGTACACTTTAATCCGTATGAAGCCGACTTAAACAACTTTTTTTTCGAGTTCCTTATCCAAATGCACACTTTCAGAGTTCTTACCGCAAAGTGATTAGTAGTCTTTACATCTACTAAGAATCACTATTCTCCTTTCACATGACTTAAAGTCTAAACACCTACTAACCATCATGCGTTTCACCATCTTTTCTTCACAAGACTAGTAGTGTAAAACCTACTAACCGTCATGGTGTTTCACCATCCTTTATATACATGACTAGTACTCTAACAACCTACTAACCATCAATGATATATTTCTCATGATCAAAAGTCGTACACTAATAGGATGCCGGAACAACTTGTTTATTTCCGTCTTATCTAGCAAACGTGATGATTTCATTTACAACCAAAGCAGCACGCGAGTATCTAGATTTATAAAATTGACCAACTCTTGTAGTGAGAGCGACAACTATTCGAGGCAACAAAATATTTATTTGATCTATAACGTAAGATTTGATCCATAGTGGACACAGGCAACATCAATTGGAGACAACAAGCACGTTTTGATCAATTATGGACACTTCAAACCACATGAAGCCAACTTAAACCACTATTTTTTCGATTTCGTTATCCCCAATGCACACTTTGAAAGTTCTTATCACTTAGTGATCAGTACTCTTTACATCTACTAGGAATCACTATTCTCTTTTCACATGGCTAGTAGTCCAAACACCTACTAACCCTCATGCGTTTCACCATCTTTTATTCACAAAACACCTACTAACCCTCATGCATTTCACCATCTTTTATTCACAAAACACCTACTAACCATCATGCGTTTCACCATCTTTTCCTCACAAGACTAGTAGTCTAAAAATCCTACTAACCGTCGTGTGTTTTACCATCCTTTCTTCACATGACTAGCACTCTAATAACCTACTAGACGTCAAGTATTTTTTTCGTGGCAAGATGTCAAACACTAACAGCATGCCGGAACCACATGTTTATATCCGTCATATCTAGCAAACATGATGATTTCATTTCCTACCGAAACAACACGCGAGTCACGGGGTTTATAAAATTGACCAACTCTTGTAGTGAGAGCGGCAAATATTCAAGGCAACAAATACTTATTGGATCCAGTACGTAAGATTTGATCCATAGTAGACAAAGGCAACATCAATTCGAGACAACTAGCACGTTTGATCTATTACGTACACTTTAATTCCGTATGAAGCCGACATAAACCACTTTTTTTTCGAGTTCCTTATCCCAAATGCACACTTACAGAGTTCTTATCGCAAAGGGAATAGTTGTCTTTACATCTACTAGAAATCACTATTCTCCTTTCACATGACTAGTAGTCTAAACACCTATTAACCATCATTCGTTTCACCATCTTTTCTTCACAAGACTAGTAGTGTAAAACCTACTAACCGTCATGTGTTTCACCATTCTTTCTATACATGACTAGCACTCTAATAACCTACTAACCGTCAAGTATTTTTCTCTTGGTCAGAAGTCGTACACTAATAGGATGCCGGAACAACTTGTTTATTTCCGTCTTATCTAGAGAACATGATGATTCATTTCCAACCGAAGCAGCACGAAGCATCTAGATTTAAAAAATTGACAAACTCTTGTACTGAGAGCGACAACTATTCGAGGCAACAAATATTTATTTGATCTATAACGTAAGATTTTATCCATAGTAGACACAGGCAACATCGATTCGAAACAACAAGCCCGTTTTGATCCATTGCGGACACTGCAATCCGCATGTAGCCAACTTAAACCACTATTTTTTCGATTTCTTTTTCTCCAATGCACACTTTCAAAGTTCTTATCACTCAGTGATCAGTACCCTATAAATCTACTAGAAATGACTATTCTATTTCCACATGACTAGTAGTCTAAACATCTACTAACCAACATGCATTTCGCCATCTGTTCTTCACAAGACGAGTAGTCCAAAAACCTACAAGCCATCAAGTGTTTCACAATCCTTTCATCACATAACTAGTAGTTTAACAACCTACTAACCGTCACATATTTTTCTCATGGTTAGATGTTAAACACTAACAAAATGCTGGAACCACTTGTTTATTTCCGTCTTATCTAGCAAACATGATGATTTCATTTAAACCCGAAGCAACATTCGAGTATCTAGATTTATAAAATGACCAACTCTTGTTGTGAGAGCGACAAATATTCGATGCAAAAATATCTATTGGATCTAATACGTAAGATTTGATCGATAGTAGATACAGGCTACATCGATTCGAGACAACAAGTAGGTTTTGATCTATTAAATACACTTCAATCCGCATGAAGCCGACTAAAACCGCTATTTTTTTCGATTTTACGATCTCCAATGCACACTTTCAAAGTTCTTATCACTTAGTGATAAGTAGTCTTTCCATCTACTAGGAATCACTATTCTCTTTTCACATGACAAGTAGTCTAAACACCTACTAACCATCATGCGTTTCACCATTTTTATATTCACAAAAAAACTACTAACCATCATGCGTTTCACCATCTTTTCGTCACAAACTAGTAGTCTAAAAAACGTACAAACCGTCGTGTGTTTCACCATCCACTCTTGACATGACTGGTAGCCTACTAACCGTCATGTGTTTTTTTCGTGGTAAGATGTCAAAACACTAACAGGATGCCGGAACCAGTTGTTTATTTCCGTCATATCTAGCAAACATAATGATTTCATTTCCTACCGAAACAACACCGCGAGTATCTAGATTTATAAAATTGACCAACTCTTGTAGTGAGAGAGAAAAAGTTTCCATTTAACAAATATTTGTTGGATCTAGTACGTAATATTAGATCCATAGTAGACAAAGGCAAAATCGATTCGAGAAAACAAGCACGTTTTGATCTATTACGTACACTTTAATCGGTATGAAAGCCGACTTAAACCACTTTTTTTTCGAGTTCCTTATCAAAAATGCACACTTTCAGAGTTCTTATCACGAAGTGTTTAGTAGTCTTTACATCGAATAGGAATCACTATTCTCCTTTCACACGACTAGTAGTCTAAACACCTACTAACCATCATACGTTTCACCATCTTTTCTTCACTAGACTAGTAGTTTTAAAACCTACTAACCGTCATGTGTTTAACCATCCTTTCTATACATGACTAGTAGTCTAATAACCTGCTAACCGTCAAGTATATTTCTCATGGTCAGAAATCGTACACTAATAGGATGCCGGAACAACATCTTGATTTCCATTTTATCTAGCACACGTGATGATTTCATTTCCAACCGAAGCAGCAACGCGAGTATCTGGATTTATAAAATTGACCAACTCTTGTAGTGAGCGCAACAACTATTCGAGGCAACAAATATTTATTTGATTTATATCGTAAGATTTGAATCCATAGTAGACACAGGCAACATCGATTCGAGACAACAAGCACGTTTTGATCTATTACGGACACTTCGATCCGCATGAAGCCAACTTAAACCACTATTTTTCCAATTTCATTATCTCCATTGCACACTTTCAAAAGTTCTTATCACTTAGTGATCAGTACTCTTTACATTTACTAGGAATCACTATTCTCTTTTCACATGACTAGTAGTCTAAACACCTACTAACCATCATGCATTTCGCCATCTTTTCTTCACAAGACTAGAAGTCCAAAAACCTACTAAACATCATGTGTTTCAGTTCCCTTTCTACACATGACAAGTAGTCTAAACACCTACTAACCATCATGCGTTTCACCATCTTTTATTCACAAAAAACCTACTAACCATCATGTGTTTCACCGTTTTTTCCTCACAAGACTAGTAGTCTTAAAACCTACTAACCGTCGTGTGTTTCACCATCTTCTGTTCACATGACTAGTAGTCTAATAACCTACTAACCGTCATGTATTTTTTTCGGGGTTAGATGTCAAACACGAACAAGATGCCGGAACCACTTGTTTATTTCCGTCATATCTAGCAAACATTATGATTTCATTTCCTACTGAAACAACACGCGAGTTTCTAGATTATAAAATTAACCAACTCTTTTTTTTTTTTTGGGTAAATCGAATTAACCAACTCTTGTAGTGAGAGCGACAAATATTCAAGGCAACAATGTTTATTGGATCTAGTACGTAAGATTTGATCCATAGTAGACAAAGGCAACATCAATTCGAGACCACAAGCACGTTTTGATCTTACACTTTAATCCGTATGAAACCGACTAAAACCACTATTTTTCGATTTCGTTATCTCAAAAGCACACTTTCAGAGTTCTTATCACTTAGTGATCAGTAGTCTTTACATCTACTAGGAATCACTATTCTCCTTTCACATGACTAGTAGTATAAACACCTACTAACCATCATGCGTTTCACCATCTTTTCTTCACAAGACTAGTAGTCTAAAAACCTACTAATTGTCCTGTGTTTCACCATCTTTTCTTCACATGACTAGTAGTCAAATAACCTACAACCATCAAGTATTTTTCTCATGGTCAGAAGTCATACACTAACATGATGCCGGAACCACTTGTTTATTTCCGTCTTATCAAACAAACATGATGATTTCATTTCCAACCGAAACAACAAGCGAGTATCTAGATTTATTAAATTGACCAACTCTTGTTGTGAGAGCAACAATTATTCGAGGCAACAAATATTTATTTGATCTACTACCTAATATTTGATCCATAGTAGACACAGGCAACATCAATTCAAGACAACAAGCACGTTTTCATCTATTACTAACACTATATTTCATATGAAGCCGACTTAAACCACTATTTTTTCGTTTTGTTATCTCAAATACACACTTTCCTGAGTTCTTATCACTTAGTGATCATTAGTCTTTAAATCTACTAGAAATCACTATTCTCCTTTCACATGACTAGTAGTCTAAACACCTACTAACCATCATGCGTTTCACCATCTTTTCTACACAAGACTAGTAGTCTAAAAATCTACTAATTGTCCCTGTGTTTCATTATCTTTTCTTCACTTGACTAGTAGTCTAATAACCTACTAACCGTCAAGTATTTTTCTTATGGTCTGAAGTCATACACTAACAGGATGCTGGTATTACTTGTTTGTTTCCGTCTTATCATGCAAACATGATGATTTCATTTCCAACCGAAGCAACACGCAAGTATCTAGATTTATAAAATTGACCAACTCTTGTAGTGAGAGCGACAATTATTCGAGGCAACAAATATTTATTTGACCTATAATGTAAGATTTGATCCATAGTAGACACAGGCAACATCGATTCGAGACTACAAGCACCTTGTGATCGATTCCGTACACTTCAATCCGCATGAAGCCGACTTATACCACTAGTTTTTCGATTTTGTATCTCCAATGCACACTCTCAAATTTCTTATCACTTAGTGATCAGTAGTCTTACATCTACTAGGAATCACTATTCTCTTTTCACATGGCAATTAGTCTAAACACCTACTAACCATCATGCGTTTCACCATATTTTATTCACAAAAACACCTATTAACCATCATGCGTTTCACCGTCTTTTCTTCACAAGACTAGTAGTCTAAAAACCTACTAATTGTCCTGTATTTCACCATCTTTTCTTCACATGACTAGTAGTCTAATAACCTACCAACCGTCAAGTATTTTTCTCATGGTCAGAAGTCAGTTGCACTGATAAAACTTATCTTAACAAAAAGATAGGGAACAGATGCTGCACTTGATCCTTTTTTCTTTTTTTATCGAAATACTACACTTGATCTTAGCCAAAAATCCGAGAACACGACACTAAACTTGATCTTAGCCAAAAAAAATAAACGAAGATACTGCACTTTATCCTTTTTTTATCGGCAATATTACATTTGATCTGAACCAAAAGGTTTGAGAATAGATACTATGCTTGATCTTTTTTTATTTGAAATACTACACTTGAATTTATTTTAATCAACGATACTACACTTGATTTATTTTTTAATCGACGATACTACACATGATCTTAGCCAAATGTAATATCTGTTCTAGGATTTTGGCTAAGATCCATTGAAGTATCGTCGATTAAAAAAAATAGATCCAGGGTAGTATCGTCGATCCAAAAAAACATCAACGGTTGTAACTATTCTCGATCTTTGGCTCAGATCAAATGTAGTATCAAAATATCAAGCGTAACATTGTCGACCAAATGTCGTATCTCTCTAACAAAAAAAGATCAAGTGTAATATCGTCGACCAATTGTAATATCTCTAATAAAAAAAAGATCAAACATAGTTTCTGTTATTGGCCTTCGCTTAATTTCAAATTTAGTATCATTAATCAAAAAAAAAAAGATCAAGGTAGTATATGTTCTCAATCTTTGCCTAAAATGAAATGCAAAATTTATTCTCAGCATTTTACCAAAATAAAACATAGATTCTAACCTACGAACTTGAGTAAAATATCATCGTAGCCTCTTTTACGTATTATTCGATAAACTTGAGAATAAAAACAAGAATGATTGGGAAAAAAAGCAACTGGATGATTCCACGACGAAGCTGGCATCGCGAAAAGGATGACGTCATGATTACGGTGGCCCAATTCTAAGCTTTGCCCATCGAGGGGTACGGGCTCCAAAGAAATGTGAGGATAAAATGATGGAAAGGTGAGGCACGGTTCCGGGTTTTCGAATGTAGACGAGAAGAGTTTTCCCACTATGGCCGCAACATCAGTCGCCCTGCAAGGAAAGAGGTCACATCTTCTAACCTACGAACTTGAGTATAATATCATCGTAGCCTCTTATACGTATTATTCGATAAACTTGAGAATAAAACCAAGAAGAAATGATTGCGAAAAAAAGTAACTGGATAATTCCACGACGAAAGCCGGCGTCGTGAAAAGTAGGACCTCCTGATTACAGCGGCCCAATTCTAAGCTACGCCCATCGAGGGGTACGGGCCCCGAAGAAATGTGAATATAAAATGATGGAAAGGTGAGGCACGGATTCGGATTTCGAATGTACACGAGAAGGGTTTTCCCGCTATGGCTGCAACATCAGTCGCCCTGCTAGGAAACGGGTCACATCTTCTAACCTACGAACTTGAGTAAAATATTATCGTAGCCTCTTATACGTATTATTCAATAAACTTGAGAATAAAACCAAGAAGAAATGATTGGGAAAAAAGCAACTGGATAATTCTACGACGAAAGCCGGCGACGCGAAAAGTATGACGTAATGATTACTGCGGCCCAAATCTCAGCTACGCCCTTGGAGGGGTACGGGATCCAAAGAAATGTAAGTATAAAATGATGGAAAGATGAGGCATGAATCTAGGTTTCGAATGTAGACGAGAAGGGTTTTCCAACTATGGCTGCAACATCAATCGCCCTGCCAGGAAAGGGGTCACATCTTCTAACCTACGAAATTGAGTAAAATATCATCGTAGCCTCTTATACGTATTATTCGATAAACTTTATAAAAACGCAAGAAGAAATAATGGGAAAAAAAGCAATTGGATTATTCCACGACGAAGCCGGCGTCAGGAAAAGTATGATGTCATGATTAAGGCGGCCAAATTCTAAGCTACGCCCATAGAGGGGTAAGGGCTCCAAAAAATGTGATGATAAAAAGATGGAAAGGTGAGGTACGGATCTGGTTTTCGAATGTAAATGAGAAGGGTTTTCCCGCTATGGCTGTAACGTCAGTCGCCCTGCCAGGAAACGGGTCACATCTTCTAACCAACGAACTTGAGTATAATATCATCGTAGCCTCTTATACGTATTATTCGATAAACTTGAGAATAAAAGCAAGAAGAAATGATTGGGAAAAAAAGCAACTGGATAATTCAATGACGAAAGTCGGCGTCGCAAAAAGTAGGACGTTATGATTACAGCGGCCCAATTCTAAGCTACGCCCATCGACGGGTACGGGCTCCGAAGAAATGTGAAAATAAAATGATGGAAAGGTGACGCACGGATTCGGGTTTCGAAGGTTGACGAAAAGGGTTTTTCCCACTATTGCTGCAACATCAGTCGCCCTGCCAGGAAGGGGTCACATCTTCTAACCTAAGAACTGGAGTATAATATCATCGTAGCCTCTTATACGTATTATTCAATAAACTTGAGAATAAAAGCAAGGAGAAATGATTGGAAAAAAAAGCAACTGGATAATTCAAAGACGAAAGTCGGCGTCGCAAAAAGTAGGACGTTATGATTACAGCGGCCCAATTCTAAGCTACGCCCATCGACGGGTACGGGCTCCGAAGAAATGTGAAAATAAAATGATGGAAAGGTGAGGCACGGATTCGGATTTCGAATGTACACGAGAAGGGTTTTCCCGCTATGGCTGCAACATCAGTCGCCCTGCCAGGAAACGGGTCACATCTTCTGACCTACGAACTTCAGTAAAATGTTATCGCAGCCTCTTATACGTATTATTCAATAAACTTGAGAATAAAACCAAGAAGAAATGATTGGAAAAAAAAGCAACTGGATAATTCTACGACGAAAGCCGGCGACGCGAAATGTATGACGTCATGATTACGGCGGCCCAAATCTCAGCTACGCGCTTGGAGGGGTACGGGATCCAAAGAAATGTAAGTATAAAATGATGGAAAGGTGAGGCATGAATTCAGGTTTCGAATGTAGACGAGAAGGGTTTTCCCACTATGGCTGCCACATCAATCGCCCTGCCAGGAAAGGGGTCACATCTTCTACCCTACGAAATTGAGTAAAATATCATCGTAGCCTCTTATACGTATTATTCGATAAACTTTAGAAAAAAAACAAGAAGAAATGATTGGGAAAAAAGCAACTGGACGCTTCCACGACCAAGCCAGCGTCACGAAAAGTATGACGTCATTATTACGGCGGCCCAATTCTAAGCTACACCCATAGAGGGGTAAGGGCTCCAAAAAAATGTGATGATAAAAAGATGGAAAGGTGAGGTACGGATCTGGGTTTCGAATGTAAATGAGAAGGGTTTTCCCGCTATGGCTGTAACGTCAGTCGCCCTGCCAGGAAACGGGTCACATCTTCTAACCTTCGAACTTGAGTAAAATGTCATCGTAGCCTCTTATACGTATTATTGGATAACTTGAGAATAAAACCAAGAAGAAATGATTGGGAAAAAAAGTAACTGGATGATTCCACGACGAATGTCGGCGACGTGAAAAGGATGACATCATGATTACGGTGGCGCAATTCAAAGCAACGCCCATCGAGGCGTACGGGCTCCAAAGAAATTTGAGGATAAAATGAGGGAAAGGTGTGGCACGGATCCGGGTTTCGAATGTTGACGAGAAGGGTTTCCCACTATGGCTGCAACATCAGTCGCCCTATCAGGAAATGGATCACATCTTCTAACCTTCAAACTTGAGTAAAATATCATCGTAGCCTCTTACACGTATTATTCGATATTCTTGAGAATAAAAGCAAGAAGAAAAGATTGGAAAAAAAAAGCAACTAGATGATTCCACGATAAAAGCTGGCGTCGCGAAAAGGATGACGTCATGATTACGGGCGGCCCAATTCTAAGCTTCGCCCATCGAGGGGTACGGGCTCCAAAGAAAACGTGAGGATAAAATGATGGAAAGCTGAGGCACGGATCCTGGTTTCGAATGTAGACGAGATGGGTTTTTCCCACTATAACTGCAACATCAGTCGCCCTGCCCAGAAAGGGGTCACATATTCAAACCAACGAACTTGAGTATAATATCATCGTAGCCTCTTATACATATTATTCGATAAACTTGATAATAAAAGCAAGAAGAAATGATTGGGAAAAAAAGCAACTGGATAATTTCACAACGAAAGCCGGCGTCGCGAAAAGGATGACGTCATGATTACGGCTGGCCAAAACTCAGCTACGCCCTTGGAGGGGTACGGGATCCAAGGAAATGTGATGATAAAATGATGGAAAGGTGACGCACGGATCCGGGTTTCGAATGTCGACGAAAAGGGTTTTTCCCACTATTGCTGCAACATCAGTCGCCCTGCCAGGAAGGGGTCACATCTTCTAACCTAAGAACTGGAGTATAATATCATCGTAGCCTCTTATACGTATTATTCAATAAACTTGAGAATAAAAGCATGGAGAAATGATTGGAAAAGAAGCAACTGGATATTTCCATGACGAAAGCCGGCGTCGCAAAAAGTAGGACGTTATGATTACAGCGGCCCAATTTTAAGCTACGCCCATCGACGGGTACGGGCTCCGAAGAAATGTGAAAATAAAATGATGGAAAGGTGAGGCACGGATTCGGATTTTGAATGTACACGAGAAGGCTTTTCCCGCTATGGCTGCAATATCAGTCGCCTTGCCAGGAAACGGGTCACATCTTCGAATCTACGAACTTGAGTATAATATCATCGTAGCTTCTTATACGTATTATTCAACAAGCTTGAGAATAAAACCAAGAAGAAATGATTGGGAAAAAAAGCAACTGGATAAATCCACGACGAAAGCCGGCGTCGCGGAAAGTATGACGTCATGACTACGGCGGCCCAAATCTCAGCTACCCCCTTGGAGAGGTACGGCATCCAAAGAAATGTAAGTATAAAATGATGGAAACGTGAGGCATGGATCCAAGTTTTGAATGTAGACGAGAAGGGTTTTCCCAATATGGCCGTAACATCAGTCGCCCTGCCGGGAAAGGGGTCACATCTTCTAACCTACGAAATTGAGTAAAATATCATCGTAGCCTCTTATACGTATTATTCGATAAACTTTAGAAAAAAACAAGAAGAGATGATTGGGAAAAAAGCAACTGGACGATTCCACGACAAAGCCAGCGTCACGAAAAGTATGACGTCATGATTACGGCGGCCCAATTATAAGCTACACCCATAGAGGGGTAAGGGCTCCAAAAAAATGGGATGATAAAAAGATGGAAAGGTGAGGTACGGATCTGGGTTTCGAATGTAAATGAGAAGGGTTTTCCCGCTATGGCTGTAACGTCAGTCGCCCTGCCAGGAAACGGGTCACATCTTCTAACCTACGAACTTGAGTAAAATGTCATCGTAGCCTCTTATACGTATTATTGGATAAACTTGAGAATAAAACCAAGAAGAAATGATTGGGAAAAAAAGTAACTGGATGATTCCACGACGAATGTCGGCGACGTGAAAAGGATGACATCATGATTACGGTGGCGCAATTCAAAGCAACGGCCATCGAGGCGTACGGGCTCCAAAGAAATTTGAGGATAAAATGAGGGAAAGGTGTGGCACGGATCCGGGTTTCGAATGTTGACGAGAAGAATTCCCACTATGGCTGCAACATCAGTCGCCCTATCAGGAAATGGATCACATCTTCTAACCTTCAAACTTGAGTAAAATATCATCGTAGCCTCTTACACGTATTATTCTATATTCTTGAGAATAAAAGCAAGAAGAAAAGATTGGGAAAAAAAGCAACTGGATAATTTCACAACGAAAGCCGGCGTCGCGAAAAGTATGACGTCATGATTACGGCGGGCCAAAACTCAGCTACGCCCTTGGAGGGGTACGTGATCCAAGAAAATGTGAGGATAAAATGATGGAAAGGTGACGCATGGATCCGGGTTTCGAAGGTTGACGAAAAGGGTTTTTCCCACTATTGCTGCAACATCAGTCGCCCTGCCAGGAAGGGGTCACATCTTCTAACCTAAGAACTGGAGTATAATATCATCGTAGCCTCTTATACGTATTATTCAATAAACTTGAGAATAAAAGCAAGGAGAAATGATTGGAAAAAAAGCAACTGGATAATTCCATGACGAAAGCCGGCGTCGCAAAAAGTAGGACGTTATGATTACAGCGGCCCAATTCTAAGCTACGCCCATCGACGGGTACGGGCTCCGAAGAAATGTGAAAACAAAATGATGGAAAGGTGAGGCACGGATTCGGATTTTGAATGTACACGAGAAGGGTTTTCCCGCTATGGCTGCAATATAAGTCGCCTTGCCAGGAAACGGGTCACATCTTCTAATCTACGAACTTGAGTATAATATCATCGTAGCTTCTTATACGTATTATTCTACAAGCTTGAGAATAAACCAAGAAGAAATGATTGGGAAAAAAAGCAACTGGATAATTCCACGACGAAAGCCGGCGTCGCGAAAAGTATGACTTCATGATTACGGCGGCCCAAATCTCAGCTACGCCCTTGGAGAGGTACGGCATCCAAAGAAATGTAAGTATAAAATGATGGAAACATGTGGCATGGATCCAAGTTTTGAATGTAGACGAGAAGGGTTTTCCCAATATCGCTGTAACATCAGTCGCCCTGCCAGGAAAGGGGTCACATCTTCTAACCTACGAAATTGAGTAAAATATCATCGTAGCCTCTTATACGTATTATTGGATAAACTTGAGAATAAAACCAAGAAGAAATGATTGGGAAAAAAAGTAACTGGATGATTCCACGACGAATGTCGGCGACGTGAAAAGGATGACATCATGATTACGGTGGCGCAATTAAAAGCAACGCCCATCGAGGCGTACGGGATCCAAAGAAATTTGAGGATAAAATGAGGGAAAGGTGTGGCACGGATCCGGGTTTCGAATGTTGACGAGAAGGGTTTCCCACTATGGCTGGAACATCAGTCGCCCTATCAGGAAATGGATCACGTCTTCTAACCTTCAAACTTGAGTAAAATATCATCGTAGCCTCTTACACGTATTATTCGATATTCTGGAGAATAAAAGCAAGAAGAAAAGATTGGGAAAAAAAGCAACTAGATGATTCCACGATAAAAGCTGGCGTCGCGAAAAGGATGACGTCATGATTACGGCGGCCCAATTCTAAGCTTCGCCCATCGAGGGGTACGGGCTCCAAAGAAAACGTGAGGATAAAATGATGGAAAGCTGAGGCACGGATCCTGGTTTCGAATGTAGACGAGATGGGTTTTTCCCACTATGACTGCAACATCAGTCGCCCTGCCCAGAAAGGGGTCACATATTCTAACCAACGAACTTGAGTATAATATCATCGTAGCCTCTTATACGTATTATTCGATAAACTTTAGAAAAAAACAAGAAGAAATGATTGGGAAAAAAGCAACTGGACGATTCCACGACAAAGCCAGCGTCACGAAAAGTATGACGTCATGATTACGGCGGCCCAATTCTAAGCTACGCCCATAGAGGGGTAAGGGCTCCAAAAAAATGTGATGATAAAAAGATGGAAAGGTGAGGTACGGATCTGGGTTTCGAATGTAAATGAGAAGGGTTTTCCCGCTATGGCTGTAACGTCAGTCGCCCTGCCAGGAAACGGGTCACATCTTCTAACCTACGAACTTGAGTTAAATGTTATCGTAGCCTCATATACGTATTATTGGATAAACTAGAGAATAAAACCAAGAAGAAATGATTGGGAAAAAAAGTAACTGGATGATTCCATGTTGAATGTCGGCGACGTTAAAAGGATGACATAATGATTACAGCTGCGCAATTCAAAGCCACGCCCATCGAGGCGTACGTGCTCCAAAGAAATGTGAGGATAAAATGAGGGAAAGGTGTGGCACGGATCCGGGTTTCGAATGTTGACGAGAAGGGTTTCCCACTATGGCTGCAACATCAGTCGCCCTGTCAGGAAATGGATCACATCTTCTAACCTACAAACTTGAGTAAAATATCATCGTAGCCTCTTGTTCGTATTATTCGATAAACTTGATAATAAAAGCAAGAAGAAATGATTGGGAAAAAAGCACTTGGATGATTCCACGACGAAAGCTGGCGTTGCGAAATGGATGACGTCAAGATTACGGCGGCCCAATTCTAAGCTTTGCCAATCAAGGGGTACGTGCTCCAAAGAAAATGTGAGGATAAATTTAAGGAAACGTGAGGCACGGATCCTGGTTTCGAATGTAGACGAGAAGGGTTTTCCCACTATGGCTGCAACATCAGTCGCCCTGCCAGGAAAGGGGTCACATCTTCTAACCTACGAAATTGAGTAAAATATCATCGTAGCCTCTTATACATATTATTCGATAAACTTTAGAAAAAAGCAAGAAGAAATGATTGGGAAAAAAGCAACATGATGATTCCACGACGAAGCCGGCGTCACGAAAAGTATGACGTCATGATTATGGCGGCCCAATTTTAAGCTACGCCCATAGAGGGGTACGGGCTCCGAAAAAATGTGATGATAAAAAGATGGAATGGTGAGGTACGGATCCGGGTTTCGAATGTAAGTGAGAAGGGTTTTCCCACCTTGGCTGCAACATCAGTCGCCCTGCCAGGAAATGGGTCACATCTTCTAACCTACGAACTTGAGTAAAATGTCATCGTAGCCTCTTATACGTATTATTGGATAAACTTGAGAATAAAACCAAGAAGAAATGATTGGGAAAAAAAGTAACTGGATGATTCCACTAAGAATGTCGGCGACGTGAAAAGGATGGCATCATGATTACAGCGGCGCAATTCAAAGCAACACCCATCGAGGCGTACGGGCTCCAAAGAAATGTGAGGATAAAATGAGGGAATGGTGTGGCACGGATACTGGTTTCGAATGTTGACGAGAAGTGTTTCCCACTAGGGCTACAACATCAGTTGCCCTGTCAGGAAATGGATCACATCTTCTAACCTACAAACTTGAGTAAAATATCATCGTTGCCTCTTATACTTATTATTCGATAAACTTTATAATAAAAGCAAGAAGAAATGATTGGGAAAAAAAGCAACTGGATGATTCCACGACGAAAGCTGGCGTCGCGAAAAGGATAACGTCATGATTACGGCGGCCCAATTCTAAACTTTGCCCATCGAGGGATACGGGCTCCAAAGAAAATGTGAGGATAAAATTATAGAATGGTTAGGCACAGATCCTGGTTTCGAATGTAGACGAGAAGGGTTTTTCCCACTATGACTGCAATATCAGTCGCGCTGCCTGGAAATGGGTCACATCTTCTAACCTACGAACTTGAGTATAATATTATCGTACCCTCTTATACGTATTATTTGATAAACTTGAGAATAAAACCAAGAAGAAATGATTGGAAAAAAAAAGCAACTGGATAATTCACCGATGAAAGCCTGCGTCGCGAAAAGTAGGATGTCATGATTACGGCGGCCCAATTCTAAGATACGCCCATCGAGGTGTACGGCCTCCAAAGAAATGTGAAGATAAAATGATGGAAAGGTGAGGCACGGATTCAGGTTTCGAATGTACACGAGAAGGGTTTTCCCGCTATGGCTGTAACATCAGTCGCCCTGCCAGGAAAGGGGTCACATCTTCTAGCCTACGAACTTGAGTAAATATTATCGGAGCCTCTTATACGTATTATTCAACAAACTTGAGAATAAAAGCAAGAAGAAAATGATTGGAAAAAAAGCAACTGGATGATTCCTCGACGAAAGCGGGCATTGCGAAAAGGATGATGTCTTGATTACGGTCGCCCAATTCTAAGCTTTTCCCATCGAGGGGTACAGGCTCCAAAGAAAATATGAGGATAAAAAATGGAAAGGTGAGGCACGGATCTTGGTTGCGAATGTAGATGAGAAGGGTTTTTCCCACTATGACTGCAACATCAGTCGCCCTGCCAGGAAAGGGGTCACATCTTGTAATCTATGAACGTGAGTATAATATAATCATAGCCTCTTATACGTATTATTCAATAAACTTGAGAATAAAACCAAGAAGAAATGATTGGAAAAAAAAGCAACTGAATAATTCCACGGTGAAAGCCGGCGACATGAAAAGTAGGACGTCATGCTTACGGCGCCCAATTCTAAGATACGCCCATCGAGGGGTACGGGCTCCGAAGAAATGTGAAGATAAAATAATGGAACGGTGAGGCACGGATTCGGGTTTCGAATGTACACAAGAAGGATTTTCGCGCTATGGCTGTAACATCTGTCACCCTGCCAAGAAACGGATCAAATCTTCTAACCTATGAAATTGAGTGAAATATTATCGTAACCTTTTATACGTATTATTCAATAAACTTTAAAGTAAAACCAAGAAGAAATGATTGGGAAAAAAAGCAATTGCATAATTCCACGACGAAATCCGGCGCCGCGAAAAGTAAGACGTCATGATTACGGCGGCCCAAATCTCAGCTACGCCCTTGGAGGGGTACGGGATCCAAAGAAATGTGAGGATAAAAGGATGGAAAGGTGAGGCATGGATCCGGGTTTCGAAGGTAGACGAGAAGTGTTTTTCTCATTATTGCTGCAACCTCGGTCGACCTGCCAGGAAGGGGACACAATTTCTAACCTAAGAACTTGCGTATACTATCATCGTAGCCTCTTATACGTATTATTCGATAATCTTGAGAATAAAAGCAAGAAGAAATGATTGGGAAAAAAAGCAACTGGATGATTCCACGAAGAAAGCTGGCATCGTAAAAAGCATGGCGTCATGATTACGGCAGCCCAATTCTAAACTTTGCCCATCGAGGGGTACGGGCTCCAAAGAAAATATGAGGATAAAATGATGGAAAGGTGAGGCACGGATTCTGGTTCCAAATGTAGACGAGAAAGGTTTTTCCCACTATGACTGCAACATCAGTTGCCCTGCCAGGAAAGGGGTCACATCTTCTAACCTACGAACGTGTGTATAATATCATCGTAGCCTCTTATACGTATTATTCGATAAACTTGAGAATAAAAACAAGAAGAAATGATTGGAAAAAAAAACAACTGGACAATTTCACGACGAAAGCCGGCATCGCGAAAAGTAGGACGTCATGATTACGGCGGCCCAATTCTAAGCTACGCCCATTGAGGGGTACATGCCCCGAAGAAATGTGTAGACAAAATGATGGAAAGGTGAGGCACGGGTTCGGGTTTCGAATGTACACGAGAAGGGTTTTCTCGCTATGGTTGTAACGTCAGTTGCCCTGCCAGGAAACGGGTCACATCTTCTAACCTACGAACTTGAGTAAAATATTATTATAGCCTCTTATACGTATTATTCAATAAACTTGAGAATAAAACCAAGAAGAAATAATTGGTAAAAAAAGCAACTGAATAATTCCACGACGAATCCGGCTTCACGAAAAGTCTGACGTCATGATTACGGCGGCCCAATTCTAAGCTACGCCCAAAGAGGGGTACGGGCTCGAAAAAAATGTGATGATAAAAAGATGGAAAGGTTAGATACGGATCCGGGTTTCGAATGTAAATGAGCAGGGTTTTCCCACTTTGGCTGCAACATCAGTCGCCCTGCCAGGAAATAGGTCACATCTTCTAACCCACGAACTTGAGTAAAATGTCATTGTAGCCTCTTATACGTATTATTGGATAAACTTGAGAATAAAACCAAGAAGAAATGATTGGGAAAAAAAGTAACTCGATGATTCCACGACGAATGTTGGCGACGTGAAAAGGATGGCATCATGATTACGGCGGCGCAATTCAAATCAACGCCCATCGAGGCGTACGGGCTCCAAAGAAATGTGTGGATAAAATGAGGGAAAAATGTGGCACGGATACTGGTTTCGAATGTTGACGAGAAGGGTTTCCCACTATGGCTGCAACATCAGTCGCCTTGTCAGGAAATGGATCACATCTTCTAACCTACAAACTTGAGTAAAATGTCATCGGAGCCTCTTATACGTATTATCGATAAACTTTATAATAAAAGCAAGAAGAAATGATTGGGAAAAAAAGCAACTGGATGATTCCACGACCAAAGCTGGCATGGCGAAAAAGATGACGTCATGATTACGGCGGCCCAATTCTAAACTTTGCCCATCGAGAGGTACGGGCTCCAAAGAAAATGTGAGGATAAAATGATGAAAAGGTTAGGCACGGATCCTGGTTTCAAATGTAGACGAGAAGGGTTTTTCCCACTATGACTGCAATATCAGTCGCCCTGCCAGGAAAGAGGTCACATCTTCTAACCTACGAACTTGAGTATAATATCATCCTAGCCTCTTATACGTATTATTCGATAAACTTTATAATAAAAGCAAGAAGAAATGATTGGGAAAAAAGCAACTGGATAATTCACCGACGAAAGCCGGCGTCGCGAAAAGTAGGACGTCATGATTACGGCGGCCCAATTCTAAGATACGCCCATCGAGGTGTACGGCCACCGAAGAAATGTGAATATAAAATGATGGAAAGGTGAGGCACGGACTCAGGTTTCGAATGTACACGACAAGGGTTTTCCCTCTATGGCTGTAACATCAGTCGCCCTGCCAGGAAAGGGGTCACATCTTCTAACCTACGAACTTGAGTAAAATATTATCGTATCCTCTTATACATATTATTCAATAAACTTGAGAATAAAACCCAGAAGAAATGATTGGGAAAAAAAGTGACTGGACAATTCCACGGCGAAAGTCGGTGTTGCGAAAAGTAAGACGTCATGATTACGGCGGCCCAAATCTCAGCTACGCCCTTGGAGGGGTACGGGATCCAAAGAAATGTGCGGATAAAATGATGGAAAGGTGAGGCACGGATCCGGGTTTCGAAGGTAGACGAGAAGTGTTTTTCTCATTATTGCTGCAACATCGGTCGACCTGCCAGGAAGGGGTCACAATTTCTAACCTAAGAACTTGAGTATACTATCATCGTAGCCTCTTATGCGTATTATTCGATAAACTTGAGAATAAAAGCAAGAAGAAATGATTGGAAAAAAAAGCAACAGGACAATTTCACGACGAAAGCCCGCATCGCGAAAAGTAGGACGTAATGATTACGGCGGCGCAATTCTAAGCTACGCCCATTGAGGGGTACATGCCCCGAAGAAATGTATAGACAAAATGATGGAAAGGTGAGGCACGGATTCGGGTTTCGAATGTACACGAGAAGGGTTTTCTCGCTATGGTTGTAACGTCAGTTGCCCTGCCAGGAAACGGGTCACATCTTCTAACCTACGAAATTGAGTAAAATATTATTATAGCCTCTTATACGTATTATTCAATAAACTTGAGAATAAAACCAAGAATAAATGATTGGTAAAAAAAGCAACTGAATAATTCCATGACGAAGCCGGCGTCACGAAAAGTTTGATGTGATGAATACGGCGGCCCAATTCTAAGCTACGCCCATAGAGGGGTATGGGCTCGAAAAAAACGTGATGATAAAAAGATGGAAAGGTGAGGTACGGATCCGGGTTTCGAATGAAAATGAGCAGGGTTTTCCCACCTTGGCTGCAACATCAATCGCCTTGACAGGAAATGGGTCACATCTTCTAACCTACGAACTTGAGTAAAATGTCATCGTAACCTCTTATACGTATTATTGGATAAACTTGAGAATAAAACCAAGAAGAAATGATTGGAAAAAAAGTAACTAGATGATTCCACGACAAATGTCGGCGACGTGAAAAGGATGGCATCATGATTACGGCGGCACAATTCAAAGCAACGCCCTTCGAGGCGTACGGGCTCCAAAGAAATGTGTGGATAAAATGAGGGAAAAGTGTGGCACGGATACTGGTTTCGAATGCTAACGAGAAGGGTTTCCCACTATGGCTGCAACATCAGTCGCCTTGTCAGGAAATGGATCACATCTTCTAACCTACAAACTTGAGTAAAATGTCATCGTAGCCTCTTATACGTATTATCGATAAACTTTATAATAAAAGCAAGAAGAAATGATTGGGGAAAAAAGCAACTGGATGATTCCACGACGAAATCTGGCGTCGCGAAAAAGATGACGTCATGATTACGGCGGTCCAATTCTAAACTTTGCCCATCGAGAGGTACGGGCTCCAAAGAAAATGTGAGGATAAAATGATGGAAAGGTTAGGCACGGATCCTGGTTTCAAATGTAGACGAGAAGGGTTTTTCCCACTATGACTGCAATATCAGTCGCCCTGCCACGAAAGGGGTCACATCTTCTAACCTACGAACTTGTGTATAATATCATCTAGCCTCTTATACGTATTACTCAATAAACTTTAGAATAAAAGCAGGAAGAAATGATTGGGAAAAAAATCAACTGGATAATTCACCGACGAAAGCCGGCGTCGCGAAAAGTAGGACGTCATGATTATGGCGGCCCAATTCTAAGATACGCCCATCGAGGTGTACGGCCTCTGAAGAAATGTGAAGTTAAAATGATGGGAAGGTGAGGCACGGATTCAGGGTTCAAATGTACACGACAAGGGTTTTCCCTCTATGGCTGTAACATCAGTCGCCCTGCCAGGAAAGGGGTCACATCTTATAACCTACGAACTTGAGTAAAATATTATTGTATCCTCTTATACGTATTATTCAATAAACTTGAGAATAAAACCAAGAAGAAATGATTGGGAAAAAAAGCAACTGGACAATTCAACAACGAAAGTCGGCGTTGCGAAAAGTAAGACGTCATGATTACGGCGGCCCAAATCTCAGCAACGCCCTTGGAGGGGTGCGGGATCCAAAGAAATGTGAGGATAAAATGATCGAAAGGTGAGGCACGGATCCGGGTTTCGAAGGTTGACGAGAAGTGTTTTTCTCATTATTGCTGCAACATCGGTCGACCTGCCAGGAAGGGGACACAATTTCTAACCTAAGAACTTGAGTATACTATCATCGTAGCCTCTTATACGTATTATTCGATAATCTTGAGAATAAAAGCAAGAAGAAATGATTGGGAAAAAAAGCAACTGGATGATTCCACGACGAAAGCTGGCGTCGCAAAAAGTATGGCATCATGATTACGGCGGCCCAATTCTAAATTTTTCCCATCGAGGGGTACGGGCTCCAAAGAAAATATAAGGATAAAATGATGGAAAGGTGAGGCACGGATTCTGGTTCCGAATGTAGACGAGAAGGGTTTTTCCCACTATGATTGCAAGATCAGTCACCCTGCCAGGAAAGGGGTCACATCTTCTAACCTACGAACGTGAGTATAATATCATCGTAGCCTCTTATACGTATTATTCAATAAACTTGAGAATAAAACCAAGAAGAAATGATTGGGAAAAAAAGCAACTGGACAATTCCACGACGAAAGTCGGCGTCGCGAAAAGTAAGACGTCATGATTACGGCGGCCCAAATCTCAGCTACGCCCTTGGAAGGGTACGAGATCCAAAGAAATGTGAGGATAAAATGATGGAAAGGTGAGGCAAGGATCCGGGTTTCGAAGGTAGACGAGAAGTGTTTTTCCCACTATTGTTACAACATCAGTCGCCTGCCAGGAAGGGGTCACAATTTCTAACCTAAGAACTTGAGTATACTATCATCGTAGCCTCTTATACGTATTATTCGATAAACTTGAGAATAAAAGTAAGAAGAAATGATTGGGATAAAAAGCAACTGGATGATTCCACGACGAAAGCTAGCGTCGCAAAAAGCATGACGTCATGATTACGGCGGCCCAATTCTAAACATTGCCCATCGAGGGGTACGGGCTCCAAAGAAAATA
This sequence comes from Rhododendron mucronatum var. ripense, assembly GCA_019656295.1. Taxonomy (NCBI): domain Eukaryota; kingdom Viridiplantae; phylum Streptophyta; class Magnoliopsida; order Ericales; family Ericaceae; genus Rhododendron; species Rhododendron mucronatum. The sequence goes on from BPLT01000002.1 coordinate 3,223,641, forward strand.
TGAGGATAAAATAATGGAAAGGTGAGGTACGGATTCTGGTTCCGAATGTAGACGAGAAGCGTTTTTCACACTATCACTGCAACATCAGTCGCCCTGCCAGGAAAGGGGTCACATCTTCTAACCTACGAACGTGAGTAGAATATCATCTTAGCCTCTTATACGTATTATTCGATAAACTTTAGAATAAAAGCAAGAAGAAATGATTCTAAAAAAAAGCAACTGGACAATTTCACGACGAAAGCCGGCGTCACGAAAAATAGGACGTCATGATTACGGTGGCCCAATTCTAAGCTACGCCCATCGAGGGGTACATGCTCCGAAGAAATGTTTAGATAAAATGATGGAAAGGTGAGGCACGGATTCGGGTTTCGAATGTACACGAGAAGGGTTTTCTCGCTATGGTTGTAATGTCATATGCCCTGCCAGGAAACGGGTCACATCTTCTAACCTACGAACTTGAGTAAAATATTATTGTAGCCTCTTATACATATTATTCTATAAACTTGAGAATAAAACCAAGAAGAAATGATTGGTAAAAAACGCAACTGAATAATTCCACGACGAAAGCCGGTGACACGAAAAGTACGACATCATGATTACGGCAGCCCAATTCCAAGATACGCCCATCAAGGGGTACGGGTTCTGAAGAAATGAGAAGATAAAATGATGGAAAGGTGTGGCACGGATCCGGGTTTCGAATGTAGACGAGAAGGGTTTTTTCCTCTATGGCTGCATCATTAGTCGCGCTGCCAGGACAGGGTCACAACTTCTAACCTACGAACTTGAATAAAATATCATCGTAGCCTCTTATACGTATTATACGATAAACTTGAGAATAAAAGCAATAAGAAATGATTGGAAAAAAATGCAACTGGATGATTCCACGACGACAGCTGGCGTCGCGAAAAGGATGACGTCATGATTACGGCGGCCCAATTCTAAACTTTTCCCATCGAGGGGTATGGGTTTCAAAGAAAATGTGAGGATAAAATTAAGGAAAGGTGAGTCATGGATCCTGGTTTCGAATGTAGACGAGAAGGGTTTTCCCACTATGGCTCCAACATCAGTCAGCCTGCCAGGAAATGGGTCACATTTTCTAACCTACGAACTTGAGTAAAATATCATCGTAGCCTATTATACGTATTATTCGATAAACTTTAGAATAAAAGCAAGACGAAATGATTGGAAAAAAAAAAGAAACAGGATGATTCCACGACAAAAGCTGGCGTCGCGAAAAGTATGACGTCATGATTACGGCGGCCCAATTCAAAACTTTGCCCATCGAGGGGTACGGGCTCCAAAGAAATGGGAGGGTAAAATGATGGAAAGGTGAGGCACGGATCCTGGTTTCGAAAGAAGACGAGAAGAGTTTTTCCCACTATGGCTGCAATATCAGTCGCCCTGCCAGGAAACGGGTCACATCTTCTAACCTATGAAATTGAGTAAAATATCATCGTAGTCTCTTATACGTATTATTCGATAAACTTTAGAATAAAGCAAGAAGAAATGATTGGGAAAAAATGCAACAGGATGATTCCACGACGAAAGCCGACGTCACGAAAAGTATGACGTCATGATTACGGCGACCAAATTCTAATCTATGCCCATAGAAGGATACGGGCTCCAAAAAATTGTGATGATAAAAGATGGATAGGTGAGGTACGGATCCGGGTTTCGAATGTGGATGAGAAGGGTTTTCCCACCATGGCGGCAACATTAGTCACCCTGCCAGGAAATGGGTCACATCTTCTAATCTTCGAACTTGAGTAACTGGATGATTCCACGACAATTGTCGGCGACATGAAAAGTTTGACATCATGATTACGGCGGCGTAATTCAAAGCAATGCCCATCAAGGCGTACGGGCTCCAAAGAAATGTGAGTATAAAATGAGAGAAAGGTGTGCCACGGATTCGGGTTTCAAATGTAGACGAGAAGGGTTTTCCCACTATGCCTGCAATGTCAGTCGCCCTATCAGGGAATGTGTCACATCTTCTAACCTACGAACTTGAGTAAAATATCATTGTAGCCTCTTATACGTATTATTCGATAAACTTGAGAATAAAAGCAAGAAGCAATGATTGGGAAAAAAGCAACTGGATGATTCGACGACGAAAGCTGGCGTCGCGAAAAGGATGACGTCATGATTTCGGCGGCCCCATTCTAAGCTTGGCCAATCGAGGGTTACGGGCTCCAAAGAAATGTGAGGATAAAATGATGGAAAGGTCAAGCACGGATCCGGGTTTCGAGTGTAGCCGACATGGGTTTTCCCACTATAGTTGCAACATCAGTCCCCCTGCCAGGAAAGGGGTCACTTCTTCTAACCTACGAACTTGAGTATAATATCATCGTAGCCTCTTACACGTATTATTCGATAACCTTGAAAATAAACCAAGAAGAAATGATTAGGAAAAAATGCAAGTGGATAATTCTACGACGAAAGCTGGTATCGCGAAAAGTACGACGTCATGATTCCGGCGGCCCAATTCTAAGGTACGCCCACCGAGGGGTACGTGCTCCGAAGAAATGTGAAGATAAAATGATGGAAAGGTGAGGCACGGATTCGAGTTTCGAACGTACACAGGAAGGGTTTTCCCGCTATGGCTGTAACATAAGTCGTCCTGCCAGGAAACGGGTCACATCTTATATCCTATGAACTTAAGTAAAATATTATCGTACACTCTTATACGTATTATTCAATAAACTTGAGAATAAACCAAGAAGAAATGATTGGGAAAAAATGCAACTGAAAAATTCCACGACGAAAGCCGGCGTCGCGAAAAGTAGGACGTCATGATTACGGCGACCAAATTCTACGCTACGCCCAACGAGGGGTACGTGATTCGAATAAATGTGAAGATAAAACGATGGAAAGGTGAGGCACGGATTCGAGCTTCGAACGTACACAAGAAGGGTTTTCCCGCTATGGCTGTCACATCAGTCGCCCTGCCAGGAAACGGGTCACATCTTTTATTCTACAAAATTTAGTAAAATATTATCGAAGTCTCTTGTACATATTACTCAATAAACTTGAGAATAAAACCAAGAAGAAATGATTCGGAAAAAATGAAACCGAAAAATTCCACGATGAAAGCCGGAATCGCGAAAAGTACGACGTCATGATTGCGGCGGCCCAATTCTAAGCTACGCCCATCGAGGGGTACGGGCTCCGAAAAAATGTGAAGATAAAATGATGTAAAGGTGAGGGACGGTTTCAGGTTTCGAATATGCACGAGAAGTGTTTTCCCGCTATGGCTGCAACATCAGTCGCCCTGCCAGGAAACAGGTCACATCTTCTATCCAACAAACTTCAGTAAAATATTATCGTAGCCTGTTATACGTATTATTCAATAAACTTGAGAATAAAACCAAGAAAAAATGATTGGGAAAAAATGCAACTGGATAATTCCACGACGAAAGCAGGTATCGCGAAAAGTACGACGTTACAATTACGGCGGCCCAATTCTAAGGTATGCCCATCGAGGGGTACGTGCTCCGAATAAATGTGAAGATAAAATGATGGAAAGGTGAGGCACGGATTCGAGTTTCGAATGTACACAAAAAGAGTTTTCCCGCTATGGCTGTAACATCAGTGGCCCTGCCAGGAAACGGGTCACATCTTTTATTCTAATAATTTTGGTAAAATATTATCGAAATCTCTATACGTATTATTCAATAAACTTGAGAATAAAACCAAGAAGAAATGATTCGGAAAAAATGCAACTGGATAATTCCACGGCGGAAGTCGGTATCGCGAAAAGTAAGACGTCATGATTATCGCGATAAGTACGACGTCATGATTACGGCGGCCCATTTCTAAGCAACGCCCATCGAGGGGTGCGGGTTCTGAAAAAATGTGAAGATAAAATGATGGAAATGTGAGGCACGGATTCGGGTTTCGAATATGCAGAGAAGGGTTTTCCCGCTATGGCTGCAACATCAGTCGCCCTGCCAGGAAACAGGTCACATCTTCAATCCTACAAACTTGAGTAAAATATTATCGAAGTCTCTTATACGTATTATTCAACAAACTTTAGCATAAATCCAAGAAGAAATGATTCGGAACAAATGCAACTGAGAAATTCCACAACGAAACCAGGAGTCGCGAAAAGTATGACATCTAGATTACGGCGGCCCAATTTTAACTACGCCCATCGAGGGGTACGGGCTCCGAAAATATGTGAAGATAAAATGATAGACAGGTGAGGCACGGATTAGGGTTTCGAATGTGCACGATAAAGGTTTTCCCGTTATGGCTGCAACATCAGTCTCCCTGCCAGGAAACAGGTCACATCTTCTATCCTACAAACTATAGTAAAATATTATCGAAATCTCTTATACATATTATTCAATAAACTTGAGAATAAAACCAAGAAGAAAAGATTCGGAAAAAATGCAACTGAAAAATTCCACGACGAAAGCCGGAATCACGAAATGTACAACATCATGATTACGGCGGCCCAATTCTAAGCAACGCCCATTGAGGGGTACGGGTTCCGAAAAAATGTGAAGATAAGATGATGCAAAGGTGAGGCACGGATACGGGTTTCGAATATGCAGAGAAGGGTTTTCCCGCTATGGCTGCAACATCAGTCGGCCTGCCAGGAAACAGGTCACATCTTCTATCCTACAAACTTGAGTAAAATATTATCGTAGCCTCTTATACGTATTACTCAATAAACTTGAGAATAAAACCAAGAAAAAATGATTGCGAAAAATTACAACTGGATAATTCCACGACAAAAGCCGGTATCGCGAAAAGTACGACGTCAGGATTACGGCGGCCCAATTCTAAGGTACGCCCATCGAGGGGTACGTGCTCCGAATAAATGTGAAGATAAAATGATGGAAAGGTGAGGCACGGATTCGAGTTTCGAATGTACACAAGAAGGGTTTTCCCGCATTGGCTGTAACATCGGTCGCCCTGCCAGAAAACCAGTCACATCTTCTATCCTACGAACTTGAGTAAAATATTATGGTAGCCTCTTATACGTATTATTCAATAAACTTGAGAATAAACCAATAAGAAATGATTGGGAAAAAATGCAACTGGAAAATTCCACGACGAAATCCGGCATCGCGAAAAGTTGGACGTCATGATTACGGTGGCCCAATTCTAAGCTACGTCCATCGAGGGGTACGTGCTTCGCATAAATGTGAATATAAAATGATGGAAAGCTGAGGCACGGATTCGAGTTTCGAATGTACACGAGAAAAGTTTTCCCGCTATGGCTGTAACATCAGTCGCCCTGCTAGGAAAGGGGTCACATCTTCTATCCTACAAACTTGAGTAAAATATTATCGAAATCTTTTATACGTATTATTCAATAAACTTGAGAATAAATCCAAGAAGAAATGATTCTGAACAAATGCAACTGGAAAATTCTACGACGAAAACCGGCGTCGCGAAAAGTATGACATCTAGATTACGGCGGCCCAATTCTAACGTACGCCCGTCGAGGGGTACGGGCTTCGAAAAAATGTGAAGATAAAATGACGGAAAGGTGAGGCACGGATTTGGGTTTCGAATATGGACGAGAAGGTTTTTCCAGCTATGGCTGTATTATTAGTCGCGCTGCCAGGAAACAGGTCACATCTTCTATCCTACAAACTTGAGTAAAATATTATCGAAGTCTCTTATACGTATTATTCGATAAACTTGAGAATAAAACCAAGAAGAAATGATTAGTAAAAAATGCAACTAGAAATTTCCACGACGAAAGACGGTATCGCGAAAAGTACGACGTCATGATTACGGCGGCCCAATTCTAAGCAACGCCCATCGAGGGGTAAGGCTTCCGAAAAAATGTGTAGATAAAATTATGGAAAGGTGAGGCACGGATTCGGGTTTCGAATATGCACGAAAAGGGTTTTCCCGCTATGGCAGCAACATCAGTTGCCCTGCCAGTAAACAGGTCACATCTTCTATCCTACAAACTTGAGTAAAATATTATCGGAGCCTCTTATACGTATTATTTCATAAACTTGAGAATAAACCAAGAGGAAATGGTTGGGAAAAAATGCAACTGGAAAATTCCATGACGAAAGCCGGCATCGCGAAAAGTAGGACGTCATGATTACGGTGGCCCAATTATAAGCTACGCCCATCGAGGGGTACGTCCTTCGAATAAATGTGAAGATAAAATGATGGAAAGGTGAGGCACGAATTCGAGTTTCGAATGTACACGAGAAGAGTTTTCCCGCTATGGCTGTAACATCAGTCGCTCTGCCAGGAAACGGGTCACAGCTTCAATCCTACAAACTTGAGTAAAATATTATCGAAGTCTCTTATACGTATTATTCAACAAACTTTAGCATAAATCCAAGAAGAAATGATTCGGAACAAATGCAACTGAGAAATTCCACAACGAAACCAGGAGTCGCGAAAAGTATGACATCTAGATTACGGCGGCCCAATTCTAACTACGCCCATCGAGGGGTACGGGCTCCGAAAAAATGTGAAGATAAAATGATGGACAGGTGAGGCACGGATTAGGGTTTCGAATATGCACGATAAAGGTTTTCCCTTTATGGCTGCAACATCAGTCGCCCTGCCAGGAAACAGGTCACATCTTCTATCCTACAAACTATAGTAAAATATTATCGAAATCTCTTATACATATTATTCAATAAACTTGATAATAAAACCAAGAAGAAAAGATTCGGAAAAAATGCAACTGAAAAATTCCACGACGAAAGCCGGAATCGCGAAAAGTACAACGTCATGATTACGGCGGCCCAATTCTAAGCAACGCCCATTGAGGGGTACGGGTTCCGAAAAAATGTGAGAATAAGATGATGGAAAGGTGAGCCACGAATTCTGGTTTCGAATGTGCGTGAGAAGGGTTTTCCTGCTATGGCGGCAAAATCAGTCACCCTGCCAGGAAACGGGTCACATCTTCTATCCTACAAACTTGAGTAAAATATTATCGTAGCCTCTTATACGTATTATTTATAAACTTGAGAATAAACCAAGACGAAATGATTGGGAACAATTGCAACTGAAAAATTCCACGACGAAAACTGGAGTCGCGAAAAGTATGACATCTAGATTACGGCGGCCCAATTCTAACTACGCCCATCGAGGGATACGGGCTCCGAAAAAATGTGAAGATAAAATGATGGAAAGGTGACGCACGGATTCGGGTTTCGAATATGCAGAGAAGGGTTTTCCCGCTATGGCTGCAACATCAGTCGCCCTGCCAGGAAACGGGTCACATCTTTTATTCTACAAATTTTAGTAAAATATTTTCGAAGTCTCTTATACGTATTATTCAATAAACTTGAGAATAAAACCAAGAAGAAAAGATTCGGAAAAAATGCAACTGAAAAATTCCACGAAAAAAGCCGGAATCGCGAAAAGTTCAACGTCATGATTACGGCGGCCCAATTCTAAGCAACTCCCATCGAGGGGTACGGGTTCCGAAAAAATGTGAAGATAAAATGATCGAAAGGTGACGCACGGATTTGGGTTTCGAATATGCAGAGAAGGGTTTTCCCGCTATGGCTACAACATGAGTCGCCCTGCCAGGAAACAGGTCATACCTTCTATCCTACAAACTTGAGTAAAATAATATCGTAGCCTCTTATACGTATTTTTCAATAAACTTGAGAATAAACCAAGAAGAAATGATTGGGAAAAAATACAACTGGAAAATTCCACGACGAAAGGCGGCGTCGCGAAAAGTAAGACGTCATGATTACGGCGGCCCAATTCTAAGCTACGCCCATCGGGGGGTACGTTCTTCGAAAATGTGAAGATAAAACGATGGAAAGGTGAGGCACGGATTCGAGTTTCGAATGTACACGAGAAGGGCTTTCCCGCTATGGCTGTGACATCAGTCGCTCTGCCAGGAAACGGGTCACATCTTATATTCTACAAACTTTAGTAAAATATTATCGAAGTCTCTTATACGTATTATTCAATAAACTTGAGAATAAAACCGAGAAGAAATGATTTGGAAAAAATGCAACTGGATAATTCCACGACGAAAGCCGGAATCGCGAAAAGTACGACGTCATGATTACGGCGGCCCAATTCTAAGCAACGCCCATCGAGGGGTACGGGTTCCGGAAAAATGTGAAGATAAAACAATGGAAAGGTGAGTCACGGATTCGGGTTTCGAATATGAAGAGAAGGGTTTTCCCGCTATGGCTGCAACATCAGTCGCCCTGCCAGAAAATAGGTCACATCTTCTATCCTACAAACTTGAGTAAAATATTATCGTAGCCTCTTATACGTATTATTCAATAAAATTGAGAATAAAACCAAGAAAAAATGATTGGAAAAAATTGAAACGGGATAATTCCACGACGAAAGCCGGTATCGCGAAAAGTACGACGTCACGATTACGGCGGCCAAATTCTAAGGTACGCCCGTCGAGGGGTATGTGCTCCGAATAAATGTGAAGATAAAATGATAGAAAGGTGAGGCACGGATTTGGGTTTCGAATATGCACGATAAGGGTTTTCCCGCTATGGCTGCAACATTAGTCGCCCTGCCAGGTCAAAGGTCACATCTTCTATTTTACAAACTTTAGTAAAATATTATAGAAGTCGCTTATACGTATTGTTCAATAAACTTCAGAATAAAACCAAGAAGAAATGATTCGGAAAAAATGCAACTAGAAAATTGCACGACGAAAGCCGGAATCGCGAAAAGTACGACGTCATGATTACGGCGGCCCAATTCTAAGCTACGCCCATCGAGGGGTACGTGCTTCGAGGGGTATGTGAAGATAAAATAACAAAAAGGTGAGGCACGGATTCGAGTTTCGAATGTACACGAGAAGAGTTTTCCCGCTATGGCATTATCATCAGTCGCCCTGCTAGGAAATGGGACACAGCTTCTATCCCACAAACTTGAGCAAAATATTATCGAAGTCTCTTATACGTATTATTCAATAAACTTGAGAATAAATCCAAGAAGAAATGATTCTGAACAAATGCAACTGGAAAATTCCACGACGAAAACCGGCGTCGCGAAAAGTATGACATCTAGATTACGGCGGCTCAATTCTAACGTACGCCCATCGATGAGTACGGGCTCCGAAAAACTGTGAAGATAAAATGATGGAAAGGTGAGGCACGGATTAGGGTTTCGAATATCCACGAGAAAGGTTTTCCTGCTATGGCTGCAACATCAGTCGCCCTGCCAGGAAACAGGTCACATCTTCTATCCTACAAACTTGAGTAAAATATTATCGAAGTCTCTTATACGTATTATTCAATAAACTTGAGAATAAACCAAGAAGAAATGATACGGAAAAAATGCAACTAGAAAATTCCACGACGAAAGCCGGTATCGGGAAAAGTACGACGTCATGATTACGGCGGCCCAATTCTAAGCAACGCCCATCGAGGGGTATGGGTTCCGAAAAAATGTGAAGATAAAATGATGGAAAGGTGAGGCACAGATTCGGGTTTCGAATATGCACGAGAAGGGTTTTCCCGCTATGGCTGCAACATCAATCGCCCTGCCAGTAAACAGATCACATCTTCTGTCCTACAAACCTGAGTAAAATATTACCGTAGCCTCTTATACGTATTATTTAATAAACTTGAGAATAAACCAAGAGGAAATGATTGGGAAAAAATGCAACTGGAAAATTCCATGACGAAAGTCAGCATCGCGAAAAGTAGGACGTCATGATTACGGTGGCCCAACTCGAAGCTACGCCCATCGAGGGGTACGTGCTTCGAAAAAATGTGAAGATAAAATGATGGAAAGCTGAGGCACGGATTCGAGTTTCGAAAGCACACGAGAAGAGTTTTCCCGCTTTGGCTGTAACATCAGTCGCTCTGCCAGGAAACAGGTCCCATCTTCTATCCTACAAACTTGAGTAAAATATTATCGAAGTCTCTTATACGTATTATTCAATAAACTATAGAATAAATCCAAGAAGAAATGATTCGGAACAAATGCAACTGGAAAATTCCACGATGAAAACTGGAGTCACAAAAAGTATGACATCTAGATTACGGCGGCCCAATTCTAACCCACGCCCATCGAGGGGTACGGGCTCCGAAAAAATGTGAAGATAAAATGATGGAAACGTGAGTCATGGATTAGGGTTTCGAATATGCACGATAAGGGTTTTCCCGTTATGGCTGCAACATCAGTCGCCCTCCCAGGAAACAGGTCACATCTTCTATCCTACAAACTATAGTAAAATATTATCGAAGTCTCTTATACGTATTATTCAATAAACTTGAGAATAAAACCAAGAAGAAATGATTCTAAAAAAATGCAACTGAAAAATTCCACGACGAAAGCCGGAATCCCGAAAAGTACGACGTCATCATTACGGTGGCCCAATTCTAAGCAACGCCCATCGAGGGGTACAGGTTCTGAAAAATTGTGAAGATAAAATGATGGAAAGGTGAGGCACGGATTCGGGTTTCGAATATGCAGAGAAGGGTTTTCCCGCTATGGCTGCAACATCAGTCGCCCTGCCAGGAAACAGGTCACATCTCCTATCCTACAAACTTGAGTAAAATAATACCGTAGCCGCTTATACGTATTATTCAATAAACTTGAAAATAAACCAAGAACAAATGATTGGGAAAAAATACAACTGAAAAATTCCACGACGAAAGTCGGTGTCGCGAAAAGTAGGACGTCATGATTACGGCGGCCCAATTCTAAGCTACGCCCATCGGGGGGTACGTGCTTCGAAAAAATGTGAATATAAAACGATGGAAAGGTGAGGCATGGATTCGAGTTTCGAATGTACACGAGAAGGGCTTTCCCGCTATGGCTGTAACATCAGTCGCCCTGCCAGGAAACGGGTCACATCTTTTATTCTACAAACTTTAGTAAAATATTATCGAAGTCTCTTATACGTATTATTCAATAAACTTGAGAATAAAACCAAAAAGAAAATGATTCGGAAAAAATGCAACTGGATAATTCCACGACGAAAGTCGGTATCGCGAAAAGTACGACGTCATTATTATCGCGATAAGTACGACGTCATGATTACGGCGGCCCAATTCTAAGCAACGCCCATCGAGGGGTACGGGTTCCGAAAAAATGTGAAGATAAAATGATGGTAAGGTGAGTCACGGATTCGGGTTTCGAATATGCAGAGAAGGGTTTTCCCGCTATGGCTGCAACATCAATCGCCCTGCCCGGAAACAGTTCACATCTTCTATCCTACAAACTTGAGTAAAATATTATCGTAGCCTCTTATACGTATTATTCAATAAACTTGAGAATAAAACCAAGAAAAAATATTTGGGAAAAATTGAAACTGGATAATTCCACGACGAAATCCGGTATCGCAAAAAGTACGACGTCGCGATTACGGCCGCCCAATTCTAAGGTACGCCCATCGAGGAGTACGTGCTCCGAATAAATGTGAAGATAAAATGATGGAAAGGTGAGGCACGGATTAGGGTTTCGAATATGCACGATAAGGGTTTTCCCGCTATGGCAGCAACATCAGTCGCCCTGCCGGGAAACAGGTCACATCTTCTATCCTACAAGTTTTAGTAAAATATTATCGAAATCTCTTATACGTAATATTCAATAAACTTGAGAATAAAACCTAGAAGAAATGATTGGGAAAAAATACAACTGAAAAATTCTACGACGAAAGCCGGCATCGCGAAAAGTATGACGTCTTGATTACGGCGGCCCAATTCTAAGCTACGCCCATCGAGGGGTACGGGCTCCGAAAAAATGTGAAGACAAAATGAAGGAAAGGTGAGGCACGGATTTGGGTTTCGAAAATGCACGAGAAGGGTTTTCCCGCTATGGCTGGAACATCAGTCGCCCTGCCAGGAAACAGGTCACATCTTCTATCCTACAAACTTTAGTAAAATATTATCGAAGTCTCTTATACGTATTATTCAATAAACTTGAGAATAAACAAAGAAGAAATGTAGGACGTCATTATTACGGCGGCCCAATTTTAAGCTACGCCCATCGAGGGTTACGTGCTTCGAATAAATATGAAGATAAAATGATGGAAAGGTGAGGCACGGATTTGAGTTTCGAATGTACACGAGAAGAGTTTTCCCACTATGGCCGTAACATCAGTCGCCCTGCTAGGAAACGGGTCACATCTTCTATCCTACAAACTTGAGTAAAATATTATCGAAGTCTCTTATACGTATTATTCAATAAACTTTAGAATAAATCCAAGAAGAAAAGATTCGGAACAAATGCAACTGGAAAATTCCACGACGAAAATCGGCGTCGCGAAAAGTATGACATCTAGATTACGGCGGACCAATTCCAACGTACGCCAATCGAGGGGTACGGGCTCCGAAAAATTTGAAGACAAAATGATGGAAAGGTGAGGCACGGATTTGGGTATCGAATATGCATGAGAAGGGTTTTCGCGCTATGGCTGCAACATCAGTCGCCCTGCCAAGAAACAGGTCACATCTTCTATCCTACAAACTTTAGTAAAATATTATCGAAGTCTCTTATACGTATTATTCAATAAACTTGAGAATAAAACCAAGAAAAAATGATTCGGAAAATATGCAACTGGAAAATTCCACGACGAAAGCCGGAATCGCGAAAAGTACGACGTCATGATTACGGCGGCCCAATTCTAAGCTACGCCCATCGTGGGGTACGTGCTCCGAATAAATGTGAAGTTAAAATGATGGAAAGGTGAGGCACGGATTCGAGTTTCGAATGTACACGAGAAAAGTTTTCCAACTATGGCTGTAACATCAGTCGCCCTGCTAGGAAACGGGTCACATCTTCTATCCTACAAACTTGAGTAAAATATTATCGAAGTCTATTATATGTATTATTCAATAAACTTTAGAATAAATCCAAGAAGAAATGATTCGGAACTAATGCAACTGGAAAATTCCACGACGAAAACTGGAGTCGCGAAAAGTATGACATCTAGATTACGGCGGCCCAATTCTAACCTACGCCCATCGAGGGGTACGGGCTCCGAAAAAATGTGAAGACAAAATGATGGAAAGGTGAGGCACGGATTTAGGTTTCGAATATGCACTAGAAGGGTTTTCCCGCTATGGCTGCAACATCAGTCGCCCTGCCAGGAAACAGGTCACATCTTCTATCCTACAAACTTTAGTAAAATATTATCGAAGTCTCTTATACGTATTATTCAATAAACTTGAGAATAAAACCAAGAAGAAAGGATTCGGAAAAAATGCAACTGGAAAATCCCACGCAACAGCCGGAATCGCGAAAAGTACGACGTCATGATTACGGCGGCCCAATTCTAAGCTATGCCCATCGAGGGGTACGTGCTCCGAATAAATGTGAAGATAAAATGATGGAATGGTGAGGCACGGATTCGAGTTTCGAATGTACACGAGAAGAGTTTTCCCGCTATGGCTGTAACATCAGTCGCCTTGCTAGGAAACGGGTCACATCTTCTATCCTACAAACTTTAGTAAAATATTATCGAAGTCTCTTATACGTATTATTCAATAAACCTTAGAATAAACCAAGAAGAAATGATTCTGAAAAAATGCAACTGGAAAATTCCACGACGAAAGCCGGCATCGCGAAAAGTAGGAGGTCATGATTACGGTGGCCCAATTTTAAGCTACGCCCATCGAGGGATACGTGCTTCGAATAAATGTGAAGATAAAATGATGGAAAGGTGAGGCACGGATTCGAGTTTCGAATGTACACGAGAAGAGTTTTCCCACTTTGGCTGTAACATTAGTCGCCCTGCTAGGAAACGGATCACATCTTCTATCCTTCAAACTTGAGTAAAATATTATCGAAGTCTCTTATACGTATTATTCAATAAACTTTGGAATAAATCCAAGAAGAAAAGATTTGGAACAAATGCAACTGGAAAATTCCACGACGAAAATCGGCGTCGCGAAAAATATGACATCTAGATTACGGCGGACCAATTCCAACACACGCCCATCGAGGGGTACGGGCTCCGAAAAAATGTGAAGACAAAATGATGGAAAGGTGAGGCACGGATTTGGGTTTCGAATATGCACGAGAAGGGTTTTCCCGCTATGGCTGCAACATCAGTCGCCCTGCCAGGAAACAGGTCACATCTTCTATCCTACAAACTTTAGTAAAATATTATCGAAGTCTCTTATACGTATTATTCAATAAACTTGAGAATAAACCAAGAAGAAATGACTTGGAAAAAATGCAACTGGAAAATTCCACGACGAAAGCCGGCATCGCGTAAAGTTGGACGTCATGATTACGGCGGCCCAATTTTAAGCTACGCCCATCGAGGGGTACGTGCTTCGAATAAATGTGAAGATAAAATGATGGAAAGGTGAGGCACGGATTCGAGTTTCGAATGTACACGAGAAGAGTTTTCCCGCTATGGCGGTAACATCAATCGCCCTGCTAGGAAACGGGTCACATCTTCTATCCTACAAACTTGAGTAAAATATTATCGTAGCCTCTTATACGTATTATTCAATAAACTTGAGAATAAAACCACGAAGAAATGATTGAGAAAAAATCCAACTGGATAATTCCACGACGAAAGCCGGCGTCGCGAAAAGTATGACGTCTTGATTACGGCGGCCCAATTCTAAGCTACGCCCATCAAGGGGTACGGGCTCCGAAGAAATGTGAAGATAAAATGATGGAAAGGTGAGGCACGGATTCGGGTTTCGAATGTGCATGAGAAGGGTTTTCCCGTTATGGCTGCAATATCAGTCGCCCTGCCAGGAAACGTGTCACATATTCTAACCTACGAACTTAAGTAAAATATCATCGTAGCCTCTTACACGTAGTATTCGATAAACTTGAAAATAAAAGTAAGAAGAAATGATTAGGAAAAAAAACAACTGGATAATTCCACGACGAAAGCCGGCGTCGCGAAAAGTAGGACGTCTTGATTACGGCGGCCCAATTCTAAACTACGCCTATCGACGAGTACATGTTTCGAATAAGTGTGAAGATAAAATGATGGAAATGTGAGGCACAGATCCGAGTTTCGAATGTACACGAGAAGTGTTTTCCCGCTATGGCTGTAGCATCAATCGCCCTGCCAGGAAACGGGTCACATCTTCCATCATATAAAACTTGAGTAAAATACTATCGTACCCACTTATACGTATTATTCAATAAACTTTAGAACAAAGCCAAAAAGAAATGATTGGGAAAAAATGCAACTGAAAATTCCACGACGAAAGCTGGCGTCGAGAAAACTATGACCTCTTCATTACGGCGGCCCAATTCTAAGCTACGCCCATCGAGGGGTACGAGCTCCATAGAAATGTGAAGATAAAATGATGGAAAGGTGAGGCACGGATTCTGGTTTCGAATGTGCGTGAGAAGGGTTTTCCCGCTATGGAGGCAAAATCAGTCGCCCTGCTGGGAAACGGGTCACATCTTCTATCCTACAAACTTGAGTAAAATATTATCGTAGCCTCTTATACGTATTCTTCAATAAACTTGAGAATAAAACAAAGAAGAAATGATTGGGAAAAAATACAACTGAAAAATTCTACGACGAAAGCCGGCGTCGCGAAAAGTATGCCGTCTTGATTACGGCGGCCCAATTCTAAGCTACGCCCATCAAGGGGTACTAGCTCCGAAGAAATGTGAAGATAAAATGATGGAAAGGTGAGGCACGGATTAAAGTTTCGAATGTGCACGAGAAGGGTTTCCCGCTATGGCTGCAAAATCAGTTGCCCTGCCAGGAAACGGGTCACATCTTCTATCCTACAAACTTGAGTAAAATATTATCGTAGCCTCTTACACGTATTATTCAATAAACTTGAGAATAAATCCACGACGAAAGCCGTCGTCGCGAAAAGTTGGACGTCACGATTAGGTAGCCCAATTCTAAACTTCGCCCATCGAGGGGTACGTGCTTCGAATAAATGTGAAGATAAAATGATGGAAAGGTGAGGCACGGATTCGAGTTTGGAATGTACACGAGAAGGGTTTTCCCGCTATGGCAGTAACATCAGTCGCCCTGCCAGGAAACGGGTCACATCTTCAATCCAACAAATTTTAGTAAAATACTATCGTAGCCTCTTATACGTATTATTCAATAAACTTGAGAATAAAACCAAGAAGAAATGATTGGGGAAAAATGCAACTGAAAAATTCCACGACAAAAGCCGGCATTGCGAAAAGTATGACGTCTTGATTACGGCGGCCCAATTCTAAGCAACGCCCATCGTGGGGTACGTGCTTCAAATAAATGTGAGGATAAAATGATGGAAAGGTGAGGCACGGATCCGAGTTTCGAATGTACACGAGAATGGTTTTCCCGCTATGGCTATAACATCAATCGCCCTGCCAGGAAACGGGTCACATCTTCTATCCTACGAACTTGAGTATAATATCATCGTAGCCTCTTACACGTATTATTCGATAAACTTGAAAATAAAAGTAAGAAGAAATGATTAGGAAAAAAACAACTGGATAATTCCACGATGAAAGCCGGCGTTGCGAAAAGTAGAACGTCATGATTACTGCGGCCCAATTCTAAACTACGCCCATCGAGGGGTACGTGCTTTAAATAAATGTGAAGATAAAAAATGATGGAAAGGTGAGGCACGGATACTGGTTTCGAATGTGCACGAGAAGGGTTTTCCCACTATGGCTGCAAAATCAGTCGCCATAGCAGGAAACGGGTCACATCTTATATCCTACAAACTGGAGTAAAATATTATCGTAGCCTCTTATACGTATTATTCAATAAACTTGTGAATAAAACCAAGAAAAAATGATTCAGAAAAAATGCAAATGGATAATTCCACGACAGAAGCCGGCGTCGCGAAAAGTATGACGTCTTGATTACGGCAGCCGAATTCTAAGCTTCGCCCATCGAGGGGTACTGGCTCCGAAGAAATGTGAAGAGAAAATGATGGAAAGGTGAGGCACGGATTCGGGTTTCTAATGTGCACGAGAAGGTTTTTCCCGCTATGGCTGCAACATCAGTCGCCCTACCAGGAAACGGGTCACATCTTCTAACCTACGAACTTGAGTATAATATCATCGTAGTCTCTTAGACGTATTGCTCGATAAACATGAAAATAAAAGCAAGAAGAAATGATTAGGAAAAAACAACTGGATAATTCAACGACAAACGCCGGCGTTGCGAAAAGTAGGACGTCATGATTACGGCGGCCCAATTCTAACCTACGCCCATCGAGGGGTACGTGCTTCGATTAAATGTGAAGATAAAATGATGGAAAGTGAGGCACGGATTCGAGTTTCGAACGTACACAGAAGGGTTTTACCACTATGGCTGTAACATCAGTCGCCCTTCCAGGAAACGGGTCACATCTTCTATCCTACAAACTCGAGTAATATATTACCGTAGCCTCTTATACGTATTATTCAATAAACTTGAGAATAAAACCAAGAATAAATTATTGGGAAAAAATGCAACTGAAAAATTCCACGACGAAAGCCGGCGTCGCGAAAACTATGACGTCTTGATTACGGCGGCCCAATTCAATGCAATGCCCGGTCCGGGCTCCGAATAGATGTGAAGATAAAATGATGGAAAGGTGAAGCACGGATTCTGGTTTCGAATGTGCACGAGAAGGGTTTTCTCGCTATGGCTGCAACATTAGTCGCCCTGCCAGGAAACGGGTCACATCTTCTAACCTATGAACTTGAGTATAATATCATCGTAGCCTCTTACACGTATTATTCGATAAACTTGAAAATAAAAGTAAGAAGAAATGATTAGGAAAAAAACAACCGGATAATTTCACGTCGAAAGCCGGCGTCGCGAAAAGTAGGACGTTATGATTACGGCGGCCCAATTCTAAACTTCGCCCATCTAGGGGTACGTGCTTCGAATAAATGTGAAGATAAAATGATGGAAAGGTGACGCACGGATTCGAGTTTCGAATGTACACAGAGAAGGGTTTTCCCGCTATGGCTGTATCATCAGTCGCCCTGCCATGAAACCGTTCACATCTTCTATCCTACGAACTTGAGTAAAATATAATCGTAGCCTCTTCTACGTATTATTCAATAAACTTGAGAATAAAACCAAGAAGAAATGATTGGGAAAAAATTGAACTGGGAAATTCCACGACGAAAGCCTGCGTCGCGAAAACTATGACGTCTTGATTACGGCGGCCAAATTCTAAGCTACGCCCATCGAGGAGTACATGCTTCGAATAAATGTGAAGATAAAATGATGGAAAGGTGAGGCACGGATTCGGGTTTCGAATGTGCACGAGAAGGGTTTTCCCGCTATGACTCCAACATCAGTCGCCCTGCCAGGAAACGGGTCACATCTTCTATCCTAAAAACTTTTGTAAAATATCATCGTAGCCTCTTATACGTATTATTCAATAAACTTGAGAATAAAACCAAGAAGAAATGATTTGGAAAAAATGTAACTAGAAAATTCAACGACGAAAGCCGGCGTCGCGAAAAGTTTGACGTCTTGATTACGGCGGCCCAATTCTAAGCTACGCCCATCGAGGGGTACGGGCTCCGAAAAAATGTGAAGATAAAATGATGGAAAGGTGAGGCACGGATTCTGGTTTCGAATGTGCACGAGAAGGATTTTCCCGCTATGGCTGCAAAATCAGTCGCCCTGCCAGGAAACGGGTCACATCTTCTATCCTACAAACTTGAGTAAAATATTATCGTAGCCTCTTATACGTATTACTCCCTCCGTCCCGGTTTGTATGTCCACTTTTTGACTTTTTGAGAGCGTTTGACCTCTCAAAGAATTGGCTATAATTTTCAATTCGTAATGTTTTTAATATGCAATATGGATCTTGTTTGATAGATCTCAATTAGTTTTAGTATACAAAATCTTCAAAATTAAAAAAATATTATAAAATATAAGATATAAGTATATTTTTGAAAGACACGTATTTCGACAATTAGACAAACAAACTGGGACGGAGGGAGTATTCAATAACCTTGAGAATAAAACCAAGAAGACATGATTGGGAAAAAATGCAACTGGAAAATTCCACGACAGAAGCCGGCGTCGCGAAAAGTATGACGTCTTGATTACGGCAGCCCAATTCTAAGCTACGCCCATCGAGGGGTACTGGCTCCGAAGAAATGTGAAGATAAAATGATGGAAAGGTGAGGCAAGGATTCGGGTTTCTGATGTGCACGAGAAGGGTTTTCCCGCTATGGCTGCAACATCAGTCGCCCTGCCAGGAAACGGGTCATATCTTCTAACCTACGAACTTGAGTATAATATCATCGTAGCCTCTTACACGTATTATTTGCTAAACTTGAAAATAAAAGCAAGAAGAAATGATTAGGAAAAAAAACAACTGGATAATTCCACGACAAAAGTCGGCGTCGCGAAAAGTAGGACGTCATGATTAGGCGGCCCAATTTTAAACTACGCCCATCGAGGGGTACGTGCTTCGAATAAATGTGAAGACAAAATGATCGAAAGGTGAGGCACGGATTCGAGTTTCGAATGTACACGGGAAGGGTTTTCCCGCTATGGCTGTAACATCAGTCGCCCTGCCAGGAAACGGGTCAGATCTTCTATCTTACAAACTTGAGTAAAATAT
This sequence comes from Rhododendron mucronatum var. ripense, assembly GCA_019656295.1. Taxonomy (NCBI): domain Eukaryota; kingdom Viridiplantae; phylum Streptophyta; class Magnoliopsida; order Ericales; family Ericaceae; genus Rhododendron; species Rhododendron mucronatum. The sequence goes on from BPLT01000002.1 coordinate 3,243,107, forward strand.
TATCGTAGCCTCTTATACGTATTATTCAATAAACTTGAGAATAAAACCAAGAAGAAATGATTGGGAAAAAATGCAACTGGAAACTTCCACGATGAAAGCCGACGTCGCGAAAAGTATGACGTCTTGATTACGACGGCCCAATTCTAAGCTACGCCCATCAAGGGGTACATGCTTCGAATAAATGTGAAGATAAAATGATGGAAAGGTGAGGCACGGATTCGAGTTTCGAATGTACACGAGAAGGGTTTTCCCGCTATGGCTGGAACATCAGTCGCCCTGCCAGGAAACGGGTCACATCTTCTAACCTACAAACTTGAGTATAATATCATCGTAGCCTCTTACACGTATTATTCGATAAACTTGAAAATAAAAGCAAGAAGAAATGATTAGGAAAAAAATAACTGGATAATTCCACGACGAAAGTCGGCGTCGCGAAAAGTATGACGTCATGATTACGGCTGCCCAATTCTAAGCTACGCCCATCGAGGGGTACGGGCTCCGAAGAAATGTGAAGATAAAATGATGAAAAGGTGAGGCACAGATTCGAGTTTCGAATGTGCACGAGAAGGGTTTTCCCGCTATGGCTGCAACATCAGTCGCCCTGCCAGGAAATGGGATAGTTCGTCAGTCGCCCATAGTCATTTACTGGGATAGTTCGTCTTTCTGTTTAATACATATTTTGCTTATTGTTCTTGCTCACCTTATCAACTGTTAACGACTAAAACCAAATTATGTGTTTAGAATTAAATAAAGCAAGCATTAGTCGTAAGTCGAATGACTATGGGCTAGTCTCACAACTGGGTGAAGAGGGGTGCCTAACACCTTCCCCTTATTCCTTTGGCTCCCGTACCCGGAATCTTTACCTATTACTTCCTAGTTTTTATAAACTAGGTGGCGACTCTATTTTGATGATAACCATTATCGTATGGAGATGTTCCTAGCCATGGGAATGTCCACGATTCCGGTTTATGAAGTGGAATTCAATCAAAGATGATCATCTGTATGGCGATACCCCGTTTGGGAGGTGTCTACAAGCAGTACCAGGAAGTAACGCGATAGTGAATTCGACTTCTCTCTCGAGAGTAAACTAGCTAACTCATCCGGAAACACATCTAGCAAATTGCGAACAACAAGGGGGCAACTTCCCATGCGCGGACACATCCTCATCTAGAGTCAAACTTGCCAACAAAAAATAAACAGACTCTTGCTCTCAAGACTCACACAAATATGATTCCAACGGTTCCCGAAGTTCCCCGAAGAACTCAAAACAACCACCCTCAGGTAGACAAATACAAACTCGATGCTTGAAACAATCAATGGAGGCATGAAACATGGATAACCAATCCATTCCCAAACAAGATCAAAGCCTGACATACCGAACACGGTGAAATCAAAAGTGAAGCGACGATCCTGAATGAGAAGTTCACAATCTCAACAAATACGATCCAAATGTGTTCTACCCCCTAAGTGTGTCTCAACAAACGATGATGAACTAAGACTCTCAGTTTCCAATTCCAAACTACACACAAATGAAGCAGCAATGATTGAATGCGATGCTCCAGAATCGAAAAGAACTTTTGCAAATGAGCTGAACAAAAGAAATGTACCCCTTACAACCAAAGCCTCTGGAGCTTGTGAAGTGACAGATGTGGTGGAATTGCAGAAGTGATAGCAAAGGCCCTCCCATGGGTCTGACTCTGAACAAATCCTCCCGTTTGCCCCAAAGCTTGAATGGGAGTAGAAGAAATCACCCCTTTCATTCTGAGAGCCTTGAACGATGTCGTCTGGCGGAATGTGGCTAGTGCTGCCTCTGCGTACCCCTGAAGGATTGTTGGCCAAACCCACGCCTTGAACCTAGCTGCAGCACAGAATCCGACTCACTATGAACTCCTCCTCCCCGAGGATAGTTTCTAGCAAGATAACTAAACTCGCCACACATGAAGCATGCTTTCTGTAGAGAGTTCGCACGAAAATGACCTGACTTATCGCAACGGTGACACGTAATTGATGGCCTAGAAAGTGCTCCTCGAACCCCAAAAGAAACGGTCGACGCCCGAACACTCAGTGGACCCTGAGTTGCCAAAGATGGTTCCCTTGGTCTCTTCCTCCCTTGACTTCCAAAAATTCCCGAAGAAGAACTTGTGGTGACAGCCAAATGCCTAGGCTCCCACACTTTCACACCCCTCTGAGCTTCTTTCAGTATCTCAATACTTCTCGCACACTCGATGATCTCGGAAAACTTCATTTTATGTTGGCTCACCACCAATCTCTTGATAGAGGAATGCAGACCCCTCTCAATGCGTCAACACTTCCTATCCTCCGTTGCCGCCAACTCTGGAGCAAAAGATTGAAATCTTTGTACGTATTCAGAAATGGTCATACTACCCTGCTCAAGTTTCTGAAATTGCTCCCTCATTTGCTCACGGGAAGACTCCGAAAAATATTGATTCAAGAAAAGTTCCTCGAACTCAGCCCACGTCAAGTTTTCAACATCTGGCTCATTCGCTTGAGCCGCTGTCCTCGTATCTTTCCTACATTCTAAGATAGACTCCCACCAGTCACTGGCCTCTCCGGTAAGTTGGACGGCCGTAAGGTTATCTTCTGTAATCTTAAGGGCTATAACGAGTTTGTGAATCTGTGCAAGCCAATGATCGCCCACAAGAGGATCACCACTCTCCCCATCAAATGAAGGTAGATCCATACGACGGAATTCCCTCATTGCTTCTAAGGTCCGACTATCTGGTTATCCCTATGAGCTTGTTGCAAAAGATTTGCCACTGTGAGAGCCACAACGATATCCCTAGCCAGAGGATTCTGAACGTTCAGTGTTTCTAGTTCAGTCCGGCCCCTCAACTTCGAATTCCCACTTGGGTTCTTCCCATGCTGACTAGCCTAATCCTTTAATGGTGCCGCACAGCCACGGCCACGACCACCCTGATTTCCAACCCCACCTTGCCTAGTACGCTATCTTAGAGGAATTGTACTACATTGATATAAGAAAAAGAAACTATTAACCACAACATTATATCTATGAAAGCCTCAAATTTCCCAATGTGGGTTAACAACTCTACCCACTCTACATTAAGGTAAAAACAATGCAACATCAATAAGTGTATGTCATTCATGCAAGCACACACGCGTCATGAAAAAATATGCAATGATTTTGAACCCATGAGACTATAGGTGGCCAGTTTGTGGGAGTTATGCCCGAATGGTTTCCATCATGCTATTTGTTTGCCGAAGGATGCGATGAAATCTCCTGCGGTTTTGTTCTCGTTGGTTAGCGGATGCAATGAAGCCTCCCTAATCTTTGATTTGTCTGCCGAAGGACGCGATGCAATCTCCTGTAGTCTATTGTTATCGTTGGGCAGCGGATGCGATGGAAATCTCCCTAATCCTCGATTTGATTCCCGAAGGATGCAATGAAATCTCCTGCGGTGTTGTTCTGTTTGTTTAGCGATGGCAATGAAATCTCCCTAATTCTCGATTTGTTTCCCGAATGATGCGATGAAATCTCCTGCGGTGCTGTTCTTTTTGTTTAACGGAGGCAATGGAAATCTCCCTAAATTCTCGATCTATTTCCCAAAGGATGCGATGAAATGTCCTGCGGTGCTGTTCTGTTTGTTTAGCGGAGGTAATGGAAATCTCCCTAATTTTCGGTCTGTTCCCTGAAGGATGAGATGAAATTTCCCACTGTAGTGTTCTCATTTGTTAGCGGAGGCAATGGAATTCTCCTTACCTCTTGGTTTATTTCCCAAAGGATATGATGTGATCTCCTATGGTATTGTTCTCTTTCCCCAACAGGATGCGATGAAATCTCTTGCAAAATCGATGCAATGACGGTCCACCCGTCCCATTCTATTCAATCCACTACGGCGATTAGAATATTGTCCGATGGTCGTCCATCCGCAACTAATTATTCCCCAAGAGAGTCCACCTTGGCCCGCCCGAACGGCTACCTCTACTTTAGTCTAGCCTCAAGCGCATCTTCCAGCAACCTCATCGCTCTGTCTCAGATGGTCTTTGATAAGAAGTTTGGCTCTGATTCCCAACAGATGGAATTTAACCAACCTGATGCAACCTACCCGTGTTTGTTGGAATCGTTTGTGCTGAGGATTCAAGTCTGCAACAATAGCCTATTTTGTCCAAATTCAACCAACAAGCGACGATTCACTCGTCCACTTCTATTTTCATCCCCAGTAATGGACTGCCCGTCCATTCCTCCAATCAAGTTCCTTAAGTTTACATGTCTACTTTGCTAGTATGCTTTATTTTGGATAGCCTTGAGGGGTGTCTAGAAATCTTTGACATTACTTGTACCAAGTCGATGGTGCTTCAAGTGCCGTCAAAGAGGGGCTACCGTAGACACCCCAATCTGGACTTTCCAGATCAGTTTACTTTCGATTTTTGATTTCCCAATGATGAAATGAATCAAGAACACCCTAGGAGTTATAGCATGTTTGAGTTTTGAGTGTTTGCAAAACCCTTGAACTTTCCCAAAACCCCACCTGCATGCGTTGGTCTGGAACATGCACACGCGTCAAACTGACAAGTGTTGGTCAACAGTCAAAGCTAGACAGTTGACCCACGCGCTGGTTGGTTTGGCTCGCGCGTGCCAGTCTGAGACACGTGCGCGTCGGTCAAAGCTTTGTCCCAGTACCTTTTTTGGCCAGCTTGCAGAAGCCATGGTCAGGGGTCCCAGTGCTTTGTGATTTACTCCAACTTTAGCTCGCTTTCCTTTTTGAAGTTGAGGATAGTACTCCAACTTCATCATTTTAGAAGGGCCTTGAGCTGCGAAGAGGGAAGCCCAGTTCCTTGTATTTCCTTAGGGACGAATTGGGTCCTGATGAGGTTTGGCATGGGGTTTGATGGGGGTAGGGGGAATCTCTTCTTTCTTGCCTGATTGAAGATGGATGAAATCATCCTGACCTAATTTTGACCTAGAACGAATTTTGAAATTGACGTTTAGGGTTTGAAGTTACCACATGCGTCTGGAACTGGAGTTCGATTCCCTATTAGGCCGTGATGGTCTTTGAGACGACTCATCTGAGATTTCAACTTTGAGCAGTCGATGAGCACTCTTGAGCTCTTCATTTCGGCCTTCAAAGACCTAACTAGCCTGGATAGCCATTCCTCTGATTCTAGCCATTCACTTGCTTGCTGAAATACCTCTTGCAATTTCCTATCTGGACTAGGGTTTTGGGGGCTATGGGCACCATATGTAGCTGATGCGTTGGAGAGAAGGATAGAGTTATCAGGCGATATTAGAGATGGAGGAGATGGATTAGTTGATGAAACTGATGGGGGTGGAGCCCAGGGCAAGGATCGAAAGGTTTGTGGGTGGGTTTGGAAGGGAAAGACCGATTGGGACTAGTGGTGGTGATAGATATGATTGGTGAAGATGATTCCAAGATGAACGGATAGGATTGGTGGTTTGGGGATTGAATCCTCTTCGTTTTCCTGGCCAATGGAGACTGTCCTTTGGATGTTTGCTACCGTGGAGTGTGTAGGTCTATACTTAGAAGTTGGCAAACAGCTAGGAAGTTATACAGTGGCTGTTCTCAATTGCCAGCCTTGTCATGCTGCATTTGGAATCTGATCGGTTAAATGTAAGACTGATCGGTGTGAACTACACTCAAAGATTAGGGGTTCCCTCTCTAGGTTGTCATGTAGAAGTCCAGATGTTGCTTTCCACTTTGAAAGGGGATTCATATATCGAGTCTCAATCATTCTCATTGGTACAATCAATCATTAGCTATGTGCAAAGTCTCAACGTTGGGCAATATCAAATTTGGTGCATTGTCATTTTGCCGTTTTACTATTTCCTAATGTATCTATTTTGCCGTTTGTTTCCTCTCCTTTATAGAAGGATTTTAAACACTCATTTATGTGCTGCCCATTAGCTCAATGTAGCCGCTTGGCTTAGGCTTTATCGAATTTTCTTTTCTTTTTGGTTCCTTTTTGTTCCTCCTGGGGTTCACCCCTTATAGGCTATATATTCAATTACCCTCTTTTTCTATTTCAAGCTGAATTACCCACACACACACACACACACACACAAAAAAAAACTATCTTCATATAAAACTTCCCCTTTTTTTTAGCACAGTAGTGTGGAGAAAACACAAAAGTTACAAGTCAAGTTCCGTTGATTCAAGCTTGAATACTGAAATCTGTTGATTTGTGCCCAAATACTAGAGTCCATTGATTCGCTTAAGAATATCAGAGGATTTTTCTTGTGTTTAAAAAAAATCCCTTTTTCCAAAACGTCGAATAAATCCAACCATTTTCCAAACACCAAGTAACACATAGCGCAAAGATAATTGGAGTTCTACACTTATTCTCATTTTATCATTTACATATATCACTGTCACTTCATTACCACGTACCGCGAGCAATTGCTCCAGCTAGGCCAATTAAAGGATCCCGGTATCCCCTGTCTAGCACCTCACTCGTTGGTGGGTCTAGAATAAGTTACGAGTGATTGCTCATGCCGGCCCAATTAAAAGATCCCGATATTCCCTATCGGGCCAATTATAGGATCCCTTTATCCTTTGCCTTAGCACCACACCCGTTGATGGGCCTAATCCGTGCCACCACTTAATAAGAGTTAACATGTCACATTATAATCATGAACCTTCCATATTGTGTCACTAACTCTCATTCATCAAACATTTCAATAATCTCAGTACTTAACAAACACACCCACCAAACCAACTCATAGATCATATAGGAATAGATAATCTCATCTTCATAATTACAAAGAGAAAGACACAAAATCCCCAAATCCTTCATGTAGTAAACCAACTCTTAGTTCTCATCAATCTAATGACTTCAACATCAAATCATTTTAGTGCATATCAATACCGCAATAATACATATTGTTTATACCACACAAGTTCTTACATGATTGGTTATCCCCCATTTCTTGTTTCAATGTATATATATAGTTAACCGTTTCACATCACGTTCGCTATAATTCTCATCATTAATCTCACCAACAAATTTATCATACTACTCAGTATCTATTAATTAATCTCAAACTCAACTTCATGCAAGTAGCTAGAAACAATTTCACCTTCAATTTATAGTTCAAGAGAAAAAGAATAACTGTACCTCACGTTTCCATTTTATCGACATAATTAATCATCATTATTCAAGTATCCCCATTCCAATTTTAATATATGATCAACCATCTCACCTCATCCAACGAATACAACTATGTCCATTATGAAGACCTAGAAGTGCACCAAATCACACGTGAAGTTCGAATACAACATAACCTCCAAAATCAGTATGGAGTCTAACAACCAACCTATTATTTTTTAGCTATAATTTCTTATCGGTTCAGAATTTTTTTTTTTGGGTAAAATAGCTTGAAATTAAAAAGGGTTAACCGAATGTGCAGCCTACAAGGGGCATTCCCCAGGAGGAAAAGAAAATGAAAAAAAAGAAGATTGAAAAAACTCGATAACTCATGCACAACCCGCATGGTGAGTATCGTAATTTACGAAAGATGACAAAAGTACTGTGTGAGCATACCCCCGCTGCACTATCCATCTAAGCGGAAGGATAGTACAACGGGGTATGATATGAAGTGAAATGAGTAGACTATCATGAAAGCAAACTACTACTTGGCACATCCTGCCAGGCTAGGAAATAAAATAAATAATCACGGTCAGAAATGACCAAATGATAACCATCAGAGAAGACAAGCAGCCGCATAGCAAGTCGGTTCAGAATTTGATCATGAGACTACCACCATTAGAAAGTAAATTTTTGGTACATTAATTTCGATATATAATATGCCCCAAACGGAGTCCGGATGACAAAGTTATGCTTGTCCAAAGTCTTTCACAAAATGCAGATTTTTCAATTCCTACCAATAGAGAAATAGTCCTACCTGTAGAGAACCAAAACAGACTCACCACAGGATTGTGTCTATCGGTAAAACCTGGGTTTTTAGTGCACAATTTTTAGTTTTTGACAGATTTCACCCAACAACGAAATGGAAGTTCAACTACCCTTAAACAAACCAAATCAACACATAAACACATAAAGGAGGAGAGAAATTCCTACCTCAAAGGTTTTGAGCAAAACCCCAAAGATCTAAGCAAATCCTAACTCTCCGAGCTTGGGATCCACCGAAATACAACTCCACCGAGCTTGAACACCCGATTTCCAAGTTTAGATTGAAAATATCTTGAAATTTGTGTGGGTTTATCATGGGTATGAAGTATTTCAACAAGATTTAGGTGTGAGAGAGAGAAAACCGTGAGAAGGAGAAAGAGACGTGGAAGAAGAAAAGAAGAAAATGGGTGTGTGGTTCTCCTAGTGTCTACATGAACAATTTGAATGGACGGCCGCCTGAACGGAACACCTGATGGGTGAAGATACTCCCCTTCGGATGTACCCGGCTCACTATCGGTCGAGTTGTGGGGTTCCGAGGTTCGTTCACAATTACTGATGGAACTCCAACCTGGTAGGACACAATCCAATGAAGCCGGAAAACCTTGAAACCAGTTGTATGGGCTGGAGCAAAAGCATTCTCGAGCTAGATTAGTTGAACTCCCACTATCCACCCTAGCCTAACTTCCAATAAAAGAAATTCTGGTAATGAGTATACTCCTTGACTTGACTTGTTCATATGAAAGAACTGAATCACTAGTTTGACTAGAGTTGAGCTAACCTATCTGTTTTAGTTTCACCCACTCAGTATGTAACGCCCCTAATTTTGGGTACATTAAATAAACAATTTTTATTGAATATTTAAACAGAGTCTGGCTCAATATTACATCATAAACCATACAAAAGTACTTTTATTCAAATAAGGGAAGGTAGTAGGGTTCCTATCTACTGCTCCGCTTCTTCCTCCATCCTGGTTAGCTCTTCAACTCCAAAGGCTTCCAAGGTGTAGAGTTCACCCTGTTCGTCTATGAGGTCTGGCACATTACACCAGCGTTGCCACCGATATAATATGTCAGGGTCACCGAAGGTAACACCATGAGCTAAAAAAGCCCAATAGAATAAACCCTACCCACTAGCCCTTAACTTACAAGCATTAGACCAACGAGTTCTACATAGTCCATGCAATTATAATAAGACAGTTAACAACAACACATTTACGTTTGCTAACCAAGCTAACGTTGGTGTCCATGATTCTCTTTGTTTCTCCTACGCGACTCATCGTAGACCGTGTCTCATTTTCATTTACCAAATCAACATTTCCCAAAAATAATCTTTCATAACACACCCAACCTCGGTTCTGCCGCGCCGAGGTCCCGAGTATCCTCACAATGGTTCTGTCGGGCCGGGTTCCCATTGACAAACAAAACTTTGCATTAGCTCCTCTCCACGGATAACCAAGCTACTCACCAACCTTGGTTCCGCCACACCGGTCTCCCGAGTATCCTCACAAAGGTTCCGCCGCGCCGGGTTCCCATTGGCGCACACACACAACTCACATTATGCCACCAAGACCAGTCATAATGTAGTTTAAAAAATATTTCCTTTTTCGGAACACCTTTTCCCATTTAACCACACCCTAGGTGCCATGTTTCTACTTTCTTGATTTCCATGTTTCGTTTTCATGCAATAACTCCGCGGTAGGATATTTCACATACGTAAACATAAATCAATCATTCAACATGTCCTTACTACTCTTATCAAAATTAGTTTACTAACTGTCATGCATTCCAACATTATAAGCAATAGATAACTTTATATACTTTAGAGAAAAGGATTGAGAAAACTCTTTGTTAAACTTTGAACTAAAGAGTAAGGACATTTTTACTTTCCAACATTCAATTATACGCTATACGTGGAGTTAGTGAGAGAGGAGTTCTACCTTACTTCTTGGCGGTTGGTCGGTTTTGAGAATAGGTCGTCGGTTCTGCGAATCGGCGGCATAGCGGCTCTGGATTTGCTTCGAAAGGAAGAGAGATGGATTTTCTCTTCCTAGAAACAACTTTGTTAACTAAACTAAGCTACTTTAAGGATCTAGGGGTGGTTTTGGTGGTAGCTCTCAAGAACTTCACAAGAAACTAGAACTTTGGAACTTTAGAAAGCTTAGACGTACTCTAGAGAGAAGTGAGAGCAAAGAGTGGAGGTGTGAGTTTAAGCTTGAATGAGCTTGCTATTTATAGGCCAAGGCTCCTCCCTCCCATCTCTCATCCAAATTCTCTCTCTCTCTCTCTCTCTCTCTCTCTCTCTCTCTCTCTCTCTCTCTCTCTCTCTCTCTCTCCATATCTTATTTTTTTTATTCAACTTGTCATGCTTTCTTTTGAAAGATCAAGGGTTTACTTTCACTTTTCTATCTAGTTCTAGGCTTGCATGGCTAGATTTAGTACTTTGGATTGGATTATGGAAAGATAGGTGGAGAAAAGAAGGGTTGTACAAGGTTTAAAATTGATAAATGTACAATAAGGATGATGGGAGATAGATGTACTTGGAAGTATACAACTATATATATGGAAAAATATCATGGAAGATCAAGTCAAGGTACAACCAAATCTCTCTCTCTCTCTCTCTCTCTCTCTCTCTCTCTCTCTCTCTCTCTCTCTCTCTCTCTCTCTCTCTCTCTCTCCCCCCTAGTACTAGTAATTATAAAAACTTTTATGTACAAATAATAAACAAAATAAAAAGATATGTACTTATGGTACTATGTGATCAAAGGGAATTTTAAAGCCAAGATTTTCTTATTAAATTATCCTAATACACAATGTGTACTTTGTAATAATATAAGTATATATATATATAAGTCCAAGTACACACACACACACACACACATATATATATATATATATATAAGTGTGTACCATGCAATCTCGGTAGATTTTCAAATCAAAAATCCCTTATTAAACTAATCCAAATTGGCACATGTTCTTATTATAATAATGTACTAGTGTACCTAGGAGCTCTAGGGTATTAAGTCTATAAGGTACATACACATATATATGTATATATATATATATAAGTATATCATCTCATGGAAAATCTAGTAAGTCTTTTATTAATAAACCCTAGTACTTATTGGTAAGACCAACTCTATTATCCAATGGGTAATAATTTCCCTAGTAGATATTGACCAATGGATAAAAGTTTCCCTACCTTTTATTGTCCAAAAGGTAAAGAAAAGAAATAAAATAATAAAAGAAAATAATAATGATTTTTTAGTCTAGGGTTGGAAAGGTTTACGAGGCTTAAAGATGGTCAAAAAGGTCCATCTAGGGTTAGGGAATTGTAACTAGGTGAATTGGTAGTTTGGTTTCTCCAACTAGTCGGTTAGAAGCTAAATAGACTTGCCAAGTAGGGCCTTAAATCAAGAAACGAATTTTTAAGGGCAAAAATCTAATTACGACGAAGAAAATTATAATGCCATTCTAGAGAAATTAAAGAATTTCGAATAAACAACAAGATTTTTATTCATTAAAAATCAGAGTTGTTACAACCTATCCCCCTTAAACAACTTCGTCCTCGAAATTAGGTGCACACTCGGATTCGAACAGGTGAGGGTATTTCATCTTCATGGTTTCTTCTCTTTCCCATGTGATCTCTTCAGAGCCACGGTGCTTCCACAAAACTCGTACCAATTTGATGGTCTTGTTTCGGATCACCTTCTCACTTCGGTCCTGAATCTCATGGGTTCTTCCTCATAGGTCGCATCTTCCTTGATGGTGATGTCTTCCCAATTGAGAACATGGGTGGGCAAGGCGAGATATTTGCGGAGCATTGAAACGTGAAACACGTTATGCACTCTATCTAGCTGTGGCGACAGGACTAGACGATACGCAACCTTCCCAATCTTCTCTACGATATCGAAAGGTCCGAAGTAGCGTGGGGACAGCTTTCCCTTTTTCCCAAATCTGATAACTCCCTTCTTCGGCCAAATCTTTAGGAATACATGGTCTCCCACTGCAAAGGTTAATGGTCAACTTATTTTATCCGCATAACTCTTCTGTCAGCTCTGGGCGGTCTGGATCCTTTGCCTGATGGTCTTGACCTTCTCCGTGGTATCCCGTACTATGTCAAGTCCAATTAATCCTGTCTCTCCAGTATTTGTCCAGCATACTGGTGATCAACAGGGTCGACCGTATAGAGCTTCGTACGGTGCCATCTTGATACTTGCTTGGTAGCTGTTGTTGTAGGCAAATTCTACCAACGGTAAGTGCTGCTCCCAATTTCTGGAAAAATCCAAGGCACAGGCTCTCAGCATATCCTCCAGTATCTAAATATTCCTCTCTGTTTGTCCGTCTCTTTGTGGGTGGAAGGCCGTACTAAGCCTTACGTCTGTTCCCAATGCCTTCTGCAATCCTTTCCAAAAGAGTGATACGAAACGTGGATCCCTGTCAGATACAATCGAGATAGGTACTCCATGTAGTCGTACGATCTCTCGAGTGTACAACAGACTCAGCTGTTCTACGTTCTCTGTCATCTTAACAGGCAGAAAATGCGCAGATTTGGTGAGTCGATCCACAATCACCCAAATAGCAGTGTTGGACTTGGCAGACCTTGGTAATCCAGTCACGAAATCCATTGAGATGTGTTCCCACTTCCAGGTTGGTATTGGTACGGGTTGGAGATATCCCCTAGGTTTCTGGTGTTCAACCTTGACTTGTTGACACACCAAGCAAGTAGATACAAATCGAGCTACGTCCTTTTTCATTCCTTCCCACCAAGACGTTCTTCGCATGTCCTGATACATCTTTGTACCGCCAGGGTGAACTGCGAAGTTCGAATGGTGAGCTTCTCGGAGTAAAGCTTCTCGAAAGGTTCCAATATTAACTATGAATACCTTTCCCTTGAATCTCAGGCTGTCATCCTTCTCGATTGTCCATCCTGATAGCGCTTTTCCTTCTCGGATTCGATACCGGATGATCTCAATCCTGCTCGAATGTTTGGGCTAGTAAGATCTCCCGGTGAAGTGCCGGTTCCGCAACTAGAGCGTACAATCGAGCATTCCCGTTCTCTGACGATGGTCGCAAGTTGAACTCGTTGAGGGTGTCTACCATTTCCCATTCCTTAATGGCAGTCTTGACCTTCTGTGTCCTATCCTTTCGGCTTAGAGCGTCAGCTACCACATTAGCTTTGCCGGGGTGATACTGGAGTGTAAACTTGTAGTCCTCCAAGTATTCCATCCATCGACACTATCTCAGGTTCAACTCCTTCTGAGTGAACAGATATTTGAGGCTTTTATGGTCGGTGAAAACTTCGAATTATTCTCCCCACAGATAGTAACGCCAGGTTTTGAGGGCGAATACTACTACAGCCAATTCTTGATTGTGAGTGGGGTAATTTGTCTCGTGCGGTCGGAGTTGTCTTGATCCGTAGGCTACAACTTTTCCATTCTGCATTAGCACACAACCCAAGCCATCTCTTGACGTGTCGCAATAAACCGTATAATCTACACCCCTTTCAGGAATGATGAGTATCGGTGCGCTGGTCAGTCTCTTTTTCAACTCTTGGAAAGATTTCTCACAGGCTTCATTCCAATCCAGCTTCACTTCTTTCTGAGTTAGCCTGGTCATTGGTTTGGCTAAGATTAAGAAGTCCGGTATGAATCTTCGGTAATACCCAGCCAATCCTAGAAAACTTCTGATTTCGAATACCGAGGTCGGCTGTTTCTTGTTCAACACTGCTTCAACCTTACTTTCGTCCACAGTGATCTCATCCTTGGATACTACGTGCCCCAAGAACTTAACCACCTCCAGCCAAAACTCGCATTTACTGGCCTTGGCATAGAGTTGGTTATCTCGGAGTACTTGTAGTGCCATCCGAAGGTGTTCTTCGTGCTCCTCCTTATTGGCGGAGTATATCAAAATGTCATCAATGAACACCACTACAAATTTGTCTAAGTAGGGTTGAAAGATCTTGTTCATGAGACACATGAATACTGCCGGAGCATTGGTCAGCCCGAACGGCATTACTACAAACTCGTAGTGTCCGTATCTGGTTTGGAAAAGCAGTCTTGGTGATATCCTCATCCCGAATCCTTAACTGATAATAACCTTATCGAAGATCAGTTTTAGAGAAGTAGGTGGCACCTCTCAATTGATCAAATAGATCGTCGATCCTAGGCAACGGATATCGGTTCTTGACTGTGACTTGATTTAACTTCCTATAGTCAATACATAGTCGGAGTGTTCCTTCTTTCTTCTTCACGAACAATGTAGGCGCTCCCCAAAGTGACGTGCTCGGTCTGATGAATCCTTTGTCCAACAGCTCTTGCAATTGGGTCTTAAGCTCCTTTAGTTCTGCAGGGGCCATGCAGTACGGGGCCATAGAAATGGGTGCAGTTCCCGGCTGGAGTTCTATAGAGAAATCTATCTCTCTCTGGGGCGGTAAGCCAGGAAGTTCTTCAGGGAAAACATTGTCGTATTCGCAAATGATGTGCGGTAATCCCAATTCCATCCGGTCGGTTTCTTCCATTTGGAGGCTAGCTAGCCATCCAAACAGTTGATTCTGCCACCTAGATCTCTTTGTCGTCGAACCCGCTGTCTGTCTATCCCCCTTAAATCGGAAACGAGTTCCTTCGGAGGTATGAGCCGTTACTGTCTTCTGATGGCAGTCTATGACCGCACGGTGAGCCGATAGCCAATCCATTCTAAGGATTACGTCAAAATCTACTATGTTGATCACTCTGAGGTCGCAGGTCAGACATAGGTTGGCTATTTCTATCTCGCACCCTCTACACACTAAATTAACAGCTATACTCCCCCCCAACGGCGATTTGACTTTCGTACTCGTACTTAGGGGTTCTATTTCTAGTGCTAGAGTAGTTACGCAGGCAGAAGACATAAACGAATGCGATGCTCCGAGTCAAGCAATGCTTGTACGCAGGTACTATACAATAATAGCGTACCTTGGATCACAGAGGGATCCGGCTCTTGTTCTTCAGTCTGTAGCGCGAAGATACGCTCTCCACTACTCTGTTGTGCTCCCACGGGCTGCTTCCCTTTGTTTTGCCCATTCTGCTGCTGTGATGGGCCTCCGATGTTTTGCTTCGTGAAGCTGGCCTGCCCGGGCTGTTAAGCCTTCTGATTTCCAAAGCTCCCATTCCTTTCCCTTTGAGGTTGAGGGCAGTAACGCTTAAAGCGCCCCATGGCCTGACAGTTGAAGCATTGCACTGATGCTTTGTTTTGACCACCCCTCTGTGGTTCACCATGTCTTGATGCAGCAGCCTTCCAGGGTTGGTTGTTCTAAGCCGGGGTAAAGGGCTAGCTGTTGTCAGTCGCCACTCAAACCTTCTCGCCTTCTTGTCCTCGGTTGCAATGGCAGTTTGGACGTAGCGGGACAATTCCTCAAACTTGACCGCTTATTGAGTGACGGTCATCGTTCCTTGTTTCAGGTTTAGGAACTCTTGTTCCTTGGCCAAACGAATTGGCGTGGGAAAATATTTGTCGAGGAATAGGGTTTCGAACTCGGCAAATGTCATGGTGGCTATGGCATGGGTTGCCTCCATCAGATCCCACCAATAACGGGCTTCTCATTTCAGCTGGTATGTGGCTAAGGCTACACGATCTCCATCTCGGGTAATCTCCAAGGTGTCCAGGATCACCTTGACTTCCTTCAGCCATGTTTCAGCCACGGTGGGGTTGGTATCTCCGTTGAAGGTCGGGGGTCGGTGTTTGCAGAACTCGTTCATTGCTCGAGTTCGAGTCATAGGTCCGTCATTATGGTTCTGGTTTTGGCAGTTAGCGTTTAGGGCAATTACGAACGCTTGCATGATCTGGGCTAGGTCGGGGCTTGCGCCAGAGGATTCTCCATTTTCGTATCCTAGTCCACTGCGTCGGTTCACCATCTACGAGTAGAAAATCGAAAAGGGGGCGTTTTAGTCTACTTTTTTGTTTCTTTTTTTTTTTTTTTGCAAATAGTGTATCTAGCAGTTTATCAAGTAGTATGCAACAGTGCTCTTTTAATAAAGGCAAAATTTTCATAGATAAGCAGAAAATTACAATCAAAAGAATAGAGTTCTACTACAAAAAGCAATTAAGCAGAGACATAAGATAGATTTCCTAAGATAAGTTGGAATGGTTCTTCATACTCCTACTACATGATTCTTCTAGTCTTGGTGCTCATAAGGACAACTCAAGCTTTCAAAGTCTTATTCTAATACGACTACTCTATTGACAAGGTGGAATGAGTCCGAAAAGCTCTCTCAACTGCTCCATCCATTCCTTCTCTCTTATCTCAAGCCAACGCTCGCCCTCTCGGCGAATCTTATCGGCTAGCTCCCTAAGCTGTGGGTCCTGAAGGTCGATTGCCAGGTGCTGATCCTCATTGGCAAAGGGTGTCATCACCACTAGCTCGTATAATTGGTCACCGGTCTCGAGGTCGCGGACTCCCAGGTGGGGTATGGGGATGAGGCTCTTAGGTGCTAGCTAGGTCTTGTAATATAATAGGTCTACTACTATGACCGGGGCAGCAAAGGTGCGGCTATCCATATATATCTACAATAAAGAAAAAGTTATATATTAGACTTAACGGTGTACGGAGTAGACTGAACATAAATAAATACATATACACATAAACAATGATCATATGCAGAAAGGAAATACAAGTCTTTCATTACTAAATAGAACGAGTACATCATAGATGGCTTACTAGCCTAAGCTTCCTACTGCATCTTGATTAGAACAAAAGGTCTAACACATGCTAAGTCATCCTAATTAGTCTAGAAGACAGTTGGGAATTCAACCCTATAAGCTCCTATGTCAATCTCGTAGGGTGGTGGTGGTACATCATCGGAGTTAGCGGGTACATCCATGAAGTCGGGCATAACCCACTCAGGATCTTCCTCTAAAATCTCGATTTCCTCGTCGTGAGATGGCAAGTCTGGATTTGGCATTAACATTAGATGCTGCCAGTCCGCTTCGTTAATCGGTGGATCGTGGAACTCCTCGGATCTTCTTCCTCGGGGTCCTCCTCATCGGGATCTTCCTCTTCGGGGTCTTCCTCAACTTCTACATTTTCGGGGGGTGCTATGGGTGCTGCTTCGGCATTGTCCTCCTCAACTCCCTCAATCAGGAATTCTACATTCTCGGGGAGTGCTATTTGGACTAGGACAGGTGCTGCGGCCACATCATCTTCTTCCTCATTTATGGGGAGAATGATGGTACCATGCTCTTGGTAGTAGTCATGAGTGTAGGGAAAAGCATAGGGAAAATAGGGATCCTCCACTAATTGGTTCGTCATTGATCTTAAGGTGCTTGCAAGATGGTGAGCTTCAGCAAGCAGATTGGCTTGGTAGAGATTTGGTTGGGCCATCTACAATAAAGGGAACTATCTATTAGGCTTATTAATGTAGGCGTACACAATAACAAATCTTTTATTCCTAACATAGCAAAAGTACATCTTCATACATTGGTGGTCCTATTCTTCAACATCGTATGTTCCGAAGGATTACAACGGCTACTGGATTTATTTGGCTGCTCCTAAGTCTTCTTAGATCTTCTGAGTTTTTCTTATTTCGCCATATTTTCCTCCTTAGCTACTTCCTTGGTGTCTTTGTTGCTATCGGTTTCTCCCTCCTCGTTCCCAACCTCGGAGTTTGGTATTGAGGGTAGGACGCCAAAATACTCATGGAAGGCAGACAGAATAGGAAACATTTCGGAAAACCAAGGGTCTTTTTCGACTGGAATAAGGGTATTCTGCTGCACTCTCTCGAAATCCACTTTTTCAGCAATTACTGCGGCAATAAAGTTGGGATCTTCTAAGTGCTATATTGTTATTCTTTCTACGGTATTCCGGAGTTGGTAAGCCTCGACTAATATATCGATTAGACATTTCATCTACAAGAAAAGTTTTTATTAGTCAAGTATTAAGAAAAGAGTTTTAATAAAAACTTAGAGAAAACTTTTCAAGTTTCTATGTTCCACATTTGATCCTTGATTTAAGTCATCATCCAATTGTTCGGGAATTCCCAGCTCGGCTGTACTGCCAATTCCGCACCAATTCCGCGCCTTGCTTCAATCTGAAGATTGTTTTAACAGAATTCCACCCAATTTGGGACGGTAAAGTTAAACTCAATTCATGTTTGTTCAACGGTCAAACTTATCTTATGGTTCTACCCGTTCTACCCATGGCCGAGGTTTTGAACCTAAAGCTTTGATACCAAGTTATAACACCCTTAATTTTGGGTACATTAAATAAACAATTTTTATTGAATATTTAAACAGAGTCTGGCTCAATATTACATCATAAACCATACAAAAGTACTTTTATTCAAATAAGGGAAGGTATTAGGGTTCCTATCTACTGCTCCGCTTCATCCTCCATCCTGGCTAGCTCTTCAGCTCCAAAGGCTTCCAAGGTGTAGAGTTCACCCTATTCATGTATGAAGTCTGACACATTATACCAGCGTTGCCACCGATATAATATGTCAAGGTCACCACAGGTAATACCATGAGCTACGAAAGCCCAATAGAATAAACCCTACCCATTGGCCCTTAACTTACAAGCATTAGACCAATGAGTTCTACATAGTACATGCAATTATAATAGGGCAAATTTTCGTAGTAGTCCCTGTAGTTTTACGGTTGTCTCACTTTCGTCCCTCTAGTTTCAAAGTGCTCGAATTTCGTCCCTGTAGTTTGTTGTACGTTCCAAATTGGTAAAATCGTTAACACCGTTAACGAAACTAACGGAAAAAAAAATAAGTGTTCCAATTTTCAATCCGTTTGAACCAGTGCGAAGATCTTATTTTTTTGATCATTTTATCCTAAATGGTCGTAATGAATTTTTGGCTCTAAGGCCTTTCAACGAGCACCCGAAGACTCCTTATTTAGTTTTAGGGCTCTCTTAGGATGCTCATTGAAAGGCCTTAGAGTCAAAAATTCATTACGACCATTTAGTATAAAATGATCAAAAAAATAAGATCTTCGTACCGGTTCAAACGGATTGAAAATTTGAACACTTATTTTTTTTTCCGTTAGTTTAGTTAACGGTGTTAACTATTTTACCAATTTGGAACGTAAAACAAACTACAGGGACAAAATTCGAGCACTTTGAAACTAGAGGGACGAAAGTGAGACAACCGTAAAACTACAGGGACTACTACGAAAATTTGTCTATTATAATAAGACAGTTATCTATAACACATTCACGTTTGCTAACCAAGCTAACGTTAGTGTTCATGATTCTCTTTGTTTCTCCTACGCAGCTCATCGTAGACCGTGTCTTGTTTTCATTTACCAAATCAACATTTCCCAAAAATCATCTTTCATAACATACCCAACCTCGGTTCCGCCGCGCCGGGGTCCCAAGTATCCTCACAATGGTTCCGCCACGCCGGGTTCCCATTAGCACACAAAACTTTGCATTGGCTCCTCTCCACGGATAACCAAGCTACTCACCCAACCTCGGTTCTGCCGCGCCGGTCTCCCGAGTATCCTCACAAAGGTTCCGCCGCGCCGGGTTCCCATTGGCACACACACACAACTCACATTATACCACCAAGACCGGCCATAATGTAGTTTCAAAAATATTTCCTTTTTCGGAACACCTTTTCCCATTTAACCACACCCTAGGTGCCATGTCTCTACTTTCTTGATTTCCGTGTCTTGTTTTCATGCAATGACTTCGCGGTAGGATATTTCACATACATAAACAAATCAATCATTCAATATGTTCTTACTACTCTTATTAAAATAAGTTACTAACTATCATGCATTCCAACATTATAAGCAAGGGAAAATTTTACAAACGGTCCCTCTAGTTTGTACGAGTTCTCATTTTCGTCCCTCTAGTATTAATTGTATCAATTTTAACCCTATAGTTTTCATTCCGTCTCAATTTCATCCCTCTACCTGACGCCGTCAATGAAGCAAACGGAATTGGAGGGCAAAATTGTCATTTTCTTTCATAGAGGGACTAAATTGAGATTTCATGCAAACTAGAGGGACTATTTCTATAATTTTATTTTCTGCTTTTGTTTTTGCAAATAAATTCAAAATACATCATGTGTTAAAATAATCTCATATTTCTCATCTCATTTTATATTGAATAATCAAAATATGTTGAAATTTTTAATGTTTTTATTATATATATCACAAAAAATATGAGAAAATTTGAAAAATAACCCCTATATTAAATGTCTTAGTATTGTATTTTTCAATTAAATTTTCAATCTCGTTATTTTCTTTGTCACATGATTAAAAAGAAAAAGTTGTTCAGTAATATTTAGAAATATTGTAATTGTGTTTAATTTAACAATAAAATACTATTGAATACTAAGAGATTGAATACATTAAAACATGGGTATAAGTGTATTTATTTTGGGATTTACTCTTAAGATCACTTATATAACAAATAAACACGGATTTTGAATTTTTTTTTTATCGGGTAAAAAAATAAGGAGATTATAAGAACATGATACAAAGACATTAGCTAAGGGGTTGATTTGTGCATTTTCTAATATTTTTGTAATGTAATAAAATATAAATATAAATTTTTTCAATACAGTTTGATTACCCAATAAAAAATAATTCAATTGTCAAATACATTACTTATGATCTTTTTTATTTTATTTGCAAAAAACGAAAGTAAAATTTAAGAAATAGTCCCTCTTGTTTACATAAAATCTCAATTTAGTCCCTCTATGAAAGAAAATGACAATTTTGACCTTCAATTCCGTTTGTTTCATTAACGGCGTCAGGGAGAGGGATGAAATTGAGACGGAATGAAAACTATAGGGTTAAAATTGATACAATTAATACCAGAGGGACGAAAATGAGAACTCGTACAAACTAGAGGGACCATTTGTAAAATTTTCCCTATAAGCAATAGATAACTTTATATACTTTAGAGAAAAGGATTGAGAAAACTCTATGTTAAACTTTGAACTAAAGAGTAAGGACATTTTTACTTTCCAACATTTGATTCTATGCTATACGTGGAGTTAGTGAGCGAGCGGTTCTACCTTACTTCTTGGCAGTTGGTCGGTTTTGAGAATTGGTCATCGGTTTTGCGAATCGGCTGCGTAACGGCTCCGGATTTGCTTCGAAAGGAAGAGAGATGGATTTTCTCTTCCTAGCAACAACTTTGTTAACTAAACTAAGCTACTTTAAGGATCTAGGGTTGGTTTTGGTGGTAACTCTCCAGAATTTCACAAGAAACTAGAAATTTGGAACTTTAGAAAGCTTAGAAGTACTCTAGAGAGAAGTGAGAGCAAAGAGTGGAGGGGTGAGTTTAAGCTTGAATGAGCTTGCTATTTATAGGCAAAGCTCCTCCCTCCCCTCTCTCATCCGAATTCTCTCTCTCTCTCTCTCTCTCTCTCCATATCTTATTTTTTTATTCAACTTGTCATGCTTTCTTTTGAAAGATCAAGGGTTTACTTACACTTTTCTACCTAGTTCTAGGCTTGCATGGCTAGATTTAGTACTTTGGATTGGATTATGGAAAGATTGGTGGAGAAAAGGAGGGTTGTACAAGGTTTAAAATTATAAATGTACAATAAGGACAATGGGAGATAGATGTACTTGGAAGTATACAACTATATATATGGAAAAAGATCATGGAAGATCAAGTCAAGGTACAACCAAATCTCCCTCTCTCTTATCTCTTTCTCTCTCTCTCCCTCCCTCTCTCTGGGCCATCTCTCTCTCTCTCTCTCTCTCTCTCTCTCTCTCTCTCTCTCTCTCTCTCTCTCTCTCTCTCTCTCTCTCTCTCTCTCTCCTAGTACTAGTACCTATACAAACTTCTATGTACAAATAATAAACAAAATAAAAAGATATGTACTTATGGTACTATGTGATCAAAGGGGATTTTATAATTAAATTATCCTAATACACACATGTGTACTTTGTAATAATATAAGTGTATATATATATATATATAAGTGTCTACCATGCAATTTAGGTAGATTTTCAAATCAAAAATCCCTTATTAAACTAATCCAAATTGGCACTTGTTCTTATTATAATAATGTACTAGTGTACCTACGAAATCTAGGGTATTAAGTCTATAAGGTACACACACACACACACACACACACACACACACATATATATATATATAAGTATATCATCTCATGGAAAATCTAGAAAAATGTTTTATTAATAAACCCTAGTACTTATTGGTAAGACCAACTCTATTATCGAATGGGTAATAATTTCCCTAGTAGATATTGACCAATGGATAAAAGTTTCCTACCTTTTATTGTCCAAAGGGTAAAGAAAAGAAATAAAATAATAAAAGAAAATATATAATGATTTTCTAGTCTAGGGTTGGAAAGGTTCACAAGGCTCAAAGATGGTCAAAAAGATCCATCTAAGGTTAGGGAATTGTAACTAGGTGAATTGGTAGTTTGGTTTCTCCAACTAGTCTATTAGAAGCTAACTAGACTTGTCAAGTAGGGCCTTAAATCAAAAAACGAATTTTTAAGGGCTAAAATCTAATTACGACGAAGAAAATTATAATGCCATTCTAGAGAAATTAAAGAATTTCGATTAAACAACGAGATTTTTATTAATTAAAAATCAAAGTTGTTACACAGTAGTTGGCCCTGAGAGACTTACCTCTGAGTTCAGTAGCCAAGAATTCCACCCAACCCATTAATTTAGGGACCGCAGATGAACCCCAAGAGGTTAGGATAGGAACACTTTGACTCTCGAAGAATGCCTGACCTTTTGAAAGAATACAAAGATGTCTTTGCATGGTCCTACGGGAGAAACCAATGTCTTGAAGAAAAGATACTGGATCCAGGTAGGCATCAGTCGTTGTGACAGCTAAGGAGCAATTCAGCCCCCGCACTTCAGTGTGCCGTTCAGTGCTAGGTTAATGAAATGCGAAAAGGAAAGGGAATCCAAGGCTCCCAGTCTCCTCCGTAGGGAAGTCGCTTTCTCGCAGGAGCTAAGAAGTCTAAAAAAGTAGGTAGTTCACCTGTTCAAGTAACAACTTCATATCTATCTGTTCCCGAACTCAAGTCCATAGCTCAGGGAAGCGGAGCCTGTTGATTTGCTTCCTCGTTGAATAGGCTGCTTGCTACCATTAAAGTTAGTCACCCCCAAACCATATAGTTCGAATTGGCAAATCCATTTTTGTAGGAATGGGATGGTCAGAGTCAATTGCAACGTTGGACCTTTCAAGAGTCTGATAGAGTTCCAAGTTGTTTTTGCACCGACGACATATCACGCTCTTCTAGGCAGACCATAGATTCATAATTACCAAGCGGTCCCATCGACATACCATCAATGTATTAAAGGTAGAATCAAAGGAAAAGAGGTATGAGTACCTGCGGGGAGCACTTCCCTTGAAAGATATGAAATTCATTTTGCTGCCAACGAAGACCATCTTCTTTGCTGACAACTGATTGGGAACAAAAATCAGTTGTTGGTTCAATTCTGATTCTTTGTCTACTCAAAACCTCTCTTCTTCAAGAACTGCTTTTGTAAGCAAACTTTCTGATCTTGTATTCACGTAGACTTCACAAAAAGAATCTTTCGGACTTAGACCAGGAAGACTCTACAAAGCGAAGGCGAAGACTCTTTCAATCCTTCCTTCTCTCATCCGCCCAATTGCAGAAAAGAGAGGGAGCCCAATAGCTACTATAGTATGGAACCCCCCCTAAATCCCCCTGGCTATGGGGGGGACTTCTAGAAAGGCTTCCTGTGGTTTGTTACCGTTGTTTTCAACAAATCAAAACAACAAGAAAAACCAGAGTGTTCCGTGAACTCCATTCTCGAATTCCTGCATTTTTTGAGCTTCTAGCCATACTTGCATCTCAGGAGAAGTTTCAATAGCGTTCATTACATTAGGAGATCTAACCAAGCACTCGAAATGCGACATTGACTAAAGAAGGTAGACAAAAAGGCAAACTAGAGAAAAAGCCAAGCTGACTAAGTTGAATCTTTCAGTGAAATTGGGGCTTACCTTATATCATATCCTCTCTCTTTCAAGCACAGTTGAATGAAAATAGCGTCTTTTTATCTTTTTAATAGATATTTCTATTGGGCGGACCTTTCTCTTACTACATTCCATTTCATATTTGTGCAGCTGATCTAACTTCTATTGAGATACCCTCGGGAAGAGAGCTATTATTGGGCATATAGAAAGACGTACTCTTTTGTGCCCCGACTAACTCCTCTTTTTGTACCAAAAGGCCGAGACTAAGAGAGCTGGCCTGCTAGCAAATGTAGGAGTTGTAGAGACCCGAATAATTTTGATTTTATTTTATTTTTGAAATATTTATTAAATGACTAATGGAGAAAATATGAATTATTTGGTGATTAGTTAGATTGGGACTTGATTTGAAAGAGTAGAAAGTTGAGGGGGTGTGCGTGTGATTTAGAGATATGTGGATATATAAGGGGGGTGTGTGTGCATTGTAGGAGATATTTTTATCTCCCAATCTCTCCCTCTCACGCCGTCTCTCTCTCCCCCTCTCATCCGGCTATCTCTCTCTCCTCTCCTCTCACCCAAAACTCCACTCCATCTCCCAAAATCTTCAAGAAACAACCTCCCTCCGGCCTTGCAATCACGTTTTTGAGCTTAGAGATCCGTGGGTCGAGCTCGAATCGAAGATTTGAAGTTCAAGAAAGCTAGGGCTTGTTCAAAACTTGTAGATCTTGATTATCGTCGCGAGGTAGGGACTTCTTTACCTCTTTTACGTGTTTATGTGTTGGTTTGGTATAGAATCGTGCCCTTGATTGTCGAATTTTGGTTGTTGATCATGTCTGAAAATCTGCTGAAAATTCTACCCGAAGCCCCGTGGTATCGATACGGATTAAGGGCCGTATCGATACAGTAAGCTTATCTTTTTGGACAGTTGATTCCGTATCGATACGGATTAAGCGCGTATCGATACAGTGAGCTTATCTCCAGTTTTGCACCTTTTTGCTTCTCCGTGGATTGTTTTGACCTCCAATCACTTCTAAACCCTTTTGAACACCTCCTAAACTATCTCAATCTTGTCCAATTGACTTCCTATGATGGTTCGATGTACTCCATGGTCCGTTGGTCTTCCGTTAGCAATAACCGGATAAGAATTGACTTAGTTAAACGTTGTAATGTACTTTCTATAGATTGCTGGTATCGTGTGATCACTCATGGTGCATTTGTGATGACTTTGGCATAATGTAGGGTGTTCCATCTATGAATGGGTTCATGGGGAGTCATAGCTTGTATGTTATATGAGGAAATAGTTGATTTTGGGTCGAAGGTTGGTTTAGGAAGTCCCGTAACGCAAGTGGTGGTAATACGGAGATTTAAAGGGTTTCGTAACGCAAGTGGTGGTAATACGGTAACCCGAGTCGTTAGGGATCACCGTGACGCAAGTGGTGGTAACACGGTAATCCTTATGGTGTTATTCCGGTAACGCAAGTGGTGGAAATACCGATGGTGAAGTTTTGGGTTAGCAAGTCGGATTGGGATTATTAGAAGGGGTTAGTATTGTATGGCCTATGCATTCGATTTCAATAGGGTTTCATCTGTGAATTGATTGGTTATCGTCTGTCGAATTGTATTTCCTTATCCTCTCTTGTTTGCACTCGTCATCATGTTTACATATAAATTTGGTAAAGATTTTCCTACTGGGCTAGTGTAGCTCAACAAAATCCTTCTTTTCAGGTTCGAATGTTGAGTAATCGACCGTATGCAATGGTGTGCTTGGACATGAAGATTTTGGAAGATAACTTCTTTTAGTTACTTAATCTTCTCTTGTAATTGATTTACTTTTGTTAAAGATGAGTTTGTAACTAATTGTTCTTAAATTTCTTTGACTAAAGAGATTGTAATATTCTAAACAGATTCGTACTGGTAACTAAGTTAATTTCGGCCATGGTGCCAAGATTGTGTTTCTGTAACTATGGGGACTTGTTTTGCAAATTTGACAGGTGGGAAATCCTTTTGGGTAATATGTACGATTCGTGAGGTTCCTTTATTAAAAATGTACTATTTATTTATGTTGAAAATTGAGGTCGTGACAAATTGGTATCAGAGCATTAGGTTTGAATACCTAGAGACCGTGGGGAGACATAGTCTCAGGGGTTCAAAAAAAAAAAAATTTCATTGCATATCTTTTTAACAAGACATGTGTGTGCTTGCATGACCGACGTTTGTTCACCTATGTGACTTTGCATTTACGTTTACTCAAATAGGTGGAATGTTGGTGACCCGTGTTCGGGAAAAATGGAAGTTTGGCTTGTGCGTAGTGTATATGACAGCTTCTGTTGCTATTGTTGTTGTTTCCTTTAGCAGTCTTGTTCTTGGATTCTAGGTGGTAAAAATGCCTTTTAGGTGAACTGGAAAGCTGTGAAGGATTGTAGTAGCTATGGTTGCAACTGTTGTTATAGTTATTGTTATTGTTATTGTTGATAGTCTTGGTCTTGAACCATTCGGAGTAAGGTACTTTTTTTTAGATTAGATATTTGACGGGAAAGAATCTGATAGGTTGAGATCGTTGTAGTGCTTATGCGTGGTGGCGAGGCCGACATTTGAGATATCCATTAATATGTAGTAGAAGTGTTAGGCTATTAGAAAGATTTGTGAGCTTAGTGTTTGATCTGTTTTATTCAAATTGCATAGATTATGTATTAAATTTTAAATGCTTTAAATAGATTTTATGTGATGTGAGATGCGTTAAGTGTAAACGAGCGTAAAGTAGTATGTTTGTTACGATCGAAGAGGAAAGGAGAAAAGAGAGTGCATGTTGAGGTGCGACAGGAGCCATAGTTTGTCCAGGAAGTGAGTGAGATGTATCATAGCAAGAGGGTTGAGCTAGTGAATGTCTCGAATGTATGAAGGGATGATGTCTTGTTGTGGTAATAATTGTGTGTTGTCATTGTTCTGGTAGTTATTAAGGTAGTGATTTTGAGTATAGATAAGACAAGTTGAGCCTTCGTAGAGAGTTGTAAGTGTTTGAGGTTGACTTAGGAAGATGAGGGTTATAAGTAGGGTGTTAGGATACGGTATGTGTCTTCTGGACACCCAGGCGACTGCCGATGAGATCCAGTTGGAAGAGGCGCTTGATCACCGCTCCTTCTAGATGGAAGTCTCGGAGAGTCAATTGGACACTAGGATTGTGTATAGGAGTAGATCTTTAGGTTTGAGATAGATGATTGTACATAGAAATTGCAAAAAAGAAGGAAGTGTTATGGCGTTGTAATTTTCATTGCTGAGGTGAATGTCGTGATGGTGTCTTTACGATAGATTGGTAGGAAGTAGTGAAGGCATTGTTTGGTGAGAGGGACAACAAGATGTGAGGTGAACTATATAGATGTGATTTGAGGCGAGTGATTGATGTCAGTGTGTGGTGAGAGACTTGTTTAAAGTGAGGGCAACATGAATGAGGACTGTTGTGAGTTAAAAGGTTGGAGTGTGTAGATCGTGTGTGATGTGAAATTGGCGACGTAGACTAGACTGATGACAGTATATGACGCATTGAGGTATGCCATTGAGATGATAGATTAGTGAAGGACTAGGGCTTAAATAGTGGTAGTGATATCAGTGACGGTGATGGGAATGGTGTGGTCGATATTATTGAGGTTGAATGCAATTGTGGTAAATATCTTTGAGGAAAATTGATGTCGTTATGACTACTTAGTTGGGAAAAGAAATTTGTGAGCTATGAAACTTGTAGTGAGTGAAACTATTAGAAGTTATTGGTGCAAGAAAATTGATTCCTAAGTGATAAGGTACTTGGAGAGTAGGAGTCTTAGAACATAAGGAGAAGTATAGACTTGTTTGAAATCCCAGAGTTTTGTGGGTACTTAGAAAATTTTTTTTTTATTCAATTGGTTTGTATTGGTGACTGGGTATTAGCATAGTGATATTCGAGATTATTGGATGTTTGTTGGTGCAGCCATATCACCTATTTTGTGTAACTCTTTGAGTAATGATATATTGCCAGGTTGTATTGCTGTCGAGTCATGGATTTGATTAAGTATTAAAGGGTACGTATGTTTGGTGTGTATATTATATATGCAGTGAAGTTTAAAGTTGTGTGTGTATTGAATACCTAGCTTGACTACAGTAACTGAATGTGAGTATTCGAGATTGATGGGCGAACGGAAAACATAAAAGGCATTGCAACGATGAGATGAAATGATTACTATTGAGCTTGCTAGAGCCAGAGAATTTTGATGTACTGGATGCTGAGTGAGTTTGTTGATACGTGGATAAATTTGGCATTGTGTAAGTCAGTATTTCGTATGAATAGTTTGTTGTTATACTTCATGTACAAAATTTGTCATTATTTAGCATGCATGCTTAATTTGATGTGTAATCCCGATGAATGTGATTTGCCTTAATGTACGGTACAGAGTAGACACCGCTCGGTATATGGATACGAAGAGATGATTCTTAGTTAGAATCTAGCATGTGCCTCTGTTATATTTTTGTATGAAATGATTAGAAAGTTACATATGAAGGGTATTAGCAAGGTGTTAACCTATAGTTGAGAGTAGTTAATGGTTTGTGATAAGGGAAATAGTGAACTTGGAAATTTCTCAGAACGGATCTAAAGTTGCGTTGAGTTATATAGCAAAGATGTTTTTCCATAGAAGCGAGTTTGGGTTTTCAAAAAGTAGAAACTAGTAATGATTTTGAGTGGACTAAGGAAAGTGGAGTAGCGTTAGATTTTGATTGTATTCGGATGTTAAAAAAAAATGGCATTTGAGGTTTATGTAGAATTTATATGAGAGTTGTGTGGGTAATAGATATGTGAAATGGAGATAATGGCTAGCAGCCTTGTGTTATAAGTGTGTTGTTGTATTGATGGAGGTTAATTGTGTCCTTATGAAAGGAGGTGAGTGTCACGAGGCAGGTGGTCATTTGAGAAACGTTAAGGGAAATGGTGTTACAGTCGGTTAACAGCAGTATCAATATTATGAATCAGTTGTAAGGTATGTTTATTTCTTGACGTTGAGAGAAAAATCAAACTTCAAGCGTGAAAGGTTTGACTATGGTGAGTGGATGTGTATAATTGATCCAAGGGTGATGAGACATTATTCGGTTTAAGGATTCGTGGCTTATTAGTTTTGTTCCAGTGGAGATTATTTGAGGTTCTTCGGATTGGTGGGCGAAGTGATTCGTTGTTTGATGTTGGTTAGGAAATATAGAACTTGGAGTTTAGGATTTGAGTTTCTATGAGCGGTTCAATTTGTCCTTCTAGAAAGTTCGATGAGTACTTGGTAGAATAAGGCGCATGGAACAAAAATGTAGAATCCGAAATTTGGAAAAAAACGTGAGGTTATTATTTGTCGGGTTGTGGTCTGACTGTCATGATTGGTGCGTGGGGACTAGGATTCTTGTACTGATGTTGGGATTTGAGGATGTGATAAAATAATAGAGTTTCAAGATTGAGTGTTGAGTGATAGAACCATGCCGATAGTGAGAATTTTGTGGAGTAGTTAGGACAAAAAAAAATTTACGTAGAAAAGAGTGGATGATGTGATGATTATGAGGTTGTAATATGAGATTTGATATTATGGTTGGTGACTCGGTTGGAGTTGAGTTAGCAAATTTCAAGGACGATTCAAATTTTTAGAAGAAATAATTCAGGCTTGTGTCATGGATTTTTTGAGGTAGTTGGGAAGATCACTTGCCGTTAGTCGAATTCACGTACAATAATAGTTACCAATCTAGCATCAATATGGCACCGTTTGAAGCCTTGTATGGGAGACCGTGTCGACCACTCGTTTGTTGGACCGAGTTGGGTGAGGCTACATTGGTTGGGCCGGAATTGATCCAAGAAACCTCCGAAAGCATGAGAGCAATTCAAAGTGATTCGTCAATGGTTGTTAACAGCGCAAAGTAAGCAAAAGAGCTATGTCGATCGTTGTCGCCGACCGTTATCGTTTGAAGTGGGGGAATCACGTGTTCCTTAAGGTGTCACCGCGTCGGGGATTATCTCGCTTTGGACAAAAGGGCAAGCTTTCACCGATTATATCGAACCGTTTGATATTATCGAGAAGATTGGGGAAGTCACGTATCGATTGGCATTACCACCAAGATTATCAAACGTTCACTATGTGTTCCACGTGTCGATGCTATGAAAGTATGACCGGATCCGTCACACGTTCTAGAGTAGTCTGAACTCGAGTTGGAAGCCGATGCATCTTACGGGGAGGAGCCGATACGTATCCTAGATTCACGCAAGTAAATTATGAGGGAGGGCAAAACCATTCTGTTAGTGTGAGTCTTATGGAGTAGTCTCGGGAAGGAAAAGTCAACGTGGGAAAGGAAAGAAGAAGTGAGGGAGAAGTACCCGCATTTATCTCTGAATTGATCAATGTGAGTCTTGAAATTATAATCTTATGATTTTTAACTAGTTGTTTGGTGATATATGTTATGGTATGAACTTGTTTGTTTGATGCATAATCTTAATTGGCTTGTGTTGTAAATTTCGGGACGAAATTTCTTTAAGGAGGGTAGATTGTAGAGACCCGAATAATTTTGATTTTATTTTATTTTTGAAATATTTATTAAATGACTAATGGAGAAAATATGAATTATTTGGTGATTAGTTAGATTGGGACTTGATTTGAAAGAGTAGAAAGTTGAGGGGGTGTGCGTGTGATTTAGAGATATGTGGATATATAAGGGGGTGTGTGTGCATTGTAGGAGATATTTTTATCTCCCAATCTCTCCCTCTCACGCCGTCTCTCTCTCCCCCTCTCATCCGGCTATCTCTCTCTCCTCTCCTCTCACCCAAAACTCCACTCCATCTCCCAAAATCTTCAAGAAACAACCTCCCTCCGGCCTTGCAATCACGTTTTTGAGCTTAGAGATCCGTGGGTCGAGCTCGAATCGAAGATTTGAAGTTCAAGAAAGCTAGGGCTTGTTCAAAACTTGTAGATCTTGATTATCGTCGCGAGGTAGGGACTTCTTTACCTCTTTTACGTGTTTATGTGTTGGTTTGGTATAGAATCGTGCCCTTGATTGTCGAATTTTGGTTGTTGATCATGTCTGAAAATCTGCTGAAAATTCTACCCGAAGCCCCGTGGTATCGATACGGATTAAGGGCCGTATCGATACAGTAAGCTTATCTTTTTGGACAGTTGATTCCGTATCGATACGGATTAAGCGCGTATCGATACAGTGAGCTTATCTCCAGTTTTGCACCTTTTTGCTTCTCTGTGGATTGTTTTGACCTCCAATCACTTCTAAACCCTTTTGAACACCTCCTAAACTATCTCAATCTTGTCCAATTGACTTCCTATGATGGTTCGATGTACTCCATGGTCCGTTGGTCTTCCGTTAGCAATAACCGGATAAGAATTGACTTAGTTAAACGTTGTAATGTACTTTCTATAGATTGCTGGTATCGTGTGATCACTCATGGTGCATTTGTGATGACTTTGGCATAATGTAGGGTGTTCCATCTATGAATGGGTTCATGGGGAGTCATAGCTTGTATGTTATATGAGGAAATAGTTGATTTTGGGTCGAAGGTTGGTTTAGGAAGTCCCGTAACGCAAGTGGTGGTAATACGGAGATTTAAAGGGTTTCGTAACGCAAGTGGTGGTAATACGGTAACCCGAGTCGTTAGGGATCACCGTGACGCAAGTGGTGGTAACACGGTAATCCTTATGGTGTTATTCCGGTAACGCAAGTGGTGGAAATACCGATGGTGAAGTTTTGGGTTAGCAAGTCGGATTGGGATTATTAGAAGGGGTTAGTATTGTATGGCCTATGCATTCGATTTCAATAGGGTTTCATCTGTGAATTGATTGGTTATCGTCTGTCGAACTGTATTTCCTTATCCTCTCTTGTTTGCACTCGTCATCATGTTTACATATAAATTTGGTAAAGATTTTCCTACTGGGCTAGTGTAGCTCAACAAAATCCTTCTTTTCAGGTTCGAATGTTGAGTAATCGACCGTATGCAATGGTGTGCTTGGACATGAAGATTTTGGAAGATAACTTCTTTTAGTTACTTAATCTTCTCTTGTAATTGATTTACTTTTGTTAAAGATGAGTTTGTAACTAATTGTTCTTAAATTTCTTTGACTAAAGAGATTGTAATATTCTAAACAGATTCGTACTGGTAACTAAGTTAATTTCGGCCATGGTGCCAAGATTGTGTTTCTGTAACTATGGGGACTTGTTTTGCAAATTTGACAGGTGGGAAATCCTTTTGGGTAATATGTACGATTCGTGAGGTTCCTTTATTAAAAATGTACTATTTATTTATGTTGAAAATTGAGGTCGTGACAGGAGTGACCGGGGGCAAGGAAAAAGGTGTCAAGCTAGCCTAGCCAGAGGAAAGAGCTAACAGTTTGCTCGCGAGAGGTCCTAGTTTCGTTTTCTTGACGAAGATTGCACTAAAGAAAGATTCATGCTATATTCACTAAATGCAAGGAAAGGCTCTTTCTAACTATCTGAATCAAAGTTCTTTAGGATCGTTACCAAGCCAGCTCTAGTATAAGACTAAGCACTATTTGGCGCAAGCTTTCTTGATCTACTATCGAACTAGTCTTCAAAAAGTGAGAACTCAACCTTCGTTATGGATGCAATTATCAGTCAAGAAAATCCTTTCAAGTAATCGAGAGGAATGTGAGGCGAAGGGCAAAAGCAATTAGGGAAATAGCATTGTCGGAAATGAAGCTTGAGATGGGGAAAGCAAAAATGCATATTCATCAACTCCGGGGATGATGGAGACCTTCAGTGAGTCGGCACGGAAACAGAAACCCGTATGGATTGAGAAGGGAGGGTAGAGAAGAGGGAATAAGAAGTGGGGCATTAGGTACTGCCTAAAGATGAGCCAAAAGCTCCTTACTTGGTACTTGCTACAACACTTAGAACTGAAGCTGCTCTAGCAGCAATGCAAGGGGGCTCAATCGGTTGGTAGGGGGCTTGCTACCTTCAATGAACTCCGCTAAGAAGGCCCTATGAACAGCCCTATGGCTTGTCATGGGAGATAAGAGCGGGGGAAGGCCTATTGGTTGTCTTAGTTACCGGCTTAGTCCCTTCAGCAGCAACCGAATTGAAAGGATTGGATCCTTACTTGATACTGCCCAAGCTTAAGCAGCAGTGACTCGCGGCAAGCTGAAATCTGTCATTTTCACCAATGATGGCATGTTGGCGTCCCTTCCACAACCGTTCGTTGTATGTTGAAGCAGAGATGAATGGGGTGGCCGTGAAGAGAGTGATGGTTGATCCTGACTCCGCAGTCAATCTCATATCTATGTCCACTGTTGAAGCGCTAGGCATTCCCAAAGAAAACATTGGAGGAGCACCTATCGAGGGGTATATATATATACACACACACACACACACACATAGTGCCCTTCTAATGCGGGCGTCCGCATGTTGCTTATATGCAGACTTCTTTTTTAAGCCATTGGATCTCATCCAACGGCTAAGATTTTAAGGAGGAACTAGCGGGTTACATAGAGCGGTGGGTCGGGTAAAAAGGATTTCGAGTCATTACCATCACACACGCGGATCCCTCACCCAGTCCAGTCTTCCACTATATGCCTCCCCCATTTTTCAGAAATTGAACAAACGGAGAGAACGACGATCGATCGATCGAAGAAGAGGACACACCCACGACCAGGTCTCTCTCTCTCTCTCTCTCTCTCTCTCTCTCTCTCTCTCTCTCTCTCTCTCTCTCTCGAGTTCGTTCATTCATTCAAAATCTGATTGCGTTTTGTCCGATTTGGGTTTTTTCAGTTGACACAAATAGATCGATCGAAGAAGAGGAACGACTGGAGGGTACTGCACGAAGACAATCGACTGAGAACAAGGTAACTTCTCTTCTCTTCTCTTCTCTCTCTCTCTCTCGATCTCTATATTTTTTTATTTCGAGTTAGAGTTTATTTTGTTCTTTAGCTTTTTTTTAAAAAAAATTTCGAGAGTGACTCACATCTGGAGGAATTCCCCAACATTGCTGGTTATCAAGTTGATTTTTTTGCTTATCAGGTGATTTTTTTTATCATCAAGTTGATTTTTTTGCTCATCAAGTTGATTTTTTTCAAGTTGATTTTTTTCATTATCAAGTGGGTTTTGTTTATTTCGAGTTAGGGTTTATACGATAAACATGATAATGCCTAATTAAAGAAAAAGAAAGGACTTTTCTAATCAATTTGGAACAATTATTGTACCAAAAAATAATAATTTTGGAATCAATTATTTGATTTGATCGCATAAGTTGGTACTGAGGAAAGTGACCTTAAAAGACTCAAATGGAGTGAGATTTTTAAATAAAGTGTGTCAACTGTAAGAAAAAATATGACACTAGCCATAGGTGAAGCAATAAGTGAAAATGCTGTCACGCCCTCGATTTTCAACTGAATATTAATATATTTTCTATAAACAAAAGTCTTTCTCTCAACTATATTTACCCTTAAATGTCATGTAAATCCAGAAAGCAAATCAAGTCGTTTCTTCTCTCTAAATTTTTTTTTTATTACATAAAGTTCCCCAAACATCTTCCATTAAAAGAGATTCACAATAATCAAGGAGATGAGTTTATACATAGCTTTACATATGATCTAATCAAATGGTACAACCCTCAATTGTGAGTAAAGTACATAACATGAATTAGACTAAATGATAAACCACTCCTTAAAGATTCCAATGAGGCTCTCAAGAGACTTCTCGATGTGCACTCCATGCAATCCAAGCTATGTGTCATGACGAGTACCTGAAAGGATAGGGTGAGCTACACTAGCTCGTAGAGATATCCATACCTAAATTATATGCAGAAGTGAAGACAGATCCCAAGGAAAAACATTTTCCAAAGCATATTTGTTTTGTCAAAATATGGAACTCAAAATACCATACCCACGCTGGAAAATATTTAACTCCATTTCTCAAACACTGACACTTTCACCCACACATACCAATATTCTTAAAAATCTTAGTTTACCGTTACGGCGTTACCCAAATCAATCCCTGCTCTTTCATTTCCATTTCAAAGACCCAAAGATTAATCTAAGTTCTTTAATGAAAACCCTCATTTTTCTTGTCTCACATAACTAGCCAACCTCTCACCAAAATATACACTCACACAGAATAAGTTGCCCACCGCATATCAAAAGAACAAGCCACAATGATTTGGAGGTCTAAAAGAAGAAATATAAAACACGTATTGACATACTAGATGATCCAAGGTGGTAACTCAAGTTCAAGTTCTGTGTTTCTCATACGCATATTCCACTTTGTCTCAAATTCACATCATCGATTTTCAAAAAAACCAATTTCCCTTTCTTTCCTTTTTCTTTTTGAAAACATCAATAACCCAGCCATTAGAAACATACCACCAACGCAGAACCATAATTTGCCTTCAGATTGGAATTTGCAAAATGCCATACACATTAAAACTTAACATCTTGATGCAGAAGGATTCATAGCATAACGTAACAAATAAACGACAGATTCCCAATCTCTTATGTCATGTGATTAATCTCATTCATTCACTTTCTGTGCGTCAAATCTTATAAGCACGTTTCTGGGCATGGGGACCCCGTTCACCCACAAGTCACCAAAACTACCGCGTCATTCACATTATTAGTTCAACACAACCAGCATCGCCCTTAGAGTCACCACGGCTTTCCCCGGGTCTTTTCCCTAAGTCGATCCGGAAAAGAGTCACCATGGCTTTACCCAGGTCTATTCTCAAATCCGCAGAGCAGTAGGTCACCACGGCTTTACCCGGGTCTATTCTCACTTTCACAAAGTAACAGGGTCACCACGGCTTTACCCGGGTCTATTCCCGCATTCACAGGGCACTTGGGTCACCACGGCTTGACCCGGGTCTATTCCCATAATCAATATGCACTGATGATGTAAACTTGCCAATACGACTTCATAACAGGGTCTAATATACTAAAACCATTAAGAGGGCAATACCCACATACCAAAACACGCATACTAAACCAACCCATGGATACAATACATAAAGAGGAAAAACTGTTTATTTTTCTCTAAGTATCAAACAACATCAATGTCAACACACCAACAATGCATATCCCTTTAATCCAACACCAAGTCATCTAGATCAACCCATCGTATCCCCACATGTCCAATTGGCGAAGTTAATCATTTACATTAGCCCATATTCAATTAAACAACATGAATTCAAGCACGAAACTTAAACCATTGAAAGGCATACTTCTTTTTCTTTGATCCATAGGTTCTACATCAAACACGGAATTCGGGTAGCCTTATTACGGCCATGCAATTATAACTCAACGTAACAATGAAACAGGTGCAAAGGCAGAATTTGGGTCAACTTTGGATGCAAACCTGTTATTGCTCGGACCTACCCATGATGCATGTGATGTATCGTTGGAAAGCTCTATGTGTCTAGTTTCTAACAAAACAAACGGTGTATCGTTTCGAGTCCCAAGCTAGGAGTTATGTCCATTTTACCAAAGTCCGCTGGTGCTGTCAGATTCTACGCGGGAATAAGTAAAATTGATTGAAAAATCATAACTCATTCATCTTAAACCCAAAAATATTGAAACCAATGCCAAAAGTTGCACCACTACAAGCCCTACGCTCAGTAAAAATTCCAGGTTCAGAAACGAGAGAAGGTTAACCCAACAATCAAAGGAAAAACAGATTCGCAACCATTTTCGCCCTAGTCGACCAACCCTGCTTTAGAAATTCGCCAAAAATTGTATACTTAACCGAATCACTTGATTCCAACGCCAATCCCTTCTTAACTTAAATACACAGCTCCTATAAAAGACCCAAAGCCACCCAAAATGCTCATCATGCCCAGAAAATTAAAAGAAGACAGCCACGCACAGATTCGCGCATCCAGAAAACAGCCAGTATTCAAAAATTCATAACTAATGGTGTGATTATCGGTTTCTCATGATCTTGGTACCGAAATCTTCGTATCAAAACTTACTTCAACTGTTATGAAGACACCAAAAATTGATTCCTAGCAGAAGAGCTCCCAAAAGACAGATTACCAAAACCCACGAAATTTTCAGCATACTGAAGATTTATTCAAGACTCAGAGCAGGTGATCAAACTTGATTCTTGTACATCCAACTAACACTTAAACATGTAAAGAAGGTAGGAGATCCCTACCTCGAAGGTTAGAAGCAAGCCCGAACATGGAGGAAACTTCGAAGCGTTCCGATCATGAATTTTCTTGGATGGATAGGAAGCTCTCGTCGCGTAGAACAACTTTTGTACTTGGGATTTTTCAAAACTCTCACTCCTAGTAGATGAAATCGAAGAGAGAAGGTGGGAGAGGAGAGAGCCGAGAGAGAGAGGGAGACGCCGGTCAAGAAGAAAGAAAAGGGAAAGTGATTTCCTTTTCCCAATTTTTTTGACTTATATAGCACAAATAACACTTACACCCTTTCACTTCTATTATGTTACGTCAACTCCCACAACTTACAAGTCATCTCACATTGACCCAACTCATATCTACATTATTATCCACACTTTGATAATCTAAACACATATTAAACATTTAAAATTTGAGAAAATAATTATGGGTCTCTACAAATGCTCTCATACTTTATTTTGTTAAAATTTAAAAACAATTGCATATCATCGGCAAGCCCGGTGGGAGGGGAGGGGAGCATGCTTTCGTCTCGGAAACGTAGATTTTGGCCAAAAAACATGCTTCATTTGAGTATAAATGTCGTGTGCATCGTTGAAAGGAAACGACCTGTCCACACTTCACTTTTGGACCGTAGATAACCTTATAAAACTCTCTTAAGTCCAAACTTTAACCCAATGTGACTAGTACACTTGATTTTTTTCATTATCAAGTTGATTTTGTTTATTTCAAGTTAGGGTTTATACGATAAACAAATGTTGGGCAAGAAACTACCGTTCTAGAATTGGAGAGTGTTTGTTTGTGGGGTTATACGGAAGTGATCATAATTCTAGGGCTATTCAAACATTGTCTAGAGATTTTGGTTTTTGAACTGCAATTCTTGTGGGATTCTTTTCCATGATGCTAAGTGATTAAAAACTTTAACCATCTTAGATCCTTTTGTGTTCTGCCAAAGCCTGCACTGTCATAAGGTTATCTACCCAGTTTTGAAGTCCCTGTTTATTTCCTTATCAAGTTGATTTTTTCCTAGGAATGGCAGAAAAGAGGTTCTATTATGTTGTTTTTGTTGGAAAAGTCCCCGGAATCGATGAAAGTTGGATAGCTTGCAGCGAACAAGTAACTCGCTTCTCTGGGGCTGCGTTTAAAAAGTATCCCTCATTGGAAGAGGAAAATAATGCTTGGACTTCATATGTTGAAGCTCATTCCAATGTGCAATTGCTGTCTCCTCAACTCCTTGAACTCCCGACCGATTATCCACCTTTGCTCGTACCTATGCAAGCAAACATGGATGACCAAACTCCTTCCAAGCTGCCCAAATGTTGCGAGCACATTGCAATGCTCTTACTTCGAGTTGTAATAGGAATTTTAATTTGGTTGGTCATCATGTATGTTTTGTTTTAGTTGGTTTATGTAATGGTTATGTTGGACAAAATTTCTAGCTTCTTATCAATTGTACAAATTTGAAACTTGAGCAAGTGCTGTAATGTTTTCTTTCAGCTCATTTTATTTATTTTGCATTCCCCCCTGAGAAGCTGTAAGTTGTAAGTTGGCTATAGACCTTACAAATCAACATCAAAGAGCATTCTGCTAGCACAATATTAACTTGCATTTACAAGACAAAAACTGAAAAACTTAGGGACAACCCTCTTTGATATGCAATGAGTACGAAGAATACTCCAACCGTACACAAACCATGAACTTGGAATCACAATCACATCTGATTCGGCAACACTACACCCGTACATAAAATCCATACCATAAGTAAAACACCACTAATCACAAAGATAATATGCCGGCACATCAAATACCCGTATCCAAAAGCCTCACAGATTTCCAAGTCTATATAGAGTTCTTACAAGCAAAACACCCTTGTAGACACCCCAATCTGGTTTCCAGACTAGTTTACTTTCGGCTTTTGATTCCCTGATGATGAAGTCGATCAAGAACACCCCGAGACTGTTAGTATGATTGAGCTTTAAGCGTTTGATACCCTTTTTAACCCAGCCAAGTTCATAAAGCTAGAATCCTACTTGCACGCGCTGGTTCAAATCCAACGCACATTGGTCCAGGTGCCATGCGTTGGTCAACAGTCGAAGTTTAACCATTGACCAGTTCAGGGTTGCTTAGACATGCACGTGTAGGTCCAGACTAGTGCGCGCTGGTCAAACCTTGTCCCGTCACCTTTTTCCAGCCTGCATTTGTCATGATCACAGGACTTTTGGAGCATTTTAGAACCTTCTATTCGACCTACAGCAGAGTTCGGGTAGGGGGATATTCGCCCCCTCTCTCTCACACCTCCCATCAACCTTTTTGAGGGAGAGGACTTGGTTGCCAAGCCAAACTAGCCATTACTTGGCTAGTTACTCATTTCCTACACTCCTTCTCCTCCTATAAATGCCCCCCTTTCATGCACAAGCAAGGGGTTAACAAGTTATACTCTCTCTGTCAATACCCTTCTCTCTTGTTCATCTCTTTCTTACAAAAGAAAGACATTAACAAGCAACATACAGACACTAACAAGCAACATACCTACACAGCAACATCATCATCGATCAAACAACATAATCCAACCATCCATTCCTCAAGCTCAATCATTTTGTCAAACCCTAAAAGCAAAGGTATAACACCTGCTGTCCATTATGTTCTAATCCCTGAGGGGGGCTAGCAGTGGTCAAGGCTGGTAATCAATACCAGTCCCGACCCTAATGCTGGCATGGTTTCAAAAATTGTAGTGGTGAGGACCAACGCACACCGTCGCCAGTACGTGCACGCCACTCTATGGTTGCACGCGCAAATCTTGCGTAGGGCCTAGGGTCTCATTATTTCATGTTCTTGTTCACATATATTCACATATACATCACTGCAAGTATGATAAAAACTAGTCTACTACTTTTCTTTGTTAAAACTGCTAGTTGTAGTTCAATATTCATATTTGCTATAATGGAATACCCCTGGGGTCTTTCTGGACATGTCCCAAAACCCAGAAACATGCAGAACCAAGCACTGGTTTGAAGGCTCAAACCTATGCGCAACAGTGGTATACCCACACGCGCCAGTTCAGTCTTGACTAGTGGGGCCTTTGCATGGGTAACTTTGGCTTTGGCCTCTGTTTTGTCCCCACACTGTTTATGGGGTGTTTATTCTTTTGGTGGCCTTTGAGCCTATTCAAACTGCCTATAACTATATATTAACTGCCATTTAAACTATGTGGTTTGTCTTGGGTGTGCACTGGTCCTTCCAAAGCCCAGAGGGTTGAAAGTAAGAGCTGTGGGTTTAAGGCTACCGGCGCGCCCCTGTCATGGTGTAGCGCGCGCATGTCAGGCTTGCATGCAATGACTTGATTAGTGCATGCTGGTTTCTTCCTGCGCACGACACTCCAAAACAGTGGCCTTCTAGTCTGTTTAAACTCTCACAAGAGTCTGCTTTCATCCTATTCTAATTGTTTCAATAAGCAAGCATGTCATCTAACACATCTTGCAAACTTGTTATAGTTTGAATCCCTTTAAACTGTTCCCCCACCCTAACTGGTTAAAAATATGATTAATGAGAAAGAATCGCAAATGTTTTACAAATGCCCGAGTAAAGACCGATCTCTGGATTGGGTGAGAGGGGTGCCTTAAAACCCTTTCCCTCTCGTAACTTGGCTCCCGAACCTAAGATATCTAGGTGACGACGAACCAGTCTGTAAGCCTTTTTCAAATCGAACTTTGCAAACGTTACAAGTTCAATTCCTTGGGTGGCGAACCTTCAAACCCAAGTGGCAACTTTGAATTGAGCGTTTCGTCACACTTTTAAAAGGGCGCACCTGTGCGATTTCTGGGGCGCGTGCCCACAACCATCAATATCCAACCTCCTTGTCTACTTTTCACTCTAGACTTGGATGTGAAGGTTCCTCGACTACCTCCAATATTCCTCAGGTAATGCCCCCACTAAATATTAT
This sequence comes from Rhododendron mucronatum var. ripense, assembly GCA_019656295.1. Lineage (NCBI taxonomy): Eukaryota > Viridiplantae > Streptophyta > Magnoliopsida > Ericales > Ericaceae > Rhododendron > Rhododendron mucronatum. Next base: position 3,284,014 of record BPLT01000002.1, read on the forward strand.
CTCCTCTCACAAAAAAGGATGGGGCCCAAGCACACAACTCACATGGCAACTCACATATACTAGAACACACATGTTTATCCGAGGTATAGGAAGTCATTAATTAAAGAATGCTATCCCTTAATTACCAACTAGCAATGCACCTGATACAAAAGATAGAAATACAACATTAGTTGAATTCTAAAGTGATGAGGATCATGTTACACCAGCACAACCTTCAAAATCCGTGCTTTTCAACACACATTACACAAAGGAGATAGTTTCCATTCAGAAATAAACCAATCAACATGTTGTCCCTTGGGGAGTGAATTAAGAGATAAAAGCCGTAGTTTGACCATAGAGCAAATTTTATGCACAACTACCTCAGCAGAGCAAGAAATGTTTTGGAATTTCCTAACAATCCTCTAATTCCATATATGATAGATAGAAACTGTGAAAACCAGTTTAATGACAGTTGACCAAAGTGATTTATCCCCAATAGAAGAGAGAAAAATAACCCAAGAGGCCCATGATTTAGCAGGCCAATCAACATTTAGCTTTGAGAGGATGTTATTCCACACCAAGGTGGTAAAGGGGCAATTAAAGAATAGATAAGTGAGGGGAGGTGTTTGTTATTGTCAGAAACCTCAGGGGAGATAAGTGAAATTCCCCCCTTTTATTATGGTAAACAAAAATTCAATAACAAAATGTGAACAAATTTTTAATGACAGTTGACTGAAGTGATTTATCCCCAATAGAAAAGAGAAAAATAACCCAAGAGGCCCATGATTTAGCAGGCCAATCAACATTTAGCTTTGAGAGGATGCTATTCCAAACCAAGGTGGAAAAGGGGCAATTAAAGATTAGAAACATGGGTCAATCTCTTAGGGCTATCATTACTAAACTTGTTTTTGCAGTGACCATATATCATATTTGGATCGAAAGGAACGTAAGGAAATTCCAAAACCTCTCCTGTACTTGGGAGACAATTGTTCACAAAATTTGCACCATGGTTAGGAATAGACTTTCATCACTTCCTTGAATGCCTCATTCACAAGAAGCATGGATAGTAAATGAGTGGAATGTTGCAGGAACATGATTATGATTTGCATTAGTTTTTCAAATTCTATCTTCTCATGTGGCTAGCTGACAAGTTGAGCTTGGAGGGTAGCTTATGAGTTTGATTTGAGAACGTCTCTAATACTTCTATATACAAGGTTCTTATCTTAATCTCAATGCTAGCATTATTGGTAATCTGTTAGTTTGTGTGTCCCAACATATGTGTGATCCTATGAGTGTGTGATTGAGCCCCAAATCTTTTTGAGTGGAGGTAATATTTAGTGGGAGTCATATTGTGAGGGAGAGTCGAGGGAGTTCGAGCCCCCTATTTGCTGTAGTTTGCTGGAGGTCTAGGCTTCGAGGGAGTAGCGGAGTGAGCAGTTCATATCTTGTACTTCCTTGTTCCTGCAACCTATTTGTAGATGGTGTGTGGCTTTCACGTCTTGTCTTTTATTGGTCTTATTTTGCTTTCTTGAGGTTCTTTGCTGTCTACTGAGTATTCAGTACGGACTTTGAAGGTTCTTTTCCATATTCATCTTTGCTATACCTGGTTTGGTGTAGCTTCCAAGTTGTATATTGTTATAGTCCTTCATTATCTCAATAAGAATGTTTTCTATTCTGAGCTTTTCAATTTTATTTTTGCCTAACCATCAGGGGCTGTCGTTGGGATCTCCCTTTGCAGAGGGGGAAGTCCTCTGCATTTTGACTTTTCTGTTGGGTTGTTGCTCCGCTGTGGCCGTTTGAGCTTATGTTATACTATCTTAAGGCTCGGATGTTATGTTTAGGACTGTTTTCTGCATTGTAGAACATAATACTATCGGTTTTGTATTGTATGCTCTTGAGCCGATGTTCTCTACTGTGGATTTGTATGGACTTTGATGCTTGCTCTCGTTCTCTCTGTTAAGTTCTGAGGCTAGCACACTTTGCTGCCAACTGCGTATGGTGCTGCTGCACTTCTGTATCTGCTGCTATCTGTCACGCGTAGATGTAGTTGCTGATCAGCTGCCTCTGTCTTGCTACGGCCTTATTTGGCCACTGTTCTGTTATAGATTCATGTGTTCTGCTTTAGTTTCTGCAAACCTTGAGAAGCACTGATAGCTATTGTCCAGCTTCCCTACTCTGTTATACCTGCTGCCTAGCCGCTGCTGTTGGTAGTTTGGTGCTGCTGTTGCTGTGTGCTGCTGATCTGTTAAGCTGCTGATACCTGCTGCAACAATGAGCAGCAGTGACCAGCTGCTTTGCAGCTCTGCTTTTCACACGGCTGCTCCTTCGGTCTTATATTTTGGTCTGCAGAAGTTTTGGATGGTGGCTGCTGCTGGTTTGACATGTGTTGACTATCCGGAATGCTTCAAGTTGATGTCTACATATTATACACTTTTGTAAATATCGTTCTATTGCAAGGTTGTTCGCAATTTTATTCTTCTTTGTCGTGGTTTTGCTGGGTTGCACAATGTGTAACCCCTTTGCTATCTGTTTTGTATCCCTCTATCAGATGGGTAGGAAACAGGTGTTTCATTTACCATTAGTCCTATGTAGCCATTTGGCATAGGCTCTCTATCCTTTCTTTTTATCTTTTTTTTCTTTCTTTTCTTTTCTTTTCCTTTGTCCTTCTGGGGTATGCCCCTTGTAGGCTATATATTTGATTAGCCCCTCCTTTTTAATTTCAAGCTGATTTAACCAAAAAAAAAAAGATTAGAAACATGAGGGGAGGTGTTTGTTATTGTCAGAAACCTCAAGGGAGATAAGTGAAATTCACCCCTTCTATTATTATGGTAAACAAAAATTGAATAACAAAATATGAACAAATTTTTTTTTGAGAGATGTGAACACTAAAAATGAGCAACTATGATGGAAGGAGTTCTAACCAAAAGTTGTGAAATCCGTTTCGTACCGGAGCTTAAACGGAATGCAAAGATAGGAGATCCGTACCACTTGAAATACCGGACTATTCTGGACAATACTGGATGTATCAGACAATACCGGACTGTTTCGGCCATATTCCGATGATCCGGATGGTACATAATTACACTTTTCCTTTCTTTTGTCTTTTCTTCTTCGCTAAAGATGAGGACGCCGTCGGAGGTTTTGCCGTCATTTGAGGCACGGAACTGTCCAAGGATTTGGGATATTCGAATGCAGTAGCAGAATGTTTCTCTCTACAACTCGAAGGGATAGAGGGGGTGGGGGGAGGGGGGGGATACTGCAGTTTTTTTTTCAGTCTGTTTCCTCATAGCCGACTTTGGTGGTTGTTTGCCCTATTTCACTACAGTTAATAATTGCGGCGAGAACGAATAAAATCTGCTTAATTTTAACTTTATTTAAAAAAATGTCTGGTAAACATATATTGAATATATTTAAAATATTAATTGCGGTAAATCCGGAACAGTACCGAGATACAGACCGATATCGGTACGTACTATTTTAGTAGTGAAACTGATACGTTTGCTGGTACGGTATTGACAATTTTGGTTCTAACCACTAACATACTAACACTATTCATTGTGGCAAAAAGAAAAGGAAACACCTCTCAGAAGAACACCTCTCTATTGTTTGGGGAGGGTTGCACCCCTATGGAGTCTGGTTAGTTCTGTCTGTATTTAGCATCCATTTAAATGATCAGATTTTATATTGTAGAGCTCGTTGAGATCTAAGGTAATATATAAAATTAAGTTAATCAGATACCCTAAAATATCTAATCGAGTACATTTATAAGAAAACAGAATGAGTTTTTTTTTTTTTTGTTTGCCAATATTCATACATTAGTGGGGGCTAGCGGAGTGTTCGTATGTTAGTCCACAAGGGGGTTCAGAGGCTGTCCATAGCCGTGAACCCCAAACTGCCCCTTGTGAGGCTCGAACCATGCCTCCACTAAAATGAGTTGGGCACACTTGATTTTTACTTGGGGAGCCCCATTTTTTGAATATAGGGTGCGTTCTACTAAACTTTTTTGTCAAATTTGTTTTTGGTATTTTTAACTTTTTGCAACTATTTGTTGATTTTTTTATCGTAATTTTTGGGGTTAATTATTTGTCTCAACAAGAGGAATCAGAAAAGTATAAAAACGTAATCCGATGTTGAATAAAGTTAATATAAGACGACACTTTAGGCAAAAAAAAAAAAAAAACAGCTGTTTGCTTCTTTTTTTTTTAATTAGTAAACCTTTTTTTGCTTTTGGTCATAATGTTTTACTTTTTAGACTTCTCTCATCGAAATAGATAATTAATGCAAAAATATGTGGGGAGAATCTAACAAATAATCAGAAAAGATGAGCATTACACACAAAAACGAAAAAGAAAAAGAAAAGTTTACAAAAATGCAACCTTTGTGTGTGCTCTGATCATATATAAGTTGATTTCTTATTGTTTTGATTTTTAAGGTGATTACTGTACTTGACGAGCTTTACAATATGAATGAATCTGATTATTGAAATGGACACAACATGAGAACAAAACTGGCTGTAGTTTCAAAATGAATCTTAGATGAAGGACCCGCACGCATATGGGCTGAAGCCCAACAGCATCTGGGCAGCGAAGCGGAGTGGGCACAGAAAAGTACTCCAATATAACGACATTTTTGTCAAGATGAAAAGCATGGCACATGAAGCTCCAATTGGAGAACAATAATGTTTTGGCTACACACATTCTCCGGAGTTGTTCGATGCATGTCAGTAAAAAAATTACCTACGTGCTTTACTCACATACATCGAATAAATCCAAACACAATTGTTATAATCACTCCTGTTGCAATATGTGAAACACAACCACACTAAAGAAAAATGTGCTAGTTAACTTAGTTTTTTTTTTTTTTGGGATCAGCTAGTTAGTTAACTTAGTTTGTTCGCTATATCTTCTCAACATAGAAATGGTGTAACTTTTAAGTTTCTCGAGGAGGTTTTCCAAGAAACGAAAAAGAAAATAGTGTAGTCTTTGTTCTGGTGTGTACAAAAGTAATTTCTATTTTTGAGAAACACCCAATGACGGAACCAGGATTTTGATCCGAGGAGAGCCGGCTTAGTAGACATATTTTTTATCGAAACCTATACCTATTATCTCATAAACCTTTTGCTTTCCAATGCATTAAATTTGTACATGGAAATTATTTTAGCCTAATGCAGTTAAAGTACATAAATCATTTTGCTTTTTTCTTTAGACTACTTCAACAATTGTCACATGTTTATTTTTTATTTATGAAAAAAATGAGAAATGAGAATGTAAAATAATCAACTTTTTTATCAAATCGAACCATAATTATTAAGATTATAAGTACCTATACATAAACAATTATTGATAATATTTAAAATTAGATATGTAAAAAATAAAAATTTTAAAACTTGGGGTCGGGGCCCGGGGCCCCAACATAGCTCCGCCCCTAGAAACACCCGACACAACTATAGTAAGTATTATCTATACGGGGAGGAGAATACCCAGAGCAAATGCAGAATGTTATTTGGTTCTGGTTTTTAAGAGCGAGAAATGCATATATAATAGGAAACATAGTTCAAACAGAATACAACTGGAATCAAACGACAACAGAAATGAAACTACAGGAGGAAAGAACTACAACAACAATATAAACAAAAGGGAGCTACGAAAATAGGGCCTGAAGATCCGCACGAGCTCCTATCCAAAAAGGTGTCCCTCTAGCGGCCACATTGGCGGAGGGAGACAGCCACTTCCTTGTGAGAAGAATATAGAAAATACAAAGGAAACAGAGAGAAACGTTTCCCCTGGCAAACACCGTGTGACGTGTGTAATGATTTGAAGGAAAAAATGTAAAGACATTGCATAGCAAGTATATTGGCGCTTTCATCTATACAAGACAATATGATGCTGATTACCTCTGAGGAAGATAATCCAACTTCATCTCAATCAATCATTCAAAGTAGAATACCCAACAAATAAACAAAGCATGAAAAACAATAACTATAAAGACAGTGACAAAATCGTGAAACCTTTATTATACATTTCATGGCTGTTGAAGCCACTCCTGAATTGCAGAACGAAGAGCGTGATTCGGCACAAGATTGCAGTGTGACAGGCTGAGGTTAGTCATGGGCGAAGTATCGTGGCCACTGTCTATCCATCCTCTCAGAGCCTCCAACTCATAGGTAAAGCCGTCAGCTGCCACGTGAGGATCTTGCATGACTTCCTGCAAGTTTGATCTAACCTCAATCCCCTAATTTCAAACACACTCATCCAAATAAAGCTTAACAGAATTCATAGATTGTCATGAGTGAAGATGGGCGACACACACTAACAAGGGTAGGCTACGCTCACAGTCCCTTTGGGAGAAAGTAAATAGATGAATTACTCATTTAGAGAAAATGGTGGACATATGCAAGCTCTACTATGTTTCTCACCAATCTCTAAAAAATGGTGATATTTGGTGAGAAACCGTAGCCCTTTCTTTTCTCACCTAAAATCTCCTTCCGAAGGAACTGTAAAAGTGTTTCAAAAAATTCTTCCAAATTTTGATAGTTTTATATGAAATAGTTAACCAAAAAATATAATAAGAATGACGATAAGAAGCTATTGGCCTACCTGAAAAATGGGGCAAACAAAATATGGTGGAGTCTGACAATGCTCTTCAGTGCTCAACCGAAATGATGAGCCTCCGCATGAAATCCTCATTGGTTCAAGCATCCTCAATACATCAGATGCAAGATCTGGCCGGCCTTTACAGTTCTTGTCACAGCACCTCATTGCCAAGTGAGTTAACTGTTGGGCTTGCACAAATGGCCAGTCCCCAGCTGTAGGATCAAGCAGGTCTTTCAGACTCCCCTTATCTAATGCAGATTGCACTTCCTTTAACAAACCCAGAGCCGTTCGTCCAGTCAACAACTGCAGTAATATAGTTCCGAATGAATAGACATCTGATTTAGCAGTCAGCTCTCCTGTCGCAAGAAATTCAGGGTCCATGTATGCAGAAGAGCCCATTGGATCAGTTCTGCAACACGGTATTGTGTTGTTGCTTGAGGATTCGTCTTGTGAGATAAAGCGATGTACTCCAAATCCGCTGAGCTTGCACACATGGTTGGAATCTAGAAGAATATTGGCAGGTTTGAGGTCCCCATGAACTATTCCACGGGGACTGCAATAATGGAGGTAAATAAGAACAGAACATAGCTCTGTTGCCATTTTGATTCGAGTTTGCCAAGATAATGGGGGAGTGTTGCCTCTGCAGCTCAGTCTATCTTCAAGGCTTCCGTTAGGAAGATATTCACAGACAAGAATCCAAGCTTCTGGGCAGGCTCCAATGAGAGTGACAAGGTTTGGATGCCTCAAATTGGACAAAATATTGACCTAAACAAAAGAGAAAAATTCAGATGGTGTCCAAATCAGATAAAACTATAGAAGAACAGGTCGCAATGAGCAATATCGTGATAGGATCAGTGGGGCTCCAGGAACTGTACCAAGGTGTAAATTATTTTAACAATACTAACTCTTTTAGCCAACAATACATACACAATATCTCACACTTTAGTATCGATAGTGCGGTAATAAAGCATAAAATACATAGGGTTTTACAATTGTCCTCGATGAGTTTTCATATTTCGACCCAAATAGGATTAAACCGGTGCATTAATCGATCATATATTTTTTAAGGAAATTGTGGCAAATAGGTTGGCACAAACTTTTTTCAAGATATGCTCTCCTACCTATAATTAGGATGATATGACAAGATTTCTTGTCTTAGTCTTAAATCCAAAGAAAGATGGTTCAAGTCAATAGAGCTTCGCTTAGAAGAATCTTGAGTGTTGAGATCAACAAAAGTTTCTGTAGACGATGAATCTTGCAACATAGTTAATTTTTTTCTGAACAATTTGTCCATGATTCCATTAACTAAACAAATAAAAACAATAAAATCAATTAATGTTATGAACACCAGATTAGTTCATTTAGACCATAGGCAATAGACATTGAGTCTAACTATTGTTTTGAGAGAAGGCTGGGCAGGGCAGGGCACGATATTGATACCAATAGATCCTTCATTTTCTCTCTTTTTTAAATTAATACATACTCTATGCAAATGTGTTTGTGCCACTCAAGACTTCAAATCCCCACCCTCATTTTCTAGATTCTTGGGGATCCCTAATTTTCTAGATTTTTCTGTCTTTTAATTTTTTTTCAAATTTGGAGATAGAGGGAGAGGAAGTGGGAGGGGGAGGGGGAGGGGTAGAGAGAGGGAACGTGGGGAGGGGCAAGAGAAGGGGGAGAGGGACTTTAGGGGAATTGAGGAAAAATTATCCAATGCCCCAATGACATTTTCATGTGGGGGGGCCAACTCATCTCTCATCACCTATGAAGCATGGGTACTCTGGAAATGTCACCGTACTCGCGTTGGGTGTGGTTACGGCATCGGTAGGTACTCTGTCGGTACGCCTTGGGTACTTCGCGGGTACTGTAGGGGGATGAAAACAATTGATGCTTCGGATCACCTCGAATTGCAACGGCTTACTTGTGCCTCTCCACCGGAACCCTAATTACTTGTGCCTCTCCACCGGAACCCTAATTCATTGTCGGAACCCTAATCTGCAAGACAGACAAGGGGTGAGTACACCTCTGCCTCTCGTGGCAAAGGCCCTCCGATGCCAAAGTTAGTGTCACGTACTAATCAATAAACCCTAATTATCAGTAGGAGAATGGTATGAGTGCCAAGAATTGCGTACCTTTTACCTCTAGGTTTATTTCATATTTATAGACACACGTATGCTTGCTGCCCAAGCATCCTTGTTCCCCTAGGGTTCCTATTTCGTATAGGAAACCCAGGATATCATGGATTCTCATTCCTTTATCAAGTCATTACCTTTAGTCCTTCTAGGACTCTTTTTCATACCTGGCAGAACATCCCATGCACGTTGGGAGTCTTTCCTAGACCCTCCATCCTCGGGATCTTATTCTTCACAGGACATTACTGTTCTGGAACGCCTTAATATCTAGGGCTACTTCCTCTATAGTTCTATTCCCTGTTCGGTTATCTCATTGCCGAACAGTTCGTATGGACCAGTGACTTCTCATGTCACTGGCCCTTATCGCCGTTCACCGCACTGCCCGGCGGTAAGTCCTGTTGTATTTCCCACATACTCTCATATACTATCTGTTCGGCTAATAACTGTATCTGTCGGAATGCCTCCCTACAATTGCTCCCCAGCTTTGCTTGTTACCACTATCCGGGGGCTATAAGTAAAGCTAGAATTAGGACATGAGCCGAGCTTCTCGAATCCTCTGTAGATATAACACTCAAACCTATTGATGTTTTTTGGCGGTTTTGTCATTATACCATTTCGGGGTAGTGACTCCACGTGGCATGTTTCGTATGCCTTGTATTAATTTCGAACTGACGTTTTATTAAGCGACGTCAGAACGGCACCTCCTTTTGCTGGGAGGGTGACGTTTTATCGAGCCTGTTGGGGAAGACGGCCAAGTGGTGGGCTTACATTGCCCCCACATATGGGGCTACCCACGTATGCTCCTGTTTTTCTTTATATTCATCTTTCATTGTCTTTACGTAGTTTCCTTACGATTTTAGCTCATGTTTGTACCTTGTTATTGCAGCGGACAACGCCAACAAACGCCCCAGACGAGAGCCAAGTTACGTCCGAACAGAGGACATCAATAGGATTTTAAAGTATACCGGCGAGCCTGGTACCCGAACAGCTGGTTGTGGACGAAACGCTGACGTACTGTGGGATACGACCCATCTTACAGAGGAGTCATCGACAGAATACTTGCCCATCCAAGCACCAGCGCTGCTTCTACCTCCACTGCTCCCCAACCGCGGAGTTCGAGGCTGCAGGCCGGAGTTATCCTTGCCGGACAGCCAGGTGAAGTTTCGATTCCCGAAGGCTTTCCTTTGACACGCATGGTACTCAGAAGATCTGAACGAAGACAAATCATCCCTGAACAACAATCCGAACAGCCCGTTCCCCTCTGTGTTACTAGCCAGTCGTCTTCTTCCAACTACTCTTATTACAGACACTGAGTGGGTACAAACACAAAGTAGGTAGGGATCACAAAGTAGCTTAAACACAAGAAGAGAAAGCAAGGAGAAATATTAGAGAATACACTGATCTTATTTCTTAGGCTTGCTTTACAACGAGTGGAACAACCCCTATTTATAGGAGTAAAAGGGGAAGCCATTACATAATCAGTGACGTAATGGACTGAAGACCTCAGTGCCATTTTTCTTTAGGGTATTAACTTCCCTGGTGACTTTATCTACAAAGTACTGACTAGTTTTCTACCTTTACTATTTACAGATAGACTTATACAAACCTTGCCTACTATTGCACCAATACTAATAAATACATACAGACTTTTACAAATAGTAAACATCCAATAATTTCACCCTCTCCGGAAAAGAGGATAACTACTACACTTTATATTACATCACAAAAGAGACAGCTGTCCTGAAAAGTTATTCAGGTTTATCCGATCCACTGCTTCCAGAATAGTCTTCAGTCAAATAATACTGCTCCAAAAGATAGCGGATATTTTGGCGCCATTCTTCCGGATAAGTATCATTGAATTTCCAATTTGCAGACTCATAATGGAGGAGAGATAAGGGAACATCTGCAGGTGTCAAGTCATTGAGTGAACACATCGTTTGAGTCATGACCAGATAATTTCCATTTTGAATTTCAATGCTTGGGGCCTCTGGAAATGCTGAAAGGAACATAGTGTGATACTCCTTTCGCCCAGTGAGAGAACCATCTGGATTAGGAAAACACCTGTTGTTGCGATTTGTCCAAAAAGCAAATTGGAGGTCTTCGTTTGGGCCAATGGGAACTTGCCTGATCTGCTGCTGCCAGAATGGTATGTTGCCAAAAAGTAAGAGAAATTTCAAAAATAAATCCTCTGGAGGTTGAACTAGATTGAACGCTGCACGGGCAAGATACACAAGGACTGCTGATTTATTGAAACTGACACTTATAGTATACACATCAACTAAATACCATAAGAGGAGGTAGGCTTCTAATTTGAAGTAAAAGACATTATGGTAAGACACTTCAAACTGGGTGAGAAAAGGATAGACAGGATGGAAGGGTAGACCTTTTATGGGACCTTCATCAAGACCATATTTGAAAATACAGAGATGTTGAAGGTTTTGACACATTTGGACACACCTGGAAAGAAGGGTTAACTCAACAAGATGACACTGGAGGTGGATAGGAAGATCAACTGGGTGGAAACAGGAAATCATGGGAAAACAACCAGGGATAAAAGAATGGGTTTTTGTTTTGGAAAACTGGTTGATTTCTTTTTTAAGCCTTGACAGAAAATCAGGGAGGACATTGGTTTTTCCTTTTATGTGGACAGCATCAAAACTCCAATTTGAAAACCAATTTGCCCATCTGAGTAACTGAGCCTTTGGAAGGTGCTTCTGTTTGAACTTGAGCATGCTGGGAAAACTCATCATATCAGTCTCAATTAGAAAATGATGACCGATTAGATGAAATTCAAACTTCTCAATGCTCCTTTTGATTGCCAGAATTTCTTTGTAAGTAGAGTGGTAATGAAGTTCTGCTGGAGAGAAAGCACCACTCTTGTATCCACAAATTCTGCGCTTCTGTTCTGAATTTTCTTCCAAAAGAACTGCTCCCCAATAAAGATCAGAGGCATCTGTCTGAAGGATTCTTTTCCCATCTGAGGGTATGGTTAATGGAGGAAGGGTTTTAGATATGGCTTTGAGGTCTGTGACAGCTTTTGTACAATGAGTTGACCAAGGAGGAGGGTTTTTCTTTAGTAGAGCTGAGAGAGGAGTACGGTATTGGGCAAGGTTGGAGATGAAATCAGCCATATAGTTAACAATTCCAAGAAATTGTTGAACTTGTTTGACTGTGAGATTTTCATCTGGAAAATGGTCAAGTTGGGAGGCTATATGAGGTTGGAGGGTATACTGACCTTTAGAGATATGCATCCCTAAAAAATCAATTTCTGGTTGAGCAAGAAGCATCTTTTTCTCTGAGAGCATTATACCATGGGTTTGGACGAGGGAATGAAAAGATTGTAGTAAAATAATATGAGACTCGATATCTGGGGAGAAGAGGATGATGTCATCAATATATACAAGAGCTGAGGATAGAGGAGGAGCAAATATCCGAATCATGGCCTTTTGAAACAAAGATGGAGCTGTTTTTAATCCAAAAGGCATGACTGACCACTGGAAGTGGTGATCAGGAATGCAAAAGCCAGTTTTGGGACGATCATCTGGATGGATGCCCAGCTGCCAGAAACCTGCTTTCAAGTCAAACTTAGAGAAAATTTGAGCTTTAGGCAAGTTTGCAAAAAGAACACTTCTTCGGGGAAGAGGGAATTTGTTGTCCTGTAAAAAATGATTAAGAGGCTGGTAATTGATAACCAGGCGGAGCTTTCCTCTTATCTGTTCCGTTCTTTTGTTGACATAAAATGCTTCCCAGGCCCACTGAGAGGTTGTGGGCTCAATTAAACCTTCTGACTGAAGTTGCTGGAGTTCCTGTAGAGCAAGCTGGTAGTGTTCTGGATTCATTCCATGATGGGTAGCTTTGGTGGGGTTGATGTCTTCATTTTTCTTAAAGGGAAGAGAAATGAAGAAGTCTGGATTTTTCCAAAGTGGGTTGGAGCATTTAGTGAGGAACTGGGAATGGGATTCTGCACAAGAGGTTTGGATTATGGTTTCTTTGATGGTGGAGAAAGTTTCAATGGAAAAGAGATTGGGTTGAGTGGTCCAAGGTAACAGGTAGTTTTTGTATTTCAAGCCTTTTTTGAGCCAGGAGATTTTGCTGAGATTCTGGAAAATATCAAAGCCTAACAATAAATCTTTTCCTGGGAGATCAGAACCATAAACTTGGTGTTTTATGGTGTATCCGGGGAAGAGTTGGATGGTAATAGGCTTACTGAGCAAGGTGATGACAAATGTTTCTCCATTGGCTGTTGTAAAGGGTCTGAAACAAGATTGCCAATAGGACCTGGGGAGAATTGCTGGGTTGAGAATGGAGGCTGCTGCACCAGTATCAAAGAAAGCGATAACTGGTATGGGCTTCTCATATTTGCCAAGCAAAATGTTGACCTTGGCTAAGGGTTGAGCCAGCATGATATTGGAAAATCCAAAGGTTTGGATTTCATAAGGGAAAGAATCAGGCTCATCGGAAGAATCATCGGATTCTGAGGAAGAGTCATCAAATGTGAATGCAAGGACTGCTTCATCTGTTGCTTCATCATCAATGGAAAATAGAGATTCAACATCAGCATTTTCAAGATCATCATTGATGAGGGCCAAAGAGTTCACCATCTTGTCTCTTGCTGCTTTATTAGGACACTGTTTTGCATAGTGCCCTTTCTTTCCACATATGTAACAGCGATCAGACTTTCGCTGTCCTCTGAACTGCTTTTTCTGGAAGAATTTCCATTTTCTCCGGCGTGAGAACTTGCCAGATTTAGGAAACTTTGAAAACTTGCCAGGAGATCGGAACTTCCATTTCTGAAAATGTTTGGACTTCCGATAGGATGGTCGGCAAGTACACTTCTTGTCTTTGCACTTAATAGATAAGTCTGGTCTGTCACATGCTTTGCCAAGAAGTTTTCCCTGTTCTTCAAGAGTTTTAAGGAATTTCTGGTGATTGCACAACTTTTCCAAGGCAATCAAAGAGTGCTGATAAATACCACCAAGAGATGTAGCATTTAGCGTCAATCCTTTTGTCTGAAGGAGCCTTGTTGTCTCATTTCCCAATGGTTCAGGAAGGGAATTGAGAAAAGCTTGCTTAAGGTTGACATCATCCATGCCGTTGAGGAGATAAAATCGTTGAGACATGCGATTATAGTGGATCTCCAAGTCCTTTCTTTTGAATGAACAACACTTCATGCTGAGATATTCTTCTCGAACAAATTCTTTAGTGTTGTCATGGTCTCCAAGAAATTCAGTATGCAGGACTGAGATAAACTGATCAAGGGTCGGAAGTTGTTTCAGCTGCAGCTGTCGGTACTCACCAAGAGCTAAGTACCATTGACGGAGACGGCCAAGGAATTTTGCTGTACACTTAGTAAGGACAATACTTAGTGTAGCATTTGGAGAAAGCATAGCAGCTGTGCACCAAGCATGGATCTCATAGAGTTTATCCAACCATTTTGATGGGGGAATGGTATCAAAGGAGAAACCTTGGGTATGGAGATTGGAATGGGAGAAGGAATCAAAGGTTGGAATTTCTGGAGGTGTTTCAAACTCAGGATCTTCTTCAATTATAGGATCTTCAACATGTTCCTCTGGGTTTTCTAGGTTCATCATGAAAACATGAGGAAGTGGCACAGAGTTTGTAGATTCAGTATCTGAATCAAACTCAATGGTTGGTTCAGGAGATGGAGTTTCAGGTATAGTGGCTAAGGTATTTAGGAGAGTGGAAATTTGATTTTTGGATGGGCTAGAAGTTGGTTGGACCATTAACTGTGGTGATTTAGAATTTGGGTCGGATGGTAGAGAAGGAGTGGAGGTCACTGGGACAGTGGTAGAAGTAGAAGGTGAAGACAAAACTGGTGAAGGTTGAACAGGTTTTATCTGGGGCTTTGGAAAAGGAAGTTTTGGTGGAGATGGTCTTTTTGGTGGAGGTAGGAAAGCTGATGAGCTGCCAAAGATATTGGACTCACCAAATATTGAGGTAGGGTTTACAGGTAAAGGTTGAGACATTTGAGGATACCCAAACAAACTTTGTTGAGAGGAAGATGTGAACATGTCAAATGGGCTTTTTTGCTGAAAATTCTGCTGAGCTTGGAGAGAATGAAGCTGGTTTTTCAAATGCTTCATTTCAGCATCTTTATGGTAAAAGGCTGCTGAAAATGCTTGGTTTGCATATGCCATCTGAAGGAGTTCTTGGTGAACATTCTGAATTTTCTGCTGCAAATCTCTGATAAGAAGTTCCAAGGTTGACAACTTCTTATGGACAGCATTCTCCAAATTTTGCTGGGAATTAGCAATTCTTTGGAGGATTTTGTTTTGAGCAAGAGAATTGGCTGATTGCCAATTTATCGCTGCTTCTGCTGCCGATACTGCTTTGGTACTACCATCAGGGAGAATGGTAGTAGGGTCTGGAATTTTATGACGGTGGGTTGTCCTTTCTTGGGAACTATGGAAGTCCAAAGGAGGAAAATCTGCTTCAGTCCAGGAAGACGAGGAGGTGAACATGAAACACCCACTGGGTTGACTTGAAGAGCCATCATCAGATGGAGGTTGAGGAGACGGTGGAGATTTGCAAGGAGAGAAAGGCGGAGAAGGGTATAGTGAACCAGGGTCATCTTCAAAGTCTTCATCATCGTCTAAACGAAGACTTTCTTCGTAACAGTCATCACAGTCACAGGCATCAAAGTAACAATGACCTGTTTCTGGATTTTTAAAATAATAGACCGGCTTGCCACTAGATTTAAAATATTGAATTGGAGGGCCAGGTCGAGAGCCATCAACAAACATGTTAATGCTCGAGGGAAAAATGACAGGATGGGTGGAAGATGAGGCAGAGGTGTCTTTTGGAAAAGAGATTTCTACGGTACCATCAGGTTTTGGAATAAAGGTTGGGTTAGAGGATTGGACAGGAATAGGCTTGTTTTGATTTTTTTCGTAAGCTGTGACCCATGATTCTGGGAGAAGCTTGAGAAGTTCAGGACGGGAGATTTGTCGTGGGACATGGACACACGAGGCTTGGTGAGGTGCATTTACGGTTAGGAAGAGGGCTTCATCTGTGGAGGAAGGTAAGGACATGTCAAAAGCATGGTTTTGGAGTCGGTAGGCCATTTGGTAGTGAAGGGTTGCTGCATATGTGGTAGGAATTTGGGAGGCACCACCAATTTGAACTTGGACTTTCAAGGCTGATAGCAGATGAGGATCTGCTAATGGCATGTTGAAATTGGGGTAAAAGGTAAAAATCACGGTTCCGGCATTTAGGGTGGTTTGAACTGTGGCTATGCATGCGTTCTGGTACTGCATAAACCTGGTATCTACCAGAGCAAGTCTGGAAGTAACAGGTAAACCTTTTCTACCATGGAAAGTGACGGCCAGTCGGATTGCCCCAAAGTGGAGATGTGTAAATCCTTGTTGTTGCCAAAGACGAGGCAAATCAACTGGGATTTCTAGAGGTAAGAGCTGTTCAGCTTCTGTTGCTGCAATGAAACACTGGTCAAACTTGGAAGCTTGGACATACTCTTTTACAGAAGTTGGGCGTTTTGTAGAGAAAAGTTGGGTGACAGATTTTTTCACAGAAGTTTGGGGACGCACAAAAGTATTATAAGGGTTTAGGAAAGGGAGGTCAGTAAGGGGAACCTTACTGTCATCAGGTAGGTACTCAAACTCATATAAGTATTCAAGATTAGAAGAGGAAGAGGAAGAAGAATTTCTACTGGTAGAAGACATTGATGGAACTAAGGAGGACGTAGCAGAAGAGTAGGTGGTAAATAGACGATTCATACTTCAAGAATAAGACAGGGGTTTGAAGAAAAAGACTGGGGTTTGAAAAAGTCTGGGGTTTTTTCTTTTCCTTTCTACGACAAAGATTTTCCTTTGCAAAATAAGACTTTCTACTAATTTTGATTAACAAAATTTTGTATACTAGGGAAGATAAACCGAGATACACTGCCAACAGCTGGGCTAAAATCTCAAGGTACTTTTATCCCACTGATACAAAATTCTTTTAACCAAAATAGTTAGTGAAGTTTCTGATGTGGAGGATCCTGTGAAGGCAACCACAGAGCATACGCTTCAATTTTTCTTTTAGAAAAGATTTGAAGTAGTGTTGGAAAAGAAGTTCCCAGAAGGGAGTTTAAGCTAGTATGGAAGACATGGCTCTGATACCACTATTACAGACACTGAGTGGGTACAAACACAAAGTAGGTAGGGATCACAAAGTAGCTTAAACACAAGAAGAGAAAGCAAGGAGAAATATTAGAGAATACACTGATCTTATTTCTTAGGCTTGCTTTACAACGAGTGGAACAACCCCTATTTATAGGAGTAAAAGGGGAAGCCATTACATAATCGTAATGGACTGAAGACCTCAGTGCCATTTTTCTTTAGGGTATTAACTTCCCTGGTGACTTTATCTACAAAGTACTGACTAGTTTTCTACCTTTACTATTTACAGATAGACTTATACAAACGACCTCCACCAGACCCAGGTACGATGACTCGCCAGCCCCTCGACCTTAGCACCCTTCTTACCGTCTCCATGTGGGGACGTGGTGCTACCATTAGGGTGGCATCCACTGGTGTTGCCCCCCCCATGATCTCGTCGCACTAGGGGGGGTCAACACGATTATCTTCTTCTCCTCGGGAACACGATAGTTCCCTTGAGGCTACTGATGCCCGCCGGCACAAACATCCCCGGAATCAAGAAGCCGGAGATAATGAAGCTCCAGCTGCTTCATTACCGTTGGAAACTCCTCCTCCGAGCATCCAAATCACTCCTGATGTCTGGCCCCTCAACTCATGAGGGGGGACCGGCTGGTAAACGTTTGAGATAGTGCCAGCTCCTCCGAAACTGCACTAGCCTTAGCACAAGGCTTATTGCTTCCTATCGACATGCAGAAAGAATCCTCATCGTCTGCAGATAGACTTGTGTCCACTGGTCTCGTCAGTGGAATCAAGATAACCAAAACTCTTCTTTTAGCCTTACCTTGATTGTAGCAGTTAAAAATCTTTTAACTTATGTTTGGTATCTTTATAGTTTATCCAAAAAATGATGACACTGGGCCAAAAGTTTCAATAAGCTGATGCCGAGAGAATTAGGCTCTTAAACGACAATACGAGGCTGCTCCAAACAAGCTCAAGGCTGGAGAGAGAGAGAGAGAGAGAGAGAGAGAGAGAGAGAGAGAAGGCCAAAGCAGAGTTTACTGAAGCAAAAAGCAAGCTTGAGACTGCCGAGGATAGTCTTGGTCAAGCTCTGGCAGAGATTGACAACACCAAAAAGGTCGTTTTTGAAGAAGGTTATCAAAAGGGATTTGACGCCACAACGGCCAACTACGTGGAGCAGATGCCAGCCATACAGGATCAAATCTGGGGTGCATGCTGGGAGGCTTGTTTGACCAAAGTTGGTGTAGCAGATGATTCCCCATTGTGGACTGAGAACGATCTCCTCAGCGGCCGGGCAGCAGCATCTCAGGAGCAGGATGAGCCCCCAACTGATGATGTTGATTGCCAGATAGATGAATTTGCAGACGCAGATGAGGAGATACAGATGGAATCCCAAGATGCTGCAATGGAAAACACACCAGTTCGGGAGGCAACCATTGAGACCAACGTTCCAGAGGAAAATGTTGTTGCTGGTGATGGTATTGGTAACAGAGAGGTTGCACCCAATACTCTCCCAGAGATCCAGAACTTGGACTGAATTGGCCGGCAAGTACTTAGTTTGGTGCTTTTCTCATTTTTGTCTTTGATTTCAGACAATTTGGCTGGTCCTGTGTGACCACAGTATTCCAACCCTGCGTGGTTTTAACAATTGGTTTAAACTTCTCCTGTTTGTTTAAGTTTGTCGTTTCCTGAAATATTTTCGTGTCCAGGGAGTGTTGCATATGCTCACATGCAATTTTTAAGTTTATTCGTACTTGATTTCTGCATATTCTCGTATGCATTCCTATGCATTCCTGAGTTTGTTCATACTTAGGAGTCATTACTGAAGCAAGTATTTCGTACCTGTTTGCTTGGGTACATAAGACTCTCTTAAGTATCCCATAGTTGTTTCAAGCCTTTCATGCTTTAAACAAAAACTAAGTATTTGCGTACTTAGACAATCTAGCCAACATATGCTCGTAATGTTTTAAGCTAAGCCAAGTGTTTCATACTTGGCAAAGAAATATTTATTTCATAGTGGCTCGTAAGTATCTCGTACTTGCCCAAGTATCACGTACTTGAAAGAAAACATCCATGTACTCGTACATATGGAGAAATATTCAGTCGTATGTAATCTAAATGTTCAAGCATGTATTCGAATGCATTTCTTTGTATGTGGCATTCATGCCTGTCTCTTGCTCCCCAATATAAAACGAAAAAAGATAGCACCGAAGTCCATATTTCATATTTAAAAAGCAAACAATTCAAAGACTTGATATTCTGCAAAGAAATTACTTTATTCATATGCTTGAACTTAAGGGGGCGTTATTCGTACCCCAAGCAACTAACAAATAACAGAGGAGCTCCATTCGTAGCTTCCACACAATCACGTAGTGTACTCTAAAACAAAATAAAACTCAAGGAGGCGTTACTCGTACCCCTTGCAACTAATAAATATTTAGAAAACAAAGGAGCTTTGTTCGTAGCTCCCACACAATCACGTCGTGTATTCTAAAAAAAAATAACTCTTTTAAACAAAGAATTTTCTTAGATTGTGAACGTTCCAAGGTCTTGGCACTGGATTGCCGTCTAGATCAACCAACTTATAGGCCCCTGTGCCCACAATCTCGGTTACTCGATATGAGCCTTCCCAATTAGCCTCCAACTTGCCCTCATTGGCTACCTTGGTATTGCTGAGCACTTTTCGTAGTACAAGGTCCCCAACACCAAACTCTCGAGAGTGAACATGCTTGTTATAATTTTTCATCAGCTGTTCCTGGTAAGAAGCTAGATGCACCAGGGCCCTTTCCCTCCTTTCTTCGGCGAGATCTAACTCAATTTCAAGTGCCCTGTCATTGCCCCCACTTTCGACCAATGCAGTCCTATTGGTTGGCAAACCAACCTCCAAAGGAATTACTGCCTCTGTTCCATATGCCAAAGAATAGGGAGTCTCTCCCGTAGACCTCCTAGGAGTTGTTCGGTGGGCCCACAAGACAAGCGGTAATTCGTCAGGCCATTTCCCTTTAGCTTTGTCCAGCCTTTTCTTGATCCCGTCAAGGATAATCTTATTGGACGCCTCTGCCTGCCCATTACTCTGAGGATAGGCTTTGAATAATAATTTCGTATCCCATACTGAGCACAAAAAGCTTTGAATTTCTTCTGGAACTGGGACCCATTGTCAGTAATCAATGAATAAGGGACCCAAAGCGAGTGATGATACTTTTCAATAAGAACC
Organism: Rhododendron mucronatum var. ripense; assembly: GCA_019656295.1. NCBI lineage: Eukaryota > Viridiplantae > Streptophyta > Magnoliopsida > Ericales > Ericaceae > Rhododendron > Rhododendron mucronatum. The sequence continues at coordinate 3,304,067 of BPLT01000002.1, forward strand.
TTTCTATCATAGGTTCAATGATTTTGGCCAGTGGTTCTGCCTCAATCCACTTAGTAAAATAGTCCGTTGCTACTAGCAGGAATTTTCGATTCCCAGTTGCTTTTTGTAGTGGACCCACAATGTCCATTCCCCATTGAGCAAACGGCCAAGGACTCGTAAATGGCACCAAGTCTTCTGCTGGTGTTCGAATCATTGGTGAGAATTTCTGACACTTCTCGCAAATTTTCACATACACCTTTGCATCTTCTTGCATGTGTGGCCACCAGCAGCCTTGGGTAATTGCTCGGTGGGCGATGGATCTGCCTCCAGCATGACTCCCACATGTTCCCTCGTGGATTTCGTGAAGAAATCTTTACACCATCTCGGGGTGTACACACAGCAAATATGGGCTCGTGAAGGATTTTCTGTATAGCTTACCCTCTGGGGACAGCCAAAACCTTACGGACTTGGTTTTAATCTTATGAGCTTCTTTTTTATCAGTGGGGAGTGTTTCATCTCGTAAGAACCCCACAATCGGGTCCATCCAACTTGGACCTTGGTTCACGTCCAAGACCAACTCCACACTCCTCCCAATGCTCGGCTCTGTCAGATACTCAACTCCTACCTTTCGTTTGAGTTCAGTTGGAACAGCTGCGGCCAGCCAATCCAGAGAATCGGCATGAGCATTCTGTCCAGAACTTATCTGTTCAATGTGAACCCTTTCAAAGGTGTCAAGCAAATCTTTGGCTGCTTCCACATACGTTGCCATCTTCTCATTCCGGGCTTGGTATTCCCCGGACAATTGATTAACTACGAGCTGTGAATCACAATACACCCCGACTCGTTTCACTTTCAAAGTTCTCGCACTCTTTAATCCAGCTAAAAGTGCCTCATACTCCGCCACATTATTTGATGCACTGAAGCCAACCCGAACAGATAGTTCGATCATTACTCCTTCAGGAGGAAAAAGGACAACCCCAATTCCTGAACCAGTATTACATGCTGATCCGTCAACGAATATCTTCCATTCTATGGGGTCCTGTTCGGCTGAGACTTGGCTCTTCATGGGTGATGTCTTAGTCACCTGTTCCTTTCTCGGAGGAGGCAAGGGAGCTACTGCAGGAGAAAACTCTGCCACAAAATCAGCCAACACTTGGCCTTTGATTGCTGTACGCGGCTAATAATCAATATCGTATTGGCTTAACTCGACAGACCGCGTCGAGATCCTTCCCGAGAAATCTGCTTTTCGTAGCAATGATTTCAGCCGGAACTCTGTATAAACCACAACCTTGTGGCTTTGAAAGTAGTGTGGCAATTTCCTTGTGGCTGTCCTAAGTGTCACGACTGCATTTTGGTAGGAGTGGGAAGAGTACCTTAACAGGACTGCACTTACAGCATGTTCAGAAACAGCCAAGTACAAAACTAAAGACTCACCTGGCGGTGGAGTTGATAAAAGTGGAGGCTCGGCCAGATACTTCTTCAGGTCCTGGAAGGTTTGCTCGCACTCTGCTCCCCATTCGAATCCCTCACTCTTTTTCAATAATTGAAAAAAGGATCTGCACTTATCACTTGACCTGCTGATAAATCTATTAAGTGTTGCAGCCATTCCGGTCAGTCTCTGGACTTCCTTTGTGGTTCTGGGACTTTGTAGCCTTTGCAAGGCTGCAATGTGATCAGGATTAGCCTCGATCCCTCTCATGGTCACCAAATGGCCTAAGAACTTTCCAGAACTGACTCCAAATGCACACTTCGAGGCGTTGAGCTTCAGTTTGTATTCCCTCAGGATGCCGAAAGCTTCTTTCAAATCCGCTATGTGTCCCTGTTTATCTTGACTCTTCACCACCATATCGTCTATGTAAACTTCCATAGTCTTGCCAAGTAGCTTTTTGAACATGATGGTCGCAAGTCTTTGGTATGTTGCCCCAACATTTCTTAGCCCAAATGGCATAACGCTATAGCAGTACAATCCTCGTGGTGTGATAAAAGAAGTCTTCTCTTGATCAGGCCCAAACATAGCAATCTGATGATATCCTCGATACGCGTCGAGGAAACTCATCCGCTCGTATCCAGCAGTTGCGTCAACCAACTGGTCTATCCTTGGAAGAGGGAAACAATCCTTTGGACATGCCTTATTTAGGTCTGTGAAGTCTACACAGACTCGCCACTTTCCATTCTTCTTTTTTACAACCACAGTATTGGATAGCCATTCTGGGTAGTAAACTTCACGTATTGCTTTGGCCTCTAGCAAACGGTCGACCTCCTCAATTACAGCATCCACATGCTGCACGGCTGCCCTCCGCTTTTTCTGAATGACCGGTTTGTGCCAAAGGGTCAACATTTAAATGGTGACAGATCACCCCTGCATCTGTTCCGGGCATTTCCTCTGGTACCCATGCAAATACATCGATATGTTCCTTAAGAAATTTTATCAATTCAGCCTTTTCATCTGCTGGCAATGATTCTCCAATTAAGAAATATCTCTCAGGATCAATCTCGTTGATCTGTATTTTCTCCAAGCCTTCGACTACTTTCTCTGCCGCGTTTCTTCCGACATCCTCAATAGTTGGTTGATCTGGTACTTCTAACGTGTGAACATGATGGGCCTTTGGGGCTCTTTTAATGATGGAAATTACACATTGTTGTGCCACTTTCTGATTGCCTCTAATTACTTCGACCCCATTAGATCCTGAAAATTTCACCATCTGGTGATAAGTTGAGGAGACAGCTCTCATCTTGTGTAGCCATGTCCTCCCTATAATCGCGTTATAGGAAGAAGGAACATCTACAACTAAAAAGTCTGTCCTCAACACCACTGATCCAGCCCGAACAGGCAATGTTACTTTTCCAAGAGGCCAGACTGCTCCTGCACCGAACCCAATCAGGGGCGTTGTGGATTGCTCTAAGTCCGTCTGGGCTAGTCCCAGCTTCTTGAACGCATCGTAGTACATCACCTCTGTACAACTTCCTGAATCCACTAGAATTCTCTCGATGTCATATTCCCCAACTCGTAGGGTTATGACCAAAGCATCGTTGTAGGGTATTTGGACTTCTCCCAGATCATCGTCTGTGAATGCTATGCTTTCGTTGCACACATCGTTTCCTCGCCCTCTCTTATTTCCCAATCGCATCACGTGTTGATCGTGCTTGGCTTGCCTTTGTAATAGCCTAACCTCATTTCTCGTATAAGGTGTAGCCAACCCATGTATCATATGGATTTCCCCTTTAGGATTCTGCTCGTAATCCAATTCCATGGTTTTCCCTTTGTCTTTGGGGCCTTCCTGGATAAATTCCTTAAGATAGCCCCGAGAGACCAAATCGTCAAGGTGTCTTTTGTACATCTCACAATCTTCAGTCATATGGCCCAATCTTTATGGTAGCTACAGTGCTAATTCATAGCACGTTTTGTGTCCTTATCTCTGCCTAGACTTGGGGGCCACTTGAAGTAGGGCTGATTCTTTATTCGATAAAGAATTCTATAAATTGGTTCCTTCCAAACCGTAGTGATAGAAAAGAAAGACTTGGGGTCACGAGCTTGTTTATCCTTGTACAGCTCTTTCTTAGCCTGCCCGTACTCCTTTCTCTCTCTGTAAGTCTTAGGCTCTGGCTTATCCACCTTTTTGACAGGTGCCTTTGGCTGTTCGGCAATAATCCTGCCATCCTCCTGGAGTATGTCGTCCTCCATTCTAGCGTATTGCTCTATTCGTTCCATCAGTTTAGCCAGTGTTGCTATCGGATGTTTATTCAATGAACGACGCAGCTCTCCCCTAACAGGCAAACCAGTTTTGAAGGTTGCAATAGCATACTCCTCACTGCAACTTTCAATCTCGTTGAAAGTTTCCCAATACTTTTTTGCATAGTCTCTGATTGGCTCGTTTTCTGCCTACTTCATGGTGGAAAGACTTTCAAACATTTTTGGGGCTTTTCTGCTTGTCAAGAACCGAGCAGTGAATTCTTCAGCCAACTGCCTCCATCCTCGTATGGACCGCGGGGCTAGTTTATGAAACCAAGACAAAGCCACCTTGCCGAGACTTGAAGGGAACATCTTGCACAAGATGGCATCATCCCCATCGTGCATGAACATGGCCTGGTGGTAGTGCTGTATGTGAGCTACGGGGTCCACGTTTGTCTCGTAAAGTATGAACGAACCGTGCTTCACTCTGCTCGGCAACCTAGCTTCTTGTAACCTTCTTGCAAAGGGGGAGGCTGCTATATTACTCATGGCCTTACGTGCTGCTTCTCGTGCAGTCATTGTCCCATCCTCGAGTTCCTTCGTCTTGTGAGCCGTGGCTTTGGCCCAATCAACATCAGACCTCTCGTACCTGTCCCGGTGATGCTTCATTGCTTCTTCCTCCTCCGGGGTGGAACTTCGGTCTCTGCTCCTCCTTTTTCGTGAAGAAGCCATTCGCCTTTCTGGTGTCTGGCTTTTACTTCTGCTCCTCCTTTTCCGTGGAGAAGCTTCATAACGCCTTATGATAGGACTCCTGCTCCTGCTCCTGCTCCTTCCTCATGAATGAGCCTTTTTGTGGATTATCAAAGCCTGTCTCTCTCCCCTGGAATTCCTTCGTGAAAGTCCAGAATCCTCCGGGTGTTCTCGTACCCGTTGTAACTCTCGTATCTCATATTCTCGTTTTTTGATTAAATGAGCGTACTCCTCGATTTCCTTCCTCTTTTTATCGAGGACATCTTCATCATTATGTATGCTTCTTGAATGGGTGACTGACTCTTCTTTTCGGTGGGACTTGCTCCTTCTCGTGGAGCCTGTGGCAGTCCTATCCCCTTTTTCTTTGGAGTCATCTCTGCTGCTTGTTTTCCTGCCATGTCTACCAGTGGGCTTTTTCGGAGCACCTGGTGGGGACTTATCTCCTTCCCCACCCAACTGGTCCTTTGGATTGAACGGCGTGACTGGATCTTTTTCCATCGTGGTATTTTTTCAATGGGGAATTCTTTTGTTTCCCACAGACAGCGCCAATTGTAGAGGGATGAAAACAATTGATGCTTCGGATCACCTCGGATTGCAACGGCTTACTCGAGCCTCTCCACCGGAACCCTAATTCGTTGTCGGAACCCTAATCTGCAAGACAGACAAGGGGTGAGCGCACCTCTGCCTCTCGCGGCAAAGGCCCTCCGATGCCAAAGTTAGTGTCACGAACTAATCAATAAACCCTAATTATCAGTAGAAGAATGGTATGAGTGCCAAGAATTGCGTACCTTTTACCTCTAGGTTTATTTCGTATTTATAGACACACGTATGCTTGCTGCCCAAGCATCCTTGTTCCCCTAGGATTCCTATTTCGTATAGGAAACCCAAGATATCATAGATTCTCATTCCTTTATCAAGTCATTACCTTTTGTAACGCCCCGAATTTTGGGTACGTTAATAAGGCATTTATTACATAATAAAGAGAGTCCGGCTCATTATTACATCATAAATACATCAAAAGGGGTACATATATACAACAAAGGAGAAACTAAGGCTCCTAACTACTGTCCCGCTTGCTCCTCCATTCTGGCAAGCTCCTCAGCTCCGAAGGCCTCCAAGGTGTACTGCTTACCCTGTTCATCTACAAAATCTGACACATTATACCAGCGTCGCCACCAGCATAATATGTCAGGGTCACCAAAAAGGTAACACCGTGAGCTATGAAAGCTCAGCAGAACAATCCCATACCCGCTAACCCATAGCTTACAAACAAAAGATCATATACAACAGACGGTAACAATGGTACATCCACATTCGCTATTCAACTATCGTTGGTGTCCAAGGTTTCAGAGTTTCTCCTACGCGACTCGTCGTAGACCGTGTCACCATTTTCCACGTACAAATCATCCTTTCAAAATCATTTGTTTAAATCACACATTTGCATTGGCTCCGTACCGCGGATAACCAAGCTACACACCCAACCTCGGTTCCGCCGCGCCGGGTTCCCGAGTATCCTCCCAATGGTTCCGCCACGCCGGGTTCCCATTGGCACACGATTGCATTGGCTCCGTACCGCGGATAACCAAGCTACTCACCCAACCTCGGTTCTGCCGCGCCAGCCTCCCGAGTATCCTCACAATGGTTCCGCCGCGTCGGGTTCCCATTGGCACACACACACCCACATCTCACATAATGCCATCAAACTAGTCATTATGTAGTTTCAAAAATATTTCCATCCTCAGAAAAACTTATCCTTTCATAAACCACACCCTAGGTGCCATGTTTCTACTTTCTCAGTTCTCGTGTCTCGTTTACATACAAAGACTCCGTGGTAGAACAAAGGTAAGCTTGAATCATTCCTTGTAAACAAACAAGATCATTCAACTCTATATTGCTAATTACGCTCACATTAACGCTTAAAGCATAACGCCACATGTTCGGACGCCCTTGGAGTGAAAATCACTTATGCTTTATCACGCTACAAGTAATACAAGCAATTCACATATGCATGCTCATAATCATCTTAAAGATTAAAATACAAATACTTCTCAACAAACGATAATTTCTATCTTTCGAAATCCGTTAAGGATAATCTACTGAGTAGAGATTTATCTACATATACTTAGAGATAGGGGATAAGAATGATCTACCTTGATCCGAAACTAGTCGGGGCCGAATAAGCTAGTTGGAAAATTCTACGGGTGGTGAAATTCACGAATCTGGACCGAACTTTGGATGACAGTAACTCGGTCAATCTTTGGCCGAATATGATCTTTCTTGGGTCGAAATCGAAGCTCTAGAAACGCCCTACAACTTTCATGAAGGAAGTTGATCCTAGAAACTACTTTAGGTAGGAGAAAAATGGTGATAAAGGAAGAGACAGTAAGCTGTCTGGATATGGAAATTCGAGATCTTTAGTGAACTTTGGATGACAATATCTTTGTCATCTCTTCACCGATTGGGGTGGTTCTTGGGTCTAACTTGAAGGTCTCGAATGCTCCACAACTTTCCCGAAGGGAGTTGGTTCTAAAAACTACTTTAAGCAGGAGAAAACTGAGGATTTCAAAGGGATAGTAGGCTGCCTGGAAAAAACAGAAATGGTTTCTAGAGAGAAGTGAGAGCAAAGCTTGAAGGTGTGAGTTTGAAGCTTGGAATGGCTTCTATTTATAGGCAAAGCTTCTCCTCCCTCCTCTCTTGGCCAGCCCCTCTCTCTCCCTACAACTCATTTTTTATTCCATAAAGTCATGTTCACATGGAAGATCAATGGCTAAAAGCTAGGCTTGCATGGCTAGGGTTGTACCTTGGAAGACTTGGTGAGAGAGAAAAATAGCTTGTACAAGATTCTTGTTTAAACAATAATAGAAGGACAATAAACTAATAAAGGACAATGGAGGTTAAGTTTCTTAGCTAGGAAGGAAGTTTTCCCATGGATTTGATGTATAATGGAAGATCAAGGAAGGTACAACCCAATCTTCTCTTCTTCTTCCTCTCTCTCTCTCTTGCACAAGTACATATATATATATATATATATATATATAGACACACACACACACACACACTACAATAAACAATAGGTACTATTGTACTTGAGTCAAAGAAACTTAAAGACTAAGATTTCTACTAACAAATAAATAGGCACATGTTGGTTAAACTAATAAACTAGTGTACTAATGTACTCTAGGTAGTTCAACGCCCCATTAAACTAATCCAATTGGGTACAAAACCTCAACATAAAATAATAAAAGAGTAATTAGGAGAATCTTAGGGTTTAATAAAATATTGGTACTTCATCTCATGGGGTTTAAGAAAAAGACTAGTTTATTAAACCCTTGGTACTAGATGAAAGACTAACCTTTTTACCCATTGGGTAATAAATCCCCTAACTTCTATTGTCCAATGGACAATAGTAATTAGGTAACTTTTATATTAAAATAATCCAAACCGTCCTTTTAAGTAATTAAAAAGTCTATTTTTTTAATAGATATTAGTACTTTGTTCAAATCTCCCATTGAATCCTTTTAATATAAAGAATTGGGTTTCTATTATCCAATGGATAATAGTTCCCCTAACTTTTATTATCCAAGGGACAAAGAGTAAAACCAAAATAATAAAGGAAAATAAATAAAAAAATTCCAATTCTAGGGTTGAAAAGGTTCACAAGGTTCAAGGATGGGCAAAACGGTCCATCTATGGTTAGGAAAAAGTAACGAAGTGATTTTCCTAGTTCAGTTTCTCCAACAAGCTGATTAGAAGCTAACTAGGCTTGTTAAGTAGGGCTTAATGCCAAGAAACGAATTTCAAGGGGCTAAAACATAGTTACGAAAATTATAAAACTATTCTAGAAAAAGAATTTCAGATAAACAACGAGATTTTTATTCGTTAAAAAATCGGAGTTGTTACACCTTTAGTCCTTCTAGGACTCTTTTCCATAGCTGGCAGAACATCCCATGCACGTTGGGAGTCTTTCCTAGACCCTCCATCCTCGGGATCTTATTCTTCACGGGACATTACTGTTCTGGAACCTTCTAGGGCGTTCCTGCCGCCGTTATATCTAGGGCTACTTCCTCTATAGTTCTATTCCCTGTTCGGTTATCTCATTGCCGAACAGTCCGTATGGACCAGTGACTTCTCATGTCACTGGCCCTTATCGCCGTTCACTGCACTGCCCGGCGGTAAGTCCTATTGTATTTCCCACATACTCTCAGATACTATCTGTTCGGCTAATAACTGCATCTGTCAGGAATGCCTCCCTACAGGTACATTTTAGCCCGGGAGAGAGAGAGAGAGAGAGATCTGCTAAGAGAGAGAGAGAGATGAACTTACGAGAGAAACAGGGGGAGATTCAGTCAATTGCCGTCATCCTCTTGCTCTCGTTGAAATTTGAAAATGAAGCCCTAATTTGATCTCGTGTGTTTTGTGACTCTATATGAGAAATTGCATATTAAGGCCAAAACTTTGAATTAATATACACCTTCAGCCCCTGAAGTTTTTAAACCATTATACATCCAACTACTCTCATTTAGATAAGAACTTAGTATGAGATAAATTACACTTACATTAGTACTGTATAAAGAAAATGTTACTTTTATGAGATAATTTTACATATATTTATATAAATAATATAAAATTTTACATATATTTAAATAATTTTACGTTGCTTTTTGTTGGTAAAATGAGTTTATATTTTATTTTATGCAATAAAAAATTGTAAAAAATTATATATATATATTTGCCGTACCCCGCCGCACCCGTACCCTACTTTTTTGGGATTTTGCCGTTTTCCGTACCCGTACCGTACCGCGTACTGGTACCCGTGCTCCATAGCTCATCACACATTTGGGTGGTTCCCACTACAAAGTGTCGGGCCCGCACAAATTTTTTTTGTCATGTGCATCTAATGGGTACAACGCTTGTTTGAAAGTATTGAGTGTGGGATTTGTTTGGTCTAATGTATGAGGTGTTCAACTATGAGCTATCTGACTGGTGCTCATAACGTATTGGAGTATTGGACCGAGTGTTCAAATAAGGCCTAAAATAAAATTACTACTAGTAAAAAAATTAACTCTCTGGCTGTGCAGCCGCCACTTGATACAATGTGATGTGCTGTATAAGGCGCCAGTGTGGAGGGAAGCGAATCTGCTTAACACTTGTGCATCCAAAACAGATTTCCTTGCATTAATCACTGTTACAAGTATAACCCCAATGCCTGATTCATCATTTGCGCACAAAATAAATTCCATAAAAATGCCACAAAGTAAATCTTATTCTGTTTTTTTTTTTTATATAAATTAAAACTGAACTAACAATCCGTTGCTAGTAAGTTTTTCCATGTAAGTCATGCCCTGCGTGTGGTTTGTTAAGTTACTTTAGGATATGTTGACAGGAAAGACACTGGTTTTTGAGGTTGCTTTAGAAAATGTTGAAAGGAAAGACAAGGTCAGCACTCTTAAGGGAGAAACTAATAGCAGAGTTTTTGGCAACATGTATGCCCACCAAATCTACAAGCTAGACATACTGGAACCAGTCGCTTGAAAGAAGACCAAAGGTGACACCCAACAATTAGAGATTTATCTACTTAACCAAGGTGTTGATCAGAATCCTTGGAAATAAGGCATTTGAACATGTGCCATAACTCACACTATCCAATTCTACAACAAAACAATATAATTTCGCAGGCAAGATTCTCAACATTTTACTTCAAACTATATCCTCCAGCTATGTAAATCTATGGCTCAAGGAATGTCAGTACTATAAATGCATAGAGAATAAGAAACAAAACATCATACCTCTTTCTGAAATTCTGAAGGACCCTGCAAGCTATTAGAGTGTAGCATCTTTATAGCCACTTCAGTGTGACGAAGGAGACCTTTATAAATACTTCCATAACCCCATTCCCCAATCTTCAAGGAGTCGTCAAAATTTCTAGTTGCTCCTTCAATTTCAGCGAGAGAGAAATCAGCAAATAATTGAGGCGCAATGGTATTGGAGGCCGCCTCTTCTTGATTTTTCCTCAGCTCCTCAGCAACTTTGAGCGCCTTGTCGCGCTCCGCATGCAACTCGTCTCTTTGATTCTTATACTTCTGCAACAGCTCCACAGCAGAGAACATCTTGTGTTCCAACTCCTGTACCATCTTTTCAGAGTTTGCAATTTGGGTCTCCAAAGATGATCTCTGTTCCGTGGAAATACGAAGCTCATCCAAGACTACATCTACCTGCTGCTTCATCTTTTCAAGTTCTTCTCTCCCCCTTAGTAGTTCTTCTTCAGTTTCTTTCCTTTGTCTAAGTTCCTCAGTATATACTCTTTCTGATGTTTTAGCCTGCAAATTGGCAGTCAATTGGACCGTTTATGTAAGATCATTGAGGTTTTCAATTTTCAGTGCTTAATTTCACCCACAGAACATTTACTGTGAGCACGGGTGATGGTCGCATAAGCCAAAGTTTCAAACATCCACAACCAATGGGCCACTACAAAGAAATTAAGTACAATAGAGTTCCATTTATTGTGCACTTAGTTCTGTCTTCCCCTCTAGAAGATGGTGAACTCATGTGAAAGTTGAGCACCAAAAGTAAGTAATTTGTTGACCATTCTGACATGCAAAAGTAGGCATGACATTTCTCTCATGGTATATCTCCGATCCGTGATAAGTATGAAAATCACAAGCCTGCATTGTGTATTCGACATCTGAAAAACATAACGAACAACAACTAATGCATGATGACTATAAATTTACTCTACGGAAAGCATCAATGGCATCTTTTTCTGCTTTCCTACGTCTAACTGACCCGTCAAAGGCTTCTTGTCTGGAATTTTCTGCCGCTGCCATAGCTTGCTCCAGCTGATCATAAAGTTCATCCTTCATATGTCCTTCCTGCTCTAGTCACGAGCCCGTTCAGAACTTACAGAATAATTTTTAAAAGGATTAAGTCACTAAATCAACTCAGAACACTCCTGTTTGAGATATGTGGGCTCCCCGACCGGCGCGCTCGAGAGTAGCCACCCGAATTTTTGAGACGGATGATCCAAAAAATCGAGGGTTTGGTTTGGAAAAGAAGGCTTTTGGTCTTGCGAAAACGTTGAGATTTGAGTCCGGGGGCCACGTTACGAACAGGAAAGGTTTTATTGAAAAAAGCACCCTGCTCGCCCGGTAAAAACCGGTCTCTACTAAACATTTTTAAAGGGGGAAAATTAATATCATTTGGAAAACTTAAACCTTTAGAAAACAAGTACGGGATAGGGACATGGGATTGGATATATCACTTAAAACCTGCTCATAGTGCTTACTGTACAGTAGATACCAAATGGATGAATTATGCGCATAAATGAGATAACAGGCCAACAACTATCTACCCATGTAATCATAAAAGCTGCACAGTGTAGCAGATACATCGCACGGTGTTATTAATGCATCGTGCAGTGTACTTTTCTATCCACAGTCTACCAGTATTTATTCAGAACCTCATGCGGTGTTATACATCACACGGTGTGCTCAAAACACCGTGCGGTGTACTTCCTTGTATATTTCAGAACAGCTTTACATTTTTAAAAGATGAAATGAACCATGGGTTAGGAAAACAGCTTCTATCATTTTATCCTTTCTGATCCACTGAAAAATAGTGATTAGATCCTTCCGGTTCATTTGATCATAGGAAATGATACTCAAGAATCTCTTTTAAAGTATTTAGAAATGTTTTAAACAAACCAAAAGTGATCCATATCATAAAGCTATGCTCTGAAATACACCTGCACAGTCTCTCAATAGTATCAGCAGAATGGGCAGCAAGTATGATCCATGGGCTAAATGAAACAACATAATGAGAAAAGCATACTGGAAACAGAACACCACGCGCTGGATCCACTACATCGTGCGGTGTACTAAAATACCGCACGGTGTAGTGTTTCCAGTGCAGTCACTAGTTTTTGCTTTGTTTGCTTTTGAAAGTGATTTTTAAGTCGACGCTTAACACGAAGAGGCTAAGGGAGACTGCAGAAAGCTCCCCTCAAGGCTAAGACCAAGCTTAGCCCAAGGAGCTTGCTTTTTACTTTTATCTTTGAGCTTGAATGTGGATTGAAGAACGTGGATTTGGAGTTGCGATCTTCCAAAGTCAGTAGTTTACTGAGCTTTGGAAGAGAAAGAAGAATGGAATATTTCTTGAGAGAGAGTGTGTCCAAAGAATGTCAGAGTAACTTTCTCAGGAATGGAAGGGGTGCCTTTCAACTAGGGGGGTGGTATTTATAGGCAAGAGGGCCAAGAATTATCAATGCAAAGAGGGGAGGTGGCTTCTAGGCCGAATAAAATGTATTGATATTCTCTACAAAGCCGTTTTTCAGTTATGGCTCCAGCAAGTGTGACCGACAGCTTTTTGAACCTGTCAGAACTTTTCCTTGAAACGCCGTGCGGCATACCACAAAACCTTGTGCAGTATAATAGTCAAATTACACCGTGCGGTTTAGGTGATAACACCATGCGGTGTTCAGGTCCAGTTTTGGGCTTTGTGGGCTTCTTTTGGGCTTTTCCTAGCTCTTGGGCTTTAGAAGTCCGCATTCAAGCTGTAAGAGGTATCATTCCTTTGTTTCACCATTGGGGAATTTAAACATCATTCGGAGACCGGATTGGGGTGTCTACAATATATAAGTTAAATGACGAGGAATCTCAAAATCAGTGTACAAATCAAACTAATGAACATGCTTCATAAGAGCATTAGCATCACACTCTCTAGACAATCCTGTTAATCTAAGTAGCATGTGAAACCTCAACATTGCTGCTGTATCAGCCTCGCCTGTGGCTCGTCATTTTCTGCAAACGATATAGTGACTTGTCAAAGGTACCGAGTCACTGTTCATAGCTAGTTATTTTGTTTTTATTGTTTTCATTTCACTTCTAACCTCAGGTCCCCCTCTTCGTAATAATCTTTCTAGCTCCATGACCTCTATTTGCTCCACTCTCGATCTGGGGCTTTTTCTGTTTACACCTATTAGCATGCACCATAGTCAAACTCATGGTTGTATCTCTTTCTCTCTCTATAATTTCCGATCCCCAGCCACTAGTTTCCCTCACTCTTCTTCTCAATTTCATCCGCACGGAAATATATTGCTCCTTCTTCTACTTGGGTATGATTTGATATTAATTGAGGGAATTTCAGTATTGCGTTGTAAAAATTGGAGTATTGGACCTCTTTGCTACCAGTATCACAAATGGGTTTCCTTCATTAGGCAATCGCTCGCCTCTTCAACTCTTCAATTTGTCGCCGAACATGTGTTTTGGTAACTTCAGTTCACTCACAGTCACCGGCAGTTTGGCGAGTTCTTGTCCGATAGTGGTTTCCAAGGCAAAATGCCAGACAAAATCAAAGATAATATTGCGATAGAAACGAAGATAACAAAAGAATATTTTGTTGAAATGAAGAGCTTGATGCAGTGTGGATTGGAAAGGTGCCTAGTCAGTATAGAATAGTGCATATTTAGGTATAATATGGCTCAAAATCTATTGAGGCTGATAAGGATGCTCTAACACTTGTACACAAATGGGTAAATAGTTATCCTATACGTACCAGTACACTGGAAGATGATGTGTGCCGATGATCATCCTGGGAATGATGGATAGCATGTGACTCTAATCCATCCTCCTTTCTTGGAATTGCTGTCAAAGCAGAACCGAAGACCATGTCACCGGATGATGACAAAGGTGAATTTAGAGAAGGACTCCTCCAAGAAAATCCACCCCATCGATCAACGCTCCTTTCAATATTTAACGTGCAGTGAGGAGTTACCCCTCTTGAGCCATTTGGGGACAAAGCAAAGACTTTCACTCCACCAGCATCAGACCTTACTCTGCGGAAGTCGGAAACAGAAGTACTGAGGTTTTGCTGATCATTCTGCAGTTTGGTAGTAGATCTTGACCTCCAAAAACCAGACTTTCCATTTTCAGTGGATGGACTTGCCTGCCCTATCAGAGATGCGACCTCCACCCTAACTCCTAATCTACCTTCCCTGTTTAGATATGAAACAAATACTAGTGATTGAAACACTGAACCAAAAGATGCTTCAAGGACCATTCAATCTGTGACAAGGGAAATTAGTAGCAGTCAAAACTCATAACTGTTGAATGGTATAATTGATTCGAGAATGTTTTCACCAGATGCTCCACAGTGATGTTAAGAAGGCCTAAAAGCCTCTTCATAAATGTCAGATATCATCTAATCTAGTAGTTTTTGCATTAACTATTGGTAAATTCATGCTCCCTCTGTCCCTTTTTGTTTGCCTCTCTTTCCTCTTTGAGATGTCCCCCAATGCATGTTCACTTCTTCTTTTTTTATGAAAAAGCGTAGTTTATTGATTTGTTGGAATCCTTGAAATGAGGAAGGGAAAATATAATCAGGGGCACTTCCAACCATACATCATGATCAAACGATGTTGACTTTGAAAAATCAAAGCAATAACACTTTTAAGTCTTCCATACTATCCCCTTCACAGAGCCATGAATACATTTAGAAGTAGTGATAAAGGGGCAATGTTGCAATTTTATACCTTTGCTTTTGAAGTTGAGTGTATTAAATACACGTTCCCTTGAGAAGTTGGACCTCCAAAAAGGGATTTGACATTGTGGAACAGAGGGCATAATAGTTAAGAAAAAAATGTCGCAACTGAGAATGTGTTTTTACGAAGACGTCACTGCTGAAGAAATATCATACAGCCAACGTCAAATAGTTGGGACTGACGTGTCTGGTTGAGTTGTAAGAACAACAATATCGAGCATACCTTATGTGGATGAGGTTCCCTCTACAGATAAACCAAATGTGACAAGACATAGGAGCTTGTGAGTGCACATAAATGGCTTTCTTGGACTTTGGCTCCATCATGTTCCTGCAATGTTTAAGGCTAAAAGGTTACCAATCTTAGCACGTAAACATTATTTTTTTTGGATCAGCAACGTTACCATGTAATTGCCATACTAGTTTCTATCCAGAGAACTATGTATTGTGTGCTATTTAAAATTGCACCTCAACTTTCAACAGTGATCATAAAAGCACAAGATACCTGATGACCTGTATCCGATAGCAATCTCTACTATAAAATAGAAGGGTGTGGGGACAAGTTGTTGGAATGGTCTGAATTCGTTTGATCCAAGGGTTGAAAGGCATTCTCCTCATTTCATTAAAGTGCCCATAGTTTTAAACTAAATTACACAACTGCCATACATGTCTCCTTTACCGTAGTTTGTCTTTCCCTTCCACATTTCAAACCCCCCCCCCCCCCCCCCCCCCCCCCCCCTTCCTCTCTTCTCTCTCTCTCTCTCTCTCTCTCTCTCTCTCTCATACAAATAGAAGGGTGTGGGGACAAGTTGTTGGAATGGTCTGGATTCGAATTCTCCTCATTTCATTAAAGTGCCCATAGTTTTAAACTAAATTACACAACTACCATACATGTCTCCTTTACCGTAGTTTGTCTTTCCCTTCCACATTTCAAACCACACTCCACCCCCCCACCCCCCAATACAAACGTTGTAGATAGCTATCACCATGGTGGAGAATGAGCAAGAGGCATTGTGAGGGAAGAGAAATGCTCATTGGAAGTCCGACTATCGGCCGTCCTCCTCTATCACCGGCAACTCTGACCATCGGCCGTCACCTCAAAAAGAGGAACACCACCACGAAAATCAAACCTCTCTTGGCCTTCTTCCCTCTCTGCTTTTGAGAAGGTATGTGTTAGGTCTTTGAAAGATGCCTACAAAGCGTTTGTGAAAATGCATATGACTGGGTTTTGTGTGGTTTTGATTGTGCTCCTCCAGGCTCCAGCCAAAGGGTTTCTTAGGCTCTTGGAAAACCATTTCTTGGGCTATATCGTGACTGGGTTTTGTGTAGTTTTGATTGTGCTCCTCCAGCCAAGGGGTTTCTTGGGCTCTTGGAAAACCATTTCTTGGGCTCTTACCGTAAACCATTTCCAAAACTGAGGTTACCCATCATTACCTGCCTCCTTTCCTATATTTGAGTTCAATTGTGAGCTACTGTTTGTTTAAGTGGTTTGAATGTGTTTTATTATTGACCAAGTTAGACAATGCCGAGCGAACAGTGACCTTATCGAATGGGTTTAACAGGGAACAAACAGAGCGAAAACAGTGACCTTATTGAATGGGTTTAACAGTGAACGAACAGACAAAGTGAACCGTTTGGATGACCTTTTTGTACCCTACTTTTTCATTTTCAGTCTCACAAACAATCATCAAGAGACAGTCTCCAAGGTAAGCGGTTGTTTCCAACTACATCACGGTGCAGGAGATGGACATAAAACCATGTAAAGAAGATGCAGATGAACAAGAAAATCGACACATCATGGTGCAGGAGACGGACATCAAACCGTGTAAAGAAGATGCTGATGAGCAAAGGAAATTAAACTGGTAATAGGATACCAACTTTGAATATTGCTTGTCGGCTGCAGCTCCCATAACAAGCTTTTTGATTCCATGCTGGGAGATGAGTTTGACGATCCCTTCTTCAATGCATTCCATTTCAATGTGTAATATGTGTGCAAGAACCTAGACAAGGTTAGAAAGCACAAAAGAAATTAAAGTGAGTGCACTGATCCATTGGAATTTGGGACAAAAGACTGTCCTCATTTCAAGAATCAATTTTGTAACTTGAAGCTATTTGCAAGCATGGATAGCCAATTGGGCATTGTATTGGCTCACTAAACTCAGCTTCAATTTTCTCTCCATAGTTTATAGAAATAAAAAAAATTACTCATATATTTTGACGAAAACCAACTTCTGCTTGCATGATATCGTTTCACGAATGTAAGGCATTCAAGAAAGCCACATGTACTGAAAGAAAATAGGAGGGAATATACCCCTGCTTGCTCACAAATCATACTGTATTCAAGCAGAAGCTTGTTCATGTTTTCCCTCTCAATTTCTCCGTACACCTTGACTTGCTGTTCTTCCATTTGGGTCACTGGAAACTTTGTACCCACTGCAAACCAAAATGAAGTCATTCAGTTTGGACGTTTTAAGTAGTAATCGAAACCATTTCTGTGTATCATCAAACAAAATCAACATGAAAAAAGCTCTGAACAGGGTAGCAATAAAAATGCAGGACAGGGGAAAGAAAAAAGAGGGGAGGAGAAGGGGAAACAAGAAACGGCTAAATGAATAGACCTCTCCCTGCTTACTCATGAATGTTGCACTAACAAATTGTACTCTGGTTACATTTACCACCCACAAGTTTTAGACGAGCAGGGAGCTAACATTGGCCAACATATCCAACATGCTTGAAAAAGATAAATATCCAATCATCAAAAAAAAAAAAAAAAGAAGAAGAAGAAGAAGAATATCCCACCTTTAAACGGTCAAGTCCACCCCTCACAGATTGAAGCTGCATAAATGGCCTTTCAATAGTTGTATTCATTCTCAAAAACTAAGGGTAAAGGATCACGATTACCTGTCTGGCTGTCACCCAATAAAGATCCTTATTTCTTTTTGCTCAACAAAGAAAAGATTACTATGCCAACAAATGTATGTAGAAGATGATGTTTCTTGTACAAGAAATGCGATTCAATCTCGCTAATGCAGTCTATGGGCCGATAGAGCTCATCTAAGTGATTAAGGGTGTTTTAGTTAGTCACATAAAGAAGAGAAACTGAAAGTTCTACTTCTCCTCCTGTGTTTGGTTCTTAACGCGGAAAAAGAAAATATTCAATGGCAAACAGGGGGACTATTACTTTCCTTGTCACTTTCTTTTATTTTCTCATTTTCCAGTCAGGTATAGTTATTAGGAGTATTTCTTTCCTCTGTTCTCTAAACCAAACAAGAGAAAGTTATTTTCTTATGGTATCCTTTTCCTTTGTAGAAAACAAACCAAAGGAAACAATGACACTATGGTTATAATTTCTCTCCCACTTCCTCTCTCTTTTTTTCTCTTCCGCTCAACAAGTCCTAAATGCTGAGTTTGGATCTTGGTTGACGAGGGATTTCAGGAGGATAAAGAAACGAAGAGAGTTTATGATTGTGGATCTTTTTCAATGTTTCCCCTTCTCAATTCTTTTAGCCTGCAAACCCCTCCAGAAATCCAAGATCCAATCTTATCTAGGTATAAACAACAGTCTTGCATCTGTACTCGCACTTCGCTTTACACAAGAGTTTATGATTGTGGGAATTTTAGATTCTAATATTTTATTTCGGGTGTGAATGTAAAGTGACTCAATTTGGACTCTTGTCTTTTCACCTATTCGCCATAAGGTGGATGCGTCTTTCATTAACATAGATGTCCCTTCCCCAGTGACTATTTGTCAAATCACCGGTTGGTCTATATATATTGCATCCTTTGTTCATTTTGTAGAGTTGGTTTTCTAATACTTTCATTGAGTTAGAGGTTTTTCTTATTTGAGAGAGTACAAATACAAGTTTGGTTCGCCAGACGCATCGATTGCAGTGCTGCTTCTATGGAACGTTCAATCAAGTAGTGATGAGAGATAGATGTCCATGTAAACCGTAAGCACCGTAGTGGAACAAAGGTGAAATCTCGTTCGTCCCACATAGGTGAAGAAATGGAAATGGAGTTAGTTTATAAGAATCGCGAGCAACTACTACTGCATAAATACAAGTTTGAGAGAGTACAAATACAAGTTTGGTTCGCCAGACGCATGATTGTAGTGCTGCTTTGTGGAGCGTTCAATCAAGCATTGTTGGGAGATAGATGTCCATGTAAACCGCAAGTACCGTAGTGGGACAAAGGTGAAATCTTGTTCGTCCCACATAGGTGAAGAAATGGAAATGGAGTTAGTTTATAAGAATCGCGAGCAGCTACTACTGTATAAATACAAGTTTGAGAGAGTACAAATACAAGTTTGCTTCGCTAGACGCATGATTGTAGTGCTGCTTCTGTGGAGCGTTCGATCAAGTAGTGCTGGTACTATTGTATAACTCGAGGTTAACCTTTTGAGCCACAAGTTAGGCTAAGAGTTAGAAGGTCTTCCTGGTACAATCGCTTCTGATAGTATTTGAGCTTACACCAACTAGGCGGATCCCGCGAGGAGACGTGCTTGTGTGGGCCTAACAATTGAGGTGCTTGAGCAGGTGCCACATAAGACGAGCTTGAGGAGCTTGACGTGATTAAGTGGGTACTTGTCTCACATCGCTTGATGAATGGAAGTTGTTGGAACATGGGGCACAATGAGGCCGTTGCGGTCGTAAGTGGAGGAGATTGTGAGATCCAATTTGTCCCACATTGGTGAGGAAATGGAAATGGAGTTCATATTATAATGAACGTGAGCAGCTACTTACATATAACTTCGAGGCTAACCTTTTGAGCCAAGTGGTTAGACTAAGGGTTAGTAGGTCAGCAAGCACGGGTTGTTACGACAAATTATCTTAAGTAAAGAGTGCAACACTCGCCTTGATCAATTTTCATGTGATTTCCAGGTTTTGAGCTATGAGTTCTGCTTTTATAGCATATAAAGTATTGGTTTCATCACAAAAAGTAAACATATTTCCTCACAATGTCCACATTAGTAAAAGGCCACACATCGGCAAAATCACTACAATTTCTTTACATGAATCCTATTGAATTATCATAGAAACCACAAGGCAAAGCTATACCAAGTCTGGAGCATGGATACAATTCAACCAAAAATTGGATTAGGTTTTTTTTTTTTTTTATGCAAGAACAAGACGAATCGATCCACAAAACAACAAAGAAAATGAAAAAATAAAAGATCAATGTGGTTTGGCAACGCGTGTACATCCATGAGGAGATGAAGAACAATGCCGTATACGCCACTATGAAGATTACAAAGTTCAACTCTCTAAAAGCCTCTTCTCTGGACACTCGTATCGACCTCTACCCTCCGCTTCCCTAAGAGCTCCTTTACAGTAACTCTGAGATTACACCAAAATTAAGACACCTAAGTAACCTCACAAAGTTAGTTATTAATATTAGGTGACTATCTATCAAACACCTGGTGTGCAGATAATATCACGATTAAACACACCAAAGAGTTCATCACGAATTCAACATTAATCAAAAATATAGTGGAGAGTTATCAAGAAATTACGGAAGGGAATCCACCGCGAAGGCTCGTGGACGTGAAGGATGCATATATTCCTCTCTCCTGAGTGATGCAGAGCCCAAGACAGAGTCAATTTGCTCTCGTTCAGCTCCTTTCCCACCGCAACGTATAGCTTATCATCGACGATTTCAGCCCTAGTTGCCATGATTCGAGGGGTGCCGATGTCAGCGTATTGTATCCGGTTGATCTGCCGCGGTGTCCGAGGCAAACGGCTTACCAACTAGAGCCATGACATTCCTTCCAAGGACACTCTTCACTTAGCTCATTCGGATTCTCTGTCTCGATCTTTCGCGTCGGCTGTGTTTAGATGGCTGCTATTTTAGCAATCATTCTACCTCCACGCCCACTTACACACCCATTTACACACTCACACACTTACAATACAGGTAGAGCCCACACACACTACACATTCATTGTGTATGGGCCCCACCTCTATTGTGAAGTAATCATTCTACTTCCACGCCCACTTACACACTCACACACTTACAATAGAGGTAGAGCCCTCACACACTACACATTCATTGTGTATGGGCCCCACCTCTATTGTGAGTATGGGTGTGTATATGGGCGTGGAGTTAAGATTTTTGCTATTTTAGAGCATTAATACAATAATTAAAATCAGAAGGTTGTTAACTTTTTTTTTATGAGCAAAATTTTTTAATTAATCTCAGCAATATTACAAAGATTAAAAGGATAAGGATAAAAAAAATTAAAATTACTTAATCTTTCACACTACCCTAGATCCAATCGCTGGTCTGAGACCAACCAAAGTCCTAAACACCCAAAACGAAACCCCACTGCTCAAACCACCGCCCTATCGGGGACCTCCAACGAATGGGAATTGAAACGCCGTGATAAGCACTCGGAAATGGAATATAGGGTGCGCTAGTATCTAGGTTTAGTATTAATTTAGTTGCTAATTAGTTATTTTTAATGATTTGTGCTCGTAGAATGTGTTGATGCTGTTTTGTAGGTGATTCGCCTAATAAGAAGCTTTAAAGGCCCAAAGCATCCCATGGCTTGAGAATGGCCCGAGAGCCAAGGCTAGGGCATGAATCACCAAGGCAGAAGTAGAGCAGCCCGGGCAGAAGTTATCCAGCCAAAGCTACGCCAAGGCAAACTCAGGCATGGCAAGGCAAGACAATGGAGTGGCCAAGCCGTGGCCAAGTTGTGGCCAAGGAAACTCAAGGCGTGGCAAAAGCGGAAAGAAAACAAAGGTTCAGAACTGATAAGGGCTCGCGATCGATCGAAGCATATCCATCCAATCGGTACCGAGATGCTTAGCACCGGCCTCCCACTAACTGGCTCGCGATCGATTGAAGCTTTTATTTCCAATCGGTACCGAGCCTTTAACTCAGTAATGTAAGGCTTGGCAATCGGTACCGAGGGCATTAGTGAAGCATCTTCAAGAGCATCTGGGGAATATTCCAGGCACGGAATAAATAGAGTGATGTATTGAGATCCAAAAAAACAAGTAGGAATAGATTTGAGAGTACTTTTCTAGATCTAGGATTAGATTCAAATTGTTCTTGAGTGTTCTTAAATTTCCAACTTTGAATATTTCAATTTCTGTCTTTAATTGTTAGTTTTTGATATTGTTGCCTTAATTAAAGTTGTTACTCTTCTTCTGATCTATCTTTTAAGTCAATTTTCTTCTAGTGTTGTCTTTCAATTATGCTAAGTAGATTTTTGCTTGCTCTTATCTTCATAGATATGTGTGAGTAGTTTTCAAGGGTTAGGTCATGGGATGATTAGCATCCCATGGCTTGGGCAAAAATTGCATTTTTCACCAATAAAGTTTTAATCTTTGGATTTGAAAATTGATGTGGGGTTCGGATTCATTTGGTAAATTACCGAGGTGTTAACCTCTTTGATCACGTGTAGGTGGGAGCATCGACTACCCACCACACGTGATGCTTAGAGCTCTTTCGCATGAGGTGTTTACCAAGAGAATTCTAGAGCTAGTTTGATTTTCAAACCATCTTATCTTCCGGTTTAAGAACTTTGCAAATTGCGTAATTGGGTGAAAATGTGATTTAGCTCGAGTCATGAGGGCTAGTGATTCCTAGACCAAGTCTATCTTTTTCCTAGTTTATTCGCTTTAATCTAGCCTTTCTTTACCACCGTTTCAAAGTAAAACTCGGTTGGCTACCTAATAGCCGAAATCCTTGCTTACTCTACAAATCCGAGCAAAGCCGTATAATTATTCCCATGGGTACGATCCCGGTCTTCCGGATTATTATGCTTCATATGACGTATTAAGCCCTACGCTTGGGGCGTTATTTCTTATATCGGACCAAACAAAGCATTTTTGGTGCCGTTGCCGGGGATTTCTTATTATGGCTTTCTTGGAGGTTCGACAAACCACTATAAGTATCCCGCTTTCGTCTCTTAGTAGTAGTTTAGTAGTTTGTGTGTTAGTTGTTCATATTTAGTTTGGTGGATACCTCCAACCTGACCTTGTTGTCAAACTTGAGGTGTAACGAAGCCAAGCTAAATATCGAGTGTTCTTAGTTAGTTAGTTTAGTTTAATTTGTTAGTTTACTTAGCTTAATTTGATTGCATTGCTTAGCCGAGGTGGTGGCATAACCCCTCGCATATTCTGTTTGTTGAGATGAGGTGGCGGCCTAGCCCCTCTAGTCTGCTTGCTGGTAGTTAGTTAGTTAGTAGTATTTGTTTTTTGTATGCCTGTGTTGCGAAGCCCGACTTCCAATCGGCTTCATCGTTCTTCTTCTCCGCCTAAAATCCGGAGTATCACTCGGGCTTATCCTGCGCAATCTCCGGCTCGCAAATTAAATCGCAAACTTATTCGCAAAGGCCCAATGGCCGAAGAAGCTGCTGTTCGTACTCTTTGCGAATATCTCAATCCAGAAAGGGGTCCTCAAATATCACCTATCGTTATTCCGACTCCAGCTGCTGGGAATGTCTTTGAATTCAAAGCTGAGTATCTTCGGGTGATTCCAGAATTTCAGGGTCGAGAGTTGGAGGATCCGTATCTTCATATTCGGGAGTTTGAGTCAGTTTTGCATTCCTTGGTCCCTGCTCAGAATCAACTTGATCAAGCTCGCCTTAAGCTATTCCCATTCACTCTGAAGGATAAGGCGAAACAATGGTTTAATTCCTTGAAGCCTCGTTCATTGCGTACTTGGAGGGAGGTTCAAGATGCTTTCACTACAAAGTTCTTTCCGGCCAGTCGGGCAAAATTGCTTATGGATCAGATTCAGAATTTCAAGCAAAGGGAGGACGAGACTTTTCACAAGTATTGGGAACGGTACAAGGACTTACTCATGGCGGTTCCTCATCATAATTTTCCGTTGTATCTTCAAGTCAATTATTTCTACATGGGGTGTTCTCAAGAGAGTAAAAAGCTTCTCGACACTTTGGGTGGAGGTGATTTTATGGGAAAGACACTGGAGGATGCTTGGGATTACTATGAGTCTTTGGCCGAGAAAACTCAAGCGTGGCAATTTACAGATCCGGGGGAACGAGCTATGTTCAATCAAGGTCCCACCAGTACGGGAAAATTTTCTATCTCGGAGCAAAGTGCATTTGAAACTCGCTTGGAGGAAATTGCTCGAAAGCTTGACAAGTTGGAGCTTAAAAGTGCTCAATCTCAAGTTGAGGACGTTTGTGTTATTTGTGAGATGGTGGGCCATTCTACCGAGACTTGTCCAAACATTCCGGCTTTGAAGAATGTGATTAATGGGATTGCTCCGGAGGAAGTTCAAGCCGTGCAACGTTTTGATCCTTATTCTCAATCTTTTAATCCGGGGACGCGTCAACATCCGGCTTTCCGTTGGAATCAACCTGTTGAACGGGGTTCTTCTCAAGCCCCTCCCGCTCCTCAATTGCCTTGGAAGCAACCTCAAAATGCTTTCCGTTTTCCTCAAGCTCAAGGTCCGCCGGGATTTGGTTCTTCTGGTTCATTTCCACATCCTAATCAGTTTCAGCAACCACCTGTTCAGTTTCAACAACCACCAAAGCGTTCTTGGGAAGATCAATTCAGCGCTCTCTTGCAAAGTCAGACCGCGATCAATGAGCAACAAACTCAGATGATGAATGATATCAGAAATCAGTTGGGGAAGTTGACAGCTACCGTGGGTATGCTTCAACAAGAAAAGGGGAAGTTTCCAACACAACCTTAACCCAACCCGCACACGACATCCACTCCGCCTAATTCTCAAGGTCTTCACTTTGCTAGCTCTTCGGTGACTTTTCCCGAGCAAGCAAAGGCGATTATTTCTCTTCGAAGTGGAAAGGTGGTTGATAACCAAGTAGAGATGCCTCCGGAACCATCTTATTTGCCCCCTCTTATCGATCGTTCACTTCCTACATCAACTCTTGGGGAATCTCCCAAGGAGGCAAGCGAAGAGGTTTCAAAGGAAAATGGTAAGGGTAAGGCAAAGGAACAAAGTGTACCGGATCCTCAAGTTATTCCAACACCGGCTCCATTTCCCAACCGTTTGAGAGCTTTGGCGAAACCCAATTTGAATGCGGAGTTGCATGAGTTGTTCAATCAAGTGAAGATCAACATTCCTCTTATGGATGCGATCAAGCAAATTCCGTCATATGCCAAGTTTCTTAAAGATCTATGCACTCGGAAGCGCAAACTTAATGTTCAAAAAAAGATATTTCTTACGGAGCAAGTGAGTTCTATCATTCAGACGAATATCGCTCCGAAGTACAAGGATTCGGGGAGTCCTACTATTGCGGTCACCATTGGAGGAAAGCGTATCGAGCAAGCTTTGCTAGATCTTGGTGCAAGTGTCAATCTGCTTCCATTTTTTGTTTATCAAGAACTTGGGTTGGGAGAGATGAGACCTACTCGTGTTATGCTACAGTTGGCCGATCGGAGTGTTCGTACACCGAGAGGAGTAGTAGAAGACGTGCTAGTTCAAGTTGGACAATTTGTCTATCCGGTGGATTTTGTAATTCTTGACACAAATCCGAATGACTCTTTGGCTACTTCCACTCCGGTTATTCTTGGGAGACCCTTCTTAGCCACGGCGGATGCTATTATCAATTGTCGCAATGGACTTCTCAACATGACCTTCGGTAACATGAAGATGGAGGTCAATGTTTTTAATGTGGGCAGCCAAATTGGGGATGATGAGAGCGTGAATGAAGTGAACCTCATTGATACTCTTGTGGAGGAACATGTGGATGAGTTGCTTTATAGCGATCCTTTGGAAGTTGCTCTCACGGCTGAGGAGGTCGAATTCCTTGAGTCTTCTGAAGTGAATTATTTATTGTCGTTACTCGATGAGGAAGATGAAGTGTGTGCTATGAATTCTTGGGTTACAAAGTTCGACGAATTTGAAGCGCTTCCTCCACTTGAGAAGAAAGTTCTACCATCTAGCGTTGAGCCACCGAAGTTGGAATTGAAACCCTTGCCTGACACGTTGAAATATGCTTTCCTTGGAAATAACGGGACTTATCCTGTGGTTATATCTTCTTCTCTTGGGAATCTCCGAGAGGAGAAGTTGCTCAAGGCGTTAAAGGGGCATAAGAAAGCTATCGGGTGGACTATTGCGGATATCCAAGGGATCGATGCTACTCTTTGTTCTCATCATATTGCTTTGGAGGATAATGTCAAACCGTCTCGCCAACCTCAACGTCGTTTGAATCCGATTATGAAAGATGTAGTCCGTGCTGAGGTGTTGAAGCTTTTGGATGTGGGTATCATTTATCCCATATTGATAGTAAATGGGTTAGCCCAGTTCAAGTGGTACCGAAGAAATCTAGGGTCACCATGGTGCGTAATGAGGAGAATGAGCTTGTGCCAACACGTGTTCAGACGGGATGGAGGGTATGTATCGATTATCGAAAGCTCAATGCAAGCACCAGGAAAGACCACTTTCCCTTGCCATTTATCGATCAGATCTTGGAAAGGATAGCTGGGCATGCCTTTTATTGTTTCTTGGATGAATACTCGGGGTACAATCAGATCGAAGTTGCTCTAGAAGGCCAAGAGAAGACAACATTCACTTGCCCCTTCGGAACCTTTGCTTATCGTCGGATGCCATTTGGTTTATGCAATGCTCCGGGTACTTTCTCAAGATGCATGATGGGGATTTTTAGTGACATGATCGAGAAGATCGTAGAAGTCTTCATGGATGATTTTTCTGTCTTTGGTGATTCCTTCGAATCTTGCTTGGAGAATTTGGACAAAGTGTTAACACGATGTGAAGAAAAGAAGTTGGTTTTGAATTGGGAGAAATGTCATTTTATGGTAACCCAAGGCATCGTTCTCGGTCACATTGTTTCTTCTAAGGGTATCGAGGTGGATAAGGCCAAGATTGACTTGATTGGGAACCTCCCTACTCCGAAATGTGTGAAGGACAACCGTTCTTTCTTGGGGCATGCCGGATTCTATCGCCGATTCATCAAGGACTTCAGTACTATTTCTCGTCCCTTATGCCAACTTCTTGCCAAAGACGTACCTTTTGAGTGGTCTCCCGCATGCGAGCAAGCTTTTGCTAAGTTGAAGGCTAGTCTTACCACTCCTCCTATTGTTCAACCACCAGATTGGGGCTTACCTTTCGAGCTTATGTGTGATGCAAGCGACTATGCTGTGGGAGCTGTTCTGGGGCAAAGGAAAGACAAGCATCCTTATGTGATTCATTATGCGAGCAAAACCTTGAATGATGCTCAAGTGAATTATACAACCACGGAGAAAGAATTACTTGCGGTGGTGTTTGCTCTTGATAAATTCCGGTCTTATCTAATCGGTGGTGCCCCTATCATTGTGTACACGGATCATTCCGCTCTCAAGTATCTCCTCACAAAGCAAGATGCCAAAGCTCGATTAATACGATGGATTCTCCTTCTCCAAGAGTTCAATTTGACCATCAAAGACAAGAAGGGGGTTGAAAATGTGGTAGCCGACCACTTGTCGAGGCTACAGTTTGAGGATCCTACTCCGAGTCTTCCTATAGTGGACACGTTACTGGATGAACAATTGCTAGCTGTTTCGAGTACCCCATGGTTTGCTGACATTGTGAATTATTTGGCTACGGGTCTCTTACCA
Organism: Rhododendron mucronatum var. ripense; assembly: GCA_019656295.1. Taxonomy (NCBI): domain Eukaryota; kingdom Viridiplantae; phylum Streptophyta; class Magnoliopsida; order Ericales; family Ericaceae; genus Rhododendron; species Rhododendron mucronatum. The sequence goes on from BPLT01000002.1 coordinate 3,331,553, forward strand.
CAGCATTGGTCTCCTCAAGAACGTCGTCGTTTCCTTCATGAAGTACGGATGTTCTCTTATGATGACCCTTATCTCTTCAAGTACTGCCAAGATCAAATAGTGCGCCGTTGTGTTCCCGATTCGGATCAACGGAGAATTCTCAAGTTCTGCCATTCAGAAGCGTGTGGGGGCCATTTCTCTTCTAAGAAGACTTCTGCCAAGGTGCTACAATGCGGGTTTTATTGGCCAACGTTGCACAAGGATGCTTATCACTTTTGCGTCGCTTGTGAACGTTGTCAAAAACTTGGAAGTGTGATTCGGAAGGATGAAATGCCACTAACAAACATACTAGTGGTTGAGATTTTTGATTGTTGGGGCATTGACTTCATGGGACCGTTCCCTGTTTCTTTTGGAAATCTATACATTCTATTGGCAGTTGATTATGTATCGAAATGGGTTGAAGCCATTGCCACGCGTACCAATGATGCCAAGGTAGTTGTGGAGTTCCTCAAGGACAACATTCTTTCACGTTTTGGGATGCCGAGGGCGATCATAAGTGACCAAGGGACTCATTTTTGCAATCGAATCTTTGAAGCTTTGATGAAGAAGTATGGCATCACTCACAAGGACTCCACCGCTTATCATCCGCAAACGAATGGGCAGGCAGAATTGGCAAATAGGGAGATCAAGCATATCTTGGAAAAGACCGTCAATCTGAAACGTAAAGACTGGAGTCTTCGTTTGAATGATGCACTATGGGCTTATCGCACAACGTACAAGACTATTTTGGGAGCTTCGCCGTATCGTTTGGTTTTTGGGAAAGCATGTCATCTCCCGGTCGAGCTAGAACACAAAGCTTATTGGGCAATTCGGGCCCTGAATTATCGGTTGCCGGCCGCTAGAGCACATAGAAGGCTCCAACTCAACGAGCTTGAAGAGATTAGGAGGGATGCTTATGACAACACCGCCATATACAAAGCCAAAGTCAAGGCCTTCCACGACAAACAAATTCCCCGGAAAAATTTTAGAGGTTGGGCAGAAGGTACTCTTATACAACTCTAAGCTTCATTTGTTTCCCGGTAAATTACGTTCTCGTTGGGCGGGCCCGTATGTTGTTGAGCATGTTTACCCTCATGGTGCTGTTAATGTGTTGAATCCTGTTAATGATAAATCTTTTAAAGTAAATGGGCAAAAGCTTAAACCGTTCCTTGGACTTGTTGAGGTGGGTGAACCGGATGAGGAATTGGGCGATCCAGTTTACACGGTCGCATAGTTGTCTTTCTTTCTTGTTTTGTTCTCTTTTGTTTAGCTATGTATATTCTGTGTCGTTCTTTCTTTCTTTCTTTCTTTGTTCTCTTTTGATTAGTGATGCATGTTTTGTTTTGTTGTGTTTTGTTTGGTGTTGTTATATGTTTTGCATCGAATAAAATCTTGGAGATAAATCACATGAAAAGATTTCACCAATGTGTTAGTGTAACAAGGGCTTTCATTAGTTCTTCCTTGTAATAGTCTATTGTTAATGATCCATGCACTCTGCGATTGCCCCTAATCGGAGGCAACTTAGGTCTGTGAGTGAGGTGTGATATTGCCTGGAGTGCATGCTAGGTTGTATCTTTTCCTTGCTTGTTTTTTATCCTAGGGGACGCTGAACTTAAGTGTTTGGCGAGGTCAAGCGATAGATTTTATTACGGGTGCTAGCATAACACATTTTCAACGGTCTAGTATAGCCACCCATTTCTTACCCCACCGGTAGGGAATGGGAAGAAAAGTATGACTCGTGTGATCGCGTGATGATCGGGTGGTGCATTTCATTCTGTTTTGCATGTTTTGATTTGTTCCTTGCATGTTCTTTGTGTTTGTGTTTGTTTTCTTTTCTGTCATTTCATTTTTGGTTTGGTTTGAAGCCGGATAACACGGGCCGATGGTTCTAATGTCAATTGTTTTGTGGAAGGTCGTTCTCTTAAGTCTTCTGCAGGGTTTACATGCTACCACACCAGCCTTGGTGGATTGGGTCTACAGCCGGAGTGAGTGAGGCGTTCAGGAGCCCTAAGCATGGGTGCGGCTAAGTGCCGCGGTTGTTAGTCCGATAAAGCTTTGGATATGGCCCTGTGTGACTAGCTATGGTTCCGAGTTGGTAGAACCGAAGGAGTGAACCCTGGAAGCATCTAATCTGGCTGGAGCAAGACATTGACATAAAATCCTCCAACTTGGTCGAGGTATTTAGGGGTTGACATTCCCCTTGGACGGTACATTCGCGTACCCTTCCTTTCTTCGCTCTTGTTCCTAATGCTATGAGGGCATAACATCGCTTTAAGTTGGGGGGAGGGGTAGGCTTATGTGCTATTTGTTTGATTTTTGTTTGATTTTTGGTGTTTTGTGTCAAATTTGAAAATTCAAAAACAATAGAAAATTGAAAAATCCAAAAAAATGAGAAAATTCAAAAATTTCAAAATAATTAAAAGCTTTTAACTTGCAATTCCTTCCTTTTGTCATGAGTTTTTAGCTTTGTTCATAACTTATTGCATGCTCAATAATTGTTAGTTGGCAAGAATTCATGGCAATCCTAAGAAATTTTTATGCTTCTCGATTTGCATGCTTAGTTGACAATTGAATGGATTAAGTTTTGAGCAAGTTTTTGAGCAAGGTTTGGCCCATACCCCCACCTTTCCAATAAAATTGCTTGTAGTTAGGTGAATCATCGCATGTTCATGCCTAGTTGTATTTAAATGTTGACTTTCAATCATTTTGGAATCCATGGCGCACTTAGGAAAGGATACAAGGCATTCTTTGCATGATCATACCACATATGTGTCACCTGGTCCTATCTTGCAGCCTGTTATTTCTCCGTTCTTTGTTTAACCTAGGTAACCGGTGTTTGGAGGGATGTCGGGTTATGTGTTCATTGTTCAAAGGTGTTTTGGGGTGTTAATTGAAGTTTTCTGAAGTTCTGGGGATCAAATTGAAGGAAGGCAGAATCTTTGAGTTAAGTACTTCGGTATCAATTGGAGTTTTTAGTTTCAATCGGTACCGAGGCAATTATCCAATGGGGCAGCTAGCTGGTTCGGCATCGATCGAAGAACATGGGGTCAATCGGTACCGAGTTCTTTATCTACTGGGATAGATAGCTTCTCGCTATCGATCGAAGCCTTTTATTCCAATCGGTAGCGCTCTCTTATCAGTTTTGAAGATGCAAATCAGGCACGAACCAAGTCCATTCTCATCTTCTGAAACCGAAACCCATTCCCCTTTTCCTCCATTAAACCTCCAAACCCTAACCCCAACCATCCAATCTCCGTCCAAAAACCCCATATTCTTCCCCAAATCTACCAAATCCCTCAACATCTTCAAGAATCTTCAAGTTTTCTCCATCAATCTCAGGTAACCAAGTCAAAATCAAGGTAAATCTAATTTTCCTCACTTGATCCGAAAATTGCAGATCTTACTCATAAAGTTCCGAAATTTTCTTCCTATTCTCCACTTATATAACCAACCTCCACCACATTATAACCATACATTCACCCATTCCACTCAAAAACCCAAAAACCCCATAAACCCTAGCTTAATTCCGAAAATTCCAAAAAAAAAAAAAAAAAAAAACCAAACCCTTTTTACTTTCAATCTTTTGCTCTCAATGCCAAGAATCAAAAAGACCGCACATCGGACAACCTCTTCTCAACCCGAAATTGAGGAGGAGGATGAGGATCTTATGGCTGAATCGGAAGAGGAGGAGGGAAATCAGGCAGGGGGAATGTCGGGTGTTCGAACTCGGAAAAGGAGACGAACTCCGCAGGAAATGGCAACGGATAAACAGAGGAGCTGGGAAGCAAGCATGGACAAAAGGAAATTCAAGAATGAGAGGCAGGTGGCTGCTGAAGCTCTGGGGAAGGAGCATCTCGGTCTCCGCATTGTCATGCGAAAAGATTTTACTTTCTGGACTGAGAAATTAGAGAGTTACAATAAAAATTTAGTTGTTGAATTTTATAAAAAGTTGAAAGTGTCTGTTGGTGAGTGGGAAAATGATCCCAATGCTGCTATTACTTCTAGGGTTGCGAACATAGATATTGTGATTACGCCTAATGACATAGCCCGTTACTTGAAAATCACTCGCCCAACTCCCGAATCTGTTACTTATCCGATTAAAGGCATGCAAATTGATTTGGGGGTCATAAATAAAGAGTTGTATCTGGATATGTCTGAGGCTGAACTCCCCCATGTGCCCGGGAAGTTTAAAGGGTCATACCGATTTTGAACAAATTGATCCATTATAACATTTATCCGAGAGGGGCTGAGCATAAGCCAACTAGGAAGAGTGGGGAGTTGTTGTATGCATTTGCTGCAAAAGATGTGGTAGTGGATTGGGCATTCTTTATTTTTACTCAGTTGGTAGATTTCAAAAATGATACCTTATCTACAGCCCGTATGCCATTTCCATGTATGATCACGGCTTTGTGCAAGGAACAAGGGGTAAGGGGTGAGGAATATGAAAAGTTGGAGGATCTTGAGCCGGGACCAATGACAGAAACTTTTGATATGAAGAGTATTTCGCAAGCTCGTGCAGCCGAAGCTAAAATCTTGGGTTCTGGCAGCTATTTGACTACTTTGCCTTCAAAGAAATCCAAACAGAGCACATGGATTAGGCTACTCTGTTGCCAGAACATTTCTATTAACAAGAGCTTGAGGAAGGGGAAAGTGGAAAGGAGAAAAATTCTGAGGGAGCAAGCACAACTCAAGAAGGAGGTGGCTTGGCAACCTACGGTTCTTGAACGTCAACATGGGGAGAAGTTCGTACCAGAATAAGAAATTGTGCCAGAAGTGAGTAATGATTTCGGGGAGGAATAGGAATTGGATGATGATGAGGAGGAAGGATGAGGTGGCGACATGTGGTGGTGATGTGATGCAGAGTCAGTGGCTTTAGAAATTCCCCTTACTTGGTCGGGGTCTTGGTTGGTTGACATGCCAACTATCCTATCCCTTATTTTATTTTGTTTCTTGTCATTTCATTTCGTAGCATAGTTTGGTACATTGTTAGTTAGTAGTTGGTTTATTGGTTTGGCCTTGACTTGGTTCATTTTATTTGTTGGCGGCGGTCACTCGGGTAGTTAACCAAGCTAGAAATAGACCGTCGCCCATTTTGGCTAACCTGTTCTTTGTAACCAAGGTCATTAAAAGCTTAAAAAGACCTTAGTTGATCTTTTGTGCGCTTGGATTCCATTTTGATTGACTGTCTGATAGTTGCATAATTAGTTGATGGCATGTTTTCCTTTCGTTATCCAAATTTCATCTGCTTGTGTTTAATTCTGTTGAATAAAGTGCTGTAGTTTCTTGAGGCATAGTATCTCTTGTTCGCTAATGCCTGTTTGTCAAGCACTTCTTCGGTGGATATGGTTTAGTCTGAATTCGCAAGTTTTGTGTCCCGTATCCTCCCTTTGTTCGAGGACACAAACTTTTTAGCTTGCTCTTTAACTTGCTTGTTACTTAGCCTGTTTAATTGGACGCTGAAATTGTGAGTTGTAGGAATGAAATAAAAAGCCGGAATGATTGAACTTTTGCTAAGTTGATAATGATCGAGCATGTTCTAAGTTGTGAAATCCGGAAAGATTGCATAGTAGCTTGTTTTCAAGTTCTTATTATTTTGTTCGCTAGGGACTAGCAAACCTTAAGTTGGGGGCGTGATAAGCACCCGGAAATGGAATATAGGGTGCGCTAGTATCTAGGTTTAGTATGAATTTAGTTGCTAATTAGTTATTTTTAATGATTTGTGCTCGTAGAATGTGTTGATGCTGTTTTGTAGGTGATTCGCCTAATAAGAAGCTTTAAAGGCCCAAAGCATCCCATGGCTTGAGAATGGCCCGAGAGCCAAGGCTAGGGCATGAATCGCCAAGGCAGAAGTAGAGCAGCCTGGGCAGAAGTTATCCAGCCAAAGCTACGCCAAGGAAGACTCAGGCAAGGCAAGGCAAGACAATGGAGTGGCCAAGCCGTGGCCAAGTTGTGGCCAAGGAAACTCAAGGCGTGGCAAAAGCGGAAAGAAAACAAAGGTTCAGAACTGATAAGGGCTCGCGATCGATCGAAGCATATCCATCCAATCGGTACCGAGCTGCTTAGCACCGGCCTCCCACTAACTGGCTCGCGATCGATTGAAGCTTTTATTTCCAATCGGTACCGAGCCTTTAACTCAGTAATGTAAGGCTTGGCAATCGGTACCGAGGGCATTAGCGAAGCATCTTCAAGAGCATCTGGGGAATATTCCAGGCACGGAATAAATAGAGTGATGTATTGAGATCCAAAAAAACAAGTAGGAATAGATTTGAGAGTACTTTTCTAGATCTAGGATTAGATTCAAATTGTTCTTGAGTGTTCTTAAATTTCCAGCTTTGAATATTTCAATTTCTGTCTTTAATTGTTAGTTTTTGATATTGTTGCCTTAATTAAAGTTGTTACTCTTCTTCTGATCTATCTTTTAAGTCAATTTTCTTCTAGTGTTGTCTTTCAATTATGCTAAGTAGATTTTTGCTTGCTCTTATCTTCATAGATATGTGTGAGTAGTTTTCAAGGGTTAGGTCATGGGATGATTAGCATCCCATGGCTTGGGCAAAAATTGCATTTTTCACCAATAAAGTTTTAATCTTTGGATTTGAAAATTGATGTGGGGTTCGGATTCATTTGGTAAATTACCGAGGTGTTAACCTCTTTGATCACGTGTAGGTGGGAGCATCGACTACCCACCACACGTGATGCTTAGAGCTCTTTCGCATGAGGTGTTTACCAAGAGAATTCTAGAGCTAGTTTGATTTTCAAACCATCTTATCTTCCGGTTTAAGAACTTTGCAAATTGCGTAATTGGGTGAAAATGTGATTTAGCCCGAGTCATGAGGGCTAGTGATTCCCAGACCCAGTCTATCTTTTTCCTAGTTTATTCGCTTTAATCTAGCCTTTCTTTACCACCGTTTCAAAGTAAAACTCGGTTGGCTACCTAATAGCCGAAATCCTTGCTTACTCTACAAATCCGAGCAAAGCCGTATAATTATTCCCGTGGGTACGATCCCGGTCTTCCGGATTATTATGCTTCATATGACGTATTAAGCCCTACGCTTGGGGTGTTATTTCTTATATCGGACCAAACGAAGCACGCCGCCAAGTCTGCGCAGACCGCCGTGAATCCGTCGTATGTCATTGATCCAAAAAATGCCCCAAGCCAGTCGCAAAACGCCCCACATCCCAACCATCACCATTCACCACCGTTGAATACTAACGTGCACCTCCATGCTACCGCTATGCATCTTGAATCGCCGCCGCCACCGCTGAAAATCTAAGCACCCTTGCTGCTGAACAACCACCACTACTCCCACGAACAACCACCGCTGTTGTGAATATCCTCCATGTTGCTGCCCCGCACCGCCGCGAAACACTTCCAAGCTTCCAAGCCATTGCTGCTGCTGAACTTAGCTTACCATCAAACCACCTCAAAAGCCCCCTAACACCACCATCCCTCCGTTGGGACCACTGCAATCTGCCCCCAGAAAAAGCCACCAACAAACACTAATAAGCACCTACAAAATAAAACCCTAATCCTAAGCGAATACACCACCACACCAAACCGCAAACCACTTCCTTGGCAACCACAAACCAACAGATCAAAACACCAACCACCAACTCCGCCACAGTAGATCCAACCAAAAGCCCAAAATGCACCTCCCGCCACCACCAAAACCACCAAAGCCAAAAGCGGCAATGCACACTAGTGGCAAACCACCAAATAGACGGATCAAAAAGCTGGACCACCGGAAAGAGGGCAGCTAAAGAAGAAGAAGATCGCAGTTGTAGGATAGCCACCACACCATTAAGCCATCCGAAAAGAGGCCCGAGGCCCGAGATCGGAGGGGGATCACGCCGCCTCGCCTTCCACCGCCGCCAAACGCACCTACCTGTTAAGAACCAGTTACCCCCAAGAAATAAACCGGCGGGCACACACCAAAGTGGGAAGAAGATGAGGAAAAACAAGGAAACGGTCAGGGGAAGTGACGCACCGCAAGAAGAAGGGGAAAAACGGAACACCAAAAGGGCCCGAGGGGAGGGTGACGCCTTGCCCCCCCCCCCCCCCCCCCCCGGGGGCGGCGGCAAGCCCTAATCGAAGAAAGAGAAAAGGGAGCCGAAAAGTTAAGCTTGCTAAAGTTAGCAATATGTGCTAAAAAAATGCTTACATTGTAATAATCAAACTTAGCAACCTCTTAGCAACTCATCAAATTTGGATAATCAAAACTAGCAACCTTTTGCCAATAACCAAATTTATTGGACCCCACATCTTCTCAATCAAGTACAACCATAATAGAAAGGTAAAACTCACTCTCCATAAAGCAAATGTTTATTGGTATGTGAAACTCACTCTCCATTTTGGCAAGTGGTTGTGCATTTAACAACATTGATCACTTTAGGCCCCGTTCAGTTGCCAGGAAAGTACAGGAAATGATGAAAAAATCAACTTTTTCATAACTTTTATAGTGTTCAGTTGGCAGGAAAGTAGTGAGAAACATATTTTTAAGTTTTCCTGCAAGATTTACTTTCTTGCAAAAGTGATCCGACCAAAAGCATAAGATTTTGCTTCACGGGAAAAGTTTTCTCCATTATGGGGCTAAAATAATTGGCGAGTAAGAAAAAAAGTGAATGAGACCAATACCAAAAAAAATACGAATTAGGTTCTTAGAAAGACACTTGAGATTTACGTGAGCAACAACAATTTCGACTACTATGGTGCTTTCTGAGATAATTGTTGTGGAAAAAGTTCATTTTTTATGTGAAATATTTATTTATCTTGTCATTAGTCTTCAAATTTGTTTTGTACTAACTAATTTTTAGTGAATTTTTGCATCGGCAACTAATTAAGCATGGTTGTTTAATATTTATTTATTTAACTATCATCTACTTATTTTTTTGAACTTCATTTGTACGGTTGATTATCGAAGAATGTCAATTTAAATGGGGGATTTGCATGACCATTCAGAATATAGCAAATTGAATAGAGAATTGCAAGTCGATTTTTTTATTTCATGTTAAACCGTTTTGGTGTGATATGGTACCGTTGGAATGTTGTCGTACAATATTGTACCGTTTTGGTGTCGTATGGTACGGTATGGATGTACCGCCCCTAATTTTAGGTACGTTAAAAGGATGATTTATTACAGAAATTAAAGAGTCACTGCTCATTATTACAACATAACTCTCATAAGAGTATTTCAAACATAAAAATAGGGAACTAGGGTTCCTAACTACTGCTCCTCTTGTTCCTCCATCCTAGCGAGTTCTTCGGCTCCGAACGCCTCCAAAGTGAAGAGTTCGCCTTGTTCATCTATCAGATCTGACATATTATTCCAGCGTCGCCGCCCATATAATATGCCAGGGTCACTAAAAGGTAACACCGTGAGCTACAACGCTCAATAGGAAATCCTTACCCACCTATATTAACTTACAAACAATAGGTTATAATAAAACATCGATTTCCACATGATACGTGTATAAACAGCTACAAAAGACAATAAGAATAACATATCCACAATCGTTATATAACTATCGTTGGTGTCCAAGATTCTCCGAGTTCCTCCTACGCAACTCGTCGTAGACCGTGTCTCCATTTTCATATACAAGTCAACTTTTCCAAAATCTTTTGTTTAACACACCCAACCTCGGTTCTACCGCGCCGGGTTCCCGAGTATCCTCACAATGGTTCCGCCGCGCCAGGTTTCCATTGGCACACATTTGCTTTGGCTCCTCTCCACGGATAACCTAGCTACACACCCAACCTCGGTTCCGCTGCGCCGGTCTCCCGAGTATCCTTACAATGGTTCTGCCGCGCCGAGTTTCCATTGGCACAAACACACACACATATCTCACATAATGCCCCCGAAATGATCATTATGTAGTTTCTAAAATATCTTCTTCCTCGGAAAACACATTTTCTTCCTTGTTAACCTCACCCTAAGCGTCATGTCTCTAATTTTCTTGGTTTAGGTGTCTCGTGTTCATGCATAGACTTCCGCGGTAGGACTTTCCGCATAAACAAACATTTATCCAAACTCAAAACTATTCTAACAAGATCATCCAACTCCAACACTTAGCATGCTTGAATCACCATAAACGAACATAAATCATGCATTTCCAACATTTGAACAAAAGATAACCTTATCTACAAAGATACTTTGTAAGGACGTTCTATTCTTCCATCATACTATTCAATACAATACATAAAGTTGGTGGACTAGGATTCCTACTTATATTTAGAGTTAGAGTGCAAGGATAAACTACCGTTCTTCTTGGTGGTGGTCGGCTACGAAGATTTGGTCGTCGGTTTTGAGATTCGGCGGCGTAACGGCTCCGGATTGCTTCGAAAGGAAGAGAGATGATCTTTTCTCTTCCTAGAAACAACTTTCTAACTTATCTAAGCTACTTTAAAGGTCTAGAGGTGGTTTTAGAAGTGCTTTGGTGGTTTCTCTCAAGAACTCTCAAGAAACTCAAGAAAACTAGAACTTTTGAACTAAGAACTTATAGAGAGAAGTGAGAGCAAGAAGTGAAGGTGTGAGTTGAATGCTTGGAATGAGCTTCTATTTATAGGCAAGCTCTCCCTCTCCCTCCATCATGGCCGGCCCTCTCTCACTCTCTCTCTATGTCTCATTTTTTTATTCCAACAAATCAAGTTTCTATGGAAGATCAAAGGCTAAATGGTAGGCTTGCATGGCTAGGTTAGTCATTGGATTTGATTCTTGGAAGATTTGTGGTAGAAAGGAGGTTTGTACAAGATTCTTGGTTTTAAACAATTGATAAATGTACAAAAGAGGACAATGGAGGTTAGGTTTTGGCTAGGAAGAGTAATCAACCAAGGATTTGAAGTACAAGGAAGATCAAGCTAAAGGTACAATCCTATCTCTCCTCTTTCTCTTCCCTCTCTCTCTCTCTCCCTCCTCTCTCTCTCGGCCTCTCTCTCCTCTCCCTCTCTCTCTCGGCTTCTTTCCTCCTCTCTCTCTTGTACTAGCTTATATATATATATATATATTACAATGTGCAAGAATACAAATAAAATATAGGCACTTTTGTACTAAAGATCAAAAGTAGTTTTAAAAGGTCAAGATTTTCTCATTAAACAACTAATTGGCACATGTGTACTAAGGCAATATTTAAGTCACCCAAGTACTAATATATTATATACATAATTACTTATGTACTCTAGGTAGAACAACTACCCATTAAACTAATCCAATTGGGTACAAAACCCCAACTTAAAATAATAACAAGGTACCTAGGAGAATCCTAGGTCTTTAAGTCTACTAAGTACTTACACACTAAAAAAAATAGGTACTTCATCACATGGGGATTTAAGAAAAAGATACTTAGTTGAAAGACTAAACCTCTTACCCAATGGATAATAAATCCCATAACTTTTATTGTCCAATGGACAATAGTAACTAGGGAACTTTTATGATAAAAAAAATATGTCCTTTCAAATAATGATAAAATTCCATTTATAACTATATATATGAGTACTTGATATCCTAGCAAAGAATATCTTGAATATAAAATCTAGAGTTTCTATTATCCAATGGATAAAAGTTCTCCTAACCTTTATCGTCCAATGGATAAAGAATAAAACCAAAATAATAAAAGAAATTAAAATAAATAAACAATTTCTTAGTCTAGGGTTGAAAACGTTCACAAGGTTCAAGATGGGCAAAAAGGTCCATCTATGGTTAGGGAAAAGTAACTAGGTGGCTTTTTAGTTTGGTTTCCCCAACAAACCGGTTAGAAGCTAACTAGGCTTGCTAAGTAGGCCTTCAAAGTCAAGAAACGATTCTTGAAGGGCTAATGTGTAATTAAGACAAACTACAAGGAAATAAAGAAAATTAAATCAATCCCAGCAATTTAATATTAATAACTTGAATAATAAACAAATTTTTATTTACTGAAATTCAGAGTTATTACAATGGAAGTTGACGTACGATAGTGCACAATTTTTGTGTGGTATGGTACCGTATGGATGTTGTCGTACGATATTGTACAATTTAGGTGTGGTATGCTACCTTATGGATGTTGTCCGACGGTATTGAACCATTTTGGTGTGAAATGGTACCGTTGGGATGTTGTTATACGGTATTGTAGCGTTTTGGTGTCGTATGGTACGGTATGGATGTTGTCGTACGGTATTTTACTGTTTTGGTGTCGTATGGTACGGTATGGATATTGACGTACAGTATTGTACCGTTTGGGTGTCGTATGTTACGGTATGGAAATTGACGTACGATAGTGCACCATTTTTGTGTGGTATGGTACCGTATGGATGTTGTCGTACGATATTGTACCGTTTAGGTGTGGTAAGCTACTTTATGGATGTTATCGTATGGTATTGTACCGTTTTGGCGTGGTATGGTACCATTGGGATGTTGTCGTACGGTATTGTACCGTTTTGGTATCGTATGGTACGGTATGGATGTTGTCGTACGGTATTGTACCGTTTTGGCGTCGTATGGTACGGTATGGATGTTGTCGAACGGTATTGCACCGTTTTGGTGTCGTATGGTTCGGTATGGATATTGTCGTACAATATTGTACCGTTTTGGTGTTGTATGGTACGGTATTGAAGTTGACGTACGATAGTGCAATTTTTTGTGTGGTATGGTACCGTATGGATGTTTTCATACGATATTGTACCGTTTAGTTGTGGTAAGCTACCTTACGGATGTTGTCGTACGGTATTGAACCGTTTTGGTGTCGTATGTTAAGGTACGGATGTTGTTGTACGGTATTGTACCGTTTTGGTATCGTATGGTACGGTATGGAACTTGACGTACGATAGTGCACCATTTTTGAGTGGTATCGTACCGTATGAATGTTATCGTACGGTATTGTACCGTTTTGGTGTCGTACGGTACGTTATGGATGTTGACGTACGATATTGTACCGTTTTGGTGTGTTAAGCTACTATATGGATGTTGTCGTACGAATTTGTACCATTTTGGTGTGGTATGTACCTTATGGATGTTGTCGTACGGTATTGTACCGTTTTGGTGTGATATGGTACCGATGGGACATTGTCGAACCGTATTGTACCGTTTTGGTGTCGTATGGTACAGTATGGATGTTGTCGTACGGCATTTGTACCGATTTGGTGTCGTATGCTACGGTATTAATGTTGTTGTACGGTTTTGAACCGTTTTGGTGTCGTATGGTACAGTATGGATGTTGACGTACGATATTGCACAATTTTGGTGTGGTATGGTACCGTTAGGATGTTGACGTACGATATTGTACCGTTTTGGTGTGGTATGCTACCTTATGGATGTTGTCGTACGGTATTAAACCGTTTTGGTGTAATATGGTACCGTTGGGATGTTGACGTACGGTATTGTACCGTCTTGGTGTCGTATGATACGTTATGGATGTTAAAGTACGATATTGTACCGTTTTGGTGTGGTATGCTACCTTATGGATGTTGACGTACGGTATTGAACCGTTTTGGTGTGATATGGTACCGTTGGGATGTTGTCGTACGGTATTGTATCGTTTTGGTGTCATATGGTACAGTATGGATGTTGTCGTACGGTATTGTAGCATTTTGGTGTCGTATGGTACGTTATGGATGTTGTCATACGGTATTGTACCGTTTTGGTGCCGTATGGTTCGGTATGGATATTGTCGTACGGTATTGTACCATTTTGGTGTCGTATGATACGGTATGGATGTTGTCGTACGGTATTGTACCGTTTTGGCATCGTATGGTACGGTATGGATGTTGTCGAACGGTATTGCACCGTTTTGGTGTCGTATGGTTCGGTATGGATATTGTCGTACGATATTGTACCGTTTTGGTGTTGTATGGTACGGTATTGAAGTTGACGTACGATAGTGCAATTTTTTGTGTGGTATGGTACCGTATGGATGTTGTCGTATGATATTGTACCGTTTAGTTGTGGTAAGCTACCTTACGGATGTTGTCGTACGGTATTGAACCGTTTTGGTGTCGTATGTTAAGGTACGGATGTTGTCGTACGGTATTGTGCCGTTTTGGTGTCGTATGGTATGGTATGGATATTGTCGTACTGTAACGCCCCGAATTTTGGGTATGTTAAATAAAATATTTTATTATAAAAACAAAGCAAGTCCAGCTCGTTATTACATCATAAACCCTACAAAAGTACTTTTATTTACAAAACAGAGGGATCTAGGGTTCCTAACTACAATTCTTCTTGCTTCTCCAGCTCCTCGGCTTCGAACGCCTCCAAGGTGAATAGTTCGTCCTGTTCGTCTATCAAATCTGACATATTATACCGGCGTCGCCACCCATATAATATGCCAGGGTCACCACAAGGCAACACCATGAGCTACGAAGGCTCAGTAGTATAATCCTAATACTAGCATCGATTTCCACATGATAAGTACATAAGCAGTGAATAAAGACAATAGCGCTACCAATTGCTTTACGATTTACCGTTGGTGTCGACTCATCGTAACCCATGTTGTTATTACCCTTTTCAAAAACGCCTTTTTAACTCACCCAACCTCGGTTCCGCAACGCCAGGTTCCCGAGTATCCTCACAATGGTTCCGCCGCGCTAGGTTCCCATTGGCACACATTTGCATTGGCTCCTCTCCGCGGATAACCAAGCTATACCTCACCATGGTTCCGCCGGTCCGGTTTCCCATGGGAACACACGCAAACTCACGTAATACCCTCGAGATGGTTCTTACGTAGTTTCGAAAATATTTTCCAACCGGGAAAACACAACTTCCTTGTTAAACACACCCTAGGTGCCATGTTTCTACCTTTCTCGGTTTTCGTGTCACGTTCTCATGCAAGACTCCGCGTGTGAGACTTTACATACAACATGCATTCAATCCAACTTCGAAATAGTATATCAAGAACATTTAAGTCCGCATAGCATGCTTGAATCTCAAAAACGACATAATCATACACCTTTACTTTTTCATCTATAAACAAGTAACTTTTTAAACTTTTGGAAAGTAAGTAGAAATTTCAAGTAGCAAGACTATAGCTACTTATTGAAAATAAAGTAAGCACTTGGAAATTAGGTAAGGATCACTACCGTTCTCCTAGGTGGTGGATTGGTCGACGGTTTTGATTTCGGCGGCGTAACGGCCCTCGGATTGCTTCGAAAGGAAAAGATTTGCGTTTCTTTTCCTAGAAACAACTTCCTAACTTTCACTAAACTACTTTAAGGATCGTTGGGTGGTATTGGGAGCGGTTTAGTGGTTTCGCTCAAGAACTCTCAAGAACAAAGAAAGTTCTTGAATTTTTGAACTAAGAACACTTGAATTTTTAGAGAGAATGAAGAGCTATTGCTTTGAGGTGTGAGTTCAAGCATGGAATGACTCTCTATTTATAGGCAAAGGCTCCCCCTCCCTCCATCATGGCCGGCCCCTCTCTCTCTCTCTACAACTCATCTTTTTTTGTCCAAAAAGTAGTGTTCACATGGAAAATCAAGGTTAGAATCCTAGGTTTGCATGGCTATGGTGTACCAAGGATTTGATCTTGGACAATCCAATGGTGGAGATGAGATTAGTACAAGATTCTTAGGCTTAAACAAATACAAAATGTACAAGAGAGGACAATTGGAAGTTAAGTCTTGCTTGGAAAATCAACCACCCAAGAATATTGTGGTACAATGGAAGTTCAATGGCCAAGTACTAACCAATTTCTCCCTCTCTCTCTCTCTCTCCCATCCGGCCTCACTCTCTCTCTCCCCCTCCATTCGGCTCTCTCTCTTCCTCTCTCCTCTCTTGCTTTTTCATGGTACATATATATGTATATATATTGCAAGCAACAATAAAATCTAAGTACTTTTTGTACTTAAGGTCAAAAATAGCCCTTAAAGGCTAGGATTCTCTCAACAACTAATAAA
The DNA here is from genome assembly GCA_019656295.1 of Rhododendron mucronatum var. ripense. NCBI lineage: Eukaryota > Viridiplantae > Streptophyta > Magnoliopsida > Ericales > Ericaceae > Rhododendron > Rhododendron mucronatum. The sequence continues at coordinate 3,347,427 of BPLT01000002.1, forward strand.
TAGGCATGAGGTACTTAGGGTATTATTTAAACCTTTAAAGTACTAGAATATATATATATATATATATATATATATATATACTTAGATACATAAGTACCTAGGAGATCAAAACCCCATTAGAAAAATAATTGAGGTACTTTTGAGAATCTTGGTACCATGTACCTTTCTTCTTAAAATATTGCTATGCTTTCACATGGTTTAAAAGAAAATGTTAAACTAATGAGACACCATGGTACTTGGAAAGACCAACTCTTTTACCCAATGGTTAAAACTTCCCCTAACATTTATTATCCAATGGATAATAGATATTAGGTCACTTTTAATATAAAATAGTCAAAAAGTACTTAAAAAGTTTATATATTTTTTTATCCAAGGTACTTTAACCAAATATACTTTTAATATAAACAAATGGGTTTCTATTATCCAATGGATAATAGTTTCCCTAACCATCTTTGTCCAATGGACAAAGAATAATAAGAAAAAGAATATTCAAATTCTAAGTCTAGGGTTCAAAAGGGTCAAAAGTTCCAATGAGGGGCAAAACGGTCATTTTGAAGTAACTAGATAGCTTTCCAATTTAGTTCTTCTAACCATCCGGTTAGAAGCTAGGTAGACTTGCTAAGTGGGGCTAAAGTGCAAGAAACGATAGTTCAAGGGCTAAATTGCAGTTATGACAAACTATCGGAAATTAAAGCAATATAACCAATTTAAATAAATAACTTGAATAAGAAATAAATTCAAGGGGCAAAAATGTAATTACGACAATTTATAGGATTTTAAAAGTAAATCAAAGCAAATTCAAGTAATCAATAAAAATTCAAATATTTAACGAAATTTTTACTGTCCAAAAATCAGGGTCATTACACGTACGGTATTGTACCGTTTTGGTATCGTATGGTACGGTATGGAGCTTGATGTAAGATAGTGCACCATTTTTGAGTGGTATGGTACCGTATGAATGTTGTCGGACGGTATTGTACCGTTTTGGTGTCGTACGGTACGTTATGGATGTTGACGTACGATATTGTACCGTTTTGGTGTGTTAAGCTACTATATGGATGTTGTCGTACGAATTTGTACCGTTTTGGTGTGGTATGTACCTTATGGATGTTGTCGTACGGTATTGTATCGTTTTGGTGTGATATGGTACCGATGGGACGTTGTCGAACGGTATTATACCGTTTTGGTGTCGTATGGTACGGTATGGATGTTGTCGTACGGTACTGTACCGATTTGGTGTCGTATGCTACGGTATGAATGTTGTTGTACGGTTTTGAACCGTTTTGGTGTCGTATGGTACAGTATGGATGTTGACGTACGATATTGCACCATTTTGGTGTGGTATGGTACCGTTAGGATGTTGTCCTACGATATTGTACCATTTTGGTGTGGTATGCTACCTTATGAATGTTGTCGTACGGTATTGAACCGTTTTGGTGTGATATGGTACCGTTGGGATGTTGATGAACGGTATTGTACCGTCTTGGTGTCGTATGGTACGTTATGGATGTTGAAGTACGATATTGTACCGTTTTGGGGTGGTATGCTACCTTATGGATGTTGACGTACGGTATTGAACCGTTTTGGTGTGATATGGTACCGTTGGGATGTTGTCGTACGGTATTGTACCGTTTTGGTGTCGTATGGTACGGTATGGATGTTGTCGTACGGTATTGTACCGTTTTGGTATCGTATGGTACGGTAAGGATATTATCGTACCGTATTGTACCGTTTTGGTGTCGTATGGTACGGTATGGAAGTTGACGTTTGATAATGCATCATTTTTGTGTGGTATGGTATCGTATGGATGTTGTCGTACAATATTGTACCTTTTAGGTGTGATATGCTACCTTATGGATGTTGTCGTACGATATTGTACCGTTTAGGTGTGATATGCTACCTTATGGATGTTGTCATACGGTATTGTACCGTTCTGGTGCCGTATAGTACGGTATGAATATTGTCGTACGGTATTGTACCGTTTTGGTGTCGTATGGTACGGTATAGAAGTTGACGTTCGATAGTGCACTATTTTTCTGTGGTATGGTACCGTATGGATGTTGTCGTACGATATTGTACCATTTAGGTGTGGTATGCTACCTTAATAGATGTTGTCATACGGTACTGAACCGTTTTGGTGTGATATGGTACCGTTGGGATGTTGTCGTACGGTATTGTACCGTTTCGGTGTCCTATGGTACGGTATGAATGTTTTTGTTGTACCGTTTTGGTGTCGTATGGTACAGTATGGACATTGTCGTACGGTATTGTACTGTTTTGGTGTTGTATGGTTTGGTATGGAAGTTGGTGTACGATAGTGCACCATTTTTGTGTGGTATGGTACCGTATGGATGTTGTCGTACGATATTCTACCGTTTAAGTGTGATATGCTACCTTATGGATGTTGTCGTACGGTATTGAACAGTTTTGTTGTGATATGGTACCGTTGGGATGTTGTCGTACGGTATTGTACGGTTTTGGTGTCGTATGGTACGGTATGGATGTTGTCGTACGGTATTGTACCGTTTTGATGTCATATGGTACGGTATGGATATTGTCGTACCGTATTGTACCGTTTTGGTGTCATATGGTACGGTATGGAAGTTGATGTTCGATAGTGCATCATTTTTGTGTGGTATGGTACCGTATGGATGTTGTCGTACGATATTGTACCGTTTAGGTGTGATATGCTACCTTATGGATGTTGTCGTACGGTATTGAACCGTTTTGGTGTGATATGGTACCGTTGGGTTGTTGTCGTACGATATTGTACCGTTTTGGTGTCGTATGGTACGGTATGGATATTGTCGTACGGTATTGTACCGTTTTTGTGTCGTATGGTACGGTATGGAATTTGACGTTCGATAGTGCATCATTTTTGTGTGGTATGGTACCGTATGGATGTTGTCGTACGATATTGTACCGTTTAGGAGTGGTATGCTACCTTATGGATGTTGTCGTACGGTATTTTACCGTTTTGGTGTTGTATGGTATGGTATGGATGTTGTTGTACGGTGTTGTACGGTACGGTATGGAATTTGTCGGACGATCGTGCACCATTTTTTTGTGGTATAGTACCGTTTGGATGTTGTCGTACTATATTGTACCGTTTATGTGTGGTATGCTACCTTACGAATGTTGTCATACAGTATTGAACCGTTTTGGTGTGATATGGTATCGTTGAGATGTTGTCGTACGGTATTCTTCCGTTTTGGTGTCGTATGATACGGTATGGATGTTGTCGAACAGTACAGTACCGTTTTGGTGTCGTATGGTATGGTAGGGATGTTGTCGTATGGTGTTGTACCGTTTTGGTGTCTTATGGTACGGTACGAATATTGTCGTACGGTGTTATACCGTTTTGGTGTCTTATGGTACGGTACGAATATTGTCGTATGGTATTGTACCATTTTCGTGTCGTATGGTACTGTATAGATGTTATCGTACGGTATTGTAATGTTTTGGTGTCGTATGGTACGGTATGGATATTGTCGTACGGTATTATACCGTTTTGGTGTCATACGGAACGGTATGGAAGTTGTCGTGCCGTATTGTACCGTTATGGTGTTGTATGGTACGGTATGGATGTTGTCGTACGGTATTGCACCGTTTTGGTGTCGTATGGCACGGTATGGATATTGTCGTACGGTATTGTACCGTTTTGGTGTCGTATGGTACGGTAATGCATTACCTGAGTGATTGTTGGATGTTGTGCCTCGCCAGTCACCATTGATAAACTCTCATTGTTCTGTTTAAAAATTTTCTTCCTTTGGCACATAGTTGCACATCAGCCTAGTGCCACTTTGACTTGTATTCATTTACTGTCCAAACCTCGTATAGTTTCTCCTTTCGAATAATGTAAATGGGTAGCTAAATTGATTCCTTTGAATTATCACGCCTTGATATTGAATCCGGACTCTCAGGGTTGTATCTCATTTACATTTTGTTTTCTTTAGTACAAGGATGAAAGGTTGTGAAGAATATTGGGACCTTGGGTCTCTATTTCTTAAACCATGTAACACATCTTCCAGCAAGTTGCTTTTTTATTTAAACAAGGTTACAGATTCTCTAATGATTCTATCTAGACTTTTCTGCACTTTGGTACAAAGCCCGACTCTACTTTTGCTCTGTGTTGCTTATTGAATTGGTTGCGAACCATCTGCTTTGTTCTTTATTATTGCAATTTTATAAACGTCGAGAACTCTTTGCTCTTCTATGTTCCTGGAATAAACAATTCAAGTCCTGTTATTTATTTACTGTAACACTATCATAAACTAAATATCTTACTTCTGAAGTAACAATAACTTTATTATTTCGATTGTGTTCATTGAACTGCTCCAATCATGTCTTTAAGGTTATTGGTGGTACTCTGCATTTACAACATGTTCTCAACCTTACAGTATTTTTTTTTAATTCATAAAAGAAATTACTGTAACACGCCTGCTAATCATATATTAATGAACCCAAGTTGCTTAATTGTCTGTGTTTAAGTTTAGGATTTGAAGCTTTTATTGGACATCCTCTATTTATTTTTCTTTTAAATTTGTTATACTTCTGTCACTAATTCATCAAATCAGTATAACTACTACCATTATGACAACTAACGTTAATGATGCATGTAGTGATCTTTCCTACAACAACTTTACTTGCAAGATCCTAACCAGCTTGGTTGTCGAGAGAATGTGTAAGCATATTTGGGTATTTTAGGTTTTATCCTACATGAGGGTTTTAGATAAAAGCTGTTGTATATCGTATAGAGCGATACGTAACGGAATTTTGGACTTCTGATATCGTTATTTACCTATGTATCGGCTGATACTGTGTGATATCGGCCGCCACATGACCATATCGATCACCAATACCACAATTTGAAACCCTGTGTGCATCTATATACTTTCTTGTCAAGTGGAAATATTTGTATTTCTAACAATTAGTCCTCATTTTTTCCCCCCTCTTTATTAGGAATTATTACATAAATTTATTTAGAAGCTCTTCTATGAAGATCGTACAAGGTGTAAGGGCTTTACTGACCATATAATGAAATGTTATTCTCCTCGAGCCAAGAGCAGTATAGTGCAAAATCTCTCATCTAAGTGCCCTGTTTACTTGAGGATTTTAATAATATCAATTCCGAAAGTTTACAACTTCAAATTTTGTTAAGAAACACACTTCCATTTTGCAATAAGCAAAAATGTATTGGTGTTGTAGAGAAGTGAAAAATGAACAAGATAAATATTACTATTCTATGTGTTATCTGTCTCCGTATCGGTGTGACATGAAATATTTGTGCTTCTCAGTATAGAAGTATTCAATTATGGAAGATTGAGAATCAGTATTTGTTTGAGGTTGGTATTGACAACTTTGAGGTGCACAAAATGGGTCTGCATAAGGTAGTGCTATGGCAATGTCAACCTTCTCAGTAACTGGTACCAATAATATTAATGTACACGTTAAGAAAAAAATACAAGTTAAGCAAAAAAATTAAATTACCATAATTTTTTATCTGCAACCTTTCATAAATTTTGTTGTCAAAGGTACTCATTTTCGGTACCAAAGGTATTTGGCTTAGTTGTAGGAATCGCCTACTTGGAAGGCGCTCCCGGTTCAGAAACGCGATTTTGCATTTCGGAGTAAGAAACGCGACAGGAGTGAGTTCCCCTTGAGACGGGATCGCGCTCCTGTGTGTGTGAGAGATAGAGAGATCAGTTAGCGGCAGCGGTGCTGGTTGCAGATCGATCAACAGTGAGCTCTGCCGTTCAAGAAAATATAGATACCTAGTGATGACTAGTTTTTTTTTTTTGTTTTTTTTTTGAACTGTCCTAATTGATGACGGTTGTTGTGTTATTTTTTTGTCTATATATATATCCAACCAAATTATAGTTTCAAGACTCCATATTTTGGTTTATTACTCCAGAGACCCCTTATCTTGCGTCTATTAGTAAATTGTGATATACTTTGTTATATAAAAAATGTAACATACAAAAATTATCTAAAAAAGCTGACATAAAATACGTATTTTTCTGTATATCATAAATAAAAAATATGGGAAGTACCAAAAATAAAAAAAATATGGTATTATTTTTTAAAAATATATAAAATAAAATATACATAGGCGCTCCCCTTAGGAGCTTCTGGGTACCTCCGCTTCCACGCCCCCACTTCGTGCAACTAAGGTATTTGGCGAGGAAACACATTTTTTGTTGCCGAAAGCATAAATATGGAGACAAAATTATTTTCGTCGCAAAGATAACCATATTTATGCTGCGGGCAACGAAAATTGTATTTCGTCGCCAAAGGTTACCTTTGGCGATGGTGAAGCAAAATATTTTTCTCGACAATTGGTACATTTAGAGACAAAATTATTTTTTCGTCACCAATATACTTATTTAGCGACGAAATTAAATTTGTCATTACTTTTTCAGGTAAATATGGGCCATCAAACAGTTAAGGCAAGAAAGAATCGGTAAAGAGAATGTTCTCGCGTAGGTAGAGAAACCGCACACCTCATGTGCGCGCATCAAATTTGGGCAATATTGTAAAATTACACCTAACAGGACTTACACAACATTGGACTTATAGGGTAAGGATCCCTCACCTATAAATTCAAAAAATAGGACCGGTTGGGCATTTTCTAAAAAATAAGCCCATCAAGATCTTTCTAAAAAACGAAATACCCACAAAACTACATTCTAAAAAACCAATTAGCAAAACTTTCTGTGGACAGAAACGTGGTTCCTGTGAGGGATGGGTTTAGTAATTGTCAAATAAAGGAGTGGGTAGTCTGGTAATTGTACAGTGCTAGGGAAAAAGCTGTTAATCCCAGAATGGGAAAAACACCTCTTGGCCTCTTTATACGTTTTGCTCTCTAAATTCAAAAATTGCAAACTTATTCTACCAAAATGTGTTTTGGAAAGAGGTAGCCAAACACTCAACATGGAAAAGAAGATAATGAAAAGTTGAAAAAGACGGATCCAAACACCCCCTTACTTAAACTGGGCCTACAAGTGGAATTCGTTCTAGACGAAATGGGCGTTCCGCCGACTCATTGACCCAAAGCAGCATCCCTAATCCCTTTTATACCGTTAGCGACAAGACAACATCGCAGCTTTAGAAGAATCGGGTAAATCCTAGAGAGAGAGAGAGAGAGAGAGAGAGAGAGAGAGAGAGAGAGAGAGAGAGCAATGGAGGAAAACAACGGTGGTGGGGAGTTCTACCTCCGGTACTACGTTGGGCACAAGGGGAAGTTCGGTCACGAGTTCCTGGAGTTCGATTTCCGTCCAGACGGAAATCACTGATACGCCAACAACTCCAACTACAAGAACGACACCTTGATCCGCAACGAGGTCTTCCTCACCCCGCCGCCATCCGCGAGTGCCGCGGCATTGTCTGCGATAGCTAGGTACAACAATGCGAAACCCTGATTTATTGCTGTCGCCTAGAATATTGGAAACCCTAATAACTCGCTCTGTTTCAAGAATAATCGTGTTGGCTATTGGGTTTGTATTTGTAATCTTGGCTTAACAATATCTGCAGTTTGCTTGTTTATTTGGTTGTTCCATGTTTGCACTCTGGGGTGTATTGTCTAGTATATTTCATCCCCTTAAAGATTGAATCAAAATCCACGACCTGTTTGCATGGAGTGGCTCCCGAGTTAGCAGGAGCTCCTCTGGCAAATCATGATGGGCGAATGCCGGATTCAACTCATTAAAACAAAAACGACATAGGTTTAAATACAGACATAGAGTTCAAAGCAAAGCGATAAGCGAACTTATCCCTAAGATGGAAAATGCCTATGACATCTTTGAGCACAAAATGGCGAACTGATTGAGGTGAATCTTCAGTTATCACGAACTCTTCTGTTGTTCTGCTCCTAATCTGGCCATGTGATCCGCCTTTGGTTAGCTTGCCTAAGGATGTGAACAAGAGAAGTTTGGGTGCGGGTCAGCAGAATTTTTGAGTCCATGATCAGAGCTTGTTGGGGGTGACAATCAGGGTAGTCTTCATTGACCAATTCAACACCAGTAAGAGAGTCTGTGTCAGTACAAACATTGCATAGTCCTTTTTCCAGGATGCTAGCGACAGAAAAGCTCCGTGCACAGCAAGCTGTGCACAGAGCCCGTTTTCTTCCCCCTCGGGTCCCACAAAGATGATCGGAGCCGCTTATTTTGTTCAAAATATGTCATATAAGGTTTCTGTAAAAAATGATCTTCGTTCGATATCGTTAGAGACGTTAACAAAACACCCAAAATCACTTTAGAAGTTACCCAAATTCTGAAGTGATTTTGAGTATTTTGTTAACGCTTCTAACGATATCGAACAAAGCTCATTTTTTTCAGAGACCTTATACAACATATTTTGAACAAAATAAGCGGGTCCGATCATCTTTGTGGGACCCGAGGCGGGAGAAAACGGGCTCTGTGCACAGCTGCTGTGCACAGCTTGCTGTGCACGTAGCACAGCTGTTCGAGCGAGGCCCCTATAGATTCCGTAGATCTCTGTCTCCAAACGAGAGCTGCAGCTTGGTTTTCCATGATAGTCCAAAAGCCATTTGCCCATATGCTTTCTGACAGGCCTCCATAACCAGCTTTTCCATTGCTTTCATACCAACGTCCATCAGTGTTTAATTTGGTCCCAGCTGCAATAAGAGGAAACCGATGAATTTGGTTAAGTGGAACATTACTGTTGGGGAGAGAAGACTTGAATGCCTTGGTAATCTTAGAGTAATAGGATAGGATGTTTCTGTAACTCGTTTGAGTGTCCATTTCCAAATTATTAAAGCTTTTCTTGTTGCGATCTTTCCAAATTTTCCAAATAATAATAACAAAAAAAAAAAGAGTTTCCTTAGAAACATCATTTTTCTATGACAGATTTACCTTTCAAATTAAGATTGGAAGAAATCCAATATTGGGCTGTGCATTCAAGAGGGCTCCTCCTCGAACGGTTGTTGGGGCAATAGGTCTGAGAGCCTTAGCCTTAACACAACCCCGTAAGGTGTATTATGTCTTCTGGACTGTAGTTGCAGTGAGGGCAAGCACTGGAGGTAACAATGCATCTAATGGTACGCATACGATTGGTAGGAAGTCTATCATGCAAGAGAAGCCACACAAAACTTGTGTGTTTTGGGGGAATTTTCAGTTTCCAAATCCACATCCACATCCACATCCATCCAGTGATATTGCTATTCTCGCTATTAAAAAGCTCATACGCAGCTGCAACAGAGATAACATTGTGGGAACCAACCCAGTAAAGACTGTCAGGAATATTAGAGTATCTAGGGGTATGAATTTGTAAAATCTCATCCAAGGTCTGATTAGAGACAATGTGGGAGATGTTTGAAAGGTCCCAGTCAGTGAGTTAAGTAGTAGTGAATCATGGATTTCTCTTTGTCCATGTTCTCGCGGTGTTCTTCGTGTATGGTTTCGTTTCTTTATTGTCTATGTAGATTGATTTGTGTTGTTCGTAGATAATATTGACTCAGCTACTGAATGGAGTATTATGGTTGTTGCATTGGAAGTGGGTTATTTTTGGGGGTAGCATGGGTGTTTAGTACATGGGTATTTGCCTTTGTGAATCTGTAGATTAATTTTTGGCGTTCTATTTGGTGTAGATAATGAAGGAAGATGATAACAACTGCCCAGAACCAGATCGTGTTGGGAGACGAGCTGGAGATTGTTATGGAGAATGTACGCATCATTTAAAACGTCGAAGATTGGGTCACTCGTTGATGTCCAATCCAGTAAAGATCCAGATGGCCTCCACATCTTCTACTATCTTGTTCAAGTCATGAAAATGTTTCCTTCAACTCCTACAGTTAATCTATAAGGCGCTCTCTCTCTCTCTCTCTCTCTCTCTCTCTCTCTCTCTCTCACACACACACACACACACACAGAGACAGATACACACAAAAACACACCCACACACCTACACACACAGACGGGTAAAGTCTTTCTATGTCTTCCCTATATAAAGGGAGAGTGCTTTAAATAGTACTTTGGGCCTGTAATTAAACAGTGTATTTGCTCCAGAATTAAACAGTATATCTACTCAAGTATGAGTTACAACTGGACAATAGCCCAATTCACTTACCATTCTACTCTTAAGAAACCTTTTTTGCTTTGGACGTAACAAGTAAATACAGTATGCCCTACGACACTCTCGAAAACAAGGAAGAGAGCTCTTCTTTCTTACACCACTTCTTCTTCTTCAAAACAATTCAATAGGTACTCTCATTTCCACTCCATCATTCTACGGAAAATTAAGGCTTCGAAAACAGAATTTTGCTGTCAGTTTTTTTATCCTCTTTCAAATTGTCCGTGTCTCTATCAAAAATTTGGAATCTTACATCTTTTTTTCTGAGCTGAAAATGAAATTTGGGCCTTCCACTATTACAAACCAAGTTTTTATTTTTTTATAATCCTGTTTCAGTTTTTTTGGGGCTTAAGTTTCAGGCACACCTCGTGACGATTTCTAGACCTCAATACACTGTGAACTATCATTTTGATTGGCAGAGAGACCAATGATTTCAAACAACTCACCTTAAACCTAGATACCTTGGATGAATTGTTTTTATTAACTCTTTGCTTTTTTCAGAGATATTACTTGAACTTTAAAGAGATTGTTCTTTTCATTTTCAGTAGAATGAAGTGGTTGGGATCTTTTGTATTGTTTGATGGATTTTACTTTCTTTGATGGATGAACCATGCCCATAAAGTGCTTCAGTCCCCATTTTGAAAATTAGATTACATGATCAACATATAAATCTCTAAAGATGTCCAAATTTGGTACTTAAAAAGTTCATTGCAGATAACTATGGCATGAAACAACCAAATAAAGCTTTAAAATTGTTATCCTGCCGCTCTCATGGAGTTGTCTCTAGCCGAATTTTTCATGGAGTGAAACCCTTTGCGGGACATGGCCGACAGAGCCACGTTGTCCTCTCTCTCTCTCTCTCTCTCTCTCTCTCTCTCTCTCTCCACACACACACATAAATACATGCGCGCACGCCTGCACAGAGGCTATAAAAATGCCATCCTTATTGGTAATCCCTACAGATGTATTATTATTTTGGAATACTTGGAGAAGTGGTAGCTATAATAGAAAAGGACAAACTTAAGTTTCTTAGGATAGGGAGGAGAGGGTTGTGGGGATGCTACATCATGGACTCATGAGAACCAGCATAACTAACATCAGGAGCATGGAATCTGATCTGTCACAAACAAACTCTCTAGTCCTAATTTTTTCAATGATTTTAAGTCTGCTTTTTTGCTATCATTTCCTTTTATCACTCTTCCTTAATTGGCGTGTCAGGCTGCCAATGCTCACCTCGTGTTGGTTTTGCTGTGTGTACTCAAGGAAGTTTATGAAGAAGCAAGTGAAGCAAGAGAGAGAGTGTATGAGCTCAAACTACGCAGGCAAGAGCAGGTTGTAGCCCTTCGGGAGAAGCCAAAGCAAGCATATCTCCGGAAGCAACTTGAGAAATTGAAAGCTGCTTCTAAGACACATTAGATGTGACTTATCCAAGGTAATACTCCTCCCCATCTTCTGTAAGGATACCATGATTTTACCAGCTTAAGCCCGTGATAATCTCTTGTTTCTCACTCCTTGATTCATGCCTTCCACGGTGACACCAAAATTCTTACTTCCTCTGTCCTAGTTTAATGGTCACTTTTGGGAAGTTGGGCTATTTAATGGAGTCGACAGCTAACACGTTTTCATGAAATTGTTTTGTCTAATCAAACGGCCTCAATTAGTGGCCCTATAGAATGTTTTTGGTATTTCTGTTCTCTACGATCTTTTCACATTTCGCTGCCTTTTTCTTGTAGACAAGTTTTCCAAAATCATCGAAATTCATGCAGAAGTATATAATAATGACTATATGTTTTTAGACGTTCTATTAGTGAAAAGGGACTAATTAAATGGGTGGAGGGAGTAAAAGATTCGCTTGTTTTGGTCTTTAAGTTTTTCATTTTTTGCATCAAATTTACGTGTATAGGCATATAAACGAATGTTTTCTAATCATTGATTGTATCTACAGTGTAATTTGTTGTGTCTGCAGTGTAATTTGTTTGTCAGCTGATTCATATGTGGCCATTAGTGGCATAATCCTTTAATTTGAAGTTGCTTAGCGAGGGTGAAGCATAATCCAGACACGGTGTGAATACGTGGCTTGTGATAGCAATTACCAATGGAAGCCTGAGAGGAGTCTGGTCTATGAAACCGGGAGTCCATCTTAGTATGTCTTTCCGTCAGACTCTGTATTGTGGGAAGAGAATTGTAAAAACAACAATGTTTGGTGGATAGGAAAAATTACCATATGCCTATGATGCACAAACACGGATACAGACACAGAGACATGGGAATTCTAAAAAAATAGGGATACGGACTCGGCGGGGTACACGCCATGTGTATGTTTATTGATATTTATTTCAATTTATTTAAGTTTAGAAAGCAATATGTGGACAAAACGAAAAATTCATAGTTCTAATACCATTCAAACAAAACAAGATATCCATAAGTTCGCTACAACCCTATTGAAAAATTACAGTTTGACACCCGAAATTTTAAAAAATTACAGTTTGACCCCCCATTTTATTTAAAAAATTACACTTTGACCCCTATCATGTCCCCATCGTTGTCCCCCATGTCCCCAGCCGTGTCCCTTTAAAAAATTTAAATTAAATTATGGGACACGCTAGGTAGCGTGTCCCATACGTGTCCCCGTGTCCGACACTGCAATACGTCGACCTCTAGATGTGTCGGTGCTTCATAGTCGTATGCCCCTAGGGCACCACCACCTGTTGCTCTAGGCCCCTCTCTACCACACCTTGTGGGACCCAAGGGAAACTGTTTGGACTCCACCATAATGTGTGGTGGAGAAGGGGCCTCGGGCACTGAATAATTACTCGACAATCACTTCAATGGAAGTTATTTTTTTCTCTACTTTGTACCCATAGTATTGGGCAAAATTTGTTGCTGTAACTTTCTGTTTATAACTCCTAGTGATTACATGGTCAATAATTGATGAAATTGTTGAAGAAGTTTTTGCTTTGTACCTGTTTTATGATTTACCAATTGTCTTGCTCTGATTGTGTGAACATTTTTTCATTGTGCCTATGCTTTCCCTAGTTATCAGGCAACATATTCTACTGGGACGGACGTAGGATTCTAGTGTTGGGTGGGCAAACATTAATTTTTTTTATCAAATATGAAAGTGACAAACTTCTTTACGAAAGTCGTAACAAGTTTATATTAAGTATTTTAGATCAACCTATGCAATTACTACTACTGAGTATAGATGCATGCAATCTTCTGTATGCATTGCGTTTCCTATTGATGTTTGTACGTATGGATTAGTGTGGTAATTGGATTGAAAATGCTAATAAGAGCTTTTTCTGGAGTTTGTTAGGGCGTTAAATGGTTGATTTGGAGTATGTGAGAATTGTAGAAAGTAATGATGGAAATTGAGAGGTCATATTGAACACTAAAAATAAAATGCATTCAACATGATTTTAGAAGACACGACTACAACGATGATGAAAGAGTCTAGAAATCGTTCAGCTTTTGCCATCGTTATGTTTTTGGACTAGCAAATTCAATTTTTCGTCCATATAATACATGAAAGATGCCATTGACAGAGTCAAGATTGGTTTTAATAATTGGTAATACTCTCTACAACTACTGAAAAGAAAAATTAACAAGTGACTATCTTCACCTGTTTATTAATTCTTTCTAAAACACGTGCAAATTTATTAGTGCAGTTCTACAATGGTTTTCCTTCTACTTTTTCCTTCTTTTGGACCTCTCAAATGGAATTTTGTCATTTGTTATCTTTGCTATGATTGGGGGCAGGATCATCAAGAAGCAGACCAGGAGTTAAGAATCATACAAGGAGACATATTATGCCATTGAATGGACATGGGTCGCAAAAAGCTTACACCTTTGTAAGCTTCTCTCATAAAATTTATCTCCAAATTTTTTGAATACTTCATCATTCGGGTTTTTTGAAAATGTCTTGGTGCTTTTACACAAGACTAAGGTGGCTAGGTGTGACATGTTTCAAGGAAGAGATTGTTAGTTTGATTGCAACTTCCAAGTACTAGGAAGGTCAAGACTAATGAATGTATTCTATTGGTGTCAAGTCTACTTGCAATATTATGACTTTTGGTTTCTTTGGATTTTATTTTAGTACAAGTGTTTGTCTTCTTTTTGAATCTTAAAATTTGTAGCAATGAGGTGTCTAGATTTGTATTCTGCATATATGTAAATAACAAAGAAGTATACTCTTGTGCCTGAACTCACTTTCTGTAATTACGTGCTTCCAAACCAAACCATATTATACTATAAACTGCTTATCTCTACAAATTAATTTACTGAAAAAAAGAACGGGCATAAAAATCTTGTGCTAGCATGAGCTGGCGGAAGGGCGGCTTGCTATTGTAACCCTTTTTCCCTGTGTATGTGAAAAATAGTGATTAACTCATTTTTGTTCGATCATAGATTGGTCCAAAGAACGAGAGTGTCTTGGGTTTATTAGTTTGACCTGGAAAACGAGGCTCTAAAGGAGCACTTACTTTCGTGGTCCTTTTCTTCTAGCCAGTAATCAATCTATATCTTTTACTCTTTCGCGCTATCCCCTTCCATGTTTAAAACAATCTACCTTCTTCGCTAAAAGAAATGCTCCTCCTGTCTACCCCTATTCATAGGGACTTTTTGTATTTTTGGTTTTGAAAGCTCGTTATTGAATGAAATAAATCGTTGAGTTTGTGAGTTAAGAGCACTGTGTCAAAAGAGCAGACTTATGTTTACCTCAACGTGCATACATAAAAACTTCCTCATGAAACCTACTACAACATCACGAGCACAGAATTCACAGGCACAAGACTTTGCGTGCTAGCACGCACGCCTCACCTATAACCTAGTATAGGAAAAAAATCCTAGCGGAAGTTAAGTTCTTAATATAAAATTAATCAAACTTTGAGTATATAATGAACCAATGATTCATTTATTTATTTCTTTATTCGGTGCTTTCTTTTGGATCTCAAATCAATTCCTTTGGATCCTAATTATTCGGAGCATTCATGTGCACCACCCATAATGAGATTATCAAAAGTCTCTAGTTTCATTTGATTCCAAGATACCTTTTTACGGGTAATTTGTTCTTGAATAGAAAATAAAATTTTCACTCTAATTTACCTTCTACTTCTTTCTTGTATTTTCATGCTATACTTTATTTCTTTCTTTCCCTTATTACAGTACATCTGGGGGCCAAACATTTCACATTGGCCTATTGTTTTCGCATTATAAATCCTGAAAAGGGAAGTATTTCCTACTCAAGGCTCCATAATATGTGAGTAAGTGATTCAAAAAAATGCAAACTGAATTCTTGTTTCAGTATGATGTTTGGTGGAGCTATATTCCTTTGTGTTATTTCTTAATCATATTAATTATCATGTATTGGACTATTGCTGATTGCTTACATAGAAAGATTTGGTAAGGTAAACAAAAAAACAAAGTTCTATACCCATATTTGGTGTTTTCTTCGTTTACTTGTTCTTAGTTTATTTGGTGGGGAAGATGGCAAGCGTTGGATAGGTTTATTAACTCAGATGTCGAGAGAATACTTGAATGGAATTTACGAATTCATAAGTTTGCTTATATTAGTAGACTCGAAGGTTCATTCATTAGTAGATCGTGTCGAAGATGAGAGGATAGATATAGTTTTTTGAAAGCTATTGAAAGCTAATCATTTTATACGAAATTGGTTGACATGTCATTACATAAAAATCTTAAATGAACTGCATCTCAAGTACTCTAGGGATATACATCACTCTAGCTGCCAAGCATATATGTTCTTCTATCTCATAGATAACTATTAATTTGTATTTTCTCTAACCTTTTCCACTCATTTTGTGAGCTTATCTATTTCGCTACAGTGCAAGTGGATAACGTGAGCTTGGCCTGTCCAGCGGGTGAACCGAATCGCCCCAACCACCCAACCGAAACCAAACCGAGGCAACGAAGCTACGCTTCGACGTTCTGCCGAGCTTGAGGGAACAAGATGGGAAAATCGCAACGGGTTAATTGTTGCATAATCGGTCAACTCTAAACCCCTCGTTTTTCTGTTAGTTTATACTCTGTTTTATATTCTGGTGTAACAAGGAGTGGCGACTGCCACAAACTTGTGTTGGTCGTCTGGTATATTGCATGTGGTGGTCGTTCGACCTTAAGTGGCAACCATCAGTTAGGTTTTACGATCGCCAGTGATTGTGGCGATTGTATTTCTAGCAATCGTCAATGACCGTGACGATCGCCAGTGCTTTCCTAACATGTTTTCCCTATCCGCCTGCCCCATGCTTGCTTATTTCTATTCTAATGCAAACCAAAATACTCATAGATTAACTTAGAGATAGAAATTCCCAAAAGGGATATAAAGAGATTAGCTCTTGATAATAGTTCTTCAATGTGATAAAAACTACTAAATGAAGGACTCCAACACACACACACACACACACACACACACACACACACACACACACACATATATATATATATATATATATATATATGGATCCCTTACTACTAAGAGCACAAAATATAGAGAATAGTAGTCAATTGATTGTTATTTTCATCGGCGATACTACATTTTATCTTAGCTAGAAGACTGAGGCAATACTAGCGCTTGATCTTTTTTTATGGTCGGTGAAACTACAGTTGATCTTAGCCAAAAGATCAGGAACACAATCTACAGTTGATTTGTTTTAATCTTTGAACCGATTTCCTGGCAGGGCGAATGATGTTGCAGCCATAGTGGGAAAACCCTTCTCGTCTACATTCGAAACCCGGATCCATGCCACACCTTTCCATCATTTTATCCTCACATTTCTTTGGAGCCCGTACGCCTCGATGGGCGTAGCTTAGAATTGAGCCGCCGTAATCATGATGTCATCCTTTTCACGACGCCGACATTCGTCGTGGAATCATCCAGTTGCTTTTTTTCCCAATCATTTTATCTTGGTTTTATTCTCTAGTTTATCCAATAATACGTATAAGAGGCTACGATGACATTTTACTCAAGTTCATAGGTTAGAAGATGTGACCCATTTCCTGGCAAGGCGACTGATGTTGCAGCCATGGTGGGAAAACCCTTCTCATCTAAATTCGAAACCCGGATCCGTACCTCACCTTTCCATCTTTTAATCATCACATTTTTTGGAGCCCATACCCCTCTATGGGCGTAGCTTAGAATTGGGCCGCCGTAATCATGACGTCATCCTTTTCGTGACGCCGGCTTTCGTCGTGGAATCATCCTGTTGCTTTTTTTTCCAATCATTTCTTCTTGCTTTATTCTAAAGTTTATCGAATAATACGTATAAGAGGCTACGAAGATATTTTACTCAATTTCTTAGGTTAGAAGATGTGACCCCTTTCCTGGCAGGGCGACTGATGTTGCAGCCATAGTGGGAAAAACCCTTCTCGTCTACATTCGAAACCCGGATCCGTGCCTCACATTTCAATCATTTTATACTCACATTTCTTTGGAGCCCGTACCCCTCCAAGGGCGTAGCTGAGATTTGGGCCGCCGTAATCATGATGTCATACTTTTCGCGACGCCGGCTTTCGTCGTGAAATTATCCAGTTGATTTTTTTCCCAATTATTTCTTCTGGGTTTTGTTCTCAAGTTTATCGAATAATACGTATAAGAGGCTTCTCGTCTACATTCGAAACCCGGATCCGTGCCTCACATTTCCATCATTTTATCCTCACATTTCTTTGGAGCCCGTACCCCTCGATGAGCAAAGCTTAGAATTGGGCCGCCGTAATCATGACTTCATCCTTTTCGCGACGCCAGCTTTCGTCATGGAATCATCCAGTTGCTTTTTTTCCTAATCATTTATTCTTACTTTTATTCTCAAGTTTATCGAATAATACGTATAACAGGCTACGATGATATTTTACTAAATTTCGTAGGTTAGAAGATGTGACCCATTTCCTGGCAGGGCAAATGATGTTGCAGCCATAGTGGGAAAACCCTTCTCGTGCACATTCGAAACCTGGATCCGTGCCACACCTTTCCATCATTTTATCCTCACATTTTTTAGGAGCCCGTACGCATCAATGGGCGTAGCTTAGAATTGGGCCGCCGTAATCATGATGTCATCATTTTCACGTCGCCGACATTTGTCGTGGAATCATCCTGTTGCTTTTTTTCCCAATCATTTCTTCTTGGTTTTATTCTCAAGTTTATCCAATAATACGTATAAGCGGCTACGATGACATTTTACTCAAGTTCGTAGGTTAGAAGACGTGAATCATTCAGTTGCTTTTTTACCCCTCTATGGGCGTAGCTTAGAATTGGGCCGCCGTAATCATAACGTCATCCTTTTCGTGACGCCGTCTTTCGTCGTGGAATCATCCTGTTTCTTTTTTTCCCAATCATTTCTTCTGGCTTTATTCTAAAGTTTATCGAATAATACGTATTAGAGGCTACGAAGATATTTTACTCAATTTCGTAGGTTAGAAGATGTGACCCCTTTCCTGGCAGGGCGACTGATGTTGCAGCCATAGTGGGAAAAACCCTTCTCGTCTACATTCGAAACCCGGATCCGTGCCTCACCTTTCAATCATTTTATGCTCATATTTATTTGGAGCCCGTACCCCTCCAAGGGCGTAGCTGAGATTTGGGCCGCCATAATCATGACGTCATCCTTTTCGCGACGCCGGCTTTCGTAGTGAAATTATCCAATTGATTTTTTTCCCAATTATTTCTTCTTGGTTTTATTCTCAAGTTTCTCGAATAATACGTATAAGAGGCTTCTCGTCTACATCCGAAAACCGGATCCGTGCCTCACATTTTCATCATTTTATCCTCACATTTCTTTGGAGCCTATACCCCTCGATGGGCAAAGCTTAGAATTGGGCTGCCACGTCATCCTTTTCGCGACGCCAGCTTTCGTCGTGGAATCATCCAGTTGCTTTTTTTTCCAATCATTTATTCTTGCTTTTATTCTCAAGTTTATTGAATAATACGTATAAGAGGCTACGATGATATTTTACTAAAGTTCGTAGGTTAGAAGATGTGACCCATTTCATGGCAGGGTGAATGATGTTGCAGCCATAGTGGGAAAACCCTGCTCGTATACATTCGAAATCCGGATCCGTGCCACACCTTTCCATCATTTTATCCTCACATTTCTTAGGAGCCCGTACGCATCGATGGGCTTAGCTTTGAATTGGGCCGCCGTAATCATGATGTCATCGTTTTCACGTCGCCGACATTTGTCGTGGAATAATCCAGTTGTTTTTTTTCCCAATCATTTCTTCTTGGTTTTATTCTCAAGTTTATCCAATAATACGTATAAGAGGCTACGATGACATTTTACTCAAGTTCGTAGGTTAGAACTTGTGACCCATTTCCTGGCAGGGCGACTGATGTTGCAGCCATGGAGGGAAAACTCTTCTCATCTAAATTCGAAACTCGGATCCGTACCTCATCTTTCCATCTTTTTATCATCACATTTTTTTGGAACCCGTACCCCTCTATGAGCGTAGCTTAGAATTGGGCCGTCGTAATCATGACGTCATCCTTTTCGTGACGCCGGCTTTCGTTGCGGAATCATCCTGTTGCTTTTTTTCCCAATCATTTAGTCTTAATTTATTCTCAAGTTTATCGAATAATACGTATAAGAGGCTACGATGACATTTTACTCAAGTTCGTAGGTTAAAAGTTGTGACCAATTTCCTGGCATGGCGACCGATGTTGCAGCCATGGTGGGAAAACTCTTCTCTTCTACATTCGAAACTCGGATCCGTACCTCACCTTTCCATCATTTGATCATCACATTTCTTTGGAGCCCGTAGCCTAGAATTGGGCCGCCGTAATCATGACGCCATCCTTTTCGCGACGCCGGCTTTCGTCGAGGAATCATCTTGTTGCTTTTTTTCCCAATCATTTCTTCTTGGTTTATTCTCAAGTTTATCGAATAATACGTATAAGAGGCTACGATGACATTTTACTCAAGTTCGTAGGTTAGAAGTTGTGACCCATTTCGTGGCAGGGCTACTGATGTTGCAGCCATGGTGGGAAAACTCTTCTCATCTACATTTGAAACCCGGATCCGTACCTCACCTTTCCATCATTTGATCATCACATTTCTTTGGAGCCCGTACCCCTCTATGGGCGTAGCTTAGAATTGGGCCACCGTAATCATGACGTCATCCTTTTCGCGACTCCAGCTTTCGTCGAGGAATCATCCTGTTGCTTTTTTTCCCAATCATTTCTTCTCGGTTTATTCTCAAGTTTATCGAATAATACGTATAAGAGGCTACGGTGACATTTTACTCAAGTTCGTAGGTTAGAAGTTGTGACCCATTTCCTGGCAGGGTGACTGATGTTGCAGCCATAGTGGGAAAACCCTTCTCGTCTACATTCGAAACTCGGATCCGAGCCTCACCTTTGCATCATTTTATCCTCGCATTTCTTTGGAGCCCGTACCCCTCGATGGGCAAAGCTTAGAATTGGGCCGCCGTAATCATGACGTCATCCTTTTCGCGACGCCGGCTTTCGTCGAGGAGTCATCCTGTTGCTTTTTTCTGCAATCATTTTTTCTTAGTTTTATTCTCAAGTTTATCGAATAATACGTATAAGTGGCTCCGATGACATTATAATCAAGTTCGTAGGTTAGAAGTTGTGACCCATTTCTTGGCAGGGCGACCGATGTTGCAGCCATAGTGGGAAAACCCTTCTCGTCTACATTTGAAACCCGGATTCGTGCCTCCAGTTCCTTTTTTTTCCAATCATTTCTTCTTCCTTTTATTCTCAAGTTTATTGAATAATGCGTAAAAGAGGCTATGATGATATTATACTCAAGTACGTAGGTTAGAAGTTGTGACCCCTTTCCTGGCAGGCGACTGATGTTGCAGCCATAGTGGGAAAACCCTTCTCATCTACATTCGAAACCCGGATCCGAGCCTCACCTTTCCATCATTTTATCCTCGCATTTCTTTGGAGCCCGTACCCCTCGATGGGCAAAGCTTAGAATTGGGCCGCCGTAATCATGACGTCAACCTTTTCGCGATGCCGGCTTTCGTCGAGGAGTCATCCTGTTGCTTTTTTCTCCAATCATTTTTTCTTAGTTTTATTCTCAAGTTGATCGAATAATACGTATAAGTGGCTCCGATGACATTATACTCAAGTTCGTAGGTTAGAAGTTGTGACCCATTTCTTGGCAGGGCGACTGATGTTGCAGCCATAGTGGGAAAACCCTTCTCGTCTACATTTGAAACCCGGATTCGTGCCTCCAGTTCCTTTTTTTTCCAATCATTTCTTCTTCCTTTTATTCTCAAGTTTATTGAATAATGCGTAAAAGAAGCTACGATGATATTATACTCAAGTTCGTAGGTTAGAAGTTGTGACCCCTTTCCTGGCAGGGCGACTGATGTTGCAGCCATAGTGGAAATCCCTTCTCGTCTACATTCGAAATTCGGATTCGTGCCTCACCTTTCCATCATTTTATCCTCCCATTTCTTTGGATCCTGTTCCCCTCGATGGGCAATGCTTAGAATTCGGCCGCCGTAATCACGACGTCATCCTTTTCGCGACGCCGGCTTTCGTCGTTGAATCATCCTGTTGCTTTTTTTCCCAATCATTTCTTCATGGTTTTATTCTCAAGTTTATCGAATAATGCGTATGAGAGGCTCCGATGACATTTTACTCAAGTTCGTAGGTTAGATGATGTGACCCATTCCTGGAAGGGCGACTGATGTTGCAGCCATAGTGGCAAAACCCTTCTCGTCTACATTTGAAACCCGGATCCGAGCCCCACCTTTCCATCATTTTATCATCACATTTCTTTGGAGCCCGCACCCCTCTATGGGCGTAGCTTAGAATTGGGCCGCCGTAATCATGACGTCGTCCTTTTCGCGATGCCGGCTTTCGTCGAGGAATCATCATGTTGCTTTTTTTCCCAATCATTTCTTCTTGGTTTTATTCTCAAGTTTATCGAATAATACGTATAAGAGGCTACGATGACATTATACTCAAGTTCGTAGGTTAAAAGTTGTGATCCATTTCCTGGCAGGGCGACTGATGTTGCAGCCATAGTGGGAAAACCCTTCTCGTCTACATTCGAAACCCGGAACCGAGCCTCACCTTTCCATCATTTTATCCTCACATTTCTTAGGAGCCCGTTCGCATCGATGGGCGTAGCTTTGAATTGGGCCGCCGTAATCATGATGTCATCATTTTCACGTCGCCGACATTTCTCGTGGAATAATCCAGTTGCTTTTTTTCCCAATCATTTCTTCTTGGTTTTGTTCTCAAGTTTATCGAATAATACGTATAAGAGCCTACGATGACATTATACTGAAGTTCGTAGGTTAGAAGTTGTGACCCATTTCCTCGCAGGGCAGCCATGGTGGGAAAACTCTTCTCATCTACATTTGAAACCTGGATCCGTACCTCACCTTTCCATCATTTGATCATCACATTTCTTTGGAGCCCGTACCCCTCTATGGGCGTAACTTAGAATTGGGCCACCGTAATCATGACGTCATCCTTTTCGCGACGCCGGCTTTCGTCGAGGAATCATCCTGTATCTTTTTTTCCCAATCATTTCTTCTTGGTTTTACTCTCAAGTTTATCGAATAATACGTATAAGAGGCTACGATGACATTATACTCAAGTTCGTAGGTTAGAAGTTGTGACCCATTTCCTCGCAGGGCGACTGATGTTGCAGCCATAGTGGGAAAACCCTTCTCGTCTACATTCGAAACCCGGATCCGAGTCCCACCTTTCCATCATTTTATCCTCGCATTTCTTTGGAGCCCGTACCCCTCGATGGGCGAAGCTTAGAATTGGGCCGCCGTAATCATGACGTCATCGTTGTCGCGACGCCGGCTTTCGTCGAGGAGTCATCTTGTTGCTTTTTTTTCCAATAATTTTTTCTTCGTTTTATTCTCAAGTTTATCGAATAATACGTATACAAGGCTCCGATGACATTATACTCAATTTCATAGGTTAGAAGTTGTGACCCATTTCTTGGCAGGGCGACTGATGTTGCAGCCATAGTGGGAAAACCCTTCTAGTCTACATTCGAAATCCGGATCCGTGCCTCCAGTTCATTTTTTTCCCAATCATTTCTTCTTGGTTTATTCTCAAGTTTATCGAATAATACGTATAAGAGGCTACGATGACATTTTACTCAAATTCGGAGGTTAGAAGCTGTGATCCCTTTCCTGGCACGGCGACTAATGTTGCAGCCATAGTGGGAAAACCCTTCTCGTCTACATTCGAAATTCGGATCCGTGCCTCACTTTTTAATCATTCTATCATTCCATTTCTATGGAGCCTGTACCCCTCGATGGGCAATGCTTAGAATTGGGCCGCCGTAATCACGACGTCATCCTTTTCGCGAAGCCGGCTTTTGTCGTGGAATCATCCTGTTGCTTTTTTTCCCAATCAATTCTTCATAGTTTTTTTCTCAAGTTTATAGAATAATGCGTATGAGAGGCTTCGATGACATTTTACTCAAGTTCGTAGGTTAGAAGATATGACCCATTTCCTGGTAGGGCGACTGATGTTGCAGCCATAGTGGAAAAACCCTTCTCGTCTACATTCCAAACCAGGATCCAAGCCCCACCTTTCCTTCATTTTATCCTCGCATTTCTTTGGAGCCCGTACACCTCGATCGGCGTAGCTTAGAATTGGGCCGCCGTAATCACGACGTCATCCTTTTTCCGTCGTCGGCATTCGTCGTGGAATCATCCAGTTGCTTATTTTCCTAATCATTTGTTCATGGTTTTATTCTCAAGTTTATCGAATAATGCGTATGAGAGGCTACGATGCCATTTTACTCAAGGTCGTAGGTTTGAAGTTGTGACCCATTTCCTGGCAGGGCGAGTGATGTTGCAGCCATCGTGGGAAAACCCTTCTCGTTTACATTCGAAACCTGGATCTGAGCCTCACCCTTCCATCATTTTATCATCACATTTCTTTGGAGCCCGCACCCCTTTATGGGCGTAGCTTAGAATTGGGCTGCCGTAATCATGACGTCGTCCTTTTCGCGACGCCGGCTGTCGTCGAGGAATCATCCTGTTGCTTTTTTTCCCAATCATTTCTTGGTTTTATTCTCAAGTTTATCGAATATTACGTATCAGAGGCTACGATGACATTTTACTCAAGTTCGTAGGTTAGAAGTTGTGACCCATTTCTTGGCAGGGCGACTGATGTTGCAGCCATAGTGGGAAAACCCTTCTCGTCTATATTCGAAACCCGGATCCGAGCCCCACCTTTCCATCATTTTATCCTCGCATTTCTTTGGAGCCCGTACCCCTCGATGGGCGAAGCTTAGAATTGGGCCGCCGTAAGCATGACGTCATCCTTTTCGCGACGCCGGCTTTCGTCGAGGAGTCATCCTGTTACTTTTTTTTCCAATAATTTTTTCTTCGTTTTATTCTCAAGTTTATCGAATAATACGTATAAAAGGCTCCGATGACATTATACTCAATTTCGTAGGTTAGAAGTTGTGACCCATTTCCTGGCAGGGCGACTGATGTTGCAGCCATAGTGGGAAAACCCTTCTCGTCTACATTCGAAACCCGGATCCGAGCCCCACCTTTCCATCATTTTATCCTCGCATTTCTTTGGAGCCCGTACCCCTCGATGGGCGAAGCTTGGAATTGGGCCGCCGTAATCATGACGTCATCCTTGTCGCGACGCCGGCTTTCGTCGAGGAATCATCTTGTTGCTTTTTTTCCCAATCATTTCTTCATGGTTTATTCTCAAGTTTATCGAATAATACGTATAAGTGGCTACGATGACATTTTACTCAAGTTCGTAGGTTAGAAGTTGTGACCCATTTCTTGGCAGATGGTGGGAAAATGCTTCTCGTCTACATTTGAAACCCGGATCCGTGCCTCACCTTTCCATCATTTGATCAACACATTTCTTTGGAGCCCGTACCCTCCGTGGGCGTAGCTTAGAATTGGGCCACCGTAATCACGATGTCATCCTTTTCGCGACGCCGGCTTTCGTCTAGGAATCATCTTGTTGCTTTTTTTCCCAATCATTTCTTCTTGGTTTTATTCTCAAGTTTATCGACTAATACGTATAAGTGGCTACGATGACATTATACTCAAGTTCGTAGGTTAGAAGTTGTGACCCATTTCCTGGCAGGGCGACTGATGTTGCAGCCATTGTGGGAAAACCCTTCTCGTCTACATTCAAAACCCGGATCAGAGCCCCAACTTTCTATCATTTTATCCTCCTTTTATTCTCAAGTTTATCGAATAATGCGTATAAGAGGCTACGATGATATTATACTCAAGTTCGTAGCTTAGAAGTTGTGACCCCTTTCCTGGCAGGGCGACTGATGTTGCAGCCATGGTTGAAAAACTCTTCTCTTCTACATTCAAAACCCGGATCCGTACCTCACCTTTCCATCATTTGATCATCACATTTCTTTGGAGCCCGTAGCCTAGAATTGGGCGGCCGTAATCATGACGTCATCCTTTTCGCGACGCCGGTTTTCGTCGAGGAGTGATCCTGTTGCTTTTTTTCCCAATCATTTCTTCTTGGTTTATTATCAAGTTTATCGAATAATACGTATAAGAGGCTACGATGATATTTTACTCAAGTTCGTAGGTTCGAAGTTGTGACCCATTTCCTGGCAGGGCGACTGATGTTGCAGCTATGGTGGGAAAACTCTTCTTAACTACATTTGAAACCCGGATCTGTACCTCACCTTTCCATCATTTGATCATCGCATTTCTTTGGAGCCCGTACCCCTCTATGGGCTTAGCTTAGAATTGGGCCACCGTAATCATGACGTCATCCTTTTCGCGACGCTGGCTTTCGTCGAGGAATCATCCTGTTGCTTTTTTTCCCAATCTTTTCTTCTTGATTTTATTCTCAAGTTTATCGAATAATACGTATAAGAGGCTACGATGACATTATACTCTAGTTCGTACGTTAGAAGTTGTGACCCATTTCCTGGCAGGGCGACTGATGTTGCAACCATAGTGGGAAAATCCTTCTCGTTTACATTCGAAACCCGAAACAGAGGCTCACCTTTCCATCATTTTATCCTCACATTTCTTAGGAGCCCGTACGCATCCATGGGCGTAGCTTTGAATTGGGCCGCCATAATCATGATGTCATCGTTTTCACGTCGCAGACATTTGTCGTGGAATAATCCAGTTGCTTTTTCCCCCAATCATTTCTTCTTGGTTTTATTCTCAAGTTTATCCAATAATACATATAAGAGGCTACGATGACATTTTACTCAAGTTCATAGGTTCAAAGTTGTGACCCATTTCCTGGCAGGGCGACTGATGTTGCAGCCATGGTGGGAAAACTCTTCTCTTCTACATTCGAAACCCGGATCCGTATCTCACCTTTCCATCATTTGATCATCACATTTCTTTGGAGCCCGTAGCCTAGAATTGGGCCGCCGTAATCATGACGTCATCCTTTTCACGACGCCAGCTTTCGTCGAGGAATCATCCTGTTGCTTTCTTTCTCAATCATTTCTTCTTGGTTTATTTTCTCAAGTTTATCGAATAATACGTATAAGAGGCTACGATGACATTTTACTCAAGTTCATAGGTTCGAAGTTGTGACCCATTTCCTGGCTGGGCGACTGATGTTGCAGCCATGGTGGGAAAACTCTTCTCTTCTACATTCGAAACCCGGATCCGTACCTCACCTTTCCATCATTTGATCATCACATTTCTTTGGAGCCCGTAGCCTAGAATTGGGCCGCCGTAATCATGACGTCATCCTTTTCGCGACGCCGGCTATCGTCGAGGAATCATCCTGTTGCTTTGTTTTCCGATCATTTCTTCTTGGTTTATTTTATCAAGTTTATCGAATAATACGTATAAGAGGCTACGATGACATTATACTCAAGTTCGTAGGTTAGAAGTTGTGACCCATTTCCTGGCAGGGCGACTGATGTTGCAGCCATAGTGGGAAAACCCTTTTCGTCTACATTCGAAATCCGGATCCGACCCTCACATTTCCATCGTTTTATACTCGCATTTCTTTGGAGCCTGTACCCCTCGATGGGCAAAGCTTAGATTTGTGCCGCCGTAATCATGACGTTATCCTTTTTGCGACGCCGACTTTCGTCGAGGAGTCATCCTGTTGCTTTTTTTCCAATCATTTTTTCTTAATTTTATTCTCAAGTTTATCGAATAAACGTATAAGAGGCTCCGATGACATTATACTCAAGTTCGTAGGTTAGAAGTTGTGACCCATTTCCTGGCAGGGCGACTGATGTTGCAGCCATAGTGGGAAAACCCATCCTGTCTACATTCGAAACCCGGATTCGTGCCTCCAGTTCCTTTTTTTCCCAATCATTTCTTCTTCCTTTTATTCTCAAGTTTATCGAATAATGCGTATAAGAGACTACGATGATATTATACTCAAGTTCTTACGTTAGAAGTTGTGACCCCTTTCCTGGCAGGGCGACTGATGTTGCAGCCATAGTGGGAAAACCCTTCTCGTCTACATTCGAAACCCGGATCCGAGCCTCACCTTTCCATCATTTTATCCTTGCATTTCTTTGGAGCCCGTACCCCTCGATGGGCAAAGCTTAGAATTGAGCAGCCGTAATCATGACGACATCCTTTTCGTGACGCCGGCTTTCGTCGAGAAGTCATCTTGTTGCTTTTTTTTTTCAATCATTTTTTCTTAGTTTTATTCTCAAGTTTATCGAATAATACATATAAGAGGCTCCGATGACATTATACTCAAGTTCGTAGGTTAGAAGTTGTGACCCATTTCCTGGCAGGGCGACTGATGTTGCAGCCATAGTGGGAAAGCCCTTCTCGTCTACATTCGAAACCCGATTCCGTGCCTCCAGTTCCTTTTTTTCCCAATCATTTCTTCTTCCTTTTGTTCTTAAGTTTATCGAATAATGCGTATAAGAGTATACGATGATATTATACTCAAGTTCGTAGGTCAGAAGTTGTGACCCATTTCCTGGCAGGGCGATTGATGTTGCAGCCATAGTGGGAAAACCCTTCTCGTCTACATTCGAAACCCGGATCCTTGCCTCCAGTTCCTTTTTTCCCCCGTCATTTCTTCTTCCTTTTGTTCTCAAGTTTATCGAATAATGCGTATAAGAGGCTACGATGATATTATACTCAAGTTCGTAGGTTAGAAGTTGTGACCCCTTTCCTGGCAGGGCGACTGATGTTGCAGCCATAGTGGGAAAACCCTTCTCATCTACATTGGAAACCCGGATCCGAGCCTCACCTTTCCATCATTTTATCCTCGCATTTCTTTGGAGCCCGTACCCTCGATGGGCGAAGCTTAGAATTAGGCCGCCGTAATCATGACGTCGTCCTTTTCGCGACGCCGGCTTTCTTCGAGGAATCATCATGTTGCTTTTTTTCCCAATCATTTCTTCTTGGTTTTATTCTCAAGTTTATCGAATAATACGTATAAGAGGCTACGATGACATTATACTCAAGTTCGTAGGTTAGAAGTTGTGATTCATTTCCTAGCAGAGCGACTGATGTTGCAGCCATAGTGGGAAAACCCTTCTCGTCTACATTCGAAACCCGGAACCGAGCCTCACCTTTCCATCATTTTATCCTCACATTTCTTTGGAGCCCGTTCGCATCGATGGGCGTAGCTTTGAATTGGGCCGCCGTAATCATGATGTCATCATTTTCACGTCGCCGACATTTGTCGTGGAATAATCCAGTTGCTTTTTTTTCCAATCATTTCTTCTTGGTTTTATTCTCAAGTTTATTGAATAATACGTATAAGAGCCTACGATGACATTATACTCAAGTTCGTAGGTTAGAAGTTGTGACCAATTTCCTCGCAGGGCAGCCATGGTGGGAAAACTCTTCTCATCTGCATTTGAAACCTGGATCCGTACCTCACCTTTCCATCATTTGATCATCACATTTCTTTGGAGCCCGTACCCCTCTATGGGCGTAGCTTAGAATATGCCCACCGTAATCATGACGTCATCCTTTTCACGACGCCGGCTTTCGTCGGGGAATCATCCTGTATATTTTTTTCCCAATCATTTCTTCTTGGTTTTACTCTCAAGTTTATCGAATAATACGTATAAGAGGCTACGATGACATTATACTCAAGTTCGTAGGTTAGAAGTTGTGACCCATTTCCTGGCAGGACGACTCATGTTGCAGCCATAGTGGAAAAACCCTTCTCGTCTACATTCGAAACCCGGATCCGAGTCCCACCTTTCCATCATTTTATCCTCGCATTTCTTTGGAGCCCGTACCCCTCGATGGGCGAAGCTTAGAATTGGGCCGCCGTAATCATGACGTCATCCTTGTCGCGACGCCGGCTTTCGTCGAGGAGTCATCCTGTTGCTTTAAGTTCCAATAATTTTTTCTTCGTTTTATTCTCAAGTTTATCGAATAATACGTATAAAAGGCTCCGAGGACATTATACTCAATTTCATAGGTTAGAAGTTGTGACCCATTTCCTGGCAGGGCGACTAATGTTGCAGCCATAGTGGGAAAACCCTTCTAGTCTACATTCGAAATCCGGATCCGTGCCTCCAGTTCATTTTTTTCCCAATCATTTCTTCTTGGTTTATTCTCAAGTTTATCGAATAATACGTAGAAGAGGCTACGATGACATTTTACTCAAATTCGGAGGTTAGAAGCTGTGATCCCTTTCCTGGCAGGGCGACTAATGTTGCAGCCATAGTGGGAAAACCCTTCTCGTCTACATTCGAAATTCGGATCCGTGCCTCACTTTTTCATCATTCTATCATTCCATTTCTATGGAGCCTGTACCCCTCGATGGGCAATGCTTAGAATTGGGCTGCCGTAATCACCACGTCATCCTTTTCGCGAAGCCGGCTTTCGTCGTGGAATCATCCTGTTGCTTTTTTTCCCAATCAATTCTTCACAGTTTTATTCTCGAGTTTATAGAATAATGCGTATGAGAGGCTTCGATGACATTTTACTCAAGTTCGTAGGTTAGAAGATATGACCCATTTCCTGGCAGGGCGACTGATGTTGCAGCCATAGTGGAAAAACCCTTCTCGTCTACATTCCAAACTAGGATCCGAGCCCCACCTTTCCTTCATTTTATCCTCACATTTCTTTGGAGCCCGTACGCCTCGATCGGCGTAGCATAGAATTGGGCCGCCGTAATCACGACGTCATCCTTTTTCCAGCGTCGACATTCGTCGTGGAATCATCCAGTTGCTTATTTTCCTAATCATTTCTTCATGGTTTTATTCTCAAGTTTATCGAATAATGCGTATGAGAGGCTACGATGCCATTTTACTCAAGTTCGTAGGTTTGAAGTTGTAACCCATTTCCTGGCAGGGCGAGTGATGTTGCAGCCATCGTGGGAAAACCCTTCTCGTCTACATTCGAAACCTGGATCTGAGCCTCACCCTTCCATCATTTTATCATCACATTTCTTTGGAGCCCGCACCCCTCTATGGGCGTAGCTTTGAATTGGGCTGCCATAATCACGACGTCGTCCTTTTCGCGACGCCGGCTGTCGTCGAGGAATCATCCTGTTGCTTTTTTTCCCAATCATTTCTTCTTGGTTTTATTCTCAAATTTATCGAATAATACGTATCAGAGGCTACGATGACATTTTACTCAAGTTCGTAGGTTAGAAGTTGTGACCCATTTCTTGGCAGGGCGACTGATGTTGCAGCCATAGTGGGAAAACCCTTCTCGTCTATATTCGAAACCCGGATCCGAGCCCCACCTTTCCATCATTTTATCCTCGCATTTCTTTGGAGCCTGTACCCCTCGATGGGTGAATCTTAGACTTGGGCCGCCGTAAGCATGACGTCATCCTTTTCGCGACGCCGGCTTTCGTCGAGGAGTCATCCTGTTGCCTTTTTTTCCAATAATTTTTTCTTCGTTTTATTCTCAAGTTTATCCAATAATACGTATAAAAGGCTCCGATGACATTTTACTCAATTTCGTAGCTTAGAAGTTGTGACCCCTTTCCTGGCAGGGCGACTGATGTTGCAGTCATGGTTGAAAAACTCTTCTCTTCTACATTCGAAAGCCGGATCCGTACCTCACCTTTCCATCATTTGATCATCACATTTCTTTGGAGCCCGTAGCCTAGAATTGGGCGGCCGTAATCATGACGTCATCCTTTTCGCAACGCCAGTTTTCGTCGAGGAATCATCATGTTGATTTTTTTCCAAATCATTTCTTCTTGGTTTATTCTCAAGTTTATCGAATAATACGTATAAGAGGCTACGATGATATTTTACTCAAGTCCATAGGTTCGAAGTTGTGACCCATTTCCTGGCAGGGCGACTGATGTTGCAGCCATGGTGGGAAAACTCTTCTTATCTACATTTGAAACCCGGATCTGTACCTCACCTTTCCATCATTTGATCATCGCATTTCTTTGGAGCCCGTACCCCTCTATGGGCTTAGCTTAGAATTGAGCCACCGTAATCCAGACGTCATCCTTTTCGCGACGCTGGCTTTCGTCGAGGAATCATCCTGTTGCTTTTTTTCCCAATCATTTCTTCTTGATTTTATTCTCAAGTTTATCGAATAATACGTATAAGAGGCTACGATGACATTATACTCTAGTTCGTACGTTAGAAGTTATGACCCATTTCCTGGCAAGGCGACTGATGTTGCAACCATAGTGGGAAAATCCTTCTCGTTTACATTCGAAACCCGAAACAGAGGCTCACCTTTCCATCATTTTATCCTCACATTTCTTAGGAGCCCGTACGCATCGATGGGCGTAGCTTTGAATTGGGCCGCCATAATCATGATGTCATCGTTTTCACGTCGCCGACATTTGTCGTGGAATAATCCAGTTGCTTTTTCCCCCAATCATTTCTTCTTGGTTTTATTCTCAAGTTTATCCAATAATACATATAAGAGGCTACGATGACATTTTACTCAAGTTCGTAGGTTCAAAGTTGTGACCCATTTCCTGGCAGGGCGACTCATGTTGCAGCCATAGTGGAAAAACCCTTCTCGTCTACATTCGAAACCCGGATCCGAGTCCCACCTTTCCATCATTTTATCCTCGCATTTCTTTGGAGCCCGTACCCCTCGATGGGCGAAGCTTAGAATTGGGCCGCCGTAATCATGACGTCATCCTTGTCGCGACGCCGGCTTTCGTCGAGGAGTCATCCTGTTGCTTTAAGTTCCAATAATTTTTTCTTCGTTTTATTCTCAAGTTTATCGAATAATACGTATAAAAGGCTCCGAGGACATTATACTCAATTTCATAGGTTAGAAGTTGTGACCCATTTCCTGGCAGGGCGACTAATGTTGCAGCCATAGTGGGAAAACCCTTCTAGTCTACATTCGAAATCCGGATCCGTGCCTCCAGTTCATTTTTTTCCCAATCATTTCTTCTTGGTTTATTCTCAAGTTTATCGAATAATACGTAGAAGAGGCTACGATGACATTTTACTCAAATTCGGAGGTTAGAAGCTGTGATCCCTTTCCTGGCAGGGCGACTAATGTTGCAGCCATAGTGGGAAAACCCTTCTCGTCTACATTCGAAATTCGGATCCGTGCCTCACTTTTTCATCATTCTATCATTCCATTTCTATGGAGCCTGTACCCCTCGATGGGCAATGCTTAGAATTGGGCTGCCGTAATCACCACGTCATCCTTTTCGCGAAGCCGGCTTTCGTCGTGGAATCATCCTGTTGCTTTTTTTCCCAATCAATTCTTCACAGTTTTATTCTCGAGTTTATAGAATAATGCGTATGAGAGGCTTCGATGACATTTTACTCAAGTTCGTAGGTTAGAAGATATGACCCATTTCCTGGCAGGGCGACTGATGTTGCAGCCATGGTGGGAAAACTCTTCTCTTCTACATTCGTAACCCGGATCCGTATCTCACCTTTCCATCATTTGATCATCACATTTCTTTGGAGCCCGTAGCCTAGAATTGGGCCGCCGTAATCATGACGTCATCCTTTTCGCGACGCCAGCTTTCGTCGAGGAATCATCATGTTGCTTTCTTTCTCAATCATTTCTTCTTGGTTTATTTTCTCAAGTTTATCGAATAATACGTATAAGAGGCTACGATGACATTTTACTCAAGTTCGTAGGTTCGAAGTTGTGACCCATTTCCTGGCAGGGCGACTGATGTTGCAGCCATGGTGGGAAAACTCTTCTCTTCTACATTCGAAACCCGGATCCGTACCTCACCTTTCCATCATTTGATCATCACATTTCTTTGGAGCCCGTAGCCTAGAATTGGGCCGCCGTAATCATGACGTCATCCTTTTCGCGACGCCGGCTTTCGTCGAGGAATCATCCTGTTGCTTTGTTTTCCGATCATTTCTTCTTGGTTTATTTTATCAAGTTTATCGAATAATACGTATAAGAGGCTACGATGACATTATACTCAAGTTCGTAGGTTAGAAGTTGTGACCCATTTCCTGGCAGGGCGACTGATGTTGCAGCCATAGTGGGAAAAACCTTTTCGTCTAGTTTCGAAATCCGGATCCGACCCTCACGTTTCCATCATTTTATAGTCGCATTTCTTTGGAGCCCGTACCCCTCGATGGGCAAAGATTAGAATTGTGCCGCCGTAATCATGACGTTATCCTTTTTGCGACGCCGACTTTCGTCGAGGAGTCATCCTGTTTCTTTTTTTTCCAATCCTTTTTTTTTAATTTTATTCTCAAGTTTATCGAATAAACGTATAAGAGGCTCCGATGACATTGTACTCAAGTTCGTAGGTTAGAAGTTGTGACCCATTTTCTGGCAGGGCGACTGATGTTGCAGCCATAGTGGGAAAACCCATCCTGTCTACATTTGAAACCCGGATCCGTGCCTCCAGTTCCTTTTTTTCCCAATCATTTCTTCTTCCTTTTATTCTCAAGTTTATCGAATAATGCGTATAAGAGGCTACGATGATATTATACTCAAGTTCTTAGGTTAGAAGTTGTGACCCCTTTCCTGGCAGGGCGACTGATGTTGCAGCCATAGTGGGAAAACCCTTCTCGTCTACATTCGAAACCCGGATCCGAGCCTCACCTTTCCATCATTTTATCCTTGCATTTCTTTGAAGCCCGTACCCCTCGATGGGCAAAGCTTAGAATTGAGCAGCCCTAATCATGACGTCATCCTTTTCGTGACGCCGGCTTTCGTCGCGAAGTCATCCTGTTGCTTTTTTTTTTTTCAATCATTTTTTCTTAGTTTTATTCTCAAGTTTATCGAATAATACGTATAAGAGGCTCCGATGACATTACACTCAAGTTCGTAGGTTAGAAGTTGTGACCCATTTCCTGGCAGGGCGACTGATGTTGCAGCCATAGTGGGAAAGCCCTTCTCGTCTACATTCGAAACCCGGTTCCGTGCCTTCAGTTCCTTTTTTTCCCAATCATTTCTTCTTCCTTTTGTTCTTAAGTTTATCGAATAATGCGTATTAGAGGGTACGATGATATTATACTCAAGTTCGTAGGTCAGAAGTTGTGACCCATTTCCTGGCAGGGCGATTGATGTTGCAGCCATAGTGGGAAAACCCTTCTCGTCTACATTCGAAACCCGGATCCGTGCCTCCAGTTCCTTTTTTTCCCTATCATTTCTTCTTCCTTTTGTTCTCAAGTTTATCGAATAATGCGTATAAGAGGCTACGATGATATTATACTCAAGTTCGTAGTTTAGAAGTTGTGACCCCTTTCCTGGCAGGGCGACTGATGTTGCAGCCATAGTGGGAAAACCCTTCTCATCTACATTCGAAACCCGGATCCGAGCCTCATCTTTCCATCATTTTATCCTCGCATTTCTTTGGAGCCCGTACCCCTCGATGGGCGAAGCTTAGAATTAGGCGGCCGTAATCATGACGTCATCCTTTTCGCGATGCCGACTTTCGTCGCGAAATCATCCTGTTGCTTTTTTTCCGAATCATTTCTTCTTAGTTTATTTTCAAGTTTATCGAATAATACGTATAAGAGGCTACGATGACATTTTACTCAAGTTCGTAGGTTAGAAGTTGTGACCCATTTCCTGGCAGGGCGGCTGATGTTGCAGCCATAGTGGGAAAACCCTTCTCGTCTACATTCGAAACCCGGATCCGTGCCTCCAGTTCCTTTTTTTCCCAATCATTTCTTCTTCCTTTTATTCTAAAGTTTATCGAATAATGCGTATAAGAGGCTACGATGATATTATACTCAAGTTCGTAGGTTAGAAGTTGTGACCCTATTCCTGGCAGGGCGACTGATGTTGCAGCCATAGTGGGAACACCTTCTCGTCTACATTCGAAACCCGGAACCGAGTCTCATCTTTCCATCATTATATCTGCACATTTCCGAGGATCTCGTACGCATCGATGGGCATTGCTTTGAATTGGGCCGCCGTAATCATGATGTCTTCGTTTTCACGTCGTTGACATTTGTCGCGGAATAATCCATTTGCTTTTTTTCCCAATCATTTCTTCTTGGTTTTATTCTGAAGTTTATCCAATAATACGTATAAATGGCTTCGATGACATTTTACTCAAGTTCGTAGATTAGAAGTTTGTGACCCATTTCCTGCCAGGGCGACTGATGTTGCAGCCATGGTGGGAAAACTCTTCTCATCTAAATTTGAAACCAGGATCCGTACCTCACCTTTCCATCTTTTTGTCATCACATTTTTTTGGAGCCCGTACCCCTCTATGGGCGTAGCTTAGAATTGGGCCGTCGTAATCACGACGTCATCCTTTTCGTGACGCCGACTTTCGTCGCGAAATCATCCTGTTGCTTTTCCCAATCATTTCTTCTTAGTTTATTTTCAAGTTTATCGAATAATACGTATAAGAGGCTACGATGACATTTTACTCAAGTTCGTAGGTTAGAAGTTGTGACCCATTTCCTGGCAGGGCGACTGATGTTGCAGCCATAGTGGGAAAATCCTTCTCGTCTACATTCGAAACCTGGATCCGTGCCTCACCTTTCCATAATTTTATCTTCACATTTCTTCGGAGACCGTACCCCTCGATGTGCGTAGCTTATAATTGGACCGCCGTAATCATGACGTCATACTTTTCGCGACGCCGGCTTTCGTAGTGGAATTATCCAGTTGCTTTCTTTCGCAATCATTTCTTATTGGTTTTATTCTCAAATGTATCGAATAATACGTATTAAGAGGCTACGATGATATTATACTCAAGTTCGTTGGTTCGAAGTTGTGACCCCTATCTTGGCAGGGCGACTGATATTGCAGCCACAGTGAGAAAACCCTTCTCGTCTACATTCGAAACCCGGATCCGTACCTCACCTTTCCATCATTTTATCCTCACATTTCTTTGGAGCCCGTTCCCCTCGATGGGCAAAGCATAGAATTGGGCCGCCGTAATTATGATGTCATCCTTTTCGCGACGCCAACTTTTGTCGTGAAATCATACAGTTGTTTTTTTCCCAATCATTTCTTCTTGCTTTTATTCTCACGTTTATCGAATAATTCGTATAAGAGGCTACGATGATATTTTACTCAAATTCGTAGGTTAGAAGATGTGACCCATTTCCTGGCAGAGCGACTTTTGTTGTAGGCATAGTGGGAAAATCCTTCTCGTCTACATTCGAAACCCGGATTCGTGCCTCACCTTTCCATAATTTTATCTTCACATTTCTTTGGAGACCGTACACCTCGATGTGCGTAGCTTATAATTGGACCACCGTAATCATGACGTTTCGCGGCACCAGCTTTCGTCGTGGAATCGTCCAGTTGCTTTTTTTTCCAATCATTTCTTCTTGCTTTTTATTCTCAAGTTTATCGAATAATACACATAAAAGGTTCCGATGATATTATACCAAAGTTCTTAGGTTAGAAGATGTGATCCGTTTCCTGGCAGGGTGACTGATGTTGCAGCCATAGCGTGAAAATCCTTCCCGTGTACATTCGAAACCCGGATCCCTTTTTTTCCAATCATGTCTTCTTGCTTTTATGGTCAAGTTTGTCGAATAATACGCATAAGAGGCTACGATGATATTTTACTCAAGTTCGCAGGTTAGAAGATGTGATCCTTTTCCTGGCAGGACGACTGATGTTGCAGGCATAGTGGGAAAATCCTTCTTGTCCACATTTAAAACCCGGATCCGTGCCTCCCCTTTCCATAATTTTATCTTCACATTTCTTCGGAGACCGTACCCCTCGATGTGCGTAGTTTATAATTGGACCGCCGTAATCATGACGTTATACTTTTCGCGACGCCGGCTTTCGTCGTGGAATTATCCAGTTGCTTTTTTTTCTAATCATTTCTTCTTGCTTTTTATTCTCAAGTTTATCGAATAATACGCATAAAAGGTTACGATGATATTATTCTAAAGTTCTTAGGTTAGAAGATGTGATCCGTTTCCTGGCAGGGTGACTGATGTTGCAGCCATAGCGTGAAAATCCTTCCCGTGTACATTCGAAACCCGGATCCCTTTTTTTCCCAATCATGCCTTCTTGCTTTTATTGTCAAGTTTGTCGAATAATACGCATAAGAGGCTACGATGATATTTTACTCAAGTTCGCAGGTTAGAAGATGTGATCCTTTTCCTGGCAGGACGACTGATGTTGCAGCCACTTTGGTAAACCCTTCTCGTCTACATTCGAAACCCGGATTCGTGCCTCACCTTTCCATAATTTCATCATCACATTTCTTCGGAGCCCGTACCCTTCGATGGGCGTAGCTTATAATTGGACCGCCGTAATCATGACGTCATACTTTTCGCGACGCTGGCTTTCGTAGTGGAATTATCCAGTTGCTTTCCTTCGCAATCATTTTTTATTGGTTTTATTCTCAAATTTATCGAATAATACGTATAAGTGGCTATGATAATATTATACTCAAGCTCGTTGGTTAGAAGTTGAGACCCCTATCTTGGCAGGGCGACTGATGTTGCAGCCACAGTGAGAAAACCCTTCTCGTCTACATTCGAAACCCGGATCCGTACCTCACCTTTCCATCTTTTTATCCTCACATTTCTTTGGAGCCCGTTCCCCTCGATGGGCAAAGCTTAGAATTCGGCCGCCGTAATTATGATGTCATACTTTTCGCGACGCCAACTTTCGTCGTGAAATCATACAGTTGCTTTTTTTCCCAATCATTTCTTCTTGCTTTTATTCTCACATTTATCGAATAATTCGTGTGAGAGGCTACGATGATATTTTACTCAAGTTCGTAGGTTAGAAGATGTGACCCATTTCCTGGCAGAGCGACTGATATTGTAGGCATAGTGGGAAAATCCTTCTCGTCTACATTCGAAACCCGAATCCGTGCCTCACCTTTCCATAATTTTATCTTCACATTTCTTCGGAGACCGTACCCCTCGATGTGCATAGCTTATAATTGGACCGCCGTAATCATGACGTTATACTTTTCGCGACGCCGGCTTTCGTCGTGGAATTATCCAGTTGCTTTTGTTTCCAATCATTTCTTCTTGCTTTTTATTCTCAAGTTTATCGAATAATACGCATAAAAGGTTACGATGATATTATACTAAAGTTCTTAGGTTAGAAGATGTGACCCGTTTCCTGGCAGGGCGACTGATGTTGCAGCCATAGCGGGAAATTCCTTCCCGTGGACATTCGAAACCCGGATCCCTTTTTTTCCCAATTATGTCTTCTTGCTTTTATTCTCAAGTTTATCGAATAATACGCATAAGAGGCTACGATGATGTTATACTCAAGTTCGCCGGTTAGAAGATGTGATCCGTTTCCTGGCAGGGCGACTGATGTTGCAGCCACTTTGGTAAACTCTTCTCGTCTACATTCGAAACCCGGATCCGTGCCTCACCTTTCCATAATTTTATCTTCACATTTCTTCGAAGCCCGTGCCCCTCGATGGGCGTAGCTTATAATTGGACCGCCGTAATCATGACGTCATACTTTTCGCGACGCCGGCTTTCGTGGTGCAATTATCCAGGTTCCTTCTTTTGCAATCATTTCTTATTGGTTTTATTCTCAAATTTATCGAATAATACGTATAAGAGGCTACGATGATATTATACTCAAGTTTGTTGGTTAGAAGTTGTGACCGCTATCTTGGCAGGGCGACTGATGTTGCAGCCATAGTAAGAAAACCCTTCTCGTCTACATTCGAAACTCGGATCCGTACCTCACCTTTCCATCATTTTATCCTCACATTTCTTTGGGGCACGTTCCCCTCGATGGGCAAAGCTTAGAATTGGGCCGCCGTAATTATGATGTCATCCTTTTCGCGACGCCAACTTTCGTCGTGAAATCATCCAGTTGATTTTTTTTCCAATCATTTTTTCTTGCTTTTATTCTCACGTTTATCGAATAATTCGTATAAGAGGCTACAATGATATTTTACTCAAGTTCGTAGGTTAGAAGATGTGACCCATTTCCTGGCAGAGCGACTGATGTTGCAGGCATAGTGGGAAAATCCTTCTCATCTACATTCGAAACCCGAATCCGTGCATCACCTTTCCATAATTTTATCTTCACATTTCTTCGGAGACCGTACCCCTCGATGGGCATAGCTTATAATTGGACTGCCGTAATCATGACGTTGGTGACGTCGGCTTTCGTCGTGGAATTATCTAGTTGTTTTTTTTCACAATCATTTCTTCTTGCTTTTATTCTCAAGTTTATCGAATAATACGCATAAGAGGCTAAGATGATATTATACTAATGTTCTTAGGTTAGAAGATGTGACCGATTTCCTGGTAGGGCGACTGATGTTGCAGCCATAGCAGGAAATTCCTTCCCGTGTACATTTGAAACCCGGATCCCTTTTTTTCCCAATTATGTCTTCTTTGTTTTATTCTCAAGTTTATCGAATAATACGCATAAGATATTACGATGATATTTTACTCAAGTTCGTAGGTTAGAAGATGTGACCCATTTCCTGGCAGAGCGACTGATGTTGCAGGCATAGTGGGAAAATCCTTATTGTCTACATTCGAAACCCGGATCCGTACCTCACCTTTCATTAATTTTATCTTCACATTTCTTCGGAGCCCGTACCCCTCGATGGGCGTAGCTTATAATTGGACCGTCGTAATCATGACGTCATACTTTTCGCGACACCGGCTTACGTAGTGGAAGTATCCAGTTGCTTTCTTTCGCAATAATTTCCTATTGGTTTTATTCTCAAATTTATCGAACAATACGTATAAGAGGCTACGATGATATTATAATCAAGTTCGTTGGTTAGAAGTTGTGACCGCTATCTTGGCAGGTCGACTGATGTTGCAGCCATAGTAAGAAAATCCTTCTCGTCTACATTCGAAAGTCGGATCCGTACCTCATCTTTCCATCATTTTATCCTCACATTTCTTTGGAGCCAGTTCCCCTCGATGGGCAAAGCTTAGAATTGGGCCGCCGTAATTATGATGTCATCCTTTTCGCGACGCCAACTTTCGTCATGAAATCATCCAGTTGCTTTTTTTCCCAATCATTTTTTCTTGCTTTTATTCTCACGTTTATCGAAATATTCGTATAAGGGACTACAATGATATTTTACTCAAGTTCGTAGGTTAGAAGATGTGACCCATTTCCTGGCAGAGCGACTGATGTTGCAGGCATAGTGTGAAAATCCTTCTCATCTACATTCGAAACCCGGATCCGTGCATCACCTTTCCATAATTTTATCTTCACATTTCTTCGGAGACCGTACCCCTCGATGGGCATAACTTATAATTGGACTACCGTAATCATGACGTTATACTTCTCGCGACGCCGGCTTTCGTCGTGGAATTATCCAGTTGCTTTTTTTCACAATCATTTCTTCTTGCTTTTATTCTCAAGTTTATCGAATAATACGCATAAGAGGCTAAGATGATATTATACTAATGTTCTTAGGTTTAAAGATGTGACCCATTTCTTGGCAGGGCGACTGATGTTGCAGCCATAGCGGGAAATTCCTTCCCGTGTACATTTGAAACCCGGATCCCTTTTTTTCCCAATTATGTCTTCTTTGTTTTATTCTCAAGTTTATCGAATTATACGCATAAGATACTACGATGATATTTTACTCAAGTTCGTAGGTTAGAAGATGTGACCCATTTCCTGGCAGAGCGACTGATGTTGCAGGAATAGTGGGAAAATCCTTCTCATCTACATTCGAAACCCGGATCCGTGCCTCACTATTCCATAATTTTATCTTCACATTTCTTCAGAGACCGTACCCCTCGATGGCGTAGCTTATAATTGGACTGCCGTAATCATGACGTCATACCTTTAGTGACGCCGGCTTTCGTCGTGGAATTATCCAGTTGCTTTTTTTCACAATCATTTTTTCTTGCTTTTATTCTCAAGTTTATCGAATAATACGCATAAGGGGCTAAGATGATATTATACTAATGTTCTCAGGTTAGAAGATGTGACCCATTTCCTGGCAGGGCGACTGATGTTGCAGCCATAGCGGGAAATTCCTTCCCGTGTACATTTGAAACCCGGATCCCTTTTTTTCCCAATTATGTCTTCTTGCTTTTATTCTAAAGTTTATCGAATAATACGCATAAGAGGCTACGATGATGTTATACTCAAGTTCGCCGGTTAGAAGATGTGATCCCTTTCCTGGCAGGGCGAATGATGTTGCAGCCACTTTGGTAAACCCTTCTCGTCTACATTCGAAACCCGGATCCGTGCCTCACCTTTCCATAATTTTATCTTCACATTTCTTCGGAGCCCGTGCCCCTCGATGGGCGTAGCTTATAATTGGACCGCCGTAATCATGACGTCATACTTTTCGCGACGCCGGCTTTCGTGGTGGAATTATCCATTTGCTTTCTTTCGCAATCATTTCTTATTGGTTTTATTCTCAAATTTATCGAATAATACGTATAAGAGGCTACGATGATATTATACTCAAGTTCGTCGGTTAGAAGTTGTGACCGCTATCTTGGCAGGGCGACTGATGTTGTAGCCATAGTAAGAAAACCCTTCTCGTCTACATTCGAAACCCGGATCCGTACCTCACCTTTCCATCATTTTATCCTCACATTTCTTTGGGGCACGTTCCCCTCGATGGGCAAAGCTTAGAATTGGGCCGCCGTAATTATGATGTCATCCTTTTCGCGACGCCAACTTTCGTCGTGAAATCATCCAGTTGCTTTTTTCCCCAATCATTTTTTCTTGCTTTTATTCTCACGTTTATCGAAAAATTCGTATAAGAGGCTACAATGATATTTTACTCAAGTTCGTAGGTTAGAAGATGTGACCCATTTCCTGGCAGAGCGAATGATGTTGCAGGCATAGTGGGAAAAATCCTTCTCTTCTACATTTGAAACCCGGATCCGTGCATCACCTTTCCATAATTTTATCTTCACATTTCTTCGGAGACCGTACCCCTCGATGGGCATAGCTTATAATTGGACTGCCGTAATCATGACGTTATACTTTTCGCGACGCCGGCTTTCGTCGTGGAATTATCCAGTTGCTCTTTTTCAGAATCAGTTCTTCTTGCTTTTATTCT
The DNA here is from genome assembly GCA_019656295.1 of Rhododendron mucronatum var. ripense. Taxonomy (NCBI): domain Eukaryota; kingdom Viridiplantae; phylum Streptophyta; class Magnoliopsida; order Ericales; family Ericaceae; genus Rhododendron; species Rhododendron mucronatum. The sequence continues at coordinate 3,389,806 of BPLT01000002.1, forward strand.
CAAGTTTATCGAATAATACGCATAAGAGGCTAAGATGATATTATACTAATGTTCTTAGGTTTAAAGATGTGACCCATTTCTTGGCAGGGCGACTGATGTTGCAGCCATAGCGGGAAATTCCTTCCCGTGTACATTTGAAACCCGGATCCCTTTTTTTCCCAATTATGTCTTCTTTGTTTTATTCTCAAGTTTATCGAATTATACGCATAAGATACTACGATGATATTTTACTCAAGTTCGTAGGTTACAAGATGTGACCCATTTCCTGGCAGATCGAATGATGTTGCAGGCATAGTGGGAAAATCCTTCTCATCTACATTCGAAACCCGGATCCGTGCCTCACCATTCCATAATTTTATCTTCCCATTTCTTCGGAGACCGTACCCCTCGATGGCGTAGCTTATAATTGGACTGCCGTAATCATGACGTCATACCTTTGGCGACGCCGGCTTTCGTCGAGGAATTATCCAGTTGCTTTTTTTCACAATCATTTTTTCTTGCTTTTATTCTCAAGTTTATCGAATAATACGCCTAAGAGGCTAAGATGATATTATACTAATGTTCTCAGGTTAGAAGATGTGACCCATTTCCTGGCAGGGCGACTGATGTTGCAGCCATAGCGGGAAATTCCTTCCCGTGTACATTTGAAACCCGGATCCCTTTTTTTCCCAATTATGTCTTCTTGCTTTTATTCTCAAGTTTATCAAATAATACGCATAAGATACTACGATGATATTTTACTCAAGTTCGTAGGTTAGAAGATGTGACCTATTTCCTGGCCGAGCGACTGATGTTGCAGGCATAGTGGCAAAATCCTTCTTGTCTACATTCGAAACCCGGATCCGTGCCTCACCTTTCCATAATTTTATCTTCACATTTCTTCGGAGACCGTACCCCTCGATGTGCGTTGCTTAGAATTAGACCGCCGTAATCATGACATTATACTTTTCGCGACGCCGGTTTTCGTCGTGGAATTATCCAGTTGCTTTTTTTTCCAATCATTTCTTCTTGCTTTTTATTCTCAAGTTTATCGAATAATACGGATAAAAGGTTACGATGATATTATTCTAAAGTTCTTAGGTTAGAAGATGTGACCAGTTTCCTTGCAGGGCGACTGATGTTGCAGCCATAGCAGGAAAATCTTTCCCGTGTACATTCAAAACCCCGATCCCTTTTTTTCCCAATCATGTCTTCTTGCTTTTATTGTCAAGTTTATTGAATAATACGCGTAAGAGGCTACGATGATATTTTACTAAAGTTCGCAGGTTAGAAGATGTGATCCCTTTCCTGGCAGGGCGACTGATGTTGCAGCCACTTTGGTAAACCCTTCTCGTCTACATTCGAAACACGGATCCGAGCCTCACCTTTCCATAATTTTATCTTCACATCTCTTCGGAGCCCGAACCCCTCGATGGGCGTAGCTTATAATTGGACCGTCGTAATCATGACGTCATACTTTTCGCGACGCCGGCTTTCGTAGTGCAATTATCCAGGTTCTTTCTTTTGCAATCATTTCTTATTGGTTTTATTCTCAAATTTATCGAATAATACATATAAGAGGCTACGATGATATTATACTCAAGTTTGTTGGTTAGAAGTTGTGACCGCTATCTTGGCAGGGCGACTGATGTTGCAGCCATAGTAAGAAAACCCTTCTCGTCTACATTCGAAACTCGGATCCGTACCTCACCTTTCCATCATTTTATCCTCACATTTCTTTGGAGCCCGTTCCCCTCGATGGGCAAAGCTTAGAATTGGGCCGCCGTAATTATGATGTCATCCTTTTCGCGACGCCAACTTTCGTCGTGAAATTATCCAGTTGCTTTTTTTTCCAATCATTTTTTCTTCCTTTTATTCTCACGTTTATCGAATAATTCGTATAAGAGGCTACGATGATATTTAACTCAAGTTCATAGGTTAGAAGATGTGACCCATTTCCTGGCAGAGCGACTGATGTTGCAGGCATAGTGGGAAAATCCTTCTCATCTACATTCGAAACCCGGATCCGTGCCTCACCTTTCCATAATTTTATCTTCACATTTCTTCGGAGACCGTACCCCTCGATGGGCGTAGCTTATAATTGGACTGCCGTAACATGATGTCATACCTTTGGTGACGTCGGCTTTCGTCGTGGAATTATCCAGTTGCTTTTTTTCACAATCATTTCTTCTTGCTTTTATTCTCAAGTTTATCGAATAATACGCATAAGAGGCTAAGATGATATTATACTAATGTTCTTAGTTTAGAAGGTGTGACCCATTTCCTGGTAGGGCGACTGATGTTGCAGCCATAGCGGGAAATTCCTTCCCGTGTACATTTGAAACCCGGATCCCTTTTTTTCCCAATTATGTCTTCTTGCTTTTATTCTCAAGTTTATCGAATTATACGCATGAGATAGTACGATGATATTTTACTCAAGTTCGTAGGTTAGAAGATGTGACCCATTTCCTGGCAGAGCGACTGATGTTGCAGGCATAGTGGGAAAATCCTTATTGTCTACATTCGAAACCCGGATCCGTACCTCACCTTTCATTAATTTTGTCTTCACATTTCTCCGGAGCCCGTACCCCTCGATGGGCGTAGCTTATAATTGGACCGTCGTAATCATGACGTCATACTTTTCGCGACACCGGCTTTCGTAGTGGAATTATCCAGTTGCTTTCTTTCGCAATCATTTCCTATTGGTTTTATTCTCAAATTTATCGAATAATACGTATAAGAGGCTACGATGATATTATAATCAAGTTCGTTGGTTAGAAGTTGTGACCGCTATCTTGGCAGGTCGACTGATGTTGCAGCCATAGTAAGAAAATCCTTCTCGTCTACATTCGAAACTCGGATCCGTACCTCACCTTTCCATCATTTTATCCTCACATTTCTTTGGAGCCCGTTCCCCTCGATGGGCAAAGCTTAGAATTGGGCCGCCGTAATTATGATGTCATCCTTTTCGCGACGCCAACTTTCGTCGTGAAATCATCCAGTTGCTTTTTTTCCCAATCATTTTTTCTTACTTTTATTCTCACGTTTATCGAAAAATTCGTATAAGGGACTACAATGATATTTTACGCAAGTTCGTAGGTTAGAAGATGTGACCCATTTCCTGGCAGAGCGACTTATGTTGCAGGCATAGTGGGAAAATCCTTCTCATCTACATTCGAAACCCGGATCCGTGCATCACCTTTCCATAATTTTATCTTCACATTTCTTCGGAGACCGTACCCTTCGATGGGCATAGCTTATAATTGGACTACCGTAATCTTGACGTTATAATTTTCGCGACGCCGGCTTTCGTCGTGGAATTATCCAGTTGCTTTTTTTCACAATCATTTCTTCTTGCTTTTATTCTCAAGTTTATCGAATAATACGCATAAGAGGCTAAGATGATATTATACTAATGTTCTTAGGTTTAAAGATGTGACCCATTTCTTGGCAGGGCGACTGATGTTGCAGCCATAGCGGGAAATTCCTTCCCGTGTACATTTGAAACCCGGATCCCTTTTTTTCCCAATCATGTCTTCTTTGTTTTATTCTCAAGTTTATCGAATTATACGCATAAGATACTACGATGATATTTTACTCAAGTTCGTAGGTTAGAAGATGTGACCCATTTCCTGGCAGAGCGACTGATGTTGCAGGCATAGTGGGAAAATCCTTCTCATCTACATTCGAAACCCGGATCCGTGCCTCACCATTCCATAATTTTATCTTCACATTTCTTCGGAGACCGTACCCCTCGATGGCGTAGCTTATAATTGGACTGCCGTAATCATGACGTCATACCTTTGGCGACGCCAGCTTTCGTCGTGGAATTATCCAGTTGCTTTTTTTCACAATCATTTTTTCTTGCTTTTATTCTCAAGTTTATCGAATAATACGCATAAGAGGCTAAGATGATATTATACTAATGTTCTCAGGTTAGAAGATGTGACCCATTTCCTGGCAGGGCGACTGATGTTGCAGCCATAGCGGGAAATTCCTTCCTGTGTACATTTGAAACCCGGATACCTTTTTTTCCCAATTATGTCTTCTTGCTTTTATTCTCAAGTTTATCGAATAATACGCATAAGATACTACGATGATATTTTACTCAAGTTCGTAGGTTAGAAGATGTGACCTATTTCCTGGCAGAGCGACTGATGTTGCAGGCATAGTGGGAAAATCCTTCTTGTCTATATTCGAAACCCAGATCCGTGCCTCACCTTTCCATAATTTTATCTTCACATTTCTTCGGAGACCGTAACCCTCGATGTGCGTAGCTTAATAATTGGACCGCCGTAATCATGACGTTATACTTTTCGCGACGTCGGCTTTCGTCGTGGAATTATCCAGTTGCTTTTTTTCCAATCATTTCTTCTAGCTTTTTATTCTCAAGTTTATCGAATAATACGGATAAAAGGTTACAATGATATTATTCTAAAGTTCTTAGGTTAGAAGATGTGATCAGTTTCCTGGCAGGGCGACTGATGTTGTAGCCATAGCAGGAAAATCCTTCCCGTGTACATTCGAAACCCCGATCCCTTTTTTTCCCAATCATGTCTTCTTGCTTTTATTGTCAAGTTTTTCGAATAATACGCGTAAGAGGCTACGATGATATTTTACTAAAGTTCGCAGGTTAAAAGATGTGATCCCTTTCCTGGCAGGGCGACTGATGTTGCCGCCACTTTGGTAAACCCTTCTCGTCTACATTCGAAACACGGATCCGAGCCTCACCTTTCCATAATTTTATCTTCACATTTCTTCGGAGCCCGTACCCCTCGATGGGCGTAGCTTATAATTGGACCGTCGTAATCATGACGTCATACTTTTCGCGACGCCGGCTTTCGTAGTGCAATTATCCAGTTGCTTTCTTTTGCAATCATTTCTTATTGGTTTTATTGTAAAATTTATCGAATAATACATATAAGAGGCTACGATGATATTATACTCAAGTTTGTTGGTTAGAAGTTGTGACCGCTATCTTGGCAGGGCGATTGATGTTGCAGCCATAGTAAAAAAACCCTTCTCGTCTACATTCGAAACTCGGATCCGTACCTCACCTTTCCATCATTTTATCCCCACATTTCTTTGGAGCCCGTTCCCCTCGATGGGCAAAGCTTAGAATTGGGCCGCCGTAATTATGATGTCATCCTTTTCGCGACGCCAACTTTCGTCGTGAAATCATCCAGTTGCTTTTTTTTCCAATCATTTTTTCTTGCTTTTATTCTCACGTTTATCGAATAATTCGTATAAGAGGCTACGATGATATTTTACTCAAGTTCGTAGGTTAGAAGATGTCACCCATTTCTTGGCAGAGCGACTGATGTTGCAGGCATAGAGGGAAAATCCTTCTCATCTACATTCGAAACCCGGATCCGTGCCTCACCTTTCCATAATTTTATCTTCACATTTCTTCGGAGACCGTACCCCTCGATGGGCGTAGCTTATAATTGGACTGCCGTAATCATGACGTTATACCTTTGGTGACGTCGGCTTTCATCGTGGAATTATCCAGTTGCTTTTTGTCCAATCATTTCTTCTTGCTTTTATTCTCACGTTTATCGAATAATTCGTATAAGAGGCTACGATAATATTTTACTCAAGTTCGTTGGTTAGAAGATGTGACCCATTTCCTGGCAGATCGACTGATGTTGCAGGCATAGAGGGAAAATCCTTCTCATCTACATTCGAAACCCGGATCCGTGCCTCACCTTTCCATAATTTTATCTTCACATTTCTTCGGAGACCGTACCCCTCGATGGGCGTAGCTTATAATTGGACTGCCGTAATCATGACGTCATACCTTTGGTGACGTCGGCTTTCGTCGTGGAATTATCCAGTTGCTTTTTTTCACAATCATTTCTTCTTGCTTTTATTCTCAAATTTATCGAATAATACGCATAAGAGGCTAAGATGATATTATACTAATGTTCTTAGGTTAGAAGATGTGACCCATTTCCTGGCAGGGCGACTGATGTTGCAGCCACAGCGGGAAATTCCTTCCCGTGCACATTTGAAACCCGGATCCTTTTTTTTCCCAATTATGTCTTCTTGCTTTTATTCTCAAGTTTATCGAATAATACGCATAAGATACTATGATGATATTTTACTCAAGTTCGTAGGTTAGAAGATGTGACCCATTTCCTGGCAGAGCGACTGATGTTGCAGGCATAGTGGGAAAATCCTTATTGTCTACATTCGAAACCCGGATCCGTACCTCACGTTTCATTAATTTTATCTTCACATTTCTTCGGAGCCCGTACCCCTCGATGGGCGTAGCTTATAATTGGACCGTCGTAATCATGACGTCATACTTTTCGCGACACCGGCTTTCGTAGTGGAATTATCCAGTTGCTTTCTTTCGCAATCATTTCTTATTGGTTTTATTCTCAAATTTATCGAATAATACGTATAAGAGGGTACGATGATATTATAATCAAGTTCGTTGGTTAGAAGTTGTGACCGCTATCTTGGCAGGGCGACTGATGTTGCAGCCATAGTAAGAAAACCCTTCTCGTCTACATTCGAAACTCGGATCCCTACCTCGCCTTTCCATCATTTTATCCTCACATTTCTTTGGAGCCCATTCCCCTCGATGGGCAAAGCTTAGAATTGGGCCGCCGTAATTATGATGTCATCCTTTTCGCGACGCCAACTTTCGTCGTGAAATTATCCAGTTGCTTTTTTTTCCAATCATTTTTTGTTGCTTTTATTCTCACGTTTATCGAATAATTCGTATAAGAGGCTACGATGATATTTTACTCAAGTTCATAGATTAGAAGATGTGACCCATTTCCTGGCAGAGCGACTGATGTTGCAGGCATAGTGGGAAAATCCTTCTCATCTACATTCGAAACCCGGATCCGTGCCTCACCTTTCCATAATTTTATCTTCACATTTCTTCGGAGACCGTACCCCTCGATGGGCGTAGCTTATAATTGGACTGCCGTAACATGACGTCATACCTTTGGTGACGTCGGCTTTCGTCGTGGAATTATCCAGTTGCTTTTTTTCACAATCATTTCTTCTTGCTTTTATTCTCAAGTTTATCGAATAATACGCATAAGAGGCTAAGATGATATCATACTAATGTTCTTAGGTTAGAAGAAGTGACCCATTTCCTGGCCCGGCGACTGATGTTGCAGCCATAGCGGGAAATTCCTTCCCGTGTACATTTGAAACCCGGATCCCTTTTTTGCCCAATCATGTCTTCTTGCTTTTATTTTCATATTTATCGAATAATACGCATAAGATACTACGATGATATTTTACTCAAGTTCGTAGGTTAGAAGATGTGATCCCTTTCCTGGCAGGGCGACTGATGTTGCAGGCATAGTGGGAAAATCCTTATTGTCTACATTCGAAACCCGGATCCGTACCTCACATTTCCATAATTTTATCTTCACATTTCTTCGGAGCCCGTACCCCTCGATGGGCGTAGCTTATAATTGGACCGCCGTAATCATGACGTCATACTTTTCGCGACACCGGCTTTCGTAGTGGAATTATCCAGTTGCTTTCTTTCGCAATCATTTCTTATTGTTTTTATTCTTAGGTTTATCGAATAATACGCATAAGAAGCTACGATGATATTTTACTCAAGTTCGTACGATAGAAGATTTGATCCCTTTCCTGGCAGGGCGAATGATGTTGCAGCCACATTGGTAAACACTTCTCGTCTCAATTCGAAACACGGATCCATTCCTCACCTTTCCATTATTTTATCTTGACATTTCTTCGGAGACCGTACCCCTCGATGGGCAAAGCTTAGAATTGGGCCGCCGTAATTATGATGTCAACCTTTTCGCGACGCCAACTTTCGTCGTGAAATCATCCAGTTGCTTTTTTTCCCAATCATTTCTTCTTGGTTTTATTCTCAAGTTTATCGAATAATACGCATAAGAGGCTACGATGATATTTTACTCAAGTTCGTACGTTAGAAGATGTGATCCCTTTCCTGGCAGGGCGAATGATGTTGCAGCCACATTGGTAAACCCTTCTCGTCCACATTCGAAACCCGGATCCGTGCCTCACCTTTCCATAATTTTATCTTCACATTTCTTCGGAGACCGTATCCCTCGATGGGCATAGCTTATAATTGGACCGCCGTAATCATGACATCATACTTTTGGAGACGCCGGCTTTCGTCGTGGAATTACCCAGTGGCTTTCTTTCGCAATCATTTCTTATTGGTTTTATTCTCAATTTTACCGAATAATACGTATAAGAGGCTACGATGATATTATACTCAAGTTCGTAGGTTAGAAAATGTGACCCATTTCCTGGCAGAGCAACTGATGTTGCAGGCATAGTGGGAAAATCCTTCTCATCTACATTCGAAACCCGGATCCGTACCTCCCATTTGCATCATTTTATCCTCACATTTCTTTGGAGCCCGTTCCCCTCGATGGGCAAAGCTTAGAATTGGGCCGCCGTAATTATGATATCAACCTTTTCGCGACGCCAACTTTCGTCGTGAAATCATCCAGTTGCTTTTTTTCCTAATCATTTGTTCTTGCTTTTATTCTCACGTTTATCGAATAATTCGTATAAAAGGCTACGATGATATTTTACTCAAGTTCGTAGATTAGAAGATGTGACCCATTTCCTGGCAGAGCGACTGATGTTGCTGGAATAGTGGGAAAATCCTTCTCATCTACATTCGAAACCCGGATCCGTGCCACACCTTTCCATAATTTTATCTTCACATTTCTTCGGAAACCGTACCCCTCGATGGGCGTAGCTTATAATTGGACCGACGTAATCATGACGTCATACTTTTGGCGACGCCGGCTTTCGTCATGGAATTATCCTGTTGCTTTTTTTCCAAATCATTTCTTCTTACTTTTATTCTCAAGTTTATCGAAAAATACGTATAAGAGGCTACGATGATATTTACTCAAGTTCGTAGGTTAGAAGATGTGACCCCTTTCCTGGTAGGGCGACTGATGTTGCAGCCATTGTGGGAAGACACTTCTCGTCTACAATCGAAATCCGAATCAGTGCCTCACCTTTCCATCATTTTTTCCTCATATTTCTTTGGAGGTCGTACGCCTCGATGGGCATAGCTTAGAATTGGGCCACCGTATTTTTGACGTCAATCTTTTCGCGACGCCGGCTTTCGTCGTGGAATTATCGAGTTGCTTTTTTTCCTAATCATTTCTTCTTGCTTTTATTCTCACGTTTATCGAATAATTCGTATAAAAGGCTACGATGATATTTTACTCAAGTTCGTAGATTAGAAGATGTGACCCATTTCCTGGCAGAGCGACTGATGTTGCTGGAATAGTGGGAAAATCCTTCTCATCTACATTCGAAACCCGGATCCGTGCCACACCTTTCCATAATTTTATCTTCACATTTCTTCGGAAACCGTACCCCTCGATGGGCGTAGCTTATAATTGGACCGCCGTAATCATGACGTCATACTTTTGGCGACGCCGGCTTTCGTCATGGAATTATCCTGTTGCTTTTTTTCCAAATCATTTCTTCGCGCTTTTATTCTAAAGTTTATGGAATAATACGTATAAGTGGCTACGATGATATTTTACTCTAGTTCGTAGGTTAGAAGATGTGACCCATTTCCTGGCAGAGCGACTGATATTGTAGGCATAGTGGGAAAATCCTTCTCGTCTACATTCGAAACCCGAATCCGTGCCTCACCTTTCCATAATTTTATCTTCACATTTCTTCGGAAACCGTACCCCTCGATGGGCGTAGCTTATAATTGGACCGCCGTAATCATGACGTCATACTTTTGGCGACGCCGGCTTTCGTCATGGAATTATCCTGTTGCTTTTTTTCCAAATCATTTCTTCGCGCTTTTATTCTAAAGTTTATGGAATAATACGTATAAGTGGCTACGATGATATTTTACTCTAGTTCGTAGGTTAGAAGATGTGACCCCTTTTTCTGGTAGGGCGACTGATGTTGCAGACATAGTGATAAAACCCTTGTCGTCTACATTCGAAATCCAGATCCGTGCCTCACCTTTCAATCATTTTACCCTTAAATTTCTTTGGAGCCCGTAACCCTCGATGGGCGTGGCTTAGAATTGGCCCGCCGTAATCATGACGTTATCCTTTTTCGCGACGCCGACTTTTGTCGTGGAATCATTCTGTTGCTTTTTCCCCGAATTATTTCTTGTTGCTTTTATTATCAAGTTTATCGAATAATAGGTATAAGAGGCTACGATGACATTTTACTATAGTTCGTAGGTTTGAATATGTGACCCATTTCCTGGCAAGTCGACTGATGTTGCAGCCATGGTGGGAAAACCCTTCTCATCTACATTCGAAATCCGGATCCGTACCTCACCATTCCATCTTTTTATCTTCACATTTTTTGGGGCCCGTACCCCTCTATGGGCGTAGCTTAGAATTGGGCCGCCGTAATAATGACATCATCCTTTTCGTGACGTCGGCTTTTGTCGTGGAATCATCCAGTTGCTTTTTTTCCCAATCATTTCTTCTTACTTTTATTCTCAAGTTTATCGAAAAATACGTATAAGAGGCTACGATGATATTTACTCAAGTCCGTAGGTTAGAAGATGTGACCCGTTTCCTGGCTGGGCGACTGATGTTGCAGCCATAGCGGGAAAACCCTTCTCGTGTACATTCGAAACCCGAATCCTTGCCTCACCTATCCATCATTTTATCCTCACATTTCTTTGGAGCCCGTACCCCTCGATTGGCGTAGCTTAGAATTGGGACGCCGAAATCATGAAATCATCCTTTTCGCGACGCCGGCTTTCGTCGTGGAATCATCCAGTTTCTTTTTTTCCCAATCATTTCTTCTTGCTTTATTCTAAAGTTTATCGAATAATACGTATAAGGGGCTATGATGATATTTTACTCAATTTCGTAGGTTAGAAGATGTGACCCTTTTCCTGGTTAGGCGACTGATGTTGCAGCCATGGTGGGAAAAACCGTTCTCATTTACATTCGAAACCCGGATCCGTACCTCACCTTTCTATCTTTTTATCTTCACATTTTTTGGAGCCCGTACCGCTCTATGGGGTAGGTTAGAATTGGGCCACCGTAATTATGACGTCATCCTTTTCGTGTCGCCGGATCTGTGCCTCACCTTTCCATCATTTTATCCTCACATTTCTATGGAGCCCGTACCCGTTCGTGGGTATAGCTTAGAATTGGGGTCGCCGTGATCCTGACGTCATCCTTTTCGTGATGCCGGCTTTCGTCGTGAAATCATCCAGTTGCTTTTTTTCTAATCATTTCTTGGTGCTTTTATTCTCAAGTTTATCGAATAATACATATAAAAGGCTACGATGATATTTTGCTCATGTTCGTAGGTTATAATGTGACCCATATCCTGGCAGAGCGACTGATGTTGCAGCTATGGTGGCAAAACCTTCCCGTCTACATTTGAAACCTTGATTTGTGCCTCATCCTTCCTTCATTTTATACTTACATTTCTTTGGAGCCCGTACTCGTCCGTGGGCGTAGCTTAGAATTGGGCCGCCGTGATCATGACATCATCCTTTTTGCGACGCCGGTTATCGTCGTGAAATCATCCAATTGCTTTTTTTCTAATCATATCTTGTTGCTTTTATTCTCAAGTTTATCGAATAATACGTATAAGAGGCTCCGATGATATTTTGCTCATGTTCGTAGGTTAGAAGATGTGACCCAATTCTTGGAAGGGCAACTGATGTTCTAGCCATGGTAGGAAAACCCTTCTCCTTTACATTCAAAACCTGGATCTCTGCCTCACCTTTCCATCATTTTATCCGCACATTTCTTTCGAGCCCGTACCCTTTCAAGGGCGTAGCTTAGAATTAGGCCGTCGTGATCATGGCGTCATCCCTTTCTCAACACCGGCTTTCCTCGTTAAATCATCCTTTTACTTTTTTTCTAATCATTTCTTGTTGCTTTTATTCTCAAGTTTGTCTAATAATACGTATATGAGGCTAAGATGATATTTTGGTCAAGTTCATCAGTTAGAAAATGTAACCCATTTCTTGGCAGGGCAACTGATGTTGCAGCCATGGAGTGCAAATCCTACTCATCTACATTCGAAACCCGGATCTATGCCTTGCATTTATATCACATTATCCTTAAATTTTTTTGGAACTCGTACGCCTCCATGGGCATAGCTTCAAATTCAGCCGCCGTGATCATGACGTCATCCCTTTCACGACGCCAGCTTTCGTCGTGAAATCATCCAGCCGCTTTTTTTCTAATCATTTCTTGTTTCTTTAATTCTAAAGTTTATCGAATAATACGTATAAGAGGCTACGATAATATTTTGGTCAAGTTCGTAGGTTAGATGATGTGACACTTTTCCTGGCAGGGCGTCTGATGTTGCAGCCATGGTAGGAAAACCCTTATTTTCCACATTCGAAACCCGGATCTGGAGGAGCTCGTAGCCCTCCAAGGGTGCAGCTTAGAATTGAGCTGCTGTGATCATGCCGTCATCCTTTTAACAACGGCGGCTTTCGTTGTGAAATCATCCGGTTGCTTTTTTGCAAATCATTTCTTGTTGCTTTTATTCTCAAGTTTATCGAATAGTACGTATATGGGGCTACGATGATATTTTGCTGAAGTTTGTAGGTTAGAAGATGTGACACATTTCCTGGCCGGGCAACTGATGTTGTAGCCATGGAGGGAAAACCCTTGTCGTCTACGTTCAAAACCCGAGTTTGTGCCTCACCTTTCCATCATTTTATCCTCATATTTATTTGGAGCCTGTACCCGTTCGTGGGTGTAGCTTAGAGTTGGGTCGCCGTGATCTTAACGTCATCCTTTTCGCGACGCCGGCTTTTATTGTGAAATAATTCAGTTGCGTTTTATCTAATCATTTGTTGTTTCTTTTGTGCTCAAGTTTATCGAATAATACGTATAAGAGGCTACGATGATATTTTGCTCATGTTCGTAGGTTAGAAGATGTGACCCATTTCCTGGCATGGCGACTGATGCTCCAGCCATGGTAGGAAAACCCTTCTCATCTACATTCGAAACCCGGATCAGTGCCTCACCTTTCCATAATTTTATCCCCACATTTCTTTCGAGCCCGTACCCCTCCAAGGGCGTAGCTTAGAATTGAGCCGTCGTGATCATGGCGTCATCCCTTTCACGACGCTGGCTTTCCTCGTTAAATCATCCTGTTACTTTTTGTCTAATCATTTCTTGTTGCTTTTATTCTCAAGTTTATTGAATAGTACGTATATGAGGCTAAGATGATTCTAGAAAATATGCTTCGGGCTTGTGTTATGGACTTTCGGGGTAGTTGGAAGGATCACCTACCATTAGTTGGATTCACGTACAATAATAGTTACCAATCTAGCATCGAGATGGCGCCGTATGAAGCTTTGTATGGGAGACCGTGTCGATCACCCGTTTGTTGGTCCGAGTTGGGCGAGGCTACATTGGTCGGGCCGGAATTGATCCAGGAAACTTCTGAGAGCATGAAAGCGATTCGTCAACATCTTCTTGAAGCGCAAAAGAGGACTACCGAGCAAGTTAAATTAATTCGCCAACGATTGCTAACCGTGCAAAGTAGGCAAAAGAGTTACGCCGATCGTCTATGCCGATCGTCGTCGCCGACCGTTATCGTTTGAAGTGGGAGATCACCTGTTCCTTAAGGTATCGCCGCGTCGGGGACTATCTTATTTTGGGCAAAAGGGGAAGCTTTGACCACGTTTTATCAGTCCGTTTGATATTATCGAGAAGATCGGGGAAGTGGCATATCGATTGGCTTTACCACCGAGGCTATCGATCGTACATGATGTATTCCATGTATCGATGTTGCAGAAGTATGAACCGGATCCGTCACACGTTCTAGAGTGGTTCGAACTCGAGTTGGAAGCCGATGCATCATACGGGGGAGGAGCCGATACATATCCTAGATTTGCGTGAGCAAGTTTTGAGGGGTAAATCATTCCGTTAGTGTGAGTCTTATGGAGTCATCTCAGGAAAGAGGAGTCAACGTGGGAAAGGGAAGATGAAGTAAGAGAGAAGTACCCGCATTTGTTTTCGAGTTAATCAATGTGAGTCTCGAAATTTCAACATTATGATTGTTAGCTTATTGTTTGGTAATACGTGTTGTTGCATGAGCATGATTACTTGATGCATAACCTTAATTGGCTTGCGTTGAAAATTTCGGGATGAAATTTCTTTAAGGAGGGAAGATTGTAGAGATCTGATTTTTTTTTTAAATTTTGAAAAGATTTTTAAATGCCTAAATGAGAAAAATATGGATTTTGTGTAAATATTTGAATTGTGGTTTAAAATGATGCAATTGTTAGTAGAGGGGTGAATGTGTGATTTATAAATATGTGAGTATAAATAGTGGTGGTGTGTTTGTAGGAAATCATTTTCCTCCCATCTCTCCCTCTCTCTCCCGTCCCTCTCTCTCTCTCCCTACCGATCTCTCTCTCTCTCCTCCTCTCACTCAAAACTCTTACAAAACTTCAAGAATCAATTTCCCTCAAGCCCTTCAATCGCATTTTTGAGCTCAAAATTTCGTGGGTCAAGCTTGGAGGAGAGTATTTCTATTGATTTCAAAGAGTTTGGGGCTAGGGCTCGTACGAATCGCTTGGGTTTCGCTCCTTGACTCGAGGTAGGGATTTCTTGCCTCTTTTATGTGTTTATATGTTGATTAAGTGTAGAAATCGTACCTTGAATCATTGGTTATTTGTTGTATTTGCCTTTGAGTTTTCTGCACAAAATCGCCATTAGTAATGTTCCCGTATCGATACGAATGCGTGCGTATCGATACACTGAAAGGATCTGCATTCCAGTAGCTTCAAAAATCTGCCGTAGTGTTTCCGTATCGATACAGTTATTTGAGTATCGATACTCCAAACTTTGGAGTATCGATACGGTTATTTGAGTATCGATACTCCTTGGCTTTCTGGGCAGTTTTGCCCATGTTGCTCCGATTGACCGTTTTGACTCCCGATTACTTCTAAACCTTTTTGGACAACTCCAAACCTATTCCAAGCATTTCCAATTGACTTCCTTTGATTCATTGAAGTTATAAATTGGCCTAGCCCATTATGAGTCCAAATTAACCATATAGCACCAGGCCCACATTTAACAATGGTGATCACTAACCAAATTGGTCTAAACAAATACTTCGATATATTTTATAGTCAAACTAATCCGGAATTCGCATACAATACAAGAAAAATATAACTACTCTCACTGACTTTCAGGTATATACACTGATCTGCAACATTCTCTTTAAAACCAGAAGAGGTGACAATCTCATCAAACTTCAAGTACCACTGTCGCGAGGCTTGTTTAAGTCCATAAATGGATTTCTTAAGTTTACATACCATGTGCTCCTTACCACTTGCCACAAGAAGGCTATCTTCACATCCATCTAATGTAGTTCAAAATCAAAATGAGCTATTAAAGCCATGATTATTCGAAAGGAGCCTTTGGTGGAAACCAATGAAAAAGTTTCCTTATAGTCTATGCCTTCTCTTTGGGTAAGACCTTTAGCAACAAGTCTTGCCTTGTATCTTTCCACATGCCCTTAGCATTGCACTTGGTTTTAAAAACCTTTTTACTACCAGTTGGTTTGCAACCATCCGACAATTCAACTAAATCCCATACTTCATTTTGGGTCATTAATGCCAACTGACCATGCATAGCATCTATCCTTCCAGTATTGAGAATGAGAGCTAGTAATGGCATAATGAAAAGTGACTGGGTCAGAGGACATATCGAGATCATATTCATGATCCTGCAAGTAAATGATACAGTCATTCGGGATTGCGAACCTGTGTGCTCTTTTAGATCTTCTCAAAAGAATATCTGAAGTACCAAAATGATGTCGTTTTGGTGCACTACAATCTCTGTAGTGCGGCTGCACAATAGGATCCCCCAATCCTTTCCACAAAGGGACAAAAGAGTTGAAGAAAAAAGAAAAACAGAGATCGGCAAACAAAGTAGAAAAAGAGAAAAAGAAAATGGGTTTCAACACATATGACACTCAATCGACAGTCTATCACCCCAACAATCAAGAAAAATACAAACTAATTCGCAATCTGTGGGCAGCGTGCCCTTTTTAGGAAAGGATTCCGTTCTCCTTAAAAATGCCTGTTCAAGGGAGCGCTAAGTGGAACAAGCGCTCGAAAATACAGAGTCGCCACTCAGGTTTGAAGGTCTGACACCCAAGGAACCGTATTTTGAAGCACTTGTTGCGCTGTTTGATTTTGAAATAGGTGAAAGCACCAGTCCGTCATAACCATATCTGGGTTCGGGAGCCAGGTTACGAGAGGGGAAGGGTTTTAAGGCACCCCTCTCACCCAATCCGAAGATCGGTCTCTACTTAGGCATTTGCGAAAATATTTGTTTGCGATTCTGTTTGATTAATCAATTCTTTAGCCATTTAGGGGCGGGGAACAGTTCAATGGGGATTAAAGCTGTAACATTTTGCAGGATGTGATTGATAGTATGGATGCAAAACAGTTAATATAGGATGAGAACAGACTCCTGTGGGAGTTTAATCAAATTGGGAGGCACCTGTTTTGGAGTGATGTGTGCAGGAAGAAACCAGCATGCACTGAACAAGTCACTGCATGCTATTCACTCCTACGCGCGAAACTCCAAGACACTCACACGCCAGTGAGCTCAAACCCACAGCTCTTATTCTCAAACCCTCTGGGCTCTGGAAGGATCAGTGTACACCCAGGACAAACCAAGCAGTTTATAGGCAGTTGATAGGCGGTTCTAAGCAGTTTTAAAGGCTGAAAGAGCCCTACAAATTAACAAAACACCCCATAAACAGTGTGGGGACAAAATAATGGCCTAAGGCCAAGTTACCCCGTGCAAGGCCAGCCACTGGTCGAAGATACACGCTCTGACGCGCAGGGATGCGCCCTGGCTTGCGTTGATATGCAACAAGCGCGCGCGGGTCTGAACCACACCAGTGCTTGGTTTACATGTTTCTGGGTTCTGGTACATGTCCAAAATGATCCCAGGGGTACTCCACAGCAGCAAAAACACATATTGAACTACAACTGACATTTCTAACAAAGGAAAGCAGTAAACTAGTTGTTAACATGCCTAACAGTGATCTATATGTAAATAAAGCATAAAACAGTAGGACACCAATCCCACGCGGACCTGCGTGCGCAGCCATGGAGTGGCGCGCGCATATATGGGACCGGCGCTCGCTGGTTCCTACCATGATAGTTTTTAAAACCTTGCCAACTTTAGGATTAGGACTGGTATTGATTACTAGTCTTAGCCTTGTCAGCCCCCCTCAGGGATCATAACAGGGAAACAGTAGGTATGCTATACCTTTGGTTTTGGGTTTGAAACGAATTTGAGCTTTGAGTTGAGTTGATGTAGTTTGAGTGGTGGAAGAACAAGCTATGTTCTTGAGGGAGTATGAGTTGTGGAAGCAAGGAAACAAGGTGGCTTGTTGCTTGGTACTAGGGTTTGCAAGTGATGTGAATTTTTGTAAAACTTTGGAAATTGTTAACTCTTTCAATGGAAGAAGGAGATGGGTATTTTTAGGGAGGGATGGCGGTAGGTTGGAGTTGCAAAGAGAGGAGCTCAGGCAGTCCACGAGGCTGGCTGAGGTTGCGTTGGTGACCAGGTTTACCAACCCATAAAGGTGATAGGGACAGGTTTTGATCGGCGCGAGCTGGTTGCGCCCTGGCGCCAGCGAGTCATACCTACCGGCGCGTGGGTCAACGGTCAAGCTTTGACTGTTGACCACAATTGGCCGTTTGACCCACGCGCGCGAGTCAAACTAACACGCGTTGGTCAAAGGCCAAGCTTTGACTGTTGACCAACACTTGCCAATTTGACCCGCGCGCGCTTGTTCTCAGCCAACGCGTGCCAGTTGGATTTTTGGCTTTTAGAAGTGGCTTAGGATTGGGCTAGGTTCAATGGTTTTTCAAACACTCAAAGCTCAAACACTCGATATTCCCGAGATGTTCTTGATCTGTTTCATCATTGGGGAATCAAATACCGTAAGTAAACTAATCTGGAAACCCAGATTGGGGGGTGTCTACACAATCACAACTATAACAACCTAGATTTTTAGTAAGTAAAAATTTCGTTAAAAATTTGAATTTTATTTTAATTACTTGGATTTACTTTTAAAATTCCTTTTAATTCCTGTAGTGCGTCATAATTAGATTTTAGCCCCTTAAAAATTCGTTTCTTGTTTTTAGGCCCTTTCTGGCAAGTCTACTTAGCTTCTAACCGACTAGTTGAAGAAACGGGACTACCAACTCTCCTAGTTACAATTCCCTAACCCTAGATGGATCTTTTTGTCCGTCTATGAGCCTTATGAACCTTTCCAACCCTAGATTAGAAAATAATTATTTATTTATTTTATTTTATTATTTTAGTTTTCTTCTTTAACCATTGGACAATAAAAGTTAGGGGAACTTTTATCCATTGGATAACAGAAACCCTAAATTTTATATTAAAGGTATTCATTGCTAGATTTGGTTAAGTACTAATATCTATTAAAAAATAGAATTTTATAATTGTTTAAAAGGACATTTTTGATTATTTAATTATAAAAATTTCCTTATTACTTTTGTCCATTGGACAATAAATACTAGGGGATTTATTATCCATTAGGTAATAGGTTAAGTCTTTCAACTAAGTACTAAAGTTTAATAAACAAATCATTTTCTAAATTCCCATGTGATGTTATACCTATATTATATTATGTATGTACTTATTGGATTTAAAGCCCTAAAATTTCCTAGGTACCTTGATATTATTTTATATTGAGGTTTTGTACCCAATTGGATTAAGTTAATGGGGAATTGATCTACCTAGATTACATAGTACCTTAGTTATATATTAATAATTGTACTTGGATGAATATATATATATATATATTATATATATATATATATAGTACAAATGTGCCAATTAGTTTGTTTAATAAGAAAAATATTGGCCTTTAAGTCTTATTGGCCTTTAAGTCTTCTTGACTCAAAGTACCACAAGTACCGATTATTTTTATGTATTTTTGTACATAATTGTATATATATTTGTGTACTAATGCAAGAGAGGGAGAGAGGGAGAAGGGCCGAGAGGGAGAGGGGAGGGAGAGAGAGAGAGAGAGTGGGCCGAGAGAGAGAGAGAGAGAGAGAGAGAGAGGAAAGAAAGGAAGATTTGGTTGTACCATGACTTGATCTCCTTGATCTTCCATGATTCTTTGAAATCTATGGTTATTTATTCTTCCAAGCAAAATCTATCTTCCAAATGTCCTATTATATTTTTTTAATCACCAAATCTTGTACAAACTATTTTTTTTCCTCAAAATCTTCCAAATCAACCCTACAAGTACAAAATCTAGCCATGCAAGCCCAGGTAACCCCATAACCTAACCCATCAAGCTTTCAATCAAGCTTGACAAGTGAAAGAAATCAAGATATATATATATATATATACATATATATATACATATATATATATATATATAGAGAGAGAGAGAGAGAGAGAGAGAGAGAGAGAGAGAAATTCAGTTGGGAGAGGGACAAGGGCATGCCTTGGCCTATAAATAGCAAGCTCACTTCAAGCTTCAAGCCACACCTTCACTCCTTTGCTCTCACTTCTCTCTAGAAACCATTCCATTTTCTAGACAGCCTACTGCCCTTTACAAATCTTCATTTTTCTCCTGCTTAAAGTAGTTTCTAGGGCCAACTCCCTTCATGAAAGTTGTAGAGCACTTCGAGACCTCCAAGTTAGACCCAAGAACCACCCCAATCAGTGAAGAAATGACAAAGATATTGTCATTCGAAGTTCAGTAAAAATCTCGGATTTCCATTTCCAGACAGCATACTGTCTCTTCCTTTATCACCATTTTTCTCCTACCTAAAATAGTTTCCAAGATTAACTTCCTTCACAAAAGTTGTAGAGCACTTCTAGAGCATCGATTTCGACCCAAGAACGATTATATTCGGCCAAAGATTGACCGAGTCACTGCCATCCAAAGTTCGGTCCAGATTTGCGAGTTTCACCATCCGTAGAATTTTTCAACTAGCTTATTCGGCCCCGACTAGTTTCGGATCAAGGTCGATTAATCTCTACTCATTCCCCCTAGTATAACTCTCTTAATCATTTTCTTTGAAGTAGATAAGGTTATCTCTCGTTTATAATAGTTGAAATACATGATTGTTAACATCGGATTTTGTTAAGTAGAAGTATGAACATGTTGGATAGTTATGAGTATAAATGTGTGAATTGCTTGTATTACTTGTTGATAAAGCATAAGTGATATTCACTCCAAGGGCATCCGTACAAGTGGCGTTATGCTTTAAGTTGTGATTTGAACATGCTAAATAATATAGAGTTGGATGATCTTGCTAGTTTAGTTTGAAGATTTCAAATGAATGATGAATAGTTGTGATTTGAACATGCTAAATAATATAGAGTCTATGCATGAAAACGAGACACCGAAATCAAGAAAGTTAGAAACATGGCACCTAAGGTATGGTTAAATGGAAAGATGTGTTACGACGAAGGAAATATTTTCAAAACTACATAATGACAACTTTTGGTGGCATTATGTGAAATGTGTGTGTGTGTGCCAATGGGAACCCGGCGCGGCGGAACCATTGTGAGGATACTCAGAAAATCGGCGCGGCGGAACCGAGGTTGGGTGTGTAGCTTGGTTATCCGTGGAGAGGAGCCAATGCAATTGTGTGCCAATGGGAACCTGGAGCGGCGGAACCATTGTGCGGATACTCGGGAACCCGGGGCGGCGGAACCGATGTTGGGTGTGTTAGAAATAAATTTTGGAAATGTTGATTTGGAAAAAGAAAAGTGGAAAATGGTGATACGGTCTACGACGAGTCGCGTAGGAAAAACTCCGAAATCTTGGACACCAACAATAGTTGAATAGCGAATGTGGAAGTGTCATTGTTGACCGTTTTGTTAAACATGCTTTGTACCTTTGAAAATCGTTAACTTATGATCTGATGTGTGAAAGTTTAAGGGTTAGTGGGTTTAGATTATTCTATTGAGCTTTTTAAGTTCATGGTGTTACCTTTGGTGACCCTGACATATTATATCGGTGGCGACGCTGTTATAATGTGTCAGACCTCGTAGACGAACAGGGTGAACTCTACACCTTGGAAGCCTTTGGAGCCGAAGAGCTAGCCAGGATGGATGAGGAAGTAGAGCAGTAGATAGGAACCCTAGTTCCTTCCCTATTTAAATAAAAGTACTTTTGTAAGATTTATGATGTAATATTGAGCAAGACTCTATTTAAATATTCAATAAAATTGTTTATTTAACGTACCCAAAATTCGGGGCGTTAAACAACACATGAATCGAAGAACAAGTAAGCTCTAATACCAATTGATAGATTTACACAATTACAAGTCCTAATTTCAAGCTTCATCCATGACATATGAAAATAAACTTAAATCCATAGCTCATACCTGCGAGAGATGAAGATGCCATTGGTGAAACCTTATGTGGTGAATCTGATCTCAAGATGGTTGAAGAAGATGAGCTCACACAGTACTAGATTTTTTCTAAGAGGAGTAGCTACTCCATTTCCTCCTTTCTTTTTAGTCATGTGTCTCAATGAGCTCCACACACACACACACACACACACATATATATATATATATATATATATATATGTGAGGAGGGGAGTAAGAACTCCTTTTAATCTCATAAAATGGTTCAGACCATTATGGGTCCAAATTAACCATATAGCACGAAGCCCACACTTAGCCAAAAAAAAAAAAAAACTAATAAAATTAGGAGCATATAAACTGACCCATTACAAAATGTTGATCACTAATCAAATGGATCTAAACAAATACTCTAATATATTTTATAGCCAAACTAATCTAGAACTTTTAACATCTATTTAATATGGAGCAGCGTTTTTTGAATTCTATATGTTTTGTAGAGACCATTATTTTCAGAAATTGTTTAAAGGTCTTATCAATTTTAGTGTACTGAATAAATGAGGTAAATTGTTGAGTTTATTTGAATTTGGGGCTTATGTGATAAGATTGTTAGATTGGTGAGTGCATGTGTGATTTAGATTAGTGATAGTACATATAGGTGTGTATGGAGTACGGGATTAAAAACCCAACTCTCTTTTGTCTCTCCTCTCTCTCAGCTATCTCTCTCTCATCCTCTCACTCTTAAACTCTCTTCCAAACTCGAAACCCACCATGGTCCTCCACCAAACCGACTCCCTCAAGAGTTCTTAGCCTTGGGTTGTGTTTGTTCAAGCTCGGAGTAGGTGTATTCCGCTCGGTTTTGCTTTTGAAGTTTTAGGGCTTAGTAATCTCTTGATTTCAGATTCAACACTTAAGGTAGGGATTTCTAGCTCATGTTTTGCGTTTATATGATGTTTATGTACCTGGATCGTGTTGTAGTTCATTGGATTTCATAGTTGTGCTCATTCTTGATTTTCTGCAAATCGCGTGCTGTAACTCATTGGTATCAATATCTACTTTTTGAGGTACCGATACCATGGTCTCCTGGTTGCTCTATGGATTGGTTTAGTACCGATACCTATATTTTGTGGTATCGGTACCTTGTACTCAGAAAACAGTTTTGAGAATTTGAAACCCACATTCGATTGTTTTGAAGCCCGACCACTTCTAACACATCTTAAACGGCTTTTAACCATATCTAAATTTTATTGTTCATCCTCCAATGACTTATTGGTTGTTGTCATTCCCTAGACACACGTTAAACGTAACCTTAGTAGCGTCATAAACAAAAATGTACCAAAAGGTTGTTTAGGAGTACCGTAGGTTATACGAGGCATTGTGGTGAGTATTATGGGTAGATATGAGCATGTCTAGTGACACGAGAGGTCAAAGGATCTCTTGTCCTCTAGATTCGTTGAACAGTTGTCAATCTTCCAATGGCGTTGTCATCTATGGTTTAAAGCATCAGTACTAGCAGGTAGATGTTGTAAGGATGCTCATGGTTAGATTGTCCTGTAGGACATGGTAATTTACCTCGGGGAACAGTGTGAACTTTGTACTTGTTCATATACGATATGGTTATTTGTTTGTAATAAAATGGGATATGATTGATTGTTGAGATTGTGGACACAACGTGAATTTGACACAATGGGTATCACCATTCGGTAATGACCGATATGGTGAGAGGACTGGAATGGAGACTTCTGGTATCGCCATGGACATTCGGTGAGATACAAAATGGCATTGTAACGCAAGGAGTGGAAATACAGAATCGCAAGGGGTGGAGTTTACTGTAATGCAAGTGATGAAAATACAATGGGAGGCATGTTTGTGTGTGTGTGTGTGTGTTGTTATACCAATAAATGGTGTAGGTACATATTCTTATTGGATTTACCATTGTGTGCTAATTCCTTGTACTCTAATGATCTAGAATGGTTGTTAATTCACTTCTTGCAAAAAGAATTTGCCATATAGGCTCCGTTTGTTTGCCCGTAAAATATTCTTGCCAAAAATATTTTACATGATTTCCGGTGTTTGGTTGTTGAAGAGTCCTGAAAATAATTTTTTTGGGAAAATCTTTTACCTCTTTGGGCGTAAAATGATTTACTGTCCCAAAGCCCGTAAGTTGTTTTCCAACTCATAGCCGACTCCACTCCATGATTACCTCGGTCGGATTAGTTGGAAGAATTTTTTCTCAATACAACGGTAACACTTCCACGTGAACACATGCCAAGGAGAGTGATCTCTCTCTCTCTCTCTCTCTCTCTCTCTCTCTCACATAGTAAAAGCAAGACTTTGTCTCTAACAAATCAAGGCTGGGCAAAATTTCTTTCATGTCCCTCCTAGAGTTGCTCCTGTTTCCAAGGTTTTAAACTAAAATAGGCCAAGTAATTCAATGAGTTAAAGATTTGGAAATACTAAAATTGGACTTCAACCAAACACAGAAAAATAATTTTGGAAAAAACATTTTCATGTAAAACATTTTACATTTTTAAACATTTTACATCGAAACAAACGGAGCCTTTTTTCGCAAAAATATTATTTTTACCTATTTTCCAGTTTTTGGTGGACAAAGAACAAGGAAAATATTTTCCGATGTAAATTATTTTCCACCATCCGGTGTAAAATGACTTACCTAGGAAATGACGGTAAGGTGTTTTCCCTTTGTCTCAAAATGAAGTTTTGGAAGTGTCCAGTAGCTAGCTGTTTCCCTTTTCAAAATTGGACCCCAATAGTTCACCAACAGGAGGAATCTCTCTCTCTCTCTCTCTCTCTCTCTCTCTCTCTCTCTCTCCATATCAGTTTATGTGTCTCTCTACAAAGTTATACCTAGAAACTTTATACTTCTCTCTCTGCAATTGCGATTAGTCAAAATCATTTACAAATATTTTTAACTCCAACCAAACAATGGAAAACACAAGTAAAAACAAACATTTTACACAAAATCATTTTACATGAAAAACATTTTACATTGAAACAAACGGAGCCTTAGTATGATTCACTGTGTCTATGCTTATCATCTCATCCACATGTAGATTTAGTTGAGATTTTCCTACTGGGCTAGTATAGCTCAACCTATCATATTTTTCCAGGTTCCAACACCGGGCAATAAATGCATGCATGAGAGTGCTTGGATGAAGAAGAATATTTTTGGAAGCTAACATTGTGTAGTTACTTAATCATCTTTATAATGACTTCTTTTGATTAAAGATGCGTTTGTAACTAATTTCTACCGATTTACTTAACTAAAACGTTTGTACTTGTACTTGTGTAATTTGGGGCCGGAGTGCCAATGATATAACCTGTCTAAACTTTGGGACTTGGTTTGTAAGTTAATCGATTGGGAACTCTCTTTTGGGTATTAACTATATAATGCGATAATCGTCTTCCAAAATGGATTATTTATTTATGTTGAAATCGAGGGCGTGACATATTGTATGGTTCATTTATAATATTTTGGTGTGTTTCATAATTTTGTTCTAAAACTTGTAACCTTAATTTCAACAATATGATTCTTAAAATTTCATTATGATTCATAACATTTTGATGCATCTCGTAAATTTTATATTAAAAAACAATAACTTTCAGCAGCAGAATTCCCAATGTTAAGGATTTGTAACATTTTCAATAGGATGATAATATTTTGGTGGTGTATCTCATAACTTTTATACTAAAATCATAACTTTTCAACAATATGATTCATAACATCTATATTATAAAATAGAGCAGTTTTTGTCTAGGCATACAAACAAAGTAACATCCACAGCCGCCCAATCAAATTTTCAAGTTAAATTGTTGTAACGCCGTGATTTTTTAAGGAATTTCAGAGGCATTAAATAATAAATTTTTATTGAAATAATTTCAAAGCGACTCTTGTCTCGATACAGATTGCAAGCATACTCGATCTTCGCCCCTTTTATTCCTCCTCTGTCAAACTGTTCCAATATTGAATCATGCACCCTTCGACAAATTGATCGCCGAAACAACCGATTTACCAGGATACAAATGTATCCGTGAGTGATAATTCAATACTAAAGAGTAAAGTAAAAATTTCACACATAAACCGATTTATTACTATCCATTAGCCTGGCATGTGATCTAAGATTTCATCTGCGAGATCCTTTCCTCCCATATCCATTAACTATGATCGTGTCATGGGACAATCTCCCCTTACTTGTCCTGCACCCAGGGTCCTAAATGAGTACACCTAAATTGTGTACTTAGTATGAATTCATTTAAGACTATAACAAGGGGAACGATTACCCTTTGGAACTTCTCATGGCATACCACAAGTTAGAGTCGCCACAATAATATCATCGGGCCCGCAGGTAACCCATTTTAATACAGGGCCCAATTGGTAACCCTTGCCATAGCTGTGGCCCAAATCATAATCCACAATATCACAACTCCAACAATTTACCATTTTTCCATTAACTTAACATTGTCTATGTGAAAGCTATTCGAAACCAACACATGAACCTAGGTCCAAACTAGCATGTACAACAACAGTTTAATCAATAAACAAAATACAGTTCAATGAGAAACCCAGCATAGCAATAGATATTGTGCAAGCAAGTAAAGTAAAACACGTAGTGTTTTATGATTGGGCCAATGCCCTTAAGGTTTGTTGAACAAGTAAATCATTTATAGTTTTTACTAATTCAAAGGTGCCGTTAGCAATTTCGTAGGCTTAGCTTTGATAATGTACTAGGGTACCCTTTTCGGATCTCAAGTATAATTATTGAGTCACATAATTTGAATCCATTTAGTAACTTACAATATAAAATCAAAAAGTGCAATTTTATACATTGGCAAACCCTATGTACTTGGTTCTCATTTCCAGACTAGGTAAAATAGTAATTTAGTAGCTTTCATAACTCATTCGATTAAAAATGAGGACATTGACTAATCTAGGATATTACTGTCCAAAACATATTATTAATATTTAGGGCTGAAACATAACCTTAATAAACTTTAGGGGCTAATTTTAATACGTTATCAATGCATGAGGGCCGAAATCCTTCCCTCAAATAGATAAAGGGGGAAGCTATAATTTAGGGGTCTAATTTTTTTTTTAAAAAAAAAAAAACCGGTATGAACAGTACTAAAAACGTGAATGATAACAACTCCTATGAACAGTGAACAATGAATTTTTGGAGAACCTGGGTTTTGTTCATTCGATTCCAATTTCGATTCTTCTCGATTTTAATCATAAAAACTAACATATTAGTACATTAATATACTTAGGGAGAGGTAGGAGAAGGATTATAATACCTCAGTTCCGGCCAAAAAGCAGGTAATGGTTCCAGACATTTTCAGACAGTTGGAGAAGATGACAGAGCTCGGGACCTCGAGGATGGCTCGGGGTGAGTGGGGTATAGTTTTGAGATGCTCGAGAACTAGGCTGTTGATGGGTTGCCCGAATTGGCGTCTGGCTAATGTGGAATCGAATCCCTCCGGCTTTCTCTTTCTAGACTTCCATTAATGGAGCTCAAATTCTCCCTCTATTTCTCTATAATTTTTTGCGGTAGTGTGGGAGGAGCAAGAGTGGGGTGCAAGTTTGGAAGTAAAGGATGAATAAGATCGTATTTAATGTGGGGGAATGTACATGGCTCTTGAGAAGGGATAGGGCTGGCGAGGGGGGAAGAATCAGGTGGCTTGGTGTAGGGAACAAGTATTGAGAGAGAGAAGAAGAGATGAATGCATGCATGCATGTGTATTAATATAAATATATACATATTATCAAAAAAATACTCCATTCGTCCCATTTTCATTGTCCATTATTCTGTTTGTCTCTTTTACATCTTTTGCCTATATCTTTTAGTGTGGATCTTGAAAAATATGCAATATTGATCTTATTTGATAGATCGCGATTAGTTCTATAATACAAAGTTTTCAAAATTATGCAAAACATTATAAATTGGAAGATATAAGCAATTCAAAAATGACACGCAATTCAAAAATGAACAATAAAAATGGGACGGAGGGAGTAATTAAAACCTAATATGAATTCTATTAATAATTTTAGTGCTATTATTATTACTATTATTATTATATAAAAAAATAGGGTCAAAAATCTGGGTCGTTACAATTGTAGCTGTAGATCACTTTCTTTTTCAAAAGATATAGAGAAAATTCTCTTAATAAATCTACCCCTCCCTCCCTCCCTCCTCATTTTTAAGGCAATGCATCCTTATTTAAATGTTGCCTCCTATATATGATCAAATAGGAAAGCTTATCAAGATGGTAACTCATGCTATGTGTAGATTACATTTGTTATTAGAGCATGTAATAATTTATTTAAGTTAGGACTATATTATGTTTGATGTGCCTTTAGGCACGGGCATCTGCTAGTTTCTTCTATGAATCATAACATTTTTGGGGTGCATACGATACACACCTAAATAAGGGTTTGTGTAATTAATGTGTATTGTAGCATTTTCCTTTGAAAATATTACATATTAGAAATTATATCTCTAGTAAGTTCGGCCTATTGTACATGCGGCCAAACTACAAGTCAATCTCATATTCTTTTTATTCTTATTTGTGTGGCCCGTTGATCCTTGGCCTGAGCTCCTCTTCAAGTGATTCGTGAGTGGCCTAGCCTTCATGCCCTATCTTGCGCAATGAACACATGACTAAGAGCTGGTTGGGGTTTGCCCGGTAAGGCCCTCTGGCGAGAGGATGAGAATGTGCAGAGAGCAGTGCAAGAGACTAGGGTTTTAGGGGTGGAGAAGCATGTACCTCTTCAGGGCTGCTTTGTTTTGGTATTATAGAGTCTGCTTTGCTTGATCTCCAAGTACAGGCACATGCCTTGCACGGGTCAGCGGACGCCATTGTGATGTCACCGATAAAATTTGGTAACTGTTTTTGGTGTGAGCTGGCACCCCCATGTGCACCCATCGTTATCTTTAGTATAACCGCTTTAAACCATGGAGCGGTGCGTGGCACTGAGGTGAGCCGAGCTTAGCCCTGCCCTCGGCCGAACCCAAAGGCAGGTGACTTGAAGGGGGGAGGAAGCGACGAAGTCGGTGATCTTAACAACAACTGAACCGAAGGACTTTCTCCTTGGCTGGGGTGTTGGTAAGTATGGTGGGGACCTTCCCCGAGCTCCGGTTATCGCTGGACCTATGCATCGAGGATACAACTGTATCCTCAGCACAACCTAGGTCTGTAGTTGTCGGACAAGGGGTCCGAGCCACTAAGTTCAGCCTACTACAATAGCCCCTCAATCTCTGCTGATGCCATTGCGTGATAAGGATTGACAATGAGCCTGGCCAAACTTCAGAGTTTGTCAAACGTAATTAATTGTTGATGTGGCTACAGCTTGGCCGAACCTCGCCATCGGCTATCTTTTCAGAATGGCCACAACCGCCAAAGTTGAGCCCCAATGGATGAGCGCCAAGTGTCGACTTCTACGTTGGTACGGCAGATGAAAAGACGTTTGGCATGCGTTAGGGTACTGCACATGCATCCATCCCATCAAGGCCACGTGTCACCCACTGATTGGCCATTGGGTTGGCGATGTAATTATGGGGTGAAAATTCAAACGTGTCATCTCCCTCTATGAAAGGGGCGGTGATAGGAGAAAGAAGGGTTACAAATACCTTCTCTCTCTAAAACCCAACGTTTAGAGCATCTTTCTCACGTTCTTTGCTTCCAGCTTCGATCTCTCGCAAATTCATCATCAGATCTTCGAAAAATCTCCAGGTATGTGGTTAATCTGAGTTATTCTTCACTTTTCTTTTGAGTTTTCCTGGGACTGCGGGGGATTCTTGTTGTTTGTGAAAAGTAGGAAACTGGGGATGAACAGTGGTGTCCATCCTTATCTTCAATATGTTCTTCCGAGCCCCAGTCTTGGCTCTAGCCGACCCTAGGTCTAATTTAAAGTGAAACCGAGTGCATTTTCGCCGGTGGATCGTCACTGAAACCCATCTTTGACAGACTTTCGAACCTATAGTCGTTGCTTAGTTCAGGGTGAGCCAATAAGGGTAGCCAAACTTAGTGAGTCATTTGACTTATTTGCCAACGATAAGAGTTTTCATTCTATTAGGTTTGGCTCACTTGGTGATTGTCATTTCTTCCAACTCTATTGGCTCGGGAGGCAACTCTGCCAACTCACTGATTTGAGAGTGGTTAAATAGGAATAGGAGTCGTCACCAAAATTCTTTTGTTTCTTTGAACATCTATGTCACGTTTAACATGTCCAAAGACTCAAATGCTAAGCGTGACTTTGAATACTGGCGACGGGGAGTTCCTCACCGACCTCGAGATTTTGTTCACATTGTCCACCCCATCCGAGTTTAACCCTCAGAGAGGAACGGAGGCCAAATCGAGATTTCATTATGGAGCCGAACCCTCAACTTCAGCACAATCGGGGGGCAACGAACCTTTGGTGGACAAGGAGGTCGCTGATTTCTACGAGAGGGGCTAGGTTTGTCCCCACGCCCACTTCTTCAGCGGCGACCCTGGGAAGAACATGAGATTCTACCAAGAGTACGGCATTCTGACGACATGGTTGTTAGACTAGTGGCTAGTAACCAGATAAAGGATAAGGCCATGCATAACCCTGAGCACATCACCGTACCCTTGATGGCCATCTACAAGCCGAGACTTCATTTTCCCCTTCACCCATTTTTGAGAGAGCTTTTGGCTCGATTCAGTCTTGTTCTTTACTTGTTCGCCATCAACAGTTTTAGTATCGTTATGACGATGATCGCTTAGAAGGAGAATCATGGGTTGGAATTCTCCGTCGCCAACCTTTACTGACATCATGTCACGGCAGGGGCGTACCGAGCGCAAGTACCTCTCAACGCGCAAAGGTAAAGAGCCCTTGGTGGACGGGCTGCCCGACACTGACAAGTGGGAAAATTTTTATGTGGAAGTGCATGGTAACTATGAGTTTGGTGACCAGTTCAACCATAGGCATCATGTGCAAAAAATAAAAGATTTTAAAGGTTCCTCAACTTTGCCTTTCCTTTTGTTGTGCTGTGCTTGTCATTGTTTGATTGCTCCGTTCCCGCTAATCATTTCTCCTTTTTGCATATCACAGGGCCATCACTAAAAACTTGTTTGCCATATCTTTTGAGAAGTATGTTGACATTATGAGATCACAAGCCTGCCGAAACGTGCCGGCGCTGCTTGGCTATACTCCGTCATACAAGGGCAAGCTCAAAAGGAGAGAGAAAAAGGCGAAAAAGCCGAGCGAGGAAATTGGAACTTCGCAGAAAGGTGGGAACAATAAGAAAGGTAAAGAACCGAGGGTGAAATTGCCAACTTTCAGGAAGCCGGCCTCCTTTTGGTTTAGCAAAAATCAAGGAACAACGCTCCTTAGCATTGACGTACCACTTCAGACCATTGTGCCCCAGTCTCCCGAGGGGATGTCGAGGAGGAACACTATTCGAGTTAATCTAAGGGGGAATGTTTCGGCACCACCGAGTTGGTTTGATCCAGCCAAGCCTCAAGAAAAGAGGCAAAAGACGATGCATGACTTCTTCCCTTCCAAGCCTCTGACACCTCGTCTAATAGAAAAGCTTGAGGAGTCGGCTGTCGTTGGTTTCGGGGGGAGATCCTAAACCCGTTGGTGCTGCGGGGCTAATTGCTGCCTAGGATTTCACCCCCTCTTTTGCTTCAGTGGATGGGAGGCTGGTATCCATCGAAGACAGCGTAAAAGCCGATTCTGGCCTTGCCGTCACCATGCTCCAGGGGCTCGCACTGCCTAGAACATGGAGCGAATTCCCCAGGATCTTCAGCCAAGACTGGTTCATGCGAGCACTTATCTTATTCAGGTTTGGCCGAGTTCCCTCTTTTTTTTTGCCTTGTCCTTCTTTTCTTCTCAAGCTCAACGCGCTTTCTTATGCAGATTGAGCAAGCTCTGCTGATCGCAACAAAGAAGGCTACGTTTGCGACTGCTGAAAATCTCGCTACTGAAAGGAGATAAAGGTGGAGCGTGAAAAGGTGAAAATGTTAGAGCAGCTGTAGACACCTCCCAAAAGAGGCATCGCCATACAGATATCCTTTTTCCTTAATTCCACTTCATAAACCAAGATCGTGGATATTCCCATGGCAAGAAACATCTCCACATGATAGCGGTTATCATCAAAATAAAGTCGCCAATTAGTTTATTTAAAACTAAGAAAACAAGGTAGAGATTTTGGGTACGGGGGCCAAGAGTACAACAAGGGGAAGGTGTTAGGCACCCCTCTTTGACCGATCGTGAGACTACCCATAATCGTTCAACATAGACTTAGCGCTTGCTTTATTTAATCCCAAGCAACTAATCTGATTTATTAGTCTTTAGAAAGTTAATAAGGTGAACCAGAGCAATAAATAGAGCATGCATCAGAATAAGCAAAAAGGCAACAGACTGTCCCAGTAAATGGATTCCACGGCTGACGAATGGATGTCATGGCCGTGGGATCCCACTGGATCCATGTACTGGCCGCAGGAACGATGTCCCAGCCGATGTTCTTCCTCACACTAGAACGAACAGTTTAACGGAAAATCAAAGAATTAAAACATGCCACGAATTAAATATACAAACGAACCACAGGCCCCTAGGCCTCACCACCTTGATCCCTCAGAGCTTGATTGCTTCGAATTGAGGGTGATTGACTGATTTTCTTCTCAAAACCCTAGGATTAAGGTTTTTACTTTGGTGTTTGATCTCTCGGGATGCGGCTACTCACGGGGAGTTAGGGCTTTGTAAAGGAAGTATGAGAGAGTATTTTTGCAGAGATTCGTGGCTAGAAAGAGTGTATTGAGTTGTTAATTTTGAAACCCTAAGGCCTCTTTATATAGGCATGGGATGACTCACTTTGGCCAATAAAATGATGTGAATCAATCAAGTAGTTTAGGGTTGAAAGATCTCTGCTCGAATCTCTTTTCGTAGCCCTGGAGAATCAGAGTTTGGCTGTTAGGGTTTTGAGCACGGATCAAATGATTGACAAAACATTCCAGAATCTGGAAAAAGGACGATCTGGCAGCCGCCAGAAGGATCTAGCAGCCGAGGAATGGATCTCGCGGGCGAGGAATCAATCTCTCAGGGAGATTTTCAAACGCCATATTCCACGGGTGAAAGAAAGAAATGGGGGCCGTGAGATCGATCTTGCGGCCATCAGATGTTTATTCCTAGGATGCTGTATTTTTGTCTGAAAGGCTGTTTGGCTCTGAATTGGGTCCTCTAAGTCGCTAAAAGTACTCACTAAAGTCCATGGGTTTATAAGAAGTCAATCAACAATCACTGTCTCCATTCATCATCGAGATGGTCCCGAATGTGGGACTTGAAATAATTGTTAGGCCAAATTGGAGTGTCTATAGCAGCAGCTGAAAGTGGCCGAGGCTAAAGCGGGGGAGTTGGAGAGGCAGAAGAACGCTGCTCTGGATAAGACCAAAATGCTGAACGTGAATTGGGGAAGATGAAGAGAGAGGAGAAGAGGAAGCGGAAGGTAGTCGACGCCAAAGCCTATCAGGCTGGTTTTGACCAAGCTGACGATGAGTATCAGAGGGATGAATGGAAGATGGTGAACGAGGAGATCATCCTGAGGGTTCCAATTGCATACAGGATGGAGGTATAAGGATAGGGTTGCCGCCATGGCTGGTGTTCTGCAGCTAGAGGCTGACATGAATTTGACAAAATCGATTCCTGCACCAGTTGTGCCCGAGCTTAATCTGCCGTACATAGATGAGGAGTGTGTGACCCTTCCCCCTGAGGAATTCCTAGAGAGTGATGACGAGGAATTGAAGATGTTGCTGATGCGGCTGGCGAAGGTGGATCTAGAGCCAAAGCTGTAGTTGATGATGTTAGGGCTGCCGATGCTGGAGAAGAAGCTGCTAATGCTAATCAAGATGCAGAGGTAGAGAACATTGAGCTAGATTAAAGGAGAAATACCCTCAAGTGCCGACTTTCGGGTGGTCGGTTAGCATAGTTGACAACCCTTTTCCTTTCAAACAAGTTGTCTAATGTCTTTTTCGTTTAGCAGTTCGAATTTTTTTGGACTGGACAGCTCCAAACATTGGAGTTTGTCGTGCCAAATGTAATAGTTTGTGGGAGGACGGTATCAAACGATATACCACGTTGTACCTCCCTGTATAGGAAATCCATAGCACTCTTAATTTTGAATTCTTGAATACCTTGATCAAGTTTGTGTTTACAATGCTTTGATTTTCTCCATGCCTCAAGAAAGTTTTGATTGTACTGCTATTTTAGTATTGTGATTATTCGTAGCCCCCAGTTTAGTTGGGGTTCAGCCAAGTAGCCGAGCCTTGACCAAAGTATAGAAAGCTTGCGAAATCGGATTGGGAACCCCACTTCTGATTGGGGTTCGGCCAAGATGCCAGTCCTTAACCAAAGTACCAGGGTATAAACGAAAGTTTGGTTGGTGCCCCCTACTTTTGGTTGGGGCTCGGCCAAAGTGCCAGCCCCTAGCCAAAGTACGAAGGACTTAGATGTTTGAAGTTTGTGGGTGGTTTACTCAACGAACCGTGAGCGTAACCGAGCTGTGGCCAACCTTAATGTCTTGCCAAGCCAAACCGTAGCCTAAGTTCCAGCCATAATGTCGGTCTTAGGATCTGTGGACCGTTTGTCCCGGGTGCGTAGACACCCCAATCCGATTTCCCAATTGTTTTACTTCTTTTTCAGTTTCTTGTTCCCCCGATGATGAATCAGGTCGCGAACAGTATTGAGAGAATGAAATGGCTTGAGCTTGGTGTGTGTGGAACCCATCCTTAACCCCGAAACCTTTAAACCCAAACTTTGACTAAGTGTTTGACTATCGCGCGACTCACTGAGTCTCTCGCGCGATGCTCTGCTTGCCAGGTGGTGGTCAAAGTCAAACTTCGACTGATTGACCGTCGCGGGGAAGCTAGAACACTCGCGCGATGGTCCCACTCCATCGCGCGATGGTCGACACCTGTCATATCCAGCTGGATTTTGTAAAGATCAGGGGTCTACAGGCCTGTGTGACCCCGTTCCATCGACTGAACGGCGTTTGTAGGGCCAGACTTTCACCACCTAATCCCCCACTCTCCCATCAACTTCACACCCTACTTCTCCACCAAGTAAGTGCAGCCAGCATTGTTGGCTGGTTGCATTGCCTTGCATCACCACCAACAAAGCCTCCTCTTTCTATAAAAAGCCGCCATGGTCTTCATTCCAAAGGGTTACAAAAAAAACTTTCCAAAAGAGAAGCAAGAACAATCAGCTTCATACTTCTCTCAACTCCAAATCACTCTTACACATCCATTTACTAAGCCACACCACCCCATTCAAGCCATATTCAAGACACTCAAGCAAAGGTATACCCTTTTTGGTTTACTGTTTTGATCCCTGAGGGGGGCTGACAGGGCCAAGGTTGGTAATCAATACTAGTCTTGGTCCTAAAGCCAGCAAATTAACAAGTTACTACAGACAGGCAAACCCACGCGCGAGTAACCCACTCCATCGCGCGACGGTTCTTCGTTTGTGTGATAAGGTTCTCGTGGGGATGGGATCCTGATCCATGTCCATTATATGATTTTGTGCTCTTCTGTCTGAAAAATACTTAGTATGTTTCACTGATTATGCATGATAAAACAAGTAAGTTAGTTCACTTTATGTGTTTAACTTATCAAGAATGCCGCTGGGTTGCTTCTGAATATGTCTCAGAACCCAGGCATGCAAAGCAATTCCTCGAAGTCCAATCAGAATACTCGCGCGATGCTATGACTCCATCGCGCGATGGTTCGGCTATTTCCAGTAATGCCCTTACATGGGCAGCTAGGCTATCAGCCTCTGTTTTAATACCCTCACTGTTTAAGGGTTGCATTTTATTCCAGTTGTGTTCATTTGTAAATAATGGCTTACTTTCAGTACATATAAACTGCTTGGTTTGACCCTGGGTGTGCACTGGTCCTTCCAGAGCCCAGAAGGAGATAAAATTTAACCTATTGGTGGGGTGTCAACACTCGCGCGATGGTTTGAGTGTGTCGCGCGATGGTATGACTTGCATGCAACGGTTCCCGCACATGCAAGTTGGCCACTGCTCGTGATAAACTCAAGCCAAGGCACTGTTTCAACATCCTGAAATCAGTGTTAAATGTTATCTCATTTATTCTTTATCATTTCATGTATCCATGTCAACATCTATCATCCTGCAAACTGTTACGGTTTTAATCCTTGATTAACTGTTCCCCCGCCCTAATTGGCTAAAAATTGATTAATTAAATGGAATCACAAAACAAATATTTTTGCAAATGCCTAAGTAGAGACCGATCTCTGGATTGGGCGAGAGGGGTGCCATAAAACCCTTTCTCTCTCGTAACCTGGCTCCCGAACCCAGATATGGTTATGACGGACTGGTTTCTTAAACTTTTTCAAATCAAACAGCGCGACGAGTGTTTCAAAATACGGTTCCTTGGGTGTCGGACCTTCAAACCCGAGTGGCGACTCTGTATTTCGGCGAGCGCTTGACGTCCAGCTGTAAAAGCGCTCCCGCGAACCGGCAGCATTTTCTCTTTTTAGGAGGGGAACGGAATCTCTTCCCGAGGAAAGAAAATCGGGCACCGCATTGCCCACAGTGGCGACTCTGCTGGGGATCGAACCAATATCGGTCTATACTTAGATTTTAATACGCTTGAGAACAATCCCACAAAAGCCTGTCAAAATAGTGAGCTTCGCGCTGCTAAAGAAAGGATTGGTGATTTAACAGGACCTCATGTCCGGCCATACTGACTGGGGCTTTTCCGATTGTTCTCTCGTGTAGTTTCTTCTAAGTATTGACTAATAAAGAGAGCCAAATTTGAAAAGGAATTTTGCGAATTTGCGATTCTGTTCCATTAATCAGACTTTTTACCATTCTTCATATGCATCGATGTGGGATAAGCCTCGTTGGATCGTTTTGGCAGGCCGGCACGGTTTACCGGAGCCCGGGGACCCCGAATGACCAACAACCTTCAACGATGATGGGTCATTCTACCATTTGACTGTTGCTCTGCGGTTACGGGGGCAGCGGGAGGTATATCTTGGCTCTAGTCCGAGGAACCTGTTACAAGCCAAAACCAGCCTTTACATATACAAAGCACTAGCACTGTCCAAACTAGGACATGTACCTGCAGGGTAAGATTATTTGCATCTAACCCCCATATACTGTCGACGTGTTACTGCTTTCCCTATCACATGCACTGTACATACATACATACCGTTTTGCGTAGAAGTATGTTTAGGACGGTTCCTAGGTTCTCTCTCTTTCAAGTCTGTCTTATGTTTATTAGGACATTGCCATGGCCCGATGAGGAGTCATGTATCTCGATGGTGCACGTTGTCTATTTTCCAAAATCCTAAGATCAATTAGACTTTGGGAAATCAAGGCTTTCTAAACCTTTGGCTAAATTACCCAATCGAGGTTTCAAACAGAAAACGAGGAACAAACAGGGAAAATGCCGCGATGCTTACACCACTTTGGTTATCATGCGAAGCATGTACACCATTTAGGCTATGGCACTGTGCTGCCCACACCGCCCCGGTTATAGCGTCGTGTCATCCACGCCGAATTGTTCCAAGTCCAAAGTTGGAACTCCAGAGACGGAATAACCAAAACTTAGACTGTCTTGACATCTCTTCGTCTTAGTTGATACAAGTAAGGATACACCTCGAAAAGATTTCTAAGGATCACCGGCGGTGTTCGAACATCATAAGACAAACTTGTCTGCTAGTCTTAGAGTCTAAGGGCGACACTAACGACGGTGACTGTGTTTTCGCTTTAGTCTTTTTTTTTTTTTGTGGATAAAACATCGCTTTAGTCTTTTATTTAGATTAAAGTTGCTGCAGGGCCCTTATTAAGCCTTTTCTCACTTTCTGCAAGCAAAGGTTCTGAATCATTGCACCGCCAAGGAAAGTATCGAGGCAGAAAGCCAAACCCACTTGGGAACGTCTGCATCAGAATCCGGTCCAGAGGCTAGTCAGATCTCAAGCCCAGTCAGTCACCACGGAAGACTCTCCGCGTTCTCTGCTCGCCACTCTACAGTCAGCTTCATCTCCCATCCTTAAAGAGACAAATTCTCCAGAATCACCTACCCCCTACTCTGCATCAAGCACCTCGGGACCACCAATCATGGCAGATCAACCACAACCACTCTCTTTGGAAACCATCCTCATGAACATCCAGACTAGCATTACCGCTATACAGCAAAGGGCCGCTCAGACAAATGCCAACATGACCCGCTTGAATGATCTCTTTAACACTCGTCTTCCTCCAGCTATTCAAGAGGAGGGCGAGGCCGAAGAGGACATGCATGAGCAACCCACCATGGTCGAAGATCCGAATCATCCAGGACGTTTGGTAACTTTGGTCAACCCTAGGAGGACTCGGATATGACTGCTCTTGTCGCCAAACTGGCTAAGTTGGAAGAATCCGTTTCAAAGTCCGAGAAGATCAGTGCTGGAGGAATCGACTTGGATCGTCTCTGCCTCTACCCCAATGCTAAGCTTTCCGACAAGTTCAAAATGCCTGACATGGCCAAATTTGATGGCAGTGGCGATCCTAAAACCCATCTCTATGGTTACCATGCTGCCATGAAACTCCTGTTCGTAGAGCCCGAGGCCATGTCTCAGCTGTTTCCTCAAACCCTCTTAGGCCCTGCTTTCTATTGGTTTCTGTTGCTCGACATTGCCAAGCGAAGGACTTGGGAGGACATCGGGGCTGCGTTTATTTCGCAGTACAGCTATAATTCCCAACTCAAGATGACTACTCGGGAATTGGAATCCACCAAAATGGAAGCTAAAGAGTCCTTCGCGGATTTTGTCAAAAGATGGAGGGCCAAAGCCGCTCAAATGACTGATCGCTCAAGTGAGAGACATCAACTCTGTATCATCTCCCGCAACCTTCAACCGGATTATGCTAGACACTTGGTCCTTGTTCAAGCGTCCTCCAATTTTGACACCTTCTTCGACTCTGGCCTGGCCATCGAGGACGCACTGCAGAGTGGGATTCTGTCAAAGGGAGAATCTTCTAATCCACCAAAATCAAAGCCTCGGGCATACTCCGGAAACACCAACGCATTGTTTGGAGGAGGGACTTACTCCAATACCGCAACCAGTGGTACCAATGCCTCTTCCTCAAAAGCTGCCAACCACATTGCCGAGGTCCATCAAGTGCAGACCCCGCAGAACGACCGGCCTCGCAACCAACCTCGCAGCTTCTCTGCGTTCGAGGCTCCATTGTCCTCAGTCATGGAAAAACTGGTTCAATCAGGACATCTGAAGCTCCTCGACCCAACTCCTCTGCCTAAGAACCCTTCGCCTAATTTCAAAGCCAACCTCTATTGTGCCTACCACCAAGGGGCCGGTCATCTTACAAATTCTTGCTTTCGCCTCCGTCATGCGATTCAGGATCTCATAGATGAAGGAACCCTCCATGCTCCCCCACCGTCGGCTCAAAAGCCGAACATCCTTTCCAATTCCATGCCAAAGCACAATAATGCTCCACGCATTAACCAGATATCCCTCAGCTCCACTGATATATCCCTCAGCTCCACTATATTTAAACCCACCGACCATATAGCCCCAACGAATCAACCTAGGCCGATCGTGCCTATCCCTTCTCAACCCGAAGCCGAGATTTCTTATATCTGCTCTGAAGAAGGACAATCATCCAATTCCAATGCGCCCTCTGCGCGTCTGCAGAACAGAGCATTTGTATTCAGTGCTTCCATCAGTGACCTGTTCCACCAGTCCATCCCATCTGTACAGCTCAACTCTGCCTCTACTTCGGATAGCCCGTACTTCAATGTGACGGATCCCAACCCTTCTCCAAGTCTGGTGGACCGCTTCGGATCTACCATACCCCCTCAACCAGAACAACAACTTGACATGCAAGCTGTAGGGTGGGCCATAGCTGATAACAATGACTATGCCACCCCCATAATCAATGAATGGACAGAGCTGGAATTGGATGGTTTCCCTCAGAATCCCGAGTATATCCCTTTTGACCATGCTTGGTACGATGCTAGGATGGCCAATTATGAGGCAGCCATGCTTGATCCTTTGGATGGTTTCTAGTTGGACATGCTCTTCCAACAACCTCAGCCTATTTTGCTCGAAGAGGAATACTATTGGGACCCCGAGCCCGCTTGGCAATTTCCATTGGGATTTGACCCTAATCCTCTCCAAGGTTACGCACTGCCCAACCATGAAATCCAGTATTTGGAGGAGGACCTTATCCAAGATGAGACCCGTGTTCTTTATGAGTGCTTCTTCCCTTCTACTCTTGACAGGCTGGTTAACTCGGTGGCTGATGCCGAATATGATCCCACATTTTACATCGTCGACGAAAACCTCCCACGCCATGTAGTGCCTTCCCCTCCTGAAGAGGATTGCAACATCATGGTTACGGACCTTGTACCACCAGCTGATCTTTGGGATGTTGAAGTTGGGTCCGAGGTTTGGACTGTCAATCGTTCCTTCGCTGATGGAGGACTTTGGATGTCCCTTTTGTTGCTAGTACGGAACCTGTCCAGGAAACTGTAGCTGTTGGGGATCCGAATTTCTAGGAATCACTGCTGATGAAAGACCTGGCTGAAGATTTGGGTTTGAACATGGAAGTGCCTGTAGCTCCTCCGACCTCTGACAAAGGGAAGCGTAAACTGGGGGAAATCCCTGCTGATCTGTGGGATGATAGTCAAGACCCTCAAGTGGTGCCCTCTTTAGAGAGCGTTCTTAATGTTACAAGGAGTGGACGAGTTTTCCAGCCTGTTAATCTGTAAGCTGGGAGTTCGTCTAATTCTTTTAATCGAAAGAACGAACCTCCCGTTTTCTTAAAGTCTGCACCATTTGAGGTACCTGCTGGCCCCCCAAATGATGACGTGATTCAAAGGCAATTGGAGCGGATTCCCGCTGCCATCTCGCTCTGGGGACTAATCTGTTCCTCCCGTGAGCATCGTCAGAAATTCTGTCACACACTCTCTCATCTTGAGATTCGACCAGACGTCACACACGAAGCGATGATATCTCTCATCCTCCCTCCTACATCTAAGCATACCGTGGTCTTCACTGATAAGGATCTGCCGCTTGAAGGGGTTGACCACAATCGCCCCGTGCACATCACCGTCAAAAGCTGTGGACTCTGGGTTCCGACTGTTCTCATTGATAATGGTTCGGCAATCATTGTTTGTCCCTTAAGGGTGGCTTACCGTCTGGGACTGACTAAGAAGGATTTTGCACCTTCAAACATGGTTGTTAAGGCATATGACAGCACACGTCACTTGGTCGAAGGCACGCTTGTGCTCAACCTCGATGCAGAAGGATTCAAAATGGATGTCGAGTTCCATGTGGTTGACATCCCAGCTTCCTTCAATCTCTTGCTAGGAAGGCCGTGGCTTCACAGATCTGACATCATGGCCGTGCCATCTACTCTTCATCAGAAAGTTATGCTGGGACTTGCCACTGGGACTTTGACCATTTGCAGGGATTCGGGCATTCGCCCGCTTAAGGAGGATGGCACACCTGTTTTGGGTATCGCGCATGACAACGAAGACGTCGACCTCGCGGGTTTCTCTTTTGACACTTCGGGCTCGGTTTCGGCCATCAACGTGGATGGGGACTTCGTCATAAGCTCTGTCGCTCTGGACATTATGAGGAGGATGTCCTATCTACCTGGCCTCGGTTTAGGGATTCATCAACAAGGGATCCCGGAATTCCCTACATTTCCTTCCTGTGAGGGTCGCTTTGGTTTGGGGTACTCTTCCTCTGCCAAGGATACCAAAAGAAGGAAATGCACGGGAAAATCTCGATCCCTCTATGGTGAGCCCGACAGCTATTTCGTCCGTGAAAAGGGGAATGACATCTACATTGGGCAGGCTGAGCCTTTCATCGATTCGGTTACTGGGGAGCTGCTGCCTGGTTTTGAGGTATTCGTTGATGATACATGGTCTTCCAGTGACGAAGAGCCGGCAGAAGCAGAATTCAAGAGGAAGCTTAGCCAGCCCAAGCTGAAGACTGACTGGCTGGGATCTCTTGATCAGGGGAGCTTGGAGCAGCTGTTCTTTGAATTCTCCCAAGTGGGTTTGGTCAAGGAAGCTGAAGTGGCCGAAGTGTTCATGCTCGGGCCCGATGCCCTCAAGGACCCCACCTCTCTTATCGTGGAAGCTAAGGGTAGCCTTAAAAATTGCATTTTCAAGCCACGCCTTACTTGCATTGATGATATCTCTGAGTCTGACACTGAGTCTGTTAAGTCCTCTGAGTCTAAGTCTAGCTCTGAGTCGGAGTTTGTGCCTCTCGGCCCTCCACGTCATAGATTTTACTTTGAGTTCGACTCCCTTGTACTTGGCGACCCTGCAAGGTCTTATGAAATGAAGGAATCCTCTTCTGACTACTTGAATGATCTTTACATAAACTGTGTCGACCCCGACGATGAAGGGATAGATTTCGATGGGGACATTCCCAAGGAAATCCGTGCCTTCATCGAAAGGGAAGATGAAAGGCATGCTCAGCCATTAAAAGAAGAGATAATCTTAATAAATTTGAAAGATGAGAGCAATCCCCGGATGGTTCAAGTGGGCTCCACGTTAAAACCAGAGGAGCATTGTGGTTTCAAAGAGCTCCTCACTGAATTCAGCAATGTTTTCGCATGGTCTCACCAAGACATGCCCGGTATCGATCCTGAGATAGTGGAGCATCGAATCCCTCTGTTGCCCGATGCTAAGCCAGTAAAGCAGAAGCTCAGACGGATGCTGCCAGACTGGGTACAGAAAATCAAGGAAGAAGTCAGCAAACAAATCGACGCTGGATTTCTCGCGGTCTCTCAGTATCCCACTTGGGTGGCCAATATCGTCCCTGTTCCCAACAAGAATGGCCAGATTCGTGTCTGTGTAGACTTCTGGGACTTGAACAAAGCAAGCCCCAAAGACGATTTTCCCTTGCCACACATCGATGTGCTCGTGGATAATACTGCGGGGCATGCTTTGTTTTCGTTCATGGACGGCTTCTCAGGCTACAATCAAATTCTTATGGCACCCGAGGACCGCGAGAAAACGACTTTCATCACTGAATGGGGGACTTACTGCTATTTGGTCATGCCGTTTGGCTTGAAAAACACCGGTCCTACCTACCAGAGAGCTGCTACGACTATCCTGCACGACATGA
Source organism: Rhododendron mucronatum var. ripense (assembly GCA_019656295.1). Lineage (NCBI taxonomy): Eukaryota > Viridiplantae > Streptophyta > Magnoliopsida > Ericales > Ericaceae > Rhododendron > Rhododendron mucronatum. The sequence goes on from BPLT01000002.1 coordinate 3,432,315, forward strand.
TGCACAAAGAGGTTGAGGTCTATGTTGATGACATGATTGCCAAGTCGAAAACCCGGGAAGGACACATTCCTGTGCTAATGAAGCTTTTCGAAAGACTCCGTAAGTCCCGGATGCGTCTTAATCCACAGAAGTGCACCTTCGGAGTCACAACAGGCAAGATGCTCGATTTCATGATCACTTCTCGTGGGATTGAGGTCGATCCGTCGAAAATCAAGGCAGTACTTGAGATGAAGCCACCAGAGTCTGAAAAGGGAGTGCGGAGCTTTTTGGGAAAGATTCAGTTCATCAGCAGATTCATCGCCAAGTTAACTTTAACTTGCGAGGCGATGTTTCGTCTACTCAAGAAGGACACCCCGTTCGTATGGTCGGACAAATGCCAAGCAGCCTTCGTTTCGATCCAGAACTATCTACAGAATCCGCCTGTTCTCATGCCGCCAGTGCCTGGGAAACCTCTGATCCTTTATTTATCTGTGAGTTCTACGTCCATGGGATGCTTGCTAGTTCAAGAGGGAGAAAAAGGGGTCGAGAAAGCTGTCTACTACCTGAGTAAGAAGATGGTTGGAGCCGAAGAACGCTATACCACTTTAGAAAAGACGTGCTGGGCCCTTGTCTGGGCCTCTAAGAAGTTGAGACACTACATGCTGGCTTACCCAGTGAAGTTGATTTCTCCAATGGATCCTCTCAAGTATCTGTTTGAGAAACCTGCGCTCACTGGTAAGTTAGCGCGTTGGTTGCTTCTCTTAGCAGAATTCGATCTCGAGTATGTCACGAGAAAGTCAGTAAAGGGGCGCGCCATCGCAGAATTCTTAGCCGACCACCCTGTGGACGGACCGGAGGATTCAGATTTTGTATTCCCAGATGAGGAAGTGCTGACAGTTGTCGAAGACGTTTGGACTATTTACTTTGATGGAGCAGCCAATCAGAAAGGGTTTGGAATCGGGGTCTTGCTGATCACCCTTGACGGTTCTCATATCCCGCTTGTGTTCAAGCTCAATTTCGATGTCACCAACAACCAAGCTGAATATGAGGCATGTATTGTGGGTACGGAAGCTGCGCTCACCCTCGGTGTTGAGAAGCTCGAAGTCATCGGGGACTATAATCTTGTTGTGTCTCAAGCCAATGGAGACTGGAAGGTGCGCGAAGAGAAATTGAAACCTTACCATCAGGACTTGGAGGGACTAATCCCTCGTTTCAATAATGTGACCTTCACTCACATTTCCCCCGCTGAAGAACCATTTCGCTGATGCGCTTGCTACCTTAGCTTCCATGATCGAATTGCCGCTGGGTGTCAAACTCCGCCCTATCTTAATCGAACAATGGGACTGCCCGCCTATCAGTGTGTCAACGCCATCGATGATGTTGATGATGGCCTACCCTGGTACCATGACATATGGAACTTCGTCGAGAGTGGCTTGTACCCGTCTGAGGCCTCTTAGAAGGATCGAACTGCGTTGCGAAGGATTGCTACTCAGTACATTATCTGTGGGGGAAAATTGTATAGGAGATCTCATTGTGGAATGCACAAACTCTGCGTCAACGGCACCGAAGCTGTCAGAATTATGGAGGAAATCCATGGAGGGATTTGTGGTCCTCACATGAGCGGCATCATGCTTGCTAGGAAGATCTTGCATCAGGGCTACTTTTGGTCCACTATGGAATCTCAGTCTGTGGATTATGTGCAGCGATGTCACAAATGCCAAATCCATGCTAATCTGATGCATGTTCCACCTTCTAACCTATTTGGCATGGCTTCGCCTTGGCCTTTCTCTGTATGGGGTATTGACGTCATTGGCATGGTCAGGCCATCTGCTTCGAATGGTCACAGGTTCATCCTTGTAGCGATTGATTACTTCACTAAGTGGGTGGAAGCTGAGTTATACAAAACCTTGACCGCAGTCCAAGTGGCTCATTTCATCAGAAAGAACATCATCTATCGGTATGGGGTTCCGCAGGCATTTATATCGGACTATGGGAATCATTTCAAAGGTAGGGTTCTGGAGCTCTTCGAGGAATTCAAGATCCAAATCCATCACTCAACTGTCTATCGCCCTCAGACGAATGGGGCAGTCGAAGCGGCAAACAAGAATGTCGAGACAATCATCAAAAAGACCGCGGAATCCGCCAGGGACTGGCACGAGCAGTTGCCTTTGGCTCTTTGGGGATGTCGAACGTCAATTTGAACGTCGACAAGGGCAACCCCCTATTCTTTGGTCTACGGGATGGAAGCAGTTCTCCCCATAGAGCTCGAGGTACCATCTTTGAGGATCATGATAGAATCAGAACTTTCGGAATCTGAATGGCTCTGCGGAAGATTCGTTGAACTCATGCTTTTTGATGAACGAAGGCTCCGAGCCTTATATCATGTTCAGGGGTATCAACGGAGAATTGCCCGGGCATTCAACAAGAAAGTGAGATCTAGAGACTTGATTGAAGGGGACATGGTCACGAAGGAGATTCGAGCGCCAGTTTTCGACCCCCGCGGCAAATTCTGACCTAAACGTTCTGAACCTTACATCATCAAGACCATCCTTTCTGGAGGAGCAGCTCAGCTCATTGATCTCGACGGCAACGAGTTCAACACTCTGGTTAACCTGGATCAACTCAAACGTTACTATCCCTGAGAGAAGCTCGTTGGACCGAAAACCACAAGGGTGGGCGGTTCCAAGCAAAAATTAGAGCAAGCCTGCTAGACCGAAAACCTGAGAAGGCGGTTCAGGCAAAAATAAATACTCATCGATCAAAGCTCGCTAGACCGAAAACCCGAAGGGGCGGTGCTAGGCAAAAGTTAGAGCGCAAAAGGAGAGCTAAAATACTCGAGCGAACCTTAGCCTGAACTACGTGTTGACCTGATTCTTTGAAAAGGGATACGTACGCAATCTCTCCGTGAGATTCGGTCACAATTAACCAACTTGATCCGCGGTTTCCCTATTACCAGTGTTTGGCTCGATATATAAGTGACGCAGTGGTTCAACACTTGAAACAACAGAAGAGGAGAGCTCTCCAACTTTCACCTTTATTTAAATTATAACTTCTATTACACAGGCTGAGCAGTCTTAAAAACAATTAAGCATAAAAACAGAATAAAGCGCTCGAGGCCTTAACAGGCTCACAGTTTATTCTAGATCATTCGAGTCTGTCAAAGAGTCAGTTATTATTTTGCCTGCTTGCAACCTCTCTTCTCAACCATGCTTGATACTGGTGCATAAGCTCTGTGCTGAAATCTAGATCAGCTCCTCCGAGTTGCCTCAGACCCCAATTGTGCTCATACCCTCTCAAATTCTGGGCAGTGAAGGCAGGAACTTGGAAATTCTCAACCCCGGCTCGGTGAAGCCCTTGGCTCATTCCTAATTGACGGAGAATACGACCAGGGATATAGAACGTGAAAGCGGTCAGCCCAGCTATCACCATCCTCTCAAAACCTGCAGAATTCAAGGCCATATCCGAGATGTTCAGGGCCTCATGCCTCCAAGTGATCTCATTCGGTAACATCTCTCTCATGAAGGTGTACCATTGATGCACAGTCATCTCCGGGTAAATCATGCCTCGCTGATGCATTCGGCCGGGCAGGTGGGGCCAATTTGCTTCCGGCGCCGTGAGCAATCCCAACTTGTCGGACAGCCAGAGCTGCAGGAGTGGAAAAACAAGTAAGAATCCATAAAAAGCTTGAGCGGAAAAACAAGTAAGAAACTCCAATATGGCCTTAACCGAGACAGGAGGTAAAAATAGAATGTGCGAGAACCAGAAAAAGGTGAGCTGAGTGAGAATTTACCTGCAGCAGAAGCAGGCTACCGCCAAAGACGTTTGTTTGGCCCATAGAAACCAAATCCAAACCCATGAGTGTTTCGGCCAGGACAAGTGGCACCACGTTCCTTCGGGCACCCATTTGAGCAGCAATGCTCACCAGCATGGGGTTCACCTGTCCATTTGGGGACACCAGTAAATAAGCGGCCAGCAAGCTGATTGTTAGAGCAAATCAACGTCGCGCCTGCAGAGCTGTGTCCTCTACGTCCCCTTCCGGCCCGTACCATTCCATTAGGCGCATGATATTGATTTGACCTCCAGTCAGTAGGCTCTCAGCAGCTCCCCTAGTGATGTTAAGACTTGACTGTAGGAGCTTTGGTATATTTTTCCGGTAAGGTGGCACGACGATCACACGCGAAGCAACGCCTTGGAGGTACGCTTGGAATTCCTCCACGGTGGGGCACAGCTTGTTAACCCCAAACCTGAACACGTGAACATCTGGATCCCAGAATTACAGGGCCGCCCTCAGAAGTTCAGGACGAACCCTCACATTGCAAAGGAAACAGAATGCGGCCAGCCCGTGGAACCGAAATGACAGCCAGTCTCCAGTAACAAAGGCGAAAAGCCAGGGGCTAATCAAAACTGGAAGGTTATTCGCCATATTGATTTTCGTAAAGAACCTCAAACTGTGGGAGGAGCGCCTCCTCTTAGTAGAGCATCGGCCTCTTTATAATCAGAATGCGTGAAGCATCACTCTTTCCAGGGCAAATATCCACACCATCTGTCAGCCATTCCTCCAAAGCGGAAGCATCTCTGCACCGTCCCTTGAAGAACTCTAATAAAAATTGATGACAAGACCTGGTCGTCCTAGAATTCTAAAACGGTCAAACAAAGGTGACCTGACATGGCTAAACCATCGCGGGATGATCTCACTCCATCGCGCGATGGTTTAGCCTGCAATTTGACAGATTACACCAACCACTGTCCACTCTTGGTCACTTCGAGCTCCAAGGGGTTCTTTTACAATTTTTATGGTTCTAGCAAGTCACCATGAGCGTATAAGGGTATATCCAAGCATCGGATTTGAAAATTTGCGCTTAACGAAGATTTTGGACCCTCGACGGCCCGTTTCAAGTTCAAAAAGCCATTTTGGGAGTTCGAAACTTGTTTCCAAGGGGTACACCCCATTCTCTCATGCTGTACAGGTCATGGTAGCCTAGTATGACTGTACGGAGGTGTCGATTTCAGTCCGGGACATACTAGAGTCTTATTTTGCCATCTTGTGTCCGTTTTGTGTCCTTTGTGGCATTTTTGGGTCTAATTTGTGTTTTAAAACGCATTTCTCGAATCCGTCAACTCTCATAGGTCATTTTGCATATACTTGACCTTACCATAGCATCAGTTTCTTTCAAGTTAGGATATTTTGAGTTTTGGCTTATGAATGTCCAAAATTTCGTCATATTCCTCGTATCCTGGCTGTATCCTAAGACGTTTTCTCATTTTCTTCTGAGCTAAGTCCCGTCTGTACCTATACGTGTGTCTGTATGCAGTCTCAGTACATCATCAATGCAAGCGTGGTATTAATGGCAAATGCTTATTTGTCCTAATGTATCACAAGGATGAAATAAACCGAAAATGCAAATTTTATAGCTCAAACCGTGGACTATCCATATCAAAATAAAGAAAGCTGCTATGCATGTGGCACTTCGGCCACCTAAAAGTCATCATATCAATTCAGGCACAATTGCCCATCAAGTCGAAAAGGCACGCAGGCCTCAAAAGTATCTATCAAAGTATCAGCCAAGACACTCCGGCCTTCTATCTACGCGGGCGCGCAGACCCAAAAGCAAAAACAAAACATGCAGAAAGTAAGTCGAGGCTTCTCGGCAGGCCTCAGTCCTCCCCAAACCAGTCACCCTCTCCGTTGTCATCATCGTCGTCATCTCTCTCTGTGGGATCCACCCTAAATCCAGGATCTTCCGCTGAGTCGTCAGACGCACTGCTGTCGGACGCATCCTCTCCCTCTCCTTCTTCTTCCTCCTCCTCTTCGTCCTCGTCCTCAGAGACCTCAGGTAGGATCAGCCGCTTCTTGCGGACCGGCTCGTCTTGTGAAGGTCTCTGGCGCATCTTCAGCTGGTACCTCTCCTCGGCACGCGCCACGGCCTCTCGAGCCGCCTCCTCGCTAGCAGCAGGTGGCTGTGAGCCCCGTGCCTGTGGTCTGGTGCTAGGTGTAAGAGCAGGAGTCCTGGTAGCTAATTTCTTCTGCAGAGGATCCCTCACGCTCTTCCTTCTAGGAGCCGCTCGTCCCTGTGCCTGCATTATAATTGTTTATACATTAGCATATGTTTTGCATATTTCATGTTTTAAAGCAGGTACGATCAATCCTCAAGGCAATCAAAGCGTGCTGTGTATCGAATGAGTGTGCACATGTATTTATCATCAAGGGCAGGAATGTATCGAATGCAAGAATGTATCGAGTGCAAAAATGTATCGAATGCAGACATGTGTTGAAAGCAAGAATGTATCGTTTTCTAAGGATAATACCTAAGATCTCCGAGCCGCTGACTGAGGATAGCGCAAGTCCAGTGGCAGGCCACTCGCCGCTCTCCTGATCACATTCTCCAACGCAGGCATGCGCCGGATAGCCTCGTTCACCCACTCATTGGGCACCTGCAAAGAGGATTTGAACATGAGCAATTGAATGACATTTCAAACTTTGTCAAAGTATAGTAATGAAAGCAACAATGTCTTACTGGCACAGTAACGGGCGCTGGCTCAACTCTGGCAGGGGTAAGGTGCAACTCAGCTGGATTGCCTTGAGAGTCTACCACTGCTATCTGCCACGTCAACTCTGGTGGCCCACCTCTCACTGGTCCACTCGGACCTCGCCTCGGGCGACTCTCACCACTGCCTGGACTCCCTGAGACGACTTTCCTCTCCTCAGCAGCTCCACGGGCCTGACTCTGAACCTCCCTGAACTCTCGTACTCCCAGTGGCCCCGCCAAACGCTCCCTCTGATAGGTCATGTAGTCCATGTCAGGATGCAAGTGGCGTGTCAAGTCGGTATCAGGCCGTGTAAAGATCTCCAGCTCAGCCAAGGTGTACTCTTCTGTGTGTGAGGCCCGTGGCGGAAGTGGCCCAGGCACCTGAAACCCGGCATAGCCAAGTGATTGGCGTGTCACTCGGTCACCCAAGTACCACTGCCAACCAAAGGCCGACTCCAGCAGCACTCTGCTCGCTGTGATGACTCTACTGCGAGCCAAGTACTCAGGCTCAGGCTCTGCCACCCTCCAAGGATCCCACTCAACCTGTGCAGGCAAACAATACAAGTATCGGTCAGCAACAGCATTGAAGCGATAAAAAGGGATACACATTGCTATTTCTACGAAGTATAATGTTGTACCTGTGAAGGTCGAAGCTCGTCAAGGTATATCCGAAAGCCGTTCAGGTCGCCTCTACCTCTCTTCTCTCCCATGTTCTTCTTGCTCCATATGTGCGCGCGAGGAAGGATCCCCAAGTCCAAGCTTTTGGTCACCGGGCGGCACATGTTCAAGACCTCGTAAGCCCAAAGCTGCATGGTTATCAATAGAACAAGTCATCAGTACATGCAAGAATACCATTGAACAGATTATGCGATCAAAATGAATACAAGTATGAATTGGGAAGCGTGCATTATTCTATTGTGAATCATACCTCCCAGATCCGCCAGTACCCAGCAGTGCTCACCTCCGTCCTCGACGAATCCCTAAAGAAACCATAGGCTGCACCTAGTGCCGCTCCGCCCCAGTCAAAGCGTGAGGCCGTCCTCAGGTCCCTCAGTGCGGGCAAGTAAGGCAAGTGGACTTTGCTACGCCTGTTTGGATATAGGGTAGCGCCAAAGAGGTACAATAGGTACGCCCGGGCCATCTGCTCCGCCTCCTGATTGGTCGTCACCTCCTTCTTAAGATATTGGACAAACTGCCCATATCTCGCCATCCCCTCCTCAATCTTGGGCACCTCACCCAAAAACCACTCCAAGGCTGCCTCATCCTCCTGAATGCCCGAGTCAAACGGAATGGGCTCGCCCCTAACCCTCAAGCCTATGATCGCCGCAAAGTCGGTGGGCGTCACTGTCATCTCCCCAACCGGTAGGTGGAAGGTATTCGTGGTATCCCTCCACCTCTCTGCAAGTGCAACCAAGACGGCATGGTCGTTCCTCGCTGGAGTGAGTCTGAATGAACTCTCCAAAGCCTGCCTCGTCCACCAACTGCCTCACCCTCTCAGGCAAGCTCTGGTATAGCGCCAAAGAACTGCATGCGCCCCCAAAGCCGCAAATGTCTCTCGGCCGCGCCCTCTCCTGTATCAAACACGAAAACAAACTGCAAGGAATATATATCAACACGCAAGGCTTTCATTTTCAAGTTCTAGGTAATCAATGCAGCCTGGCTACAGATGGTTGGTTCAAGTTATTATGTCTCTCGCATGACATTTAACGTGGAGCTACGAACTTTCTATTCTAGCCTACTTTAAAAAAAATACTTCACATGCTTCAGTATGCAAATACCGTAATTATAAAAAGGGGGATTTTCAGAAAGTTACCTCAGACCAGCTGCGCGAGATATGGGTGTCAGGGTCTCTCAGGACAAGCTCGAGGTCGTACTCCGCCTGCCGTGGCCGGTACGCCGTAAAACCCGACGGCACAAACAAATGAGAAACGGGCAGCCTGTAACCCTCTGCTGAAAACGGAGCCCAAGTCAAACTCTCCGCCTCCGACACCGCCGTCACTCTGGGACCCTGTACTCTAGCTTCGACCCTCTCCTCAGTCTCTACGTCCCTCAGTACCTCCTCCTCAAGAGCTCTCTGCCGCTCGGCCCTCGCCGCCGCCTCTGAAGCGGCTATCTCTCGCTCTCGCTCCTCTCGAGCCTCCAAGACAGCAGCCCCTATCACGGGATCCTCCTCGAGGAGCCGGGCTAATCTCTCTTCGCTCAAAAACTCTGCAAGGTCCTGTCTCGTGATCGGTCTATGGCCCGACGACGTCTCTGCTGGCCGAAACAGTACCTCCTCCTCAGGAACTCCTGTGGCACCCTCCTCCTCGATCGCCACACCCTTGCCTTTTGCCGGATCCCTTGGCGGGATCTCACTCGGCCCAACATCATCACCATCAGCACTCCTACTGCCTACTACCTCAAAAATATCACCAACTACAATGGAACCACTCACGGCCCTGATTGGATCCATTTGCCCGACGACAGAAGGCACTGCCCCGACCAGCTCCGTCGCGCGATGATCGTCGTCGTCTCCAACCATCTGCATGAGGCCTTGCTCGCCATCGCCGCTGCCCGCCACTGCTGCACCTGTACCCGAAATGATCTCCACCGGCTGTTGATCCCCTATCTCGACCCCCATGGGTCCTCCCTCATCCTCCGGACGATCAACAACCTCTCCTCCGCCACCCCCATTGCCGTGGTCTGCCATGGATGCGTGTGTGTGTATGGATTCTCTGATTTTAGAAAGAAATCAAGGTTTGGAGTTGAGATTTTTGATAGAGAGTAGAGTTAAGGGGAGTTCGAAACTGCTATGAGCGGTTTCAGAACATCCCCGTCGTTTAAAAAAGAGAAGGACAGGTGCGGGCCGGGTCTGGGCTCGTCCCAGATCCAAGCCCTAACTTCACTCCCTCGCGCGACGAAGTCATACCGTCGCGCGATGATTCTTTTGGGCCCTCGGCCCAATCCGGTATCTGGACGGCCTAAGTCATGTCTCGAAGGCCTGGGATTCATTTTAATAACACCGCTACAGCTTTGATGATTCTTATGATCAAAGGTGCTTTGTATCCCCAACGACGATCTAACCGTCCAATTTCCAACTCCTAGCGACGATCTAACCGTCCAATTTCAATTCAGCGACGATCTAACCGTCCAATTCCAAATCAGCGACGATCTAACCGTCCAATTTCCAATCAGTGACGATCCATCCGTCCAATTTCAATTCAGCGACGATCCATCCGTCCAACTCCTAGCGACTATCTAACCGTCCAATTTCCAACTCCTAGCGACGATCTAACTGTCCAATTTCAATTCAGCGACGATCTAACCGTCCAATTCCTAATCAGCGACGATCCAACCGTCCAATTTCCAATCAGCGACGATCCATCTGTCCAATTTCAATTCAGCGACGATCCATTCGTCTAACTCCTAGCGACGATCTAACCGTCCAATTTCCAACCCCTAGCGACGATCTAACCGTCCAATTCCCAATCAGCGACGATCCATCCGTCCAATTTCAATTCAGCGACGATCTAACCGTCCAATTTTCAATCAGCGACGATCAATCCGTCCAATTTCAATTCAGCGACCATCCATCTGGCCAATTTCAATTCAGTGACGATCCAACCGTCCAATTTCCAATCAGCGACGATCTATCCGTCCAATTTCAATTCAGCGACGATCCATCCGTCCAACTCCTAGGTGCACGGTATTTGTACATACTGGCTTGCATTTTTCACTTAATTGGCTTTTGGGTGAATTAGATGGGTGTCTAGAAATCTTTGACGTTACCCATACTGACTAATGGTGCTCCGCGTGCCGTCAAAGAGGGACTACTGTAGACACCCGAATCCGATTTCCCAATTGTTTTACATCTTTTTCAGTTTCTTGTTCCCCCAATGATGAATCAGGACTCGAACAGTATTGAGAGAATGAAATGGCTTGAGCTTGGTGTGTGTGGAACCCATCCTTAACCCCGAAACCTTTAAACCCAAACTTTGACTAAGTGTTTGACTATCGCTGTGAGACCCAACCTTTAAAATTAAAAAATAAATAAAAAATAGAACATTAAAAAAGAAGTTCTTATTTTCTTTTATTTGTGTGTGGGTTTTTAAGTGATTTTCCTAAACTAGAAGGGGGTAGTTGTAAAAAAGAGGATTCGATGTGCTGGTGTGCACGTGGAGCTCAAGGGAGCATTTGTTGTGCATGTGTGTGTATGTGATATATATCTGATGAAAGAAACAAAACAAAAAGGGTAGTAGAAACAGAAAACACAGAGAAGAAAAAGGGGAAAAAAAGAAAAGGAAGGAAAAATTAGGTTTGTGGTAAGTGCTCTAATTGTCTTCTTAACTTGGTATTATGATTTGTTTACACCTTTCTCTAATTGACTCTAGGGTTTGTGTGGGATTTGAATAAAGAAAAAAAAATGGGAAAATTTCAAAAAAACCCCTGACCTTTTAACTCAATGTCCCAAAAGCACCTGACCTTCAAAAAATGTCAATCCCCCACCTGACCTTATCACTCCGTCATCAATTAACCCCCTCACCCAATTTTCCGTCCAAAATCTAACGGAATTGATGACATGGTGCTTAAATGGACATTTTAGCCCTAAAAAGAAGACATCTGTGCACCACACAATAAATCCATAGACTGAGGTACACCCAATCCCCCTTTTGAAGGGATGGAAGGCCGAATTGGGTTTTTTTTTTTTTAATTGCATAGTTTTGTAAATTGAGTCACGGTTCTGGATACATTTAGGCCCTGTTTGGCTAAATAAGCCTACTGGTTTATTTTTTGTCCTTATTCAAATTTGTTTTGTATTTATTAGTTTTTCGTCAATTTTTTGGGATTAATGCATTGTCATGACGAGAAGTATCTATAAAATAAAAAATTATGATCAAAATCTACTTCTTTTTGAATAAAAATAAAAAAAATTGGCTTATTTTTGTCTTTATTCAAAAAAAATTAGGTTTTGATGGTAATTTTTTACTTTTTAGATTCCTCTTGTCATGACGATGCAATAATTTTCAAAAAATTGATGAAAAACTAACAAATACGAAAAAAATTGAATAAGAACAAAAAAAATAAATTATTTTGCTTATTTAGCCGGACAGATCCTTAGTTGCTGGAAAAAGAAATGTGGTTGCCGAAACCACGGGGAAGACAACAGGGAGAATTGGGTGTGCCTCAGTCTGTGAATTTTATTGTGTAGTGCACAGGTGTCTCCTTTTTAGGGCTAAAATGTCCACACAAACGCCATGTCATCAATTCCGTTAGATTTTGGACGGAAAATTGGGTGAGGGGGTTAATTGATGACGGAGTGATAAGGTCAGGTGGGGGATTGACATTTTTTGAAGGTCAGGTGCTTATGGGACATTGAGTTAAAAGGTCAGGGGTTTTTTTGAAATTTTCCCAAAAAAAATATGTATTCTTTTATGGACTCAACGCAGATTTTTGGTGCTGGGAATAGATTTCTTAGATGCTTTAACTGAGCTTTATTTGGTGAAATTAAAGTATGTTACCTGATTATTTGGTTGGAGAGGATTGACAAGCTTTGCACCTATATCCACGGTTGTCGGATTGTGATTTTTGCTGGGAAAAAATGAATCTCTGGGGTGCTGAGACTAGGGAACAGGTGCTGAACCTGTGGGTTTATAGTTGAAAATTTTGTATAGCTGCTGGGAATTGGAAATTGGATGCTAAAACTGAGATAATAGTTGCTGAAAATAGGAATTATATGCGGAATTGGACTGAATTAGGGGATGTGCCGTTGGGTTCTGTGATGTTTTGTGATCATTAGACCAAAAAGTCATTCAAGAAGAAGGAAATTTGGATTTGGTGTGTGGTACAGGGAAACGAAGATTTCCCATGGCTATCAAATGGGAATTTTATCTTGTGTGGCAAGTGTACAAGAGTATACTGTTATACTTTAGTTAGAGTTTGACTAATCTGATGGTTTTTTTTTAAATATGCGATTGACCTGTTTTCTTTTTCTGTTCTTTAATGTGCTGAACCTTATCTTAAGGTCAATTGGAAGGAACATGATACTAGAGGAATGGTTGCAATCCTTTCATTTTATGAGTATGCCACTAATAATACTCACGTTTATGGATTTATGTGTTACCCGCCAGGTTCGGAAGCGGCGACGAGTACCGTGACTCCACGTAGGGAGTGAGCTCATGTTGGTACCTTTTTGGCTGGACCTCGAGGTGGGTGTTCTTATTTTTAATTGCGGAAGATAAGACACGGTGTAGAATTATTTTTTTTCGAATTGAAATGGTTAATATTTGGCTTGAGCTCCTAAGCGAGAATATGATCGTAGCCTTAGTGGCGTTATAGTATGGCCTTAGTGGCGTTATTGAATATTGCCTTAGTGGCGTGATGACTATTGCCTTAGTGGCGTAAACAGTATTGCCTTAGTGGCGTTATAAATTGCCTTAGTGGCGTGCCTTAGTGGCGTTATGAGTATTACGTAATGGACGTTATTGTGGGGCTGAATATTCTTGTTTTAATTGTTTGATAGCACTTGTCTTTATTGCTTCTCTTATTACAGATAAGAGCATTCACTGAGCATGTTGATAGCTCACACCCCCACAGTGTTTTCTTTTCAGGAGAGTGACGGCACGCGGGTCCACTGCAGAGTCTAGACATGAGTTGTGTATATAGAGGTCTAGCATTTTGACTCTTTTGATTAGGTGCCTATTTTTGGAGCTTGTATATGTTGTAAATATCTATGGGCACGTCTTGTATGACTGTTATTTCCATATATATGCAAGTTAAGTTTTTTTTTTTATATATATATGAGTTGGATACCTGGTTGGTGTTTTATTTATTGTTTGAGCAGGGCCATGGTGTGGGTCCATCCCATTTGGAAAATAATTTAATGTGATGTTTTCCGGGATGGGGTGTGACAATCGCGCGACTCACTGAGTCTCTCGCGCGATGCTCTGCTTGCCTAGTGGTGGTCAAAGTCAAACTTTGACTGATTCACCTTCGCGGGGAAGCTAGAACACTCGCGCGATGGTCCCACTCCATCGCGCGATGGTCGACACCTGTCATATCCAGCTAGATTTTGTAAAGATCAGGGGTCTATAGGCCTGTGTGACCCCGTTCCATCAACTGAACGGCGTTTGCAGGGCCAGACTTTCACCACCTAATCCCCCACTCTCCCATCAGCTTCACACCCTACTTCTCCACCAAGTAAGTGCAGCCAGCATTGTTGGCTGGCTGCATTGCCTTGCATCACCACCAACAAAGCCTACTCTTTCTATAAAAAAGCCCCCATGGTCTTCATTCCGAAGGGTTTACTGTTTTACTAAGCCACACCAAATCACTCTCACACATCCATTTACTAAGCCACACCACCCCATTCAAGCCATATTCAAGACACTCAAGGAAAGGTATACCCTTTTTGGTTTACTGTTTTGATCCCTGAGGGGGGCTGACAGGGCCAAAGTTGGTAATCAATACCAGTCTTGATCCTAAAGCCAGCAAATTTACAAGTTACTACAGACAGGCAAACCCACGCGCGAGTAACCCACTCCATCGCGCGACGGTTCTTCGTTTGTGTGATAAGGTTCTCGTGGGGATGGGATCCTGATCCATGTCCATTATATGATTTTGTGCTCTTCTGTCTGAAAAATACTTAGTATGTTTCACTGATTATGCATGATAAAACAAGTAAGTTAGTTCACTTTATGTGTTTAACTTATCAAGAATGCCCCTGGGTTGCTTCAGAATATGTCTCAGAACCCAGGCATGCAAAGCAATTCCTGGAAGTCCAATCAGAATACTAGCGCGATGCTGTGACTCCATCGCGCGATGGTTCGGCTATTTCCAGTAATTGCCCTTACATGGGCAGCTAGGCTATCAGCCTCTGTTTTAATACCCTCACTGTTTAAGGGTTGCATTTTATTCCAGTTGTGTTCATTTGTAAATAATGGCTTACTTTCAGTACATATAAACTGCTTGGTTTGACCCTGGGTGTGCACTGGTCCTTCCAGAGCCCAGAAGGAGATAAAATTTAACCTATTGGTGGGGTGTCAACACTCGCGCGATGGTTTGAGTGTGTCGCGCGATGGTATGACTTGCATGCAACGGTTCCCGCACATGCAAGTTGGCCACTGCTCGTGATAAACTCAAGCCAAGGCACTGTTTCGACATCCTGAAATCAGTGTTAAATGTTATCTCATTTATTCTTTATCATTTCATGTATCCATGTCAACATCTATCATCCTACAAACTGTTACGGTTTTAATCCTCGATTAACTATTCCCCCACCCTAATTGACTAAAAATTGATTAATTAAATGGAATCACAAAACAAACATTTTCGCAAATGCCTAAGTAGAGACTGATCTCCGGATTGGGCGAGAGGGGTGCCATAAAGCCCTTTCCCTCTCATAACCTGGCTCCCGAACCCAGATATGGTTATGATGGACTGGGTCCTTAAACTTTTTCAAATCAAACAGCGCGACGAGTGCTTCGAAATACGGTTCCTTGGGTGTCGGACCTTCAAACCCGAGTGGCGACTCTGTATTTTCGCGAGCGCTTGACGTTCAGCTGTAAAAGCCCTCCCGCGAACCGGCAGCATTTTCTCTTTTTAGGAGGGAAACGGAATCCCTTCCCGAGGAAAGAAAATCGGGCACCGCATTGCCCACAGGGTGCTTCTAGGGCATCATAATGGCCGAAGCGGTGGTGCAAGCGCTATTTGTGGGTGTGACCGAAGTCATCATTTGCATTTTTCAGCAGGTGCCGATTGGGGTTAATACTTAGCAAAAATTTAGGGGAGATAAAACTAGAGAATTATGCAGAGAATGTCGATTGCTGAGCAAGATACTTTGCTTGTATTAGAAACGATGATTAAACACAAGTTGAAACAAACTTCTGAACCACAATCAAACTGACATTAAAATAGATAAAGGTCAACGCCGACTTAACATAAAAAGAGAAACAAGGCCTGAGGCCAAAACAAAACATAAGTTAAATAAAAGTAGATAGTGGTTGAAGTCAAGGCATGCTCCCGATGCTCATCACATTTATGCCTTTCTCAAATTCTGGGCATTCCACGGGTTGGTGAGGACCTTCTCATCCATGTCCTCCAAAACATAAGCTTCTTTGCTAGCAATCCGAACAACACGAAATGGTCCTTCCTAGTTTGGTTTGAATTTTGTCTTATTACTGGCTTGCACAACTTTCCTCCATACTAAAACAATGAGCTTGCAAGTTTTGGTCCTCACACTGCGGTTGTAGCTCTTGGCGACTTGTTGTTGGTATTTCGCGAGCTTCAGCCGAGCATTGTCACATTTCTCTTCTACCAGAATCAGCTCTCTTTCCACGGCTTCTTCATTTGTTTGTGGGTTGAAGTGTTCTATCTTCAAGGTGGGGAATCTGAATTCCAAAGGGATTACGGCTTCCATGCAAAATGGTGTCTGCCCAGTGGATTGCCGTGGTGTGGAACGACAAGCCCATAGGACTCTTGGCAATTCTTCGGCCCATTTGCCTCTTTTTGAGTTAAGCCGACGCTTTATACCTGCATACACTGTCTTGTTCGTTGCTTCGTCTTGTCCATTTCCTTGAGGGTAAGCGGGGGTAGAGTTGAAGAAGCGTATCCCAAATTCTTCACAAAGGCTAGTAAGGTCGTTGCCGACAAATTGGGTCCCGTTGTCCTAGACTATGGCATAAGGGACGCCGAACCTTGTAATGATGTTCTGCCAGACGAATCTCTGAACATCGACCTCGGTGATTGTAACCAGAGGCTCGGCCTCTACCCACTTCGAGAAATAATCCGTTGCCGTGATGAGGTATTTGAATCCGCCTAGTGCAGTTGGTAACTTTCCAACAATGACGAGCCCCCATTGGGCAAAAGGCCAAGGACTGGTTATGTGAGAGAGGTTTTGTGCGAGCTGCTTAGAAATGGGAGAGAATAACTGGCATGGCCAACATTTGCGAACAACCTCTTCGTAGTCCTTCTTCATGTTCTTCCAAAAATATCATTGACTCATCGCCCGTTGGCAGAGGGAGCGACCACCGGAGTAACAGCCGTAGCTGCTGGAGTGGAGTTTGGCGAGAATTGCTAGCACTTGTGTTGGGTGGACAATGAGGAGGTACGACTCGGAGATAGACTTCTGTAAAGCTGGCCGCTCTCGAAAAGCCAGTAGTAAGAGGCCTTATTCCGAACGCAGTAGGCCTCTTTCTTGTCCGTTGGTAGAGTATCATCTCAGAGGAATGCAACAATCTTGTCCATCCAACTTGGACCGAGCTCTATGTTGAGTACTTCTAGAGGTGTTTCAAAAGTTGGTCATTCAATGTTGCTGAAATTGATAGTCTGGAATTTTGAAGCTTGACATGCCGAAGCGAGGCCGGTGAGTGCGTCAACATGGGCGTTGTGCTCGCGGTTGATTTGCTCAATCTTGAAGTTCTTAAAGTGTTGGATGAGTTCGGCTGCCATTGCTTGGTACTTCATCATTCTTGGGTCTCGAGCTTCATAGTCCCAAGAACCTGATGGACTATGAGTTGGGAATCGCAGAAGACAGCCAGATCCTCAACCTTCATTGCAATCGCAGAGCGCACGCCGGCCAAAAAGGCCTCGTATTCGGCTTCATTATTTGTGGCAGGAAAATCAATGGTAATAGCGCTTTCATGAAACGTTCCACAAGGGGAGACCAAGACAACCCATGCCCCCGCTCCATTGTTGTTGGAGGCACCTTCGACAAGGAGGCGCCATATGTCTCCTTGGAACAAGTGCCAAGTTTGTTTGACTGCTTGTTGTTTGGCTACAGGTTGGGATGGTATTGGATTCTTAAGGTTGCTTGTATCTTCTGGAGTCAGCTCGATTACGAAGTCAGCGAGAATCTACCCTTTAATTGTTGTCCTCGATTTGAAGCGAATGTTGAAATTCGCGAGCTCGACAGCCCATTTGGAAACCCGGTTGGAGAGGTCATCTTTTCAGAAAAGGCTCTTGAGAGGATGCTCCGTTAGGACAGTGATAGTATGGCAAAAGTTTTTGGGCAGCCGAGACAAGTTCAAGTGCTAATTTCTCGAGAGGGAGGTAACGTGTTTGCGCTGGTAGGAGCGTCTTGCTAGTGAAATATATTGGCATGTCTTCAACGCCTTCTCGCTAAACTCATAGCATGAGACGAGACAGCGAGGTATAGGTAAAGATTCTCAAATTCCTTCGGCTTGACTAGCAGTGGAGCCGAGCAAAAGTAGCTTTTGAGTTCGGCCAATGCTGTGTCACTTTCTGTAGTCCACTCGAAATTGCGTCGGCTTTACCCTTTCAAGGCGTGGAAAAATGCATGGCACTTATCTGATGACTTGCTAATAAATCGGTTTAGAGCTATTGCCATGCCTGTCAGCCTTTAGACTTCCCGGATTATTCGTGGTGGTCGTAGGTTTGCAACGGCCATATCTGATTGGGGTCGGCCTCGATTCCGCGCCTAGTGACCAAGTGTCCGAGAAATTTTCCCGCGCTCATACCGAATGCGCACTTTTCTGCGTTTAGACGGAGCTTGTGGAACTTCAAATTTTCAGTCAAAAAGGGGCATCTGTAGACACCCTAATTTGGCCTAACAATTATGTCAAGTCCCACCTTGGGGACCATCCCGATGATGATATGGATACAGTGATTGCTGATTGACTTCTTGTAAACCCATGAATTTATGGTAAGAACTTTAAGCCACTTAGAGGACCCAATCCAAAGTCAAATAGCCTTTTAGACAGAAATGCAGTATTCTAGGAGAATCTTTCTATCGGCCGTAACATCGATCTCCTGACCTCAACATAAATTCTTCACCCATGAAACTTGTTGCTTGAAAATCTCCCTGAGAGATTGATCTTTCAGCCTCCAGGTCTATCCTTTGGCCGCTTAATCTTTTCCACGGCCGCAAGATCCTTCCCACGGCCGCCAGATCACCTATTTTTCAGATTCTGGAATGTTCTGTCGATCGTTTGATCCATTCAGCAAAACCCTAGCAGCCTTTTTTCGATGTGTTCGGGCCATGCAGCAGATTACGTTTAGAGGTCTTTGAACCCTAGAGTTCTTTTTTGATTCACGCCATTTGATTGGCCAAAGTGAGTCATCAATTGCCTATATAAAGGGCCCTTAGGGTTCCAAAATTAACATGATCAATCGCCCCTTTAGCCACGAAATTCTGCCGTTATACTCTCCCAACTCCCCACTACAAAAGCCCTAACCTTCCGAAGGTAGCCGTTAATCTGATGATCAAACCCCGAAGTTCAAATCCTAAACCTATGGTTTTCAAGAAGCAAATCAGTCAATCAGACTCAATCTGAAGTAATCAAGCCACTGAGGGATCAAGGTGGTGAGGTCCAGGGGCCTCTGGTTTAACTCGTTTACTGTTTTATGTCTAATCGAAGCGTTTTGATTATTTGCTGACAATTCTGTCTGGTGTGAGGAAGAACATCGGTTGGGAAATCAATCCCTCGGCCGATACATTGAACCAGGAGGATCTCTCGGCCGTGACATCAATTCACCGGCCGTGAGATCCATCTCCCTGGCACAGCTCTGTTTTGTTTTCTACTTTTTGATGCATGCTTTCAATTACTGTCTCAGCTCACCTTTAACTATTTAAAGGCTAAAAATAGATTACATGTTAGTATTAAATAAAAGCATGTGCTAATCTTATATCGAACAACTAGGGACCAGTCTCATGGCTGGGCAAAGAGGGGTGCCTAACACCTTCCCATCATTGTACCTTTGGCTCCCGTGCCCAGAATCTCTACTTGTTTTTCCTAGTTTTACAAACTAGGTGGCGACTCTGTTTTGATGGTAACCGTTATCGTGTGGCGATGTTCCTAGCCATGGGAATATCCACGATCTTGGTTTATGAAATGGAAAACAAACAGCAACGATCAATCTGTATGGCGATGCCACGTTCCAAGGAGGTGTCTACAGTTTTTGCCAACTCTGCTGGGGAATTGAGAGCCATAACCACAAAGTTCGACATAAGACTAACACATGTTTTATTTAATTCATTTATCATATGCATCGAGCGGGCAACCTCGTTGAGTTTACCTAATACCTCTGTAATAACTCTGAATTTCAATAAATAGAAATTTATTTATTATTCGAGTTATTAAATTAATTGCTTGAATTGCTTTAATTTCCGATAGTTTGTCATAATTGCGCTTTAGCCCTTCAACTTTCATTTCTTGCACTTTAACCCCACTTAGTAAGCCTAGTTAGCTTCTAACCATCCGGTTGGAGGAACTAAACTAGAAAGCCATCTAGTCACTTGTCCCTAACCATAGATGGACTGTTTTGCCCCTCTTGAACCTTTTGAACCTTTTTGATCCTAGACTAAGAATTGATTATTCTTTTTCTTTTAATTATTTTGGTTTTATTCTTTGTCCATTGGACAATAAATGTTAGGGGAACTATTATCCATTGGATAATAGAAACCCAATTCTTTATATTAAAAGTATACTTGGTTAAGTACTAGTTTTATAAAAAAAAATGACTTTTATAAATACTTTAAAGGACATTTTTGGATTTGTTTATTGTATAATCTCCCTAGCAACTATTGTCCATTGGATAATAGAAGTTAGGGGATTTATTACCCAATGGATTAAAGGTTAGTCTTTCATAGTACCATGGGGTTTATTAATTTAAACTTTTCTTTAAACCCATGTGAACGAAGTACATATTAGTTTATTGTGAAAGTACTTAGTAGCCTTTAAACCCTAGGATTCTCTAAGTACCCTTCTATTATTTAATATTGGGGTTTTTGAACTACCTAAGGTACATGAGTACATATGTATATAATATATTAGTACATAAAAGACTAGAATAATGCCTAAGGACACATGTGCTTATTGTTTATTTTATTAGGTAAATCTTGCCCTTTTAAGTCTTTTGATCCTAGTACAAAAAGTACTTAATTTTTTATTTGTTATCTTGCACATGTAGTGTGTGTGTGTGTGTATATATATATATATGTACTTTGCAAGAGAGTGGGAGGGAGAGAGAGAGAGAGAGAGAGAGAGAGAAGCCGAGAGAGAAGGAGAGGGAGAAAGGCTGGGTGAGGGAGAGAGGGAGAGGGAGAGATCTGGTTAGTACTTGGCCATTGATCTCCCAATGTACTTCAAATCCATGGGATTTTTCTCTTCCAACCAAAGACTTAACTCCATTGTCCTTCCTTGTACATTTTCCAATTTGTTTAACCCTAGAATCTTGTACAAACTTCTCTTCCACCACATATTTGCTTCAAGAATCAAATCTAACGACAACATAGCCATGCAAACCTAGCATTTTAGCCTTATTCTTCCATGTGAACGCAACTTTTTGGAATAAAAAAATGGAGGAATAGGAGAGAGAGGGAGGGCCGGCCAAGTGAGGGGGAGGGGGAGCCCTTGCCTATAAATAGAAGGCCATCCCATGCTTTGAACTCACACCTTCAACTTGCTCTTCCTTCTCTCTAGAATTCCTAGTGTTCTTTGTTCTAAGTTCAAGAACTTTCTTTGTTCTTGAGTGTTCTTGAGCAAACCACCAAACTACTTTCAAATACCACTCGTAGATCTTTAAAGTAGTCTACTTAGGTTAGTGAAGTTGTTTCTAGGAAAAGAAGTACAACTCTTTTCCTTTCGAAGCAAACCGGAGACCGTTAAGCCGCCGATTTCAAAACCGACGACCAACCATCCGTAGCCGACGACCGCCTAGAAGAACGGTAGTTTAATCTTACTAGTTTAAATCTCTACTTACTTTTCCAAAGTATAAAAAAACTAAACCTTGCGCTCTACTTTTATGTATCAATCGAAGCTTGTTACTTGATCATAGATAAGGTTATCTTCTATTGAATGTTGGAAATGCATGGTTTATTTTCAAGATGTTTCAAGCATGCTATGTAGCCTAGTGTTGGATGATCTTGTTGAATAATCTTATGAAATGCATGTTTGTAAGTAAAGTCTTACACTGCGGAGTCTTGCATGAGAACGAGACAAGAGAACCGAGAAAGTAGAAACATGGCACCTAGGGTGTGGTTTAACAAGAGAAATATGTTTTTAGAGAAAAAAAGATATCTTAGAAACTACATAATGACCATTTCAAGGGTATTATGTGAGTTTTGTGAATATGTGTGTGCCTATGGGAACCTGGCGCGGCGGAACCATAGTGAGGATACTTGGGAGACCGTTGCGGCGGAACCAAGGTTGGGTGAGTAACATGGTTATCCGTGGAGAGGAACCAAAGTAAATGTGTGCCAATGGGAACCCGGCGCTGCGGAACCATTGTGAGGATACTTGGGAACCCGGCGCGGCGAAACAGAGGTTGGGTGAGTTAAAAAGGAGTCTTTGGAAAAGAAAGGTAGTAATAACAACACGGTCTACGATGGGTTGTGTACGAGAAACTTCGGGAATCTTAGACACCAACGATAGACATATTATAACGAATGTGAATGTGTTGTTGTTATTGTCTTTTGTAACTACTTATATACATGTCTTGTGGAACTCGATGCTTTATGATAATCTATTGATTGTAGTTAAGTTAGGCGAGTAGGAATTTACTATTGAGCCTTCGTAGCTCATAGTGTTACCCTGTGGTGACCCTGGCATATTATATGGGTGGCGACGCCAATATAATATGTTAGATTTGATAGATGAACAGGGCGAACTCTTCACTTTGGAGGCGTATGGAGCCGAAGAACTCGCTAAGATGGAAGAACAAGAGGAGCAGTAGTTAGGAACCCTAGTTCCCTAATTGTTCCTATTTTGTGTTTAAAATACTCCTACGGGGGTTATGATGTAATAATGAGCAGTGACTCTATTTAATTCTGTAATAAAATTATCCCTTTAACGTACCTAAAATTAGGGGCGTTACAACCTCGGTATGTCACGGGCTATGTTGGGGGTTCCAGCAAACTACATAGTCACTTGTACCTAGTGGTATATCAAAAAGGAAATCACCCGATTGTCGCCTGTAATGGGCTGGCGAAAGGACTGGTGCCCTTTGACAACAGAGCACCCTTGAGACTACCCAAACCTTACATGTATTAGAAAGCCATAGAACTTGCCAAACTAAGACAGGAACCTACAGGCTAGGAACCTACTTGCATTTGTTTGTAAAAGTTCTACCTCACACCCATTGTATATATACATGTATGTTGTAAAAGTTTTCTTTCACAGGTTAAACCTTAGGGGTCTCTTAAAGTCGAATGAAAGTGGGTAAGCTAAAACCAATCTAACTAAAGCAAAATTTTCAGGAGAAATGGTTGTATCACTATTCATGTTCAATTCGCACTTTCAAGTTGTCACCAAGCTGTCTGGCCCGCTCCATTCCACTGCCAAGAACTTTGACCCATCCAAATTCATCACTCTGGTGGATCAACCAAAGCCTGCGGTAACTATCATCAAAGACAGTCATGTCATGTTCACAAGAACAGTTTATGATGAAGAAGTAGAAGGCATAATTGAAGAAGAAGGGCTTCGCAGAGTCCCAATCTATTTCTATGACCCTTATGCACCTACTGACGATTATTGGTCAATCAATGAGGTCAACAACTCTGAAACTGAAGAAGAAAAGGAAGAAGAGTCTGCTGACAATGATCCACTAGATGAAATATCACTAAACCTAATCTTTGATGAGGGGGTCACCAAAATTAAGATAAGGGTGATCCATCCCATCACGGATAGCTTTGGTAATTGGTGGGGATTTATTGGCACACAAAGAGTCTACAACAGCGACGAAGCAAAGATTGAAGCTCAACTGGAAGAGATAATGGCAATAGCAAATCAAATGGCCCTCCAAGACTTGCAGGGTGACAGTAATGAAAGTGCGAATCACGATGACAGCGAAGTGCTGATGATCAACCTTGGTGATGAAAAAGATTGCTCTGAGCTGATTGTGGATGCTGGAAAAGGGGCTTACCCAAACTGCACCGTAGAACATACTCTGAAATACAAAACAAAAAACACTGATTCTGATCTTAGTTTCGATTCCGGTTTTGACTCCGAGTCAACTCAATCTGAGTCTCGTTTTTCATCTTTTCAAACTACAGAGGAAAACCTGGTCAAAACACTAAGGCATAACATTTATTTTGAATTCAACTCCAAAATGTCTTCTGATGATTTTAGCAATAAGGAAGATATAGGGTATCTCACCTTGCCTATGATCAACTGTGTGGATTCTGACAATCCATGTTTTGATGAAGAAATTCCAAAAGAAATTCTAGAATTCATCGAGAGGGAAGAAGAGAGGCATGCTAAACCTTTTTCTGAGGGAATAAACACAACAAACATAGGCCCTAAAAACAAGCCCAAATTGGTTAAAATTGGTGCACCGCTATCTTCTCAAGAAAGTGAAAAACTAATACTTTTGCTAAAAGAATACAAAGATGTTTTTGCCTGGCCTTACGAGGATATGCTCGGAATAGACCCTGAAATTGTTCAGCACAAAATTCCATTACATCCTAATGCAAACCCAGTTAAACAAAAGCTAAGACGTATGCGCCCCGATTGGGTTCTAAAGATAAAAGAAGACATCACTAAACAAATCAACGCCGGTTTTCTCATAGTCACTGAATATCCGCAATGGGTGGCCAACATCGTTCCATTGCCAAAGAAAACTGGGGGAATCAGGGTCTGTGTAGATTTTTGAGATCTCAACAAAGCCAGTCCAAAGGATGACTTCCCATTGCCACACATAGACGAACTTGTGGACAACACCGCAGGGCATGCATGGTTATCTTTCATGGATGGGTTTTCTGGGTATAATCAGATTTTGATGTCTCCTAAAGACAGAGAGAAGACTACCTTCACTACACCGTGGGGAACCTACTGCTACCGAGTAATGCCATTCGGGTTGAAAAACGCTGGAGCCACTTATCAAAGGATGGCGACAACACTGTTACACGACATGATGCACAAAGAAGTAGGGGTATATGTCGACGATATGATAGTCAAATCAAAGGAAAGGGAAGGACATTATGACGCGCTTCACAAGTTCTTTGAGAGGATTAGGCAATACAAGTTACGTCTTAATCCTCAAAAATGCACTTTTAGGGTAACAACTGGTAAAATGCTAGGATTTCTTATCACTCAAAGAGGAATCGAGGTAGACCTTTCCAAGATACAGGCTTTCATGGAAATATCACCACCAAAGATAGAGAAGGAAGTAAGGAGTTTTCTAGGGAAAGTGCAATTCATTAGCAGATTCATTTCCAAACTCACAGCCACCAATGAACCTCTCTTCAAGCTTCTGAAGAAAGGTGCTGATTTTGAGTGGAGTCAAGACTGTCAGCAAGCATTCAAGGCAATCAAAGAGTATCTTCAGAATCCACTTGTGCTGTCACTTCCCATCCCTGGGAAGCCATTGATTCTGTATCTCTCAATAACAGACAGACATCCATGGGATGCATGCTAGCACAAGAAAACGATGCCAAGGTAGAGTGCGCCATATACTACCTCAGCAAGAAGATGATGGACTATGAAACAAGGTATACTCCCTTGGAGAAAACCTGCTGGGGGTTAATATGGGCCATGAAGAAACTAAGGCATTACCTATTAGCGCATTCGGTAGTGCTGGCTTCTCGTTTAGACCCAATCAAATATCTTTTCGAGAAGCCAGCACTTATTGGAAAGCTAGCTAGGTGATTATTGTTACTAGCAAAATTTGATCTCAAATACATGACAAGAACATCAGTGAAAGGAAGGGTTGTGGCAGAGTTCTTGGCAGACCATCCCATGACGGAGGCTGAGGCTGAGGATTTCATGTTCCCCGACGAAGACATCTTGTGTCTCCTAAAAGACACTTGGCAACTTTATTTCGATGGAGCGTCAAACCAACGTGGATATGGCATAGGGGTATTGCTAGTTTCCCCAAACGACTCTTGTATCCCTCTGTCATATAAACTGAGGTTTGAAGTCACCAACAATCAAGCTGAGTACGAAGCCTGCATTGCTGAAATGGAGCCGGCTCTAGAACTAGAGGCAAAGAAGGTGGAGGTCATTAGGGATTCAAACCTAGTGGTGTCCCAAGCAAGAGTAGAGGTGTAAAATGGGCCGGGTCGGCACAGGCACGGCGCGGGCAAGGAATAATCCTGGCACGGCACGGGAACGACACGGTCTTAGTGGGCACGCGGCGCGGCACGGCACGGGCATGGAAGTGAGCGGGAATGACACGGACATGGCACGGAAGTTGCCTTGGCACAGCACGACACGACACGATCTTAGACGGGCACGACTCCGACACGGCACGGAAGTGGGATGGGGCACGAGTCACGATACGGCATGGCACGGTTCTAGCCAGGCACGGCACGGGCACTCGGCAGGGTACGGGCACGGAAGTGAGAAGGAACGACACGAGCACGGCACGGAAGTTGGCTTGGCAGGGGATGGCATGACACGGTCTTAGACGGGCACGGCACGGAAGTGGAATGGGGCACGAGTCACAGCACGGCAAGGCACGACACCGGCACAGCAAAGCACGGCACGACATGGGCACAACATGGCACGGCACGACATCGGCACAGCAAGGCACGGGACGGCTGCACGGGCATGCAGGGCCGGTCCTGAGATTTTGGAGGCCTAAAGCGAATTCAAAAAATTAGGCTCTATATTTTTAACGAAAAAATTCAATGTATGTATGTGTGATGTGTCTAATATAAGGTTAAAAGTTTAAACTTTTAGCTTCATAATTTAACTAAAATAAATTTTTTAAACAATTTATACAGTTAGAAAAAAATGAATCAAACATATCGCTCATTGTGTTTTTTTTTGACTAATTATATTATGAGCTTTAATTGTAAGAATGCGATTTTTAAAAATAAGAGAATTAATTATTTGAAACATTTTTTTATCAAATTTTGATGAGTTCGAAGTAATTATTATGGTTTTATATTGTCAAAAGTTTTTTTTTTTTCCTTTGAACTAGATATTAAAAGTTAAAAATTAAATTGAAATTAAAAAGAAAACTTATCCAAATTCCAAACATTTATAGTAGCGTACTAGTGTGCAAAAGATTTGAACCCTTAGTGTGAGTAACATTTAAAACAACTGAAGCACAACTAATACAAGAGATGAAGTCTTACCTAGATCTAGCAATAAAATTTAGAAAATAAAATTTGTCAAATGGGCCTTGTGGAACTCGAAACAAAGACCTCTCAGTTTAAACAATATGCACAATTACAAACCACTGATGTTGGAACTCTATTTGTTCTAGAATTTGGAATAACTTATATATACTATATTTTCGTCTTATGAAAAATGAGGCCCAATTTTTGCCCGAATTTTGGAGGCCTAAAACGGCTGCACCTTGGGCTTCACCTTAAGGCAGGCCCTGTGGGCACGACACGAAGCATGGAAAAACCAAAAAAAAAAATGTTATTACATAAACAAGGAATTTGTGTGTATTTTTTGACAATCCAATAATTTATTAATCTTTTCCTTTTATTTAAGTAAAATAAGCTTTAAAATATTTTATATGATTAAGAAATTTTGAATCAAAATTCAAACATGATAATATACCAATTACTACACATATATTGATATATACTGCGTTTTATCTAATAAAGATTTTTAAATAAATAAATAAATAAATAAATATATATATAGAAAATAAATAAGAAAAAAACTAATTTAAAAAAATTGTTTTTAAAAAATAATCTCTATGGGGTTCGAACTCAAGTCCTTAGGGACTTGACATACATCTCAGACTACCAAGGCCAACAATATTTTTGTGCTTACAATTAGAACAAGTAATATATATTATATAATTCTATTTTTAAAAAACGGACTTCTTGTACGCTAGCCACACGATTGTAACACAAGAATGACGATCCATACTATTCATTTTATTGTTCTTGGTGTTTTATTCACTCTCGCACATTTTCGGGTCTATTGGGTTTTTGAAGCCCTTTTATCAGGGCGTAGATTTATTGATAGGGAATTTTTTGTTATGTGCGATCGAGTATATAACGATAACCAATTTACTTCATTTTTTGTACGAATGATATAATTACTCCCACATAAAGGTAGACGGTTCCGATTTTCAAAAAACAACTCAGGCGGCCCTAAAGTGGTGCATTATAGGACTTTAATGTCTTTTGAAGCACCGAATGTGTTCTGATCACGTGGTTTCCGACATCCGATTATCACCTATTGTGGGAAGAATGATAAATTTGATAAAATCTTAAATTGTAACGGTTTAGATCGAATATTCAAAAAAATGAGTCTGCAACTACCTTTCAAATCTATACATCTATCTTATTGGGTTGTAAACCAATGTATTCCGTTGTAGTCCAATGTACACTAGCCACACGATTGCGACACAAGTATGACAATCCATACCGTTCATTTCATTGTTCTTGGTATTTTAATCACTCTCGCAAATTCTTGAGTCTATCGGGTTTCGGAAGCCCTTTCTTTGGGACGTAGATTCATTAATAGAATTTTTTTCGTTATGTGCAATGTAGTATATAACGATGACCAATTTACTTCATTTTTTGCACGAATGATATAATTACTTCCACATAAAAGGTCGACGGTTTGGATTTTCAACAAACAGCACGGGCGGCCCTCGAGTGATGCATTATCGGACTCTACGAGAATTTTCGATAAGTTGGTGTGTATGGATTATGGTGTCTCGTATGCACATGATCACATAGATCATATAAAAGGATTGAGATCATTCTCCGAAGTCCGATCTCTCTCGAACTCTCAAGACTCCTCTCAATGTCTCTCTGTCTCTCTCAACTCTGTCTCTCTCAACGTCTCTCTGTCCTCTCACCTTTGATGAGCCTTAACGTTCGGATTCTGGCACGCCTTATTTCTTCGGATTCATTCACCGAGTCATTCACCTCTCTCACTCTCTCAGACTCTCACTCTCTCTCTCTGTCTCTCTCTCTCGCTACACACGGCTCACCTTTCTCTCTCTCTCTCTCCGTTTTCGACTTTCCGGTGACACAACTCTCAATTTTCAAACGGTGAGTTGGTGCGACGGTGACCATCAGTCTCTCAACATCTGTCTCTCCGACTCTCTCATCACCTTAGGTCCTCAGCTCACCGACTCACTCACCAGTCACCGTATCTCTCTGAGCACAGGTACCTCTCTCACGAGTCACTTCCCTCACCAGTCTCCACTTATCTACTGTAGTTAGGATTTCTGAAATTAGGGTTTTAACCTGGTTTTTAAAATTAGGGCTTTTGTTAATTGTTACTAATTTCTGAAATTAAGGTTACGAAATTAGGGCTCTTGTTAATTGTTACTAATTTCTGAAATTAGGGCTTTTGTTGCTAATTTCTGAAATTAGTAACAAGAAATTAGGGCTTTTCACTTTTGTTACTAATTTCTGAAATTAGGGTTACGAAATGGCTTTTAATGATTTTGTTACTAATTTTTGTAATTTCGTACATCGAAACTGATTTTGTACACACACACGGACACACCTGCACTAATTTCGTATATTAGTACACACATGCACTGTTGATATTTCGTATATTCTAGAAATGGCCAGATCTGATGATTTTGTTATGAGTCTTATGACATGCACTATTGTCTGTTGTCTGTTGATACTTGATATGGATTAGTTTATTTTTGCATTACTTCAATATTGCATTTAGGGTTACAAAATTAGGGCTTTCGTGTTTCCCCTTTAATAACCCCTGTTATGGTGTTTTTCTTTGGAAGATGGATGCTGGAAATGGGGAGGATCGTGACTCCCACTCAGGTTCTTCTGATGAGCTACCACGAAACCCTATTGCACCACGGGGTATGGGTTCTGTAGGTGAGATGGCTGCTTCAAACATTGTTGGTGGTGGAAGTGGAACAGGACCTTTAGGTTCTAGTTCTACTGCTACTCCAACAGGTTCTACTCCTGCAGCTGCAAATTCAGGCCTTAGTGGTTCAAAAAGGTCACGACGCTACTCATGGGTATGGAATCATTTCTCTATAGCGTCAGACTTCAAGGATGAAAATGGTATTAACATAGGATCTAGGGCTGTATGCCATTATTGTGACAAAAATTATAAATGCATAAGTAATAATGGTATAGGGCCACATGGTAGACACCTTAGAAAAAAACTTGCTGATAAAATTGGTGATGCATCTGATGGTAGTAATTTTGTTTATTCAAAAGAAAAAATGAGACATGGACTGGCCCTTTATGTAGCTGCAACAAAACAACCATTTACTTTTGGTGATGATATTAGATTTGAATATTTTGTCAAAAATTGTCTGAATCCTTCATTTGCTAAAGTTTCTAGAAATTCAACCCGTAGTGATAAAAAGAAAGCTCACAGTAAAGTTAAAAAAGATTTGATTAGTGAACTTGCAAGTCTTGGTGCAATAGGTTTTACTTCTGATATGTGGTCTAGTATAAATAATCATGGTTATATTTGTGTGACTGCTCATCATATAGACTCTAGTTGGAGTTTGCGAAAAAAATTTATTGCTTTCTGTTTAGTGGAGTTTCCTCATGATAGTGAACAGATTTTTGAAAGTATTATGGGTGTTTTTAGGGATTTTGAAGTTGTTGATAAAGTTTATAGCATTACTTTTGACAACCATAGCGCTAATAGTGCTACACTTCCATTGTTTATAAGAAATTTGACGACTCCTTATTTTGGTGAATTATTGCATTTGCGATGTGTATGTCATGTCATTAACTTAGTTGTGCAAGGTGGTTTGAAACATATAAGTCCACAAATTAAAAAAATTAGAGATGCTGTTCTTTTTATTGCTACTTCCCCATCTAGGCAACAAGAATTTGATAAATTGTGCACATCATTTTACAATCTTAAACCCAAAAATATGAACTCTGATGTTCAAAATCGTTGGAATTCGACCTACCTTATGTTAAAGTCTTGTAGGAAATATAGTGATGCAATATCTTTTTTGTTAATCAGAGGTATCGACCGTGTCATGGTACTCCTTTAACTCCAGCTGATTGGGAAATTAGTTTTGAGTTCATGAAATTTTTGAAAGTGTTTTATGTTGCTACCATAGCTTGTTCGGGTGTTCGTTATCCTACTTCTTGTATTGTGCTTCATCATCTTTTCAATATCAATCTCAATTTTCGAAAACATAGGGAACATCCAAATTTTGCACATGCTTGTATAGATATGGAAATAAAATTCAGAAAATATTATGAGGAAATACCACCAATATTTATGTTAGCTGGAGTAATGGACCCTAAGGATGAAGTTCTAAGGTGTTAGCTTGCTCTTAAGAGAGATTGGTACGAATTTAGGGATTAGTACTTTACCTTCTTCTGATAATGTGAATGATTTATTGACTACCATGTATGCTAAATATGACTGTAAGTTTCGTTCTAATGCTGCCTGTACTGCTGCTCCTTTAACATCTTGTACGAGTACTAATGATGAATTTTGGGATTTCGTTAGTTCAAATTTAGGAATAGGAAGTAGCACTGTAACTTCACGCATTGAACTTGAGAAATATTTGGACCTAGAATCTGTTAACACAAATGATTGGCGTGATTTAGATGTCTTAGCTTGGTGGAAAAAAAATGAAGATAAATATCCCGTTCTTTCAATCATGGCACGTGATCTACTAACCCCTCCTGTGTCTACAGTGGCATCCGAATCTGCTTTTAGTGCAGATAAAAGAGTGTTGGATGAGAGGAGGAGCAGACTAGCTCCAGACATTTTGGACTGTCTCATATGCTTGAAAGATTGGGAGGATGCACGCCTTGGAATTCAAAAACGCTCAGCTAAAGATGAATTCAGAGGCTATTTTGCAGATTCTGATATAGACAGTGATTAGGGGACCTGCTGGCATTTGGTTTGATTCTAGTATTCATTTATTCTGCTGGGGTTGTGTCTGTGGCTTATTCATTTTAGTATTTGTGTTTGTGGCTTATTCATTTCAGTAAGTGGGCTGAAGTGGATGTTGTGGCAACTTATGAAGGCCTTAAATGGCAACATGATGTTACCCCCACTTCAGTTTTTGGCTATGATGTATTTCTTAACTAATATCTGAGCTTGCTGCATGCCTTGTGGTCTGTTTAGCTTCACTTAACTGACGTGGATGTTGCCTGCATGCGTTGTGGTGTGTGTGGCAGTGTGGGGTGTGTGTGTGTCTCCTTTTAGTCTGAAATGAATAAGCCATAAACACAACCCCAGTTTTTGGCAAAGCGAAGTGTGATTGTGTTGCAACTTATGAAGGCCTTAATGGCAGCTTAACATTGCCGTATCCATTTCAGTTTTCTGGCTATAATGATAAAAAAAACTAATGTCTAAGCCGTAGTGGTATTGTAATGAAGTGATGTTGCAACTTATGAAGGCCTTAATGGCAACTTAACGTTGCATCCATTTCAATTTTCTGCTATGATGATAAAAAGAACTAATATCTTAGCAGAATTCAGAACTAAGTACATTCAGCACTAAAATGTACCTATATCTGAAAAAATTGTACTTAGTAATTGTTCTTAGTTCATTTCTGCTGATGTTACGAAGTGCTGTTGCAACTTATGAAGGCCTTAACGGTAAATTTCAGTTCCAATATTTCAGTTACTCTAATTTCCATTGGTATTCAATCTTTCTATTCTCTTATTGCTTCTCTTATTGATAGGGTATTTAGTGAGGAGGAGAGGTTCTATTGAGAATGCCCAAACATGCTCTTGTAGAAAATGGGAACTTAACGTTGCCTCATCCATTTCAGTTTCCGGCTATGATGATAAAAAAAACACTAATGTCTGAAGGTGGATTTTCTCACTTATTTTTGTATCTATGGCTTTATGTGTTAGTAGCTCGTATTTAGCTTGGTGGATACCTCTAACCTGGTTTTATGCCAAACCTGAGGTGTAACGAAGCCAGGCTAAATATTGAGTTTGTTTTTAGTTAGTATAGTTAATTTTTATTTGATTGCATTGCTTAGTCAAGGTGGTGGCATAACCCCTCGCATGTTCTGTTTGATGAGTTGAGGTGGCGGCCTGGCCCCTTCAGTATGTTAGTGTTGGTTTGTTGTTAGTTTGAGGTGACAATAATAGTAATTACTCCTATTATTCCGGTCTACTGAATAGATTATTTGGCGAAATAATGTGTGCATCAAAAGCGAGTTCTTTCTTCTAAAGAGCGGAGAACCTACAAGTTTGGCAATGCTTATAGTTATTTTGTAGATTCCATAGGCTTTACTGTACCCTGGAGGCAATTTGCCACAACCAAGTAGCAAACTCTATTCCAGTAGGGCAAATATTGTCTTCAAGAAGTAGCATTTGATATAAGTAATTGTAATGCTAACCTTAGTCACACATATTTGTGCCCATGATAAGCTTCCTATGGTAAATGGTGCGCGCGCTCTCTCTCTCTCTCTCTCTCAGCTCTGTTAAGTATCATTTCGTTTTGGTTGGTACACTGAACTGTATTGTTGTTATTTGTGAAGCTTCTGGTGAGCCACCGTTACTCCTAGCGGTATCAGTTCACTGTGCAACGAGAGCAGCTATTAAAGAAGCTAGAAAATAGCTTAGTTGTTGGACAGGGGTAGATGGGTGTGATTTAGCATTCACCTTTTTGTCTTTGCTTTAGTAACAAAAAAAAAAGGGCATGTTGGATCTTGGAAACAATTCAACGGAAACTCCACAAGTGTACTGTTATAATTCTTGTACTTTGAACTTTGTTGTAATAAAATTACTCATATTTACAATAATCTCTCAAATGAAGTACGTGAGATTGCAGATCAAAAAGAAGTACATGAGATCCAATTGGTTGATCGTTGTGGAAATATTAATCTAAGTCATTTTTTGTGTTGTGTGATTTGATTTTGTGTTCTCACTCTGAAAAAATAAGGGGAGATTTGTTTGTCGTACAGGTAAGACATTGAATCTTGGGAATTCTTGGAATAGAATTAGTACCCAATTTTTAATTATCAATTTGAAGGATTCAAAGTTTGAAGAAGTGCTTCAATACCAGAAAGATTGTTGAAATTGTGCCTCCTGTTTGTTGAAATTGTATGTCTGCAATTTTATTATTTGGAGAACTTCAATTTTACATATGAAATAAGATATCCCTCTTTTTTTCACCATATCACTGATAATGATAATTATTTCCAGTTGCTTGATGGATATGAACAAAATATAATTTGAAGGAAGGAGATGAGCTATTCATAAACTAATCCAAAGATTCCAAACCCTCCAGGCCTCCGCCAATCTTGTACACAGGTGCTTCGTCTTCTTGTTAAAGTATACCAGAAGTTGCCTTCTCCTGAATTCCTGATTATTTGAGCATCTGTCAATGCCTCAACCCTCATGTTACTGGATAAACCAAAGGGTGTTTCCAGCATCTTGAAAAAACTTCTACGATCTGAAAATAAGGATGATGCTCTGCTCACATTTCAAATAGCTTTTGATCTGGTCGAGAATGAGCACCAAGCTTTTCTACTGAATGTGAAAATTTTGCTTTCTGGTCCCAAGTCTCACCCATCCGAACCTCCACAGCAACATTGAATTTCATGGTGATTCTTTGATAGTAATGCTATTGTTTCTCTCTCTTTTAGCAATATGTTAGTATGGATTTCAAAGACTACCCATGGCCATAATGAATCCCAAACGTCCACAGTCCATCCCGGGCACGAATCCTGGCCTTCCACATGAAGAGGATGAGGAGATACCAATTGGGCTACAGTTCATTGGCAACAACATTATTACGTTAGTTACTAATGTTAATTTTGAATATAACATTGTGAATTTGTGAGAGCATGTGTTTTCTAGAGGATGCACCTTGCACATAAGACACTGGTTAATTATTAGGATTGAAATATTGGGAATTTGTGAGAGCATGTGTTTTCTAGGGGGATGCACCTTGCACAAAGGACACTGGAGAATTATTAGGATTGAAATATTGAATACTACGATATACAAACTTAAGAACATTAGAGGCACCGACGCTACGACGCACCGGGCACTGGAATGTGGGTTTTTTGGGAAGATTTTTTTAAGACAAAAATCGGTTGCCGGTTGGTGATATGTATACGAAAATCGATGGCACAGCATGACACGGCACGACACATGATTAAGGAACGGCACGGCATGGCACGACACGAACCGACAAAAAAAGGCACGGCACGACACGACACGACCCGACCCGACAAAAAAAAAAACACGACACAACCCGACAAAAAAAACGCACGGCACGACAAAAAAGGCACGACCCGACACAACTCGACAAAAAAAAAGGCACGGCACGACCCGACCCGACAAAAAAGGGCACGGCATGACACGACCCGACAAAAAAAGGCACAACACGACGCGGCATGATTAATTAATCGGGCACGGCACGACACGACACGGTTTTATAAAGGCACGGCCCGACAAACAAAATGGCCCACCACGGCTCGGCACCGGCACGGCACGCCATGGCACGATGAAGTAAACGAGCACGGTACGGCACAACACGAAGCACGGTTGGCACGGAGGAAAATGGCACGGCACGGCACGACAGGCACGTTTGACACCCCTAAGCAATAAGAGACTGGAAGGTCAAGGAAGGCACGCTAAAGCTATACCACTCCGTGCTAAAAGATCTAATTCCACAATTTGACTCAGTCATCTTCATGCACACTCCGCGAGTAAGTAATAGATTTGCAGATGCAGTAGCTACATTGGCCTCTATGGCCGAGATTCCTCTGGGATTCACAGTGCAACCTCGTATCCCTCTTAAGCCACTTCCAAGGACAAGATGGCCCTACGAAAGTTCGCCGCCCGATTTATAGTCTGCGGAGGGGTACTGTATCGAAGAGCTCATATGGGCCCCAATCAACTCTGTGTCACTAAGGAAGAAAGCCATAAAGTGATGGAGGAAATCCATAAAGGAATCTATGGGCCACGCGTGAATGGAGCAATGATGGCAAAGAAAATCCTGCGTCAGGGATACTGCTGGACTACAATGGAGGCTGATTGTGCTAACTATGTCCGCCGATGTTACAAATGTCAAACCCACGCTGATTGCATGCATATTCCCCCGTAGAATTATATAGCATGGCGTCCCGTTGGCCATTCTCCACACCTACTATCAACAACACCTTGCTCCTTGCTTCAAGCTCACCATTGTTCTTAGCTCTACGCTCACCATCAATGGCATCACACTCCATTATCATTATCAACAGCTCCAAGCCATCACTTAGCAGCTTTATGCTTGCTCAGCGGCTCTACGCCTCCATTCCACTGCCTCAGCAGGCTCTATGCCTATATTCACCATCCTAGCGACTCTACGTCCGTCAATTTAGCAGCTTTATGCCCACCGGCTCTATTCA
Source organism: Rhododendron mucronatum var. ripense (assembly GCA_019656295.1). Lineage (NCBI taxonomy): Eukaryota > Viridiplantae > Streptophyta > Magnoliopsida > Ericales > Ericaceae > Rhododendron > Rhododendron mucronatum. Next base: position 3,468,014 of record BPLT01000002.1, read on the forward strand.
CCATCTCAGCGGCTCCATGCCCATGTTTACCACCCCAGCGGCTCTACGCCTGTGTGCAACCATCTTAACAGCACTACGCCTATACTCACTATTGCTCAGCAACTCTACGCCCATATTCACTACTCAACGGGTCTACGCCGACAAACTCAGCGGCTCCAAGCCCGTTATCTTAACGACTCTATGCTCACAACTCAACGGCTCCAAGCCCGTTATCTTAACGACTCTATGCTCACAACTCAGCGGCTCTACGCCGGTCAATTTAGCGGCTTTACACCCACTATCTCATCGGCTATGCGCCTATATTCACCATCCCAATAGATTCTACACTTGCATTCATCTTCTCAACGGCTTTACGCCTGTATTCACTATCTCAGCAGTTCTATGCCCATAGCAAAGCCCGTTCAACAGCTCTAAGCTCACTCAGCAGCGTTAAGCTCACTCAGCAGCCTCGAGCTCATTACTGCCCTCATATCTTAGTAGCTCTATGCTTGCTACTTCAGCTGCTCTACCAGTAGGCTCTACTGCTCCAAGGCTCTACGCAGACAAACTCAGCGGCTCAAGCCCACTACTCAGCGACTCCAAACCCATTATCTCAGCGGCTCCAAGCCCATTATCTCAACTGGCTCTACGCTGTAACAATCCTCAACAGGCTCCACGCCATCCCAATCAACATGATATCATCTGTTCTCAAGCTCCATGCTTGAATGCTCAAAATCCAACATTTTGAATGCTCGAAGCTCTTCGAATGCCCAACCACTGTGTACTGGATGCTCAAGTTCTATACTTGAATGCTCAAGCTCTACGTTTGAATGCCCAACCACTGCGTATTGGATGCTCAAAGCCTGTACTTTGAATGTTCAGATTCTACCGTCCGAATGCTCGAGCTCTATGCTCTAATGCTCAAGTCCTGAACTTGAAAGAAGCTTTACACTTATATCAAACACACACGTACGAACCCTAGAATGGAAGTTGTTTGTTGATGGTTCGGCATGTAATACCGGTTCAGGGGTGGGAATCGTGCTTTTTCCCCCTGAAGGAGTGATGATTGAGCTATCTGTTCGGCTGGGTTTCAGTGCATCGAACAATGTGGCAGAATACGAGGCTCTCTTAATTGGCCTTAAAAGTGTGAAGACCCTGAAGGTAGCAAGGATAAGGGTATATTGTGATTCACAACTGGTAGTGAATCAACTGTCGGGGGAGTACGAAGCCCGAAACGAGAAGATGGCAGCTTATGTGGAAGCAGCCAAGGATTTACTTAATACCTTCGACAAGGTTTATATCGAGCAGATAAGCTCTGGACAAAATGCTCGTGCCGATTCTTTGGCTTGCTTAGCCGCGGCTGTTCCAATTGAATTCAAACGAAAGGTAGCCGTCGAGTATTTAACCGAGCCAAGCATTGGCAGGAGCATAGAATTGGTCTTGGACGTGAGCCAGGGGCCAAGTTGGATGGATCCAATCATGGGGTTTTTACGAGATGAAACACTCCCCACTGACAAAAATGAGGCTCATAAAATTAAAATCAAATCTGTAAGGTTTTGGTTGTCCCCAGAGGGGAAATTATATAGGAAGTCCTTCATTGGACCGTATTTGCTTTGTGTACACCCTAAAATGGTGCAGAAAATCCTTCACGAGATTCATGAGGGGACCTGTGGGAGTCTTGCAGGGGGCAGGTCCATTGCCCACCGAGCAATAACCCATGGTTACTGGTGGCCACACATACAGGAGGATGAGAAGGCGTATGTAAAGATTTGTGAGAAGTGTCAAAAATTCTCACCAATGATTAGAATACCAGCTGAAGATCTGGTACCATTGACTAGCCCCTGGCCGTTCGCTCAATGGGGAATGGACATCGTGAGTCCACTCCACAAAGCAATTGGGAACAGGAAGTTTTTACTGGTAGCAACGAATTACTTCACGAAGTGGATTGAGGTTGAGCCTCTAGCCAAGATAACCGAACCTATGATAGAAAGGTTCGTTTGGAAAAGTATAATTACTCATTTTGGGATACCCTATTCGTTGATTACAGATAACGGGGCGCAGTTCAAAAAGAAATTCAAAGCTTTCTGTTTCCAATATGGGATAAGAAACTACTATTCAACTCTAGCTTACCCCCAATGCAATGGACAAGCAGAGACATCCAATAAAACCATTCTTGATGGGATCAAGAAAAGGTTGGATAAAGCTAAGGGAAAGTGGCCTGATGTGTTACTACTGGTACTATGGGCACACCGTACAACACCTAGGAGGTCTACGGGAGAGACCCCCTATTCATTGGCGTATGGAACAGAGGCAGTTATACCCCTAGAAGTTGATCTTCCAACCAACAGGACTGCATTGGTTGAGAGTGGGAGCAATGACAGGGCCCTTGAAATTGAGCTTGATCTCGCCGAGGAAAGGAGGGAAAGGGCCCTGGTGCATCTAGCTTCTTACTAAGAACAGCTAATAAAGAACTACAACAAACACGTTCACCCTTGAGAGTTTGGTGTTGGGGACCTTGTACTACGAAAAGTGCTCGGCAATACCAAGGTGGCCAATGAGGGCAAGTTGGGGGCCAATTGGGAAGGCCCATATCGAGTAACAGAGATAGTGGGCATTGGGGCTTATAAATTGGCAGACCTGGACGGGAACCCGATGCCGAGGCCTTGGAATGTTCATAATCTGAAAAAATTCTTTGTTTAAAAGAGTTTAGTTTTATTTCATCATGTTTTAGGGTACACTACGTGACTATGTGGGAGCTACGAATGAAGCTCATTTGTTTTTTATTATTTATTAGTTGCAAGGGGTACGAGTAACACCCCTTTGAGTTTCAAAGGTTGTGAATAAAATCACTTTTTCCGTTATATCAAATTTTTGGAGTTTTTGTTTTCTCTAAATACGAATTACAGACTTGGTTTTCTCTATTCGTATTGGGGAGCAGGGAACAGACACGAATGCCACGTACGAATACACGTATCCACTACCTAGATATGTGAAGTTTTGAACTACACAAGTACGAAAAATGGGGGTTGCACACGAATACATGCATAAACACTTGCAAAGTGTACGACTCGACATTAAGATTTAGCCAAGTGTGAGTAAATTGTTTATGTACAAGACACTTAACTAGCTTTAGATTACGAAAATACTTAAACTTTGATGTATGAAACTCTGTCACTTGAGTACACACATAATGAGATATGTATTACAAAGTGAACAGCTTGAAAACAGCGTACGAATAAATGCTAGGCTAAGTATGAGAAACTTCAAGTACGAAACACTTGGGCTCAAACTGTAACGCCCCTAATTTTGGGAACGTTAAATAAACAATTTTATTGAAAATTTAAATAGAGTCTGGTTGATTCTTACATCATAACTCCCGTAAGAGTACTTTCATTACACAAAGGAAAGGAAACTAAGGTTCCTATCTACAGCTCCGTCTGCTCCTCCATTCTTGCCAGCTCTTTGGCTCCGAAAGCCTCCAAGGTGTACAGCTCACCCTGATCATCTACAAAGTCTAACACATTATACCGGCGTCGCCACCAATATAATATGTCAAGGTCACCAAAGGTAAAACCATGAGATACAGGAGCTCAATAAAATAATCCATACCCACTAACCCATAACTTACAAGCAATAGACCATAAGGTTAACGATTTCCACATAGTACATGCATATATAACAAGACAATAACAATGACACATCCACATTCACTAGTCAAACTAACGTTGGTGTCCATGATTTTCTGAGTTTCTCCTACGCGACTAATCTTAGACTGTGTCTCATTTTCATTTACCAAATCAACATTTTCAAAAGCATTTTTAACACACCCAACATTGGTTCCGCCGTTCTGGTCTCCTGAGTATCCTCACAATGGTTCCGCCGCATCGGGTTCCCATTGGCACACAAAACTTTCCATTGGCTCCTCTCTGCGGATAACCAAGCTACACACCCAACCTCGGTTCCGCCGTTTCGGGTTCCCGAGTATCATCACAATGGTTCCGCCGCACTGGGTTCCCATTGGCACACACGCACACATACACCACACAATGGGCTACCAAGTCCGGCCACATTATGGTTTTCAAAACACACATTGTCTTTAACACACCCTAAGTGTCATGTTTCTAACTTTCTCGATTTTTGTGTCTCGTTTTCATGCATAGACTCCGCGGTAGGACTTTTCACGTACGTACACATGAATCATTCATTGAAATCTTGAAACTAAACTAGCAAGATCATCCAACTCTATATTACTTATCATGTTAAAATCTCAACTTAAAGCATAACACCACATGTACGGACACCTTTGGAGTGGAGGCCACTTATGCTTTATCATACAACCACAAGTAATACAAGTAATCCTAGTAAACATGTATACGTTCTCATAACCATTCTAAAGATCAAAATACGAATACTTCCAATCAAGTTTATGTTTCGAAAATCCATTCTTTCTTTCTTTTAGGGAAGTTCAAAACAACACATATTTTTCCGGAAAATCAAGTCGATATGTTTAACATACTCCCCTTTCTTTTCAAAACTTTAAGTAAAACACCTTTCAAATTCTCATGCATTTCTAACATACAAGCATCGTACAATATACTTAGAGTTTAACGGATAAGGAAAATCTTTACATATACTTAGAGTAAGTAAGTAGAGATATTCTACGTATACTTAGTGTCAGAGAGTAAGGACATTCTACCGTTCTTCTTGGCAGTAGGGCGGCTACGGAAGGCAAGTCGGCGGTCGGACGGAGTAACTTCCTACGGTAGCTTTCGGTAGCTTCGAAAGAGAAAGGTTTCTCTCGAAACTTGCTCTTGACTAAACTACTAAACTTTTGGATCGAGGGGTGGTCAAGTGGTGGTTTAGTGGCGGTCTTGGATGAGTTTCTTGAAGAACTCAAGAAGAAACTCAAGAACACCAAGAACAAGAAAGAACAAAGTAAGAACTCAAGGATTCTAGAGAGAGAAGTTGAAAGGTTGGAAGGTGTGAGTTAAATGGCAAGGATGGGGTGCTATTTATAGCAAAAGTCTTGGCTATTACCCAAAGAATAAAATTTTCCCTAGCAATTATTGTCCAATGGGTAAATGGGCAATTATGATAGGTATGGCCTTGTCTTGTCCTAAGAAAGCTTGCTTGGGAGAAAGAACAAAAAAAAAAAAGTCTAGAATAGGTTATCATGTAGTACTTAGGTTGATTGTGGGTTTTGGTTTGATTTGGCTAGCCAAATTTTATGTGTACTGCTTGGATTTTGGCAAGACTTAGTTCTATTACCCAAGGGATATACTTTTTCCTAGAAATTATTGTCCAAAGGGTAAAGAGGTAATGATGATAGGTATGGCTTTGAAATGACAAATCATGAAGGGTTTTTGGCTTGACTTGTCCTAGAATGGGTTGCTTGCAAGAAAGAACAAAAAGAAAGTCTAGAAATGGGTTGTCAAAGATTGTGTGTGTGTGTGTATATATATATATATATGCATATATAAGTACACTAAAGTACTAGGTTGTCCTATGGAACGAAAAAAAATGGTGAGCGGTCAAGCTTCCAATGACAAGAACATTGTCTTTTGAGTGATATTTTCTAGAAAGTACCTATATGTATATACGTAGACTTAAAATAGCCCAAAAGGTACATGAGTACCTATATTCATGTATGTTGGAAATCTAAGAGATTGACTTTGGTGGTAACTTAGGTTTGGGTCTATTATCCAAGGGATAAAGATTTTCCTAACAATTGTTATCCAATGGGCAAAGAGGAAAGTAAGGTTGATTTGACTAGGCTTACTTCTTTTGGAAGCAAAGTAAGGGCTTCCTATGGTTCAAGATTCCTATATGACTTGTCTTGTCAAATATAAATACAAAATGGCAAGTCTAGTTGCTATTATCCAAGGGGTAAAAATTTTCCTAACTTCTATTAACCAATGGTTAAAGGAAAATGGTAGTAAGAAAGGTTGATGTGACTAGGTTTACTTCTTTTTGGAAGCAAACTAATGGCTTCTTTTGGTCCAAGATTCTTATATGACTTGTTTTGTCAAGTCAAGGCTTTCATGGTGGTAAGTAGAAGGGTAAAGTGCAAGTAACTATCAATATCTTAGGCATGAATGACTAGATTTTGTACTCTGGGTTTCGTTTTAGGAAGATTTGATGGAAGAAAGAAGGGATGGTTCAAAGATTTGGTTTAGTAAGTATATATATAAGGACAATGGTGGGTAGATTTGACTTGGAGAAGTATAAAGAAATGAGTTGTAAGGATGTCGAAGGATAATAATGTTGAATAAGGTTTGAAAAGACTTGTCATGAAGTATAATATAATTACTTCTTAAGGTCCAAGGGTTCAATTAGGTTTGCATGGGTTCACAAGGCTCAAAGATGGTCAAAAAGGTTCATTTAGGGTTAGGAGAATGTAACTAGGTGAAATGGTAATTCGATTCCTCTAAGTAATTGGTTGGAAGTCAATTCTACTTGCCAAGTAGGATTTCTAGCCAAGAAATATAATTTAAGATTTTATTTGTGCTTACTAAGAAAAATATACAAGTGCTTCTATAAATATACTTATCTTTAGAAAATGACTAGATTGTTCGAGGCTAGGAGTTTGAAATTTTAAACGTCCCAAATCTATTTATGACGAATTATTAGAATTTAAAAGGAATTTTAAAATCAATTTCCAAGTAATTAAAAAAATTCAAATATTTAACGAATTTTTTATTCACTAAAACTCAGGGTCATTACACAGACATAACGAGATATATCTAAAAAACATTAGACTAAGTAAGAGAAATTTAGGCTTAGACTAAGTACGAGAAATTCAGTCTAAGTATGAGAGCCTTCGATTTCATGAGCATGAAATAGGTGCAGACTGCTAAGTATGAAAACGCTTAGGCTTTTGTCTAAGTATGAGAAACTTAGAAACATATGTTTCCTATGTATGAAATGCTTGGGGTCAATACATAACGAGATATGTATAGTATATTTTAAGTATGAAATAGTTAGCCAAATATATGCATCTGAATATATGCATCTGTAACGAATAGGTGTATACGAGCATACACGACTCTTCTAAGCTACACCTGGTAAGTTCAAATAGGATAAATGAACGTTTTTATGGAGGTATGAGATACCCAGAAGATTGTTCAAAACTTGAACAAAATGTTTATGGCCACGAAAGGCCGAGCAAAACATAAAGGCCATAAAAAACATAAAATTGTTATGCCACAGAGGGCCGAATACCTATATCATCAAAACATAGCCAAAGTACAAAATATACTGGTGCATCGTAGGGCTCAAAAACAAGGTCACGCAGGACCGGCCAAAATGTTTGAAAGTGTTCAAAAAATTAGACAAATGCTTACCAAATCAATCTAGATTCTGAATCTCAGGGAGAATGCCAGTCATGACCTCTGTATTCACTACAGTGCTGGGGCCACCACCATCAACAACACTCCCTTCTGGTTTGACAGTCTCGTTGGGCGTTTCCCGAGCAGGGGAATTGTCAATAGAAGCATCCTGAGCCTTAATAGGGACATTCTCCTCGGCACCATCAAAATCCTCAATCTGCTGATCCATATCGTCTTCCAAAGGTTCATGGGTAACTGTTGGCCGGCCGCTCGAAAGATCGTTCTCGATCCAGAGGGGAGAATCATCTGCTACACCAGCTTTGGTCAAACAAGCTTTCCAGCTAGCAACCCAGATCTGGTCTTGTATGGCTGGCATCTGCTCCACATAGCTGGCCGTAGTAGCATCAAAACCTTTCTGGTAGCCTTCTTCAAAAGCAGCTTTCTTGGTGCTGTCAATTTCTGACAGAGCCTGACTAAGGCTATCTTCGGCTGTCTCGAGCTTGCCATTTGCATCATCAAGGTCCGACTTGGCTTTGTCTCTCTCTCTTTCCAATCTTGAGACTGTTCGAAGGAGCCTGGTGTTGTCATTCAAAAGTCTAATCCTTTCAGACTCAGCTTCTTGAAACTTCTGGCCCAATGTGATCATCTTTTGGATAAACTGTGAGATACCAAGTATAGATTAAGAACAGGAGTCAAGCCATTATGAGGTAGGACAACTTGGGTTACAAGTAGATCAAATTACCTTAACCCCACTGACAAGTCCAGTGGACACCAGCCTATTAGAGGGAGATGTGGACTCCTTCTGCATATCGACTTGCAATAGCAGCCTTGTGCGAGGGCCAGTGCAATCTTTGAAGAACTGGCACTGTCCCCAACGTTGACTGAACAATCACCTCTCATGAATTGAGGGGCCCAAGTTTGGTGAATTACTTGGGTGTTCGATGAAGGTGGTCCAGAATTGATGCAGCAGCTTGTAAACCGGCGTCCCTAGTATCTCTGTTTCTGGGACGTTTGTCCCGATGGGCATCTTCCGCCTCTAGCACAGTGTCAGACCCCTAAGGAGATGAGCTACTCTGGGTCGAGACTCCTCTGATGCGTCAGGGAGGCGGAGGGACATGTCCGGTTGATGGAGCTCCGCCCAAAGGAACCACGTCCTCGGGAGGATACAATAAGAAAGGAGCTTAAATTTAGAGGTTGACGAGTCATAGTACCTGAGTTTGGAGGAGATGGAGAGTAGCCTGAAGAAGATGATTCACTAGTATTACAATTGGGAGATGACTGTTCGGGCTGACGTTGTGAGGAGATCTGTCGTTGTGAAGACCTTCTTTGGACCACACGAGGAAGTGGGATGCCTTCAGAGATAGGAATTTCACCTTGCTGTCCGGCAATTGTCACTCCTGCATTAGATCTTAAGTTCCTTGGCTGGGGAGCAGTCGAAGTTGAGGCAGCACTGGTACTTGGGTTGGCTAGCCTTCTGTCAATAAAACCTTTATAGGCAGGATCGTAGCCCAAAAGAACGTTCGCGTCACGACCCCGGCCAGCTGTCAAAGTACCAGGCTCTCCTGTGTAATTTAGGATCCTGTTGATCTCCGTTGTTCGAACGTAACTAGGCTCTCGTCTGGGACATTTGTTAGCATTATGTGTTGCGGATTAAAGCACAAACAAGAGTTAAAAATTGCAGGAAAGCAATAAACAGAAAATACAAGAATTACGAAGCAAATTAGGAGCATACATGGGTAGCCCCATATGTGGGGGCAATGTAAGCCCACCACTTGGCCATCTTCCCCCATTGGCTCGAAGGCTCTAGTAACGTAGAAGAATTCCATCTCGTGATCACGAGTAGAATCTGGCAAGTTAAGCACGAGACGCTTTTCTACTTTTCTAACTTTGAAGTAATAGGTGTTATATTCAAGATTTAGCACAATGCTATGCCACCACTGAATATCCCATAAGCCTATTTGGGTTCCTAGGATCCTGTTTAGAGCTATAACTCCCATTATAAGCCTAAATACGTTTGTTGAGACTTGCATGGGGGTAAGATGATACCAATTCAGAACCTGGAGAAGCAATGGGTGAAGGGGAAAGTGGACACCACCCTCAACAATGGCTACAATTGGAATACACATTTTGTCCCAAGTGCTAGCGTCTCTGTCTACTCCTAATGGGGTGAGTTCAAGCCTGACATTGTCAGGAATGCTGTATTCAGCCCTAAATGCCGCCATGGCAGTGGGGGTTTCACAAAGTTTTCTAAACTTGCTAGGTTTAGGAAGGTTTTCATTATCATCCACCATGAGTATTATGAAAAGAATACTAGCACAGATCGAAATCTAGAGCTGACGACGAATGAAACCCTAGGAGCAACAGAATCTGAGAGCAAAATCTCAAAGTGAAACACGAAAAAGGAGAAGGAATAAGAATCTTACGATGATTATTGCAGCAGTGGTTAGAGGTGCAAACGAAGGCTTCCGACGACAGTAATGGCGAAAAGGAAGAAAACTCTCGCCTGATTTTAGAGAGAGAAAGTTAAAGATTCAAGTCTTGGGCAAAATGAACCGAAAAGATCCCTTTTGGGGTATAAGGGTAAGAGATGGAGACAAAACGTCTCCTCTCACGTCGTTACATAAAAAGTAACGTGAAATAGGGTTTGAACGGATGCCATTCTGGCACCGTTTGAAAAGGCGTTAGTCAAAATTAAATGTAAGGCGTACGAAATGCGCCACGTGGAGTCACTACCCCGAGATAGTATAATGACAAGGGCGCCAAAACCATCAATGGGTATAAATATCATGTCTGTATAAGGCCTCAGGAAGTTCGGCTCAATGGCTAAACTTTAGCTTTACAAGTTGATCCAGAACAGTATCAACGAGCAAAGCTGGGGAGCAATTCTAGGGAGGTATTCTCGAACAGGTACTATCAGTGGCTGAACACGTGTTATACGGGGTTCGTATAATACATAAAGTTATGTAAGACGCCATGCAAGATGGTGGACGGCGGTTAGGTCCGACGACATTAAGGGTCATTGGACCAGATGGATTGTTCGGCGGTAAGAACTAATGGCATGTGAAGTCAACGATCCAGGCCTTAGATAAAGGACCGGTTGCATGTGAAGTGACTGGTCCAGGCAGTCTGTTCGGCAGATAAAGGACGAGACATGAGAAGTCATTAGACCAAATAATTAATAAAAACCAGTGACATGTGAAGTCATCGGTCTAAATGGACTGTTCGGCAATGAGAAGGCCAAACAGGAGGGGAACTCCGGGGGAACTAGCCCTAGATGCAAGGAATGTTCTAGACGGTTCTAGAATGATTGGATTCCGTAAAGGAATAAGATCTCGAGAAAATAGGATCAAGAAGAGATTCCCTACGGGAATGGGATGTTCGGCCAGCTATGGAAAAGAGTTATGAAAGGACTAAGGTAACAAACTGATAAGGGAACGAGAGATCCTGGTTCCCTATACGAGATAGGAATCCTAGGGCAACAGGGATGCTTGGGCAACAAGCATTCGAATGTCTATATAAACAAAGTAAACCTAGAGGTAAAAGGTACGTAATACATTGCACTCATTTTGTTCTCCTATTGATAATTAGGGTTTATTGCTGGTACGTGATATTGACTTTGGCATCGGAGGGCCTTTGCTACGAGGAGAAAATGTGTGCTCACCCCTTGTCTGTTTTGCAGATTAGGGTTCCGGCGACAAACTAGGGTTCCGGTGAAGAGGCACGAATAAGCCGTTGCAATCCTGTGCTGTTCTAAGCACCAATTGTTTTCATCCCCCTACAATGGGAATATCCATGATCTTGGTTTATAAAGTGGAAAACAAACAAACAGCAACGACCAATCTGTATGGCGATGCCCCGTTCTAGGGAGGTGTCTACAACTACAGGCTTTGAATCTTTCTTAACGTTAACGGTATGGCTGATGAAGTTCGGATTGACCCCTTGCATTTCATAGAGGGTCCATGCAAATACTTCGATGTTGCTCTTGAGGAACTAAAACATTTCATCGCGCTAGGCGTCATTGAGGGAAGAGCCGAGTAAAAAGAAGCAAGATCTGTCTTCATTGATTGGCATAGACACAAGGTCTTCGACTGCTTTGTCATTGGCTATTTCGCCAACGTATTCAAGTACTACCAGGTCGGGTACCTCAACCCATTGGACTTGCTTTGCTTTGGTCGAATTGTGAGCAACCAAGATGTAGCACTTTTTGGATGCAACTTGATCGCCACGTAAGTCTTCTTGCCTTTCGTTTGCGCTGATAAAGTAGACGACCTGGTGATAGGTGGAAACAATGGCTTGCATACCGTGGAGCCAGGTTCGGCCAAGGATGGCGTTATAGGGCTCGGAACATTGACAACGATGAATTCGACGCTCAACGTTTTTTAACCGACGATGACGGGAAGGTAGATGCGGCCGAGCGGCCAGACGGGGGCTCCATTGAAGCCGATAAGGGGCACTTTTGACGACTGCAGGGCCAACTCTAGGAGGTCAAGTTTCTTGAAGAGGTCGTCATAAATGACCTTCGCTGAACTGCCTTGATCGACGAGAACTCGTTTAATGTCATGGACTTCAATCTGAACAGTAACTACAAGAGCGTTAATGTGAGGGGTTTGCACCATTTCGAGGTCACACTCAGTAAAGGTGATTGTCCATTTTGGTACATCTTCTGGGAATGGTCGCTTTGACCCAGGTCTCACCGAGAGTATCTGCTTAGAAGTGGAGGCACGGTCGAGATCAGCTCGAAGGGTGGTCTCGCTCAAGGTCACCTAGACCAGTATATTGACCGAGCAAAAAAACACCCGTCTGACAGCTTATCACCAACCCAAATGCCAATGAGTGCTTTGTATGGGGCACAAGCTGTGGTATAGTGGCCAAGCTCATTGTGATAGGAACATTGCTTCCTTGGGTTCTGATCTGGCTGGTATGTGTCTGTGCCGAGCTTTCCTGTTAGCCACTCAAACCAGGGTTGTCTCATAATCTCTTTGAGGAAAGACCAAATGGGTTCCTTAAAAACTATTGATTCGGCCACGTAGTCGTGTGCCTTCGGTGGACGTTTCTTCCACTCCTTGATGTTGTTTACGTGCTTCTTTGGCTGCGATTGCGAGGTGGAATTGGTGCCGGCAACTGAGGAGTGACCGTCGGCAGGGGAGCAGTTGGGTTGGGAATCCCCTGATCAGCTCGGTCCGCGTAGAGTTCTTCGAAGGCACAGAATTTCTCCACAATCCTCATGAGTTCGCCCATGCTGTGTGAAGGACGGATTGCCAATTCGTCCAATTTCTTGCTGCTCGATTCCATGCCATTTTCAGAAGAACGTGCGGCCCAATACTCATAAATGTCGGGGATCTCGTTGAAAAGCTACCAGTAACATTCGGAGTACTGCCTGAGTGTCTCAGTCAAAAGCTTCCTCATTTGCAACAAGGATTTTGGTTCCTTGGCCTTTTTGTTGCTAGTGATGAAACGGGTATTGAATGTCCATTCAAGGTCGACTAGGTTCCGGATGGATCTAACGGGCAATTTGTTGAACCACTGGAGTCCAACGGAATTGAGGCTGGCGGGAAATGCTTTGCACTTGATTTCGTCTTTCGTGGTACATAGTTCGATGGTTTGGCGGAAATAGAACAAGTGCATGTAGGCTTCACAGGTGTTTGGATCGAATTTAGTAAACTTCGGCAAGTGAAAGGCGGATTCAGCCGTCGTATTGATTATATGAGGTGTGAAGGGCGAGACGCCGAGGTCCTTCAGTTGCCATTCAAAAACTAGGTGCGATGGCTTGCCGGGCCTGTCAATTTTTGACCTCTTGTGTTCTCTATCCTTGGAATCTCTGTCCGAGGGTTTTTCATGGTCTCTGTGCTGAAGCTTCTCCTTCATCTCGGTGTCCGCTCAGCGGGGTCCATCAATAGACCTTTCTTTTTCATGACAGACCTTTGGGTCATCATTTTGTCCTTCGACGCGGACACCCTTACCATCCCGCCAAACCTTCTTCTCAACTTTTAGGCTTTCAAGTGGGATTTCTTCGAGATGCTTGGAAACGTGCCGCTTTGTCTCCAGGGAGGCTAGGTTATGGTGGGAAGCAGTGCTGTGAAAATACTCTGCGCGACCAGTAGAGTAAGTACTTGTGAATGATTCGGCGGTGTCTCTAGATCTGCTTCGCCCCTGGTGGCTCCTTGAGCGATGTGTCGCAGAGGTGGTTGGTTGCTGGTAGAGGATTATTTCCCTCACATCGCCCTTCTCGAGCATGAAGCCGAGACGGTCCTTCCCGGAACTGCGGTAGCCCTTTCAAAGGGTTGCTCTTGCGGTGGTGGAGGTGGGGGAGGTGTTTGCCATTGTCGCCTTCGGTCTCCAACAGATCTAGATGCAGTTGGGGTGACTTCTTGCATGTGCTGATTCATTTGAGCCATTTTTGCCCTTAGATGCAGCTAGGGTGACTTCTTGCATGTGCTGATTCATTCGAGCCATTTTGCCCTTAGAGCCACCAGTTCATTGTCTCTTTCATCGTCCATAAGCCACTGTCACATCGTCCTGAGCCAGAGTTAGCCCAAAGCTAGCAGGGATTAAAACGGACATGTGTCTCTCCAGAGGTGGAAGGATTGGGTTTCCGTCAGCATCCTTAGCCCTTGAGAAGGTAACGTCCATCAATTCTCTGCCCATTGTGGCTGAGATTGTGGCTGTTTTTTGGAAAGAGGGAGGTAGTTTGAAGGAAGTTTGAGCTGCTTTGAGTCAGAAGTGACTTCACATCGGATTCACCAATTGTGTGGCCCGTTTGATCCTTGGTCTGAGCTCCTCTTCAAGTGATTCATGAGTGGCCTAGCCTTCCTACCCTATCCTGCACAGTGAACGCACGACTAAGACCTGGCAAGGGTTTGCCCGACAAGGTCCTCCGGCGAGAGGATGAGAATGTGCAGAGAGCAAAGCAAGAGACTAGGGTTTTAAGGGTGGAGAAGTATGTACCTCTTTAGGGCTGCTTTGCTTTGGTATTTATAGAATCTACTTTGCTTGATCTCCAAGTACAGGCATGTGCCTTGCACAGGTCGGCTGACACCACTGTGATATCACTGAAGATCTGGTAACTGTTTTTGATGTGAAATGACACCCCTATGTGCGCCAATCATTATCTTTTGGCATAACCGCTGCAGCTTGTGGGGTGGAACGTGGTACTGAAGTGGGCCGAGCCTCATCTTTGGCCAAGCCTAAGGGCAGGTGACTCGAAAGGGGGGAGGAAGCGACGAAGTCGGTGATCTTGACAACAGCCGAACCGAAGGACTCTTTTCTCGGCTGGGGCGTTGGTAGGTATGGTGGGGACCTTCCCTGGGCTCCGATTATCACTGGACCTAAGCATCGAGGATACAACTATCTCCCTTGGCACAACCTAGGTCTGTAGTTGTCAGACAAGGGGTCCGAGCCACTAAGTTCGGCCTACTACATTATCTTTTTTGAGCCTTTACAATCCAAAAATTCTACGTACATAAATTTTAAACACAATTGTCAATGTAACTTTATCTCAAATCGTTCGTTTCACATGGATTCACATGTATCGAATGATTTCAGACACAGTTGTATGTATTTGGAATTGTTTTTTAAAATTTTGTGCATATCATTACTTTTTACCAGAGGTGGCAAACGGGAGGGTTTAGGCGGGTTGAAATGGGTCGTGAGTCAAATATGGGTCAAAAAGTAAACGGGTTGAGATGGGTCGGGCCGAATATGGGTCAAGCCAAACTCAAACTTGCCCGACCCGACCCCCCCCCCCCCCCCCCCCAATTTTTTTTTTCCCTTCCCCGCTCTGATTTGTCTCAATATGGGGATTCAAAAAAGCAAAATTTTATGATTCAAACTCAATTTTTTTAAAATAAAAATGAAGCAATTAGAGGCTAAAAAAGTTTAAAAATCAGGTTTTTACTCTTTTTTTTCCCATTTCCAAAAAGTAACGTAACTTCGACGAGGAGTCAAAGGCAGCATTGCTTCGTTTGCTTCCGTGTAGAAGAATATTACCCCAAGCGTAGGGCTTAATACATCATTTGAAGCATAATAATCCGGAAGACCGGGATCGTACCCAAGGGAAAACTAGTACGGCTTAACTCGGATTTGTAGGTGTAAGCAAGGCTTTCGGCTATTAGGTAGCCAACCGAATTTTACTTTGAACGGTGGAAATTTAAAAGGCTAAATTGAAAACGAATAAACTAAGGAAAGGAAAGGCTAGGTCTAGGAATCACTAGCCCTCATGACTCGGGCTAAATCACATTTCTCACCAATTCACGCGATTTAAAGTACACAATTATAGGTACCTAAACCGGGAAATAGGGATGGTTTGAAAATCAAGCTAGCTCTAGAACTCATTTGGTAAACACCTCGAGCGACAGAGCTCTAAGCATCATGTGTGGTGAGTAGTCGATGCTCCCACCTACACGTGATCAAAGAGGTTAACACCTCGGTAATTTACCAAACAAATCCGAACCCCACATCAATTTTCAAATCCAAAGATTAAAACTTTATTGGTGAAAAATGCAATTTTTACTCAAGTCATGGGATGCTAATCATCCCATGACCTAACCCTTGAAACTACTCACACATATCTAGAGAGATAAGAGCAAGCAAAAATCTACTTAACATAATTGAAATGCAAGACTAGAAGAAAATTAGCTTAAACAATAGATCGGGAGATAAGAAACAACTTTAATTAAAGCAAGTGTAGCAAAAGACAACTAATAAAGGCTGGAAATTAAGAATTAAGTGCTGAAAATGAAGAACAAGGCAAGAACAATTCAAAAGCTGAAAAGTAATCTAAGCTAGATCTAAAATTATGGGTACATTTCTGTCCAAATCGTGCAAAGGTGACATAACGGGGTATTTATACCGCCCCTGTTTCACGCACGGAATATCCCAAAAGATGCTCCAAAGATGCTCTGCTAAAGTCCTCGGTACCGATTGCCAAGCCTTACATTATGAGTTAAAGGTTCGGTACCGATTGGAAAGATGAGCCTCGATCGATCGCGAGCAAGTTAGGAGGTGGCCGGTGCTAAGCAGCTCGGTACCGATTGAACAAATAAAGTCCAATCGATCGCGATCCCTTATCAGTTCTGAACCTTTGTTTCTTCCAACCCTTGGCCAAACCTTGGCCACGCCTTGGCCACAGCTTGGTTCTGCCCGGGCCACAGCTTGGCCACAGCTTTCACAACATCTTATTTTCATTCTCTAAAGTTAAGTAAAGATTGCATTTTAAACCTTTCTTTTACCTTTTCTTTACTTTAATTTATTTAATGAAAATAAGGAAGTACCCCCCATTTGGAAACAATGGCATTACCAGAATTTTGAGATTTTAATCCAATCAAAATGTTGACCCCCAGCTTTTAGTGTAAAACGGAAAACAGCACACTTTTCTATCGAATAAATGGCTCAAAACATGACCTTAATCTTTGAATAAAACCTTGCAATTTTGAAGTTGCTCTTAGAAAAATTCAAGGATCAATTACCGCCATTTTTTATCTCGAAAATCGATACTTTTTCGAAAAGTGATTTTTCCATACTTAGACAGATTTTCAGGGGCCGATAGGGTCTTTATTGGATCCTCGGGTACTTGGACACGCTTGGGCCTTCCATGACGTCAAAACATGCCTTATTCACACGATTTACCTGAAAACACTAAAAACAAATCTTACAAGTAAAAGCAGATAAAGATAACTAATTAACAATTAAATTAAACTAAACCTAGACACTAGCGCACCCTTTCATTACATTTTCGGGTGCTTATCACGCCCCCCAACTTAAGGTTTGCTAGTCCCTAGCAAATAACATACGAAAAGAAAAAAAAACTAGAACTATGCAATCCATTCCGCTATCATAACTTAGAACATGCTCAACATTGTAAACTAACAAGAGTTCAACAATCCTGCTTTTTATTACATTTCTACAACTCACAATTTCAGTATCCGATTAAACAGGCTAAGTAACAAGCAAGTTAATGAGCAAGCTAAAAAGTTTGTGTCCTCGAACAATGGGAGGATACGGGACACAAAACTTGAGAATTCAGAGTTCAGCCATATCCACCGAAGAAGTGCTTGACAAACAGGCAATAGTGAACAAGAAATACTATGCCTCGAACAACGAAAGCACTTTATTCAACAGAATTAAAACTAGCGGATGATATTTGGATAACGAAAGGAAAGCATGCCATAATACTAATTATGCAAATATCAGAAAATCAATCATTAAGGAATTCAGGCGCGCTAAGAATCAACTAAGGTCTTTTTAAGCTTGTAATGACCTTGGTTACAAAGGGAAGGAACTACAAAATAGTGTAGTGGCCATATGCTAGCATGGTTCTTCTACCCTTGGCCACTACCGACCCTAAACTACCCAAGACATGACCACACGTCGGCTAAACACCAAACAAAGTTACGAAGAAGAGATAAAGAAAACTACTAGATAAGTACTACTAAAAACTACTACCACCGACTCGATCACACTTAGTCGCCATCCTCATCCGACTTCCCACGGTATTGAGCCTTGAGCTTCCCCTTTCCATTGTATTCTTTCTCATCCGGAATGAATGCTAACCCATAAATCAAACAAATTCTCTTATCAAAGTATTCAACCCTCTTTCGAATCCTCTTTTGCTCTTTCATAGCATTTCTTTGATTTCTTTTCTTTGAAGAATAGGGTCATTTGAGGTGAGGTTAGTAGTGAGAGAGATTGATGAGCCAATTTTGGGGCTTTTTGGAGAGGGAGATGAAAATTTGAGATTTTTGCTTTTGTAGTGAGAGAGGAAAGATAGGGATTCATATATCAATTTTTGCCTTTTCGCATTCCAACCACTTCTATCATATTCAAACCACCCCCAAATCTCCTTGAATCATTGAAAATCATTATCAACCCTCCAAACATCCGGTTGCCTAGGTTAAAGCAAAGAACGGGAAATAGATGAGGATGCAAAGTAGGACTAGGTGACACATATGTGGTATGATCATGCAAAGAATGCCTTGTATCCTTTCCTAAGTGCGCTTTGAATTCCAAAAATGATTGAAAATCGACATTTAACACAACTAGGCATGGACATGCGATTATTCACCTAACTACAAGCAATTTATTGGAAAGGTGGGGATATGGACCAAAGCTTACTCAAAAACTTGCTCAAAACTTAAACCATTCAATTGTCAACTAAGCATGCAAATCGAGAAGCACCAAATTTCTTAGGATTGCTATGAACTCTTGCCAACTAACAATTATTGAGCATGTAACAAGTCATGAACAAAACTCAAAATCATGACAAAAGGAAAGATTTACAAGTAAAAAGCTTTTGGATTTTCAATTTCTATTGTTTTTGAATTTTTTATTTTCTAATGTTTTTGGAGTTTTAAATTTAACACAAAACACAAAAAAAAAAATCAAACAAAAATCAAATAAATAGCACATAAGCTAACCCCTCCCCCCAACTTAAAGCGATGCTATGCCCTCATAGCATTAGGAACAAGAGCGAAGAAAGGAAGAGTGCGCGAATGTACCGTCCAAGGGGAATGTCAACCCCTAAATACCTCGACCAAGTTGGAGGATTTTATGTCAATGTCTTGCTCCAGCCAGATTAGATGCTTCCAGGGTTCACTCCTTCGGTTCTACCAACTCGGAACCATAGCTAGTCACACAGGGCCATATCCAAAGCTTTATCGGACTAACAACCGCGGCACTTAGCCGCACCCATGCTTAGGGCTCCTGAATGCCTCACTCACTCCGGCTTTAGACCCAATCCACCAAGGCTGGTGTGGTAGCATAAAAACCCTGCAGAAGACTTAAGAGAACGACCTTCCACAAAACAAATGACATTAGAACCACCGGCCCGTGTTATCCGGCTTCAAACCAAACGAAAATAAAAAGACAGAACATAAAGACAAAGGCAATGAACAAATGAAAACATGCAAAACAAAATGAAATGCACCACCCGATCATCACGCGATCACACGAGTCATACTTTTCTTCCCATTCCTCACCGGGGGGGGTAAGTAATAGGTGGCTATACTAGACCGTTGAGAATGTGTTATGCTAGCGCCCGTAATAAAATCTATCGCTCGACCTCGCCAATCAATTAAGTTCAGCGTCCCCTAGGATCAAAAACAAGTAAGGACAAGATACAACCTAGCGTGCACTCCAAGCAATATCAAACCTCACTCACAGACCTAAGTTGCCTCCGATTAGGGGCAATCGCGGAGAGCATGGATCATTAACGATAGACTATTACAAAGAAGAACTAATGAAAGCCCTTGTTACACTAACACATTGGTGATATCTTTTCATGTGATTTATCTCCAAGATTTTATTCGATGCAAACATAAAACAAAACATAACTAAACTAAACAAAACATGCAAAGCTAAACAAAAGAGAACAAAGAAGGGAAGAAAGAAAGAACGAAAATAGAACATGCATAACTAAACAAAAGAAACAAAGCAGAAGGGAAAACAAATATGCCATTAAGAGAGAGAGAGAGAATGAAAAATTAGAGAGAAAAAGAAAGAGAGGGTTCAGCCACACGTGGGCTACGAACATTTAGCACGCCATTAAGAACTATTAGAAGAAACAGAGCACTCCATGCTACATTCTTTGCCAAAAATTGAACTCGACCATGCCATAAGATAAGGTACTTTGAGTAAAGCAATTGCCGAATTCGTTTTAAAAACTTAAATTCCACCAAGTGTATAGCCCAACCAAAATCAATTTTCAAGTTGTTGACACAATTTACTACAAGAGGACTGTAAGCCAAATCAACATTATCTATACCAAGAAAATCAATTAGTTCTATAATCGGTAACTTCTCAAGAATAGGCCCACATGCATCTTGCTTTCCTAACAAAGAGTGTAAAGAGTCTACCTCAGCATCCATTTCTTTAGCAGTGAGAAGATCAAGACATGGGGGACTTGAAGGGACAATTGCAGCTTCCATAGGCTTCAACTCTTCAAAGATTGGTTCATAAGCATCTGGTTTAGCCAACAACGAATACAAATAATCCACTTCGGCATCCATTTCCTTAACGGTGAGAGGTTTTGCCAATGGATCTTCATAGTACACGCCCGGTGTTTCAAGCATGTCCATCTCGTGAGCAAGGAGTAAGTCCCCCGGGGAAGGATCAAGATACGAGAGATCAGAAGAGACAACTTCAGCTGTGAGACATTTCTCCCCCGGATCATCACAAAGAGGATAATCCACAAGAGGAGATCTTTGGATCTCAGTTTCACCAATAGGCTCATCACTCCATGTAGATTCTGAGGAGCTGTCACAATCTATACCAACAGTTTCAAAAAAGATATGCGGCCGAATTTCCTCTTCCATGGCATCCAAGTTGGAATCCTCAAAATGTTTGTTAAAAGCCCAAGTTTGTAAAGTTTCGGCCAAACGATCAAAGAAATCCAAGGCTTGAGCGGGTTCTTTATCAAAAAGTTTTCCATTGCACATCATGTCTATGAAATCTTGACTCTTTTGAGAAAGTCCATTATAAAAATAGTTAGCAATTTGAAAGTTTTCATAGCCATGATGCGGGATTGTATTGAGCAAATTCTTGAATCTTCCCCAACATGCATAAAATGATTCATTCTCTTTTTCAGCAAAAGTTCGAATTTGTTGCTTAAGAGCCCATGTATAATATATGGGAAAGAACCTTTTTAGAAATTCCTTTTGCAAATCAATCCAAGTCCGCACAAATTGAGGGTTTAAAGAATTGAGCCAAGCTTTGGCACTATCCCTTAAAGAGAGCGCAAAATAATTCATTCGTACAGACTCAAATTTCACAAGGGTACCAACTTTTTCCTCGAAAGCCCTAATATGAGAAGAAGGGTTTTCGTGATCCATGCCATGGAAGTGGGGAAGCCAATTGGAAAAGCGCATTTGACCTCTGAGAACATTGGAATCATGAGTGGCTATGCAAGGGGGTGTGAACGTGTGTGCAAGATAACGTAACTCCTGCATAGTCCTTGAAAGTATTTCCTCAGGTGTTGCTGCCATTCTATTCTAATGATAAAAACATAAAATAAACAGACATACACAAACCAATACTACCAACTAACTACCAACAAACTATCAGACTGGAGGGGCTATGCCGCCACCTCAACTCAGCAACAGAAAATGCGAGGGGTTATGCCACCACCTCGGCTAAGCAATGCAATCAAATAAAGTAAATTAACTAACTATACTAACTAAGAACAAACTCAATATTTAGCCTGGCTTCGTTACACCTCAAGTTTGACAACAAGGTCAGGTTAGAGGTATCCACCAAACTAAATACAAGCAACTAACACGTAAACTACTATACTACTACTAAGAGACGAAAGCGGGATACTTACAGTGGTTTGTCGAACCTCCAAGAAAGCCATAATAAGAAATCCCCAGCAACGGCGCCAAAAATGCTTCGCTATTACTTCCGTGTAGAAGAATATTACCCCAAGCGTAGGGCTTAATACATCATTTGAAGCATAATAATCCGGAAGACCGGGATCGTACCCAAGGGAAAACTAGTACGGCTTAACTCAGATTTGTAGGTGTAAGCAAGGCTTTCGGCTATTAGGTAGCCAACCGAGTTTTACTTTGAACGGTGGAAATTTAAAAGGCTAAATTGAAAACGAATAAACTAAGGAAAGGAAAGGCTAGGTCTAGGAATCACTAGCCCTCATGACTCGGGCTAAATCACATTTCTCACCAATTCACGCGATTTAAAGTACACAATTATAGGTACCTAAACCGGGAAATAGGGATGGTTTGAAAATCAAGCTAGCTCTAGAACTCATTTGGTAAACACCTCGAGCGACAGAGCTCTAAGCATCACGTGTGGTGAGTAGTCGATGCTCCCACCTACACGTGATCAAAGAGGTTAACACCTCGGTAATTTACCAAACAAATCCGAACCCCACATCAATTTTCAAATCCAAAGATTAAAACTTTATTGGTGAAAAATGCAATTTTTACTCAAGTCATGGGATGCTAATCATCCCATGACCTAACCCTTGAAACTACTCACACATATCTAGAGAGATAAGAGCAAGCAAAAATCTACTTAACATAATTGAAATGCAAGACTAGAAGAAAATTAGCTTAAACAATAGATCGGGAGATAAGAAACAACTTTAATTAAAGCAAGTGTAGCAAAAGACAACTAATAAAGGCTGGAAATTAAGAATTAAGTGCTGAAAATGAAGAACAAGGCAAGAACAATTCAAAAGCTGAAAAGTAATCTAAGCTAGATCTAAAATTATGGGTACATTTCTGTCCAAATCGTGCAAAGGTGACATAACGGGGTATTTATACCGCCCCTGTTTCACGCACGGAATATCCCAAAAGATGCTCCAAAGATGCTCTGCTAAAGTCCTCGGTACCGATTGCCAAGCCTTACATTATGAGTTAAAGGTTCGGTACCGATTGGAAAGATGAGCCTCGATCGATCGCGAGCAAGTTAGGAGGTGGCCGGTGCTAAGCAGCTCGGTACCGATTGAACAAATAAAGTCCAATCGATCGCGATCCCTTATCAGTTCTGAACCTTTGTTTCTTCCAACCCTTGGCCAAACCTTGGCCACGCCTTGGCCACAGCTTGGTTCTGCCCGGGCCACAGCTTGGCCACAGCTTTCACAACATCTTATTTTCATTCTCTAAAGTTAAGTAAAGATTGCATTTTAAACCTTTCTTTTACCTTTTCTTTACTTTAATTTATTTAATGAAAATAAGGAAGTACCCCCCATTTGGAAACAATGGCATTACCAGAATTTTGAGATTTTAATCCAATCAAAATGTTGACCCCCAGCTTTTAGTGTAAAACGGAAAACAGCACACTTTTCTATCGAATAAATGGCTCAAAACATGACCTTAATCTTTGAATAAAACCTTGCAATTTTGAAGTTGCTCTTAGAAAAATTCAAGGATCAATTACCGCCATTTTTTATCTCGAAAATCGATACTTTTTCGAAAAGTGATTTTTCCATACTTAGACAGATTTTCAGGGGCTGATAGGGTCTTTATTGGATCCTCGAGTACTTGGACACGCTTGGGCCTTCCATGACGTCAAAACATGCCTTATTCACACGATTTACCTGAAAACACTAAAAACAAATCTTACGAGTAAAAGCAGATAAAGATAACTAATTAACAATTAAATTAAACTAAACCTAGACACTAGCGCACCCTTTCATTACATTTTCGGGTGCTTATCAAGCATCAGAGAATTTTCTGAAAGGCAATGATTGCACCGATTTTACAGTTTCGGTCTTCGTTACGTTCGCCGAAACCACTGCTGAGATTTGGATTAAAAAGCCAAGTGACTTTTTTTTTTTTTGTCTCTATTCTAATTTTTTTGTATTTGTTTGTTTTGCGACAATCTTTTTATCCGTATTAGTTCGTCTCGATGAGAGAATCGAAAAAGTAATTTTTTTTACTTTTACCCTAATATTTTTTGTATTATTCAAGATAAATCCCAACAACCGACTTTTTGGGCTTTATCTTGGATGTTTTCAAAAATATTTGGGTAAAAGTCATAATATTTTACTTTTCTGATTGGAGCGAATCAAAAATCGTAAAATAATTGTTGCAAAACGACAAACGCGAAAAAAGTTGAATAAGGACAAAATGAAAAAAAGCCTAAAAGTGGGATAGGAGCTCAAGGGATTGCTTAAAAAATGAAGCAAGTAATGCATATTTTTGTATTTGTACGTTTCGCGTCAATTTTTTTTGGATTTTTGGTTCTATTCAATGAGAGGATTCGAAAAATAAAAATTATGGTTCAAACCCACCCGACCCGACCCATTTTACTTCCTTTTCTCCCATTTTTGGAAAATAGGGGAGATCTTTGTATATATACGTGTTGAAGGGAATCAAAATGTAGGTATATACCTAAGCTAAAATATCTAGTATACCAATGCCGGCTTCGGGTGCGTTTGGATTAAAAATTGAGTGACTTTTTTCTTTATTTAAATTTTTTGTATTTGTTTATTTTGCATCAAACTTTTGTAGTTTATTGATTTGTCCCAATGAGATGAATCGAAAAAGTAAAAAACCTATAAGCGAAACTCATGATTTTTTGAAGAAAGACAAAATAAGTACAAAAATAAAATTTTCTTAAAAAAATTTTGAGTTTCGATCAAAAAAACTAAGGCAATTAACTTATAGCTCTAGGGTTTGGTTAGTCTTGGTCCTTGAGTTGGAGATAAGAGGTCTTTGAAATGGAGAGAGAGAGAGAGAGAGAGAGAGAGAGAGAGAGAGAGAGAGAGAGAGAGAGAGAGAGAGAGAGAGAGAGAGAGAGAGAGAGAGAGTTTCTGAGGATGTAACTCACTGAACCCATTTTCTAGCAAAAAACCGAGCTTCTGTTTGCTTTTGTTTTGTTTTGTTTAGTACATGATTCATATAGGAGGCGAGTGAGTCTTGTGCAAGGATGGATTTTTTAATCCCAATCCATATTGAACCCATTTTCAACCCATTTAAGCCCATGTAAATATGGGTTGATATGGATTCAACCCGTTATATAATATGGGCAGGTTGGGTTGGGTTTAAAATGGGCGGATTTGGGTGGGTTAAAAAATATGAGTTGAAATTGCCACCTCTACTTTTTACCATCAATTGAGAGAATAAATTTTCCTACACAAACAAAGAGATAAAAGAAAAAAAAGCTCGTTGGTCATCTTGGAATGAAACATCTAGCTGGCGTATAAGATTTTTGGTGGATATGGAAGCAGGGTGCATTGATAAGAGCTAGATATGTTATGAGGGTGATTAAGTAAAGAAGAAAGACTAGCTTACACTTGTTTTTGAGTAGTAGATGATATGAGTGGACAAGAGTGAGTGAACAAGAGAATATATTATAAAAATTACTTGATTATCCTCGTTAAGTCTTTATATTAGAAATACAAAAGATAACTAAGGAATAAATAAGTCTTTTTCCCATCTGGATAAACTAATCCTATGGTAGAGCTGTAAACTAAGATTCTAGAACGAGAATAAACTCCCCAACACGCGCGCGCCCCCCCTCCCCCCCAAATTTTCTCCTAAAGAACACCTTCTCTTCCATTCATCCCCATATTTTCTGTAGAGGTTCAATTCACTGTGCCAAAACCATTTTTGTTTTCTGGTGGGAATGATTTGAAAGTGTTCTCATCTTTTGTGGTAGATTTTGATTCTTCTCGATTTTCTTTGTCTCTTTTCTTCGATCTTTCGTTGTTTCTTTTCTTTTGTCCCTTCTCTCCATAGAATATTGAGGCCAAAGCCCCACCTACGAAACCCTACCCCATTTTGTTTTGAATTCTTTCACACGTTACAAGAATTTGTTTGCTCACATGGCACCGTTGGGGCCCACCAAACTTTGTCAAGGTCAGCACAAATGTCGCATCACATGGTCCCACAAGCTCTCCAGGAAGTAAAGATCGAATAAGGCCGTGTTTGGCATCCAAAAATAGGTTGTTATTGGTTAGCTTTCTAGTACAGTAACTTTTTCCTTCTATTTTTGTGACTTGTTTCATTAGTTAAGTTTTTTAATTTTTGTTTGCTTGTAGATTTTACTTTTTTTGTTCGGCATAAATTTTTACTTTTGCGTTCCGCTCGTAGATACGAGTATAAGTAAGTATTTAGAAATAATTTATGCAAATTTAATAAAAATTCAATAAAGATGATAAAAAATATATAATGGCTATAAGTTTGCCCAAACTGTGTCTAATCTCGTCATGTGGAAAAACAAGCTAAGATAATGATTGAGCGTGAAATTTGTTTCTAATTCCAAAGGTTTTAGAAACGGAGGTGCCAAACGATGCGTTAAAATCAGTCAGTTACAAAGTCTACGCGTCCACGTGCCAAGCACATGCCCTCCGTCATCAAGTAGAAGCGTGAAAGACTTTCTTCTCTCTCTCTAGAATAGGCGTAGTCTACCCAACTTCATCGAAACCCACAAGTTTGATAGTAAGGGTCATCATTTGGCCCGGTGGCCCGCGACCCGTCCAAAGCCCGCCCGGCCCGCCGGGCTTTTACCCGGCCCGAGCCCGTAAAACGGGCGGGCTAGCCCGGCCCGTAGTTTGTAATGGGCGGGCTCGGGCCTATGAATTTTTACTCGGCCCGCCCGTAGGCCCGGCCCGTGAGCCGGCCCGTGAGCCCGCCTGGCATACCCGTCCAAAAGCCCGTCAACGGGCCCGCCCATTAGCCCAAAATCCCAAAAAATCCTTTATTTTTTCCCTTGGTTTAGTTTTGCCCAAGGAAATTTAAGCCCGCCCGGCTTTTGGCCCGCCGGCCCGCCAATTGGGGTAGCCCGTGGGCCGGGCTTGGGCTTCAATTATGGTAGGAGGCCCGGCCCGCCCGGCCCGCCAAAAAGAAAAAGCCCGGGCGGCCTGGCCCGTGGGCGGGCTTGGGCCGCGACTTGGCGGGCTGGGCCGGCCCGGCCCGGCCCGATGATGACCCTTATTTGATAGAAAATTTGGAAGGGAAAATGACGGCGAAGGACGTGTTTTGGTAATTAATATCTGTCAATGACATTTTCAGCATTAATAAATGTTCTTAATATGTCCTTGACGGGTATTAATTATCAAAATATATCATGTGCCGTCATTTTCCCGGAACGCGGAACAAATAAGCCACCTATAAATTTTCAACCAACCCGACTACTTACGCAACAAATTTGCATAATAATAGTGCACAAATTGCGGTGTGGAGTTCATTTTAGGTTCCAATAAGTAATTCGAGTCGTTCATTAAATCTAAAATACTTTTTCAAAAACTCTCGCAAAAAGAAAATAGCTCATTGAGTTTTCGGGATTTTGTAAAGTTAAATTATTGGATTGAGTACCTATATGTATTGGATTGAGCTGAGTCTTGCAAAGGCATTCGAAAAAGATACTTTACACCTAATGAACAGCTCAAATTATTCATGTAGGATCTAAAGTAATATCACACCGTAATCTATAAACAATCGCTGTGCACATTTGCTCTGCAAGCAAGAGTTCGTGTTTTTCAACAAACAAAGGAACCAACCTAACCAAACCGTGGATTCCTTTGACTTCCCAAGGAGTATTAATTAAGAAAACTCCCCCACTCCTAAACAAAATGTAATGGTGCAGGGCAGGGAGCCTCAGGTGGACGTACAAATTCCCCAAGTTTTCGTACAATTCTAGTTACCTTTGACTTGGGATCCAGCAGGCCGCGTTCTCAATTTTTTACTATTTACACTTACGAATTGATTCAGTTGTAGAGTCCTGATAAATACACAGCAAATCTATGCACAGATTGTGCACAAATTTTATTGTGGGGTGGTCCATTACGGATCCCACATAAATTATCCGAGCCGTTTATTAAATATAAAATATTTTTTCCAAGGTTTCCGTAAAAAATAAGCTCTATTCGATACTTATAGGTATTTCATTCAATCATCGAACTTTTTATTCAGATTTTCGGATAATGAAAAATTATATGGTTGGATCGAGTACCTATATGTATCGATTGAGCTTATATTTTTTTAAGACTCTTGAAAAAATGTTTTACATTTAATGAACAGCTCGGATGATTTGTGTTGAACCCGTGGTGGGTCTCACAACGAAATCTGTGCACAGATCTGCTGTGTGTAGACTTTCCTTCAGTTGTATGCTAGTATTGAGTTTTTATTTAGTGGGACTTACACAATTATTGGAGTTGACATTTTTTCGATTCTATAAATACAAAGTTCTATTTTTTTTAAAACCTGATCGCACATTAAAAGTTTCATAATCAAGGTAAATTTCGAAAGACACTCGATCAGATGAAATTTATGATCCTAAATGAAATCTTTTCATGAACTTTGTCACAAATGTGATTTGCTGACGTAGTTGTGATCATGCTGGTGGTTTCGACCAGTTAAATAATTACAATTAGTTTTGCAATTATTGTTGATAAACAATTGGAATTATTGTTGGGATTCCGCGATCAAAATAAAGAAACGCAAGCGTGACATTGACAACCTTCTGATTTTTATTAGTGCCATCTCTATCTGCAACCCCTTCATTTTTCTTCTCTCCATTTAATATTAGTGTCTCTGGACCACTTCCTCATTTCAAGCCCTCACTCCCTGCACCTTTCATCTCCTTTTGAGCCTCCCAACTCTCTCTCTCTCTCTCTCTCTCTCTCTCTCTCTCTCATACCCAATGCTCCATTTCAGGGAATACTAGCTAGTTATTTGTGCCAGCTGATAGGAAAGTGAACTCCTAGACGTACGTTTCCCAACCCAGAGAGAGAATTAGTAGTAATAAAAGACAAGAAGCTATCTAGCGCTCTTCATGAAGTGCTCCCTTTGTAGCACCAGTACCGGTAATGTCAAATATACCCTCCTCTCTCTCTGATATTTGACTCACCCTTCTTCGCCTTGCCATGTCCATCGCCGACCCCTGGCCTTTTTCGTAATTAAACCCAAACAACAACCACCACCACCGCCACCACAACAACAACTGCCCTTTCCCTTTCCCTCTCTCTCCTCTTCTTTTTTCTCTCTCATCGCCCGCACCAATGAAAAGGATCCGAGGGTTCAAGCTCAAACACCGGGTCTCAACCCTTTTCCGGTTCAACCTCCGGCAAAACCGGTCGCGTTTCGGGTACCGCCGGGTCACCCCGTCAACATGCAAAACCACCCCCATATCGAACCTCATCAGCTGCCTCAAGACCAAGGCCAAGTCCCTCTGCTTCTCAAACCCGGTTCGGGGCTACTCTCGGTTGGGTGATAACCCGGTGCCGAAGGGTCAGATGGCGGTGTACGTGGGTCAGAAAGACGGTGTTTTCCAGCGGGTCTTGGTGCCGGTTATTTACTTCAACCACCCGCTGTTTGGAGATCTGCTTAGAGAAGCGGAGGAGGAATACGGGTTTACCCACCCGGGTGGGATCACTATTCCTTGTCGGATCTCGGAGTTCGAGCGGGTCCAGACCCGGATTGCAGCCGATAACGGTTCACGGAGGTTTCTGACGTGGATGAAGGCCTCTTGATGTTCATGGAGTATATTAGTATTATGAAAAAAAAAAAATTTTTGAACGTCTATATTAGTATTACTGATGATTGCCTAGATCGTAATGATTTATTAGTATGGTATGGATAGTAGTCAGGATTTTAACATTAATTGGAGTCCTTTTTAGGATTTTTTTTTCTTTTGTTACCTCGGTCTAAAATTGTTTTTGTTACTTGGGTAAAAAATTATAGTCATAAGAAGTGCAATTTGTGAATAAAATATTTTTTTTTTTCTAAATTTTTGAAGTAAAAACTTTTTCAGATCGGATTCAGAGTTTCAAAACGGATCTGAATTTTTCAGATTACCACTATCGGATTCGAGTATTATTAGATTTGTCGGATTCGGATCGGATTCAGCCTATTGACAGGCCTAGACCTAATTATGTAAAGGCCAAACCGATAAACCGCACCGTACCAAACCAGCCAAACACAATTCGGTTCGGTGTGGTGTATTGCATCATTGTCATTGTCTTTTTTTTTCCCAAACGATAACAGGTAATATTATAAATCTAAGAAACAGTAAATTTAAAGGAAACTACATTCCTAAACAAAGGATCAAGAAACCAAATAGGAGGGGACTCAGTCCAAAAGCTACACCCAACTCTAATTAAACCCACCATTTTTAACAGATGGAGCATTACAGAAAGCAAAAACACCCACACAGGAGTGATAGAAGCCCCACAAATGGGGAGAATCCCACACAAGGGATGCCAATGAACATAACCAAGAAAAGAAGGAAAAAAAAAAAAAAGAAACAGTAACGGAACCGGATGGAGTCCGCCATTCCAAAGCAGATTTCATCTACCAACTAGATCTCCTACAAAGGCAAGGGAGGACACCTTCGGCGACTACGATCTGCAAGGCACTACCTCCTAACAGTAATGATTCTCACACAGATAATTTTGCACATATCTTGCACATACATTTTTGTGGGGCTCATATCGGAGTCCTACAAAATGATCTGAACCGCTTATCTTTTTTAAAATATTTTTTGGAGGAATACACCCTACGATTTCTGGGAAAGCCCTTACCGATATCCGTTAGAGCTGATTTTTTACAGGAACCCTCCAAAAAATATTTTCAAAAAGATGAGCGATTCAGATCATTTTGTGGGACCCTGATATAGGCCCCACAAAAATATATGTGCAAGATATGTGCAAAATTATCTGTTCAAGTAGCACAGTTGACCTCCAAAAGCCATCGGACTACACGGCGGAAGAGGCCAATGACAAGAAAAAACACATTCGCCGACTAAAAGTTTAGTCGCCAAATGTCCGATTTTAGTCGCCCAAACATTTTAGCGACTAAATTTTTGGTCGCGAGGTTCGTCGTTAACACTTGGTCTGGGAAAGTTTTTGCCGACTAAGTAGTTTGTCGGCGAAAGTAAACAACTTAAGCCGACTAAGTATTTTGTCGGCGAAGGTAAACACTTAAGCCGACTAAGTATTTTGTCGGCGAAAGTAAACAACTATGCCGACTAAGTATTTTGTCGGCGAAGGTAAACACTTAAGCCAACTAAGTATTTTGTCGGGGAAAGTATACAACTTATGCCGACTAAATTTTTTGTCGGCGAAAACAAACTTTAATGCTCCGAGTTTACAACCATACTTTTAGAAATTTAGAAATATTTAATAATTTGTGACCCAAAAATCTTCATGCAGTATTTCAAATCACTCTATTTAATCAAACCAAAAGCAATAACAAATGAAACATAATATTCAAACTTAGTCCATCCAAAAACACAATTTAATATGTATAACCACCAAGCATAAATCAATTCCAACTCCAAATTTTCATAGATTACATATTCATATCCATCATAACCAAAAACCACAAGTCAACAGTCTTAACTAGACAAAAACCATCCATCTAAGTCCTCCATCACAAGAAAAAATCATCTGCCGATGCTCCATGTACAAAATCTGTCCAAAGTCTTTCCATCACAACAAAAAATCATCTGCCAAATTGCTCCATATACTAAATTTGTCCATCAAAGTCTTCACGATAAAAAATCATCTTCCAAATTACTCCATATACTAAATTTGTCCATCAAGGTCTTTCCATCACGACAAAAAGTCATCTGCCAAATTACTCCATATACAAAATCTATCCATCAAAAGCAAAAATCATCTTTCAAATTGCTTTATTTACAAAAAGCATCCCTTGACTGATCTCGGATCTGTAGACGAAGTGGTAAACAACAAATTATTTGTCAATTACCATGCACCAATATACAAACAATTATAACCTACCTATGTCTACTCATTTGTCTACCAATAACTCAAAAAAGAAGGCAAAAATGTCAGCAGAACATCCCTAGAAGGAACCAAGGTTGTCTACCAAAAAGCCGAAGGTATACTATAGCTTATAATTTCCCACTTTTTACCATACAAAAGAAGAATATCAGCCAATGAATTTTGTCGCTAGGCAGCCTATCAAAGCCTATCAAGGTGCCCTGTGGGGTATGTACCCCCCAAGGCCAGCACCAACACCATCCCAAAAGTTTCAATAGGTTACCCAAAAATCTGCATGACCTAACACAGTTTTCATTCTTCTGTATAAGCAATGCCCAACAAACCTAAAACCTTACAACTTGGCAAATAGGGCCATGAAAATGACATAGTAATACAACTATATAACCCAACTCTGAAATAAACAGGATTGACCCACGTCCCAAAAAAACAAATTGGTTTGATCAATCAAAAAATTAGTCAAATGGGCAGCAAGAAAATCTACTGAATGGCCTAAAAAATGAGTGTACAAGGAGTTCACTTACCAAGCAGTTCCACTAGTGTCCAAGAATTTTGTGACAAGGCTTTCAAGCCTAGAAAAGCGATCTCGCTCTTCTTGGCGCTCTCTTTCTCGCTCCTCTCGCTCACGTTGATACACCTCTCGCTCTCGCTGTTGTTCCTCACGAAGTAACTCCATTTCAGATCTGATACTCAACAGCTTTGAATGTGCTCGTGACTCAAGATGTGATTTGAAAGATAAGGAAGTGGGCGTTGGGCCAACCCCAAGTCCTCTAAGGTATTTAGGATTCTTTCCTTTTCCCAACACATTTGTTGAAAGCTCCTCATGTGTCAATGAGACTCCAGACTCCAATGCCTCGTCTCGCGCTTTTTCCATCGCCGCCTATCTATGCCAAAGAAAAGATTAAACAGACTAGATAATAAAAACAGAAACCCACTAGAAATAAAGTGAACAACCTGCCAAAATAGAGTGACTCCACCCCAAACAACAAGAACAATAATTGGTAGGCTAATGGTGTATGATCATGTTCTGATCAGAAGTTACAACCACCAAGGAAAACCCAAAGTACATAAAAAAAAAATTACAACCATGTTCTGATCAAAACAGAGAGAAAGCTAAGCTAACTAAGCTTACCATCTAATTCCAATCAGAGTATCAGACAGCAACACTAAAAGCAAAAAACAGGACCTCCAAGAGTATGAGACAGCAACACTAAAAGTAGGGGACTTTTTAATTCAGTAACTACGCTTTCTAAATTTCTGTATCAAAACGGTTAACTACATTGAATCAATAAATGAAGGCCAATTCATATTATAACAAAATTCACCTTCACAAGACGTTAACTTAAACTGGAAAAATGAGATCATTTCACTCCCAAAGACTTGAACAAAGCATAGATTGCGTTAGAACAATCCAGACATGTTGGCATACGCAGGAAAATCGTTAATGGTCCACATGACAGCTGCATGCATCTTAAAAAATTGCCCATTAGAGGCATCATAAGTTTGGTTGCCATCCTCCCACAACTCTTTCAACTCATCAATCAAAGGTCACAAGTACACATCGATATCTCTTTCAGGTGCAGATCGACCGGGAATAAGCAATGACATCATGCAAAAGGGTTCTTTCATACACTTCCAAGGAGGGAGATTATAAGGCATCACGAAAACAGGCCACATACTATATGAAGTGCTCATAGTTCCAAAAGGGTTAAAACCATCGGTGGCCAATCCTAGCCTCACATTTCGCAGATCCGCAGCAAAGGTAGGATATCGGACATCAAAATTCTTCCATTCCTCACCATCAGCCGGATGCCTTAGTACCCCATCATCCACACGTTTCTCCTTATGCCATTTCATATCAGTTATGTTTTCTTTGACCCATACAATATCTTCAACCTTGGTATTAGTGGGAAGTATCTCAATACTTTGTGAGGAATTTTTTTACCCTTTCCATCATTCACCTTGTATCTAGACTCTATACATCTAGGACAATTCTCCAAATCAGCATTCTCCTTCCAAAAAAGTGCGCAATCATACTTGCACACATCAATACAATCATATCCAAAACCCAAATCACGTAACAATTTCTTGGCTTCACGTATGTTCCATGGAACAAACTCATCATACTCTGGCAGCAAACTTTTGATTACTTGCATCATCATGTCAAACGTAGAGTTACTAATCTTGCCATGCACTTTCGTGTGAAGCATCTTGACAATAAACAACAATATACTACCATTGCATCCCGGGAACACTTTGCGTTGAGCATCCTCAAACAACTTATCAAAGTTTCGCACATCCTCCCTCTCAAAAGTAGAAGGAAGTCCATCAATATCATCATCCAAGACACTTGCCATTAATATTTCTTCCAACATTTTGGGCAATTGGTCCTCATTCTCCGGGAATAGTCCTGCAAGTCCACTGCCAATAGTTTCACCATTGTCGTGGTTATCATTGTTGGGTGCACTAGGTTGATGCGATGGAAATTTTTCCCCATGGTAAATCCAAGTCTCATAATTTTTTGAGATTCCAAATCGGATCAAATGAATCCTAACAAGCGAACTTGAATGTTTTTTGCCATTAAAGCAATTGACACACGGACACCTAATGGCAAGCTCGGGGGCAGCATTTTTCGTTGCAAATTCAATGAATGAATCGACCCCTTCTCGATATTGACTACTCATTCTATTTCTAATCGTCATCCAATTCTTGTCCATTTCTTATCACCTACAAACCAGAAAAAAAAAAAAAAAGAAAAGAAAAGAGAAGTCGAGAAAAAATAGGGGCCCCGGAAAAGGCAGAAAAATAGTTTGCATGAGATTAGTGAAAAAAGAATGGTGCAACTATAATATTTTAGGATTGGGGCCACACATCATGAAGATACATGTTTCTAGTCACATCAATTATCATAACTTTTAATTTTCTTTCTAAAGGCCATGCAAAGAATTGTTAACATATCAGCTCCTACGAAACCCAAACAACTATGCTTTTGAATTGTCACTCTCTTTTTTTTTTCAATAAAAGCTGTTAGAGGTGAGATGGTTATGCCTGCAAAATGCGTGCAAAGAAAATAAGTAATAGAAAAACAAGATGCAAATAAAGAACTGAACAATAAAGAACTAATGAAACTTCTCAGCAACTTTCTAGTACTTTTACATAGTAATTCAAAGTTAATCGATCAACTAATATTATACATTGGAAACTTCTAAATGAACATAGAAGAAACTTTTCATTTCAAATTATCTATACATTATTGTACTATTATAAAGGAGATACAGAGACCATG
Organism: Rhododendron mucronatum var. ripense; assembly: GCA_019656295.1. Lineage (NCBI taxonomy): Eukaryota > Viridiplantae > Streptophyta > Magnoliopsida > Ericales > Ericaceae > Rhododendron > Rhododendron mucronatum. The sequence goes on from BPLT01000002.1 coordinate 3,502,806, forward strand.
CTATTTGAAACTGAAGAAAGCTAACTTATAAAGATCCGAGCAAGCCAATAAGTACCCTTATTAGTCTTTTTCTAGTTAGGACCATTTTTTTTTTACCAATTTGATCAAAACGTTTATCTAGGTGCCAAATTTGGTCAATGGGAATACAAATGGTGTACAAATAAAAGGAATAACGACAAAGCAAGAAATTACCGAACAGCTAGAGCGAGATGTCTTCTTGTTGTCTTTAAAGAAAGAGACCTGATATGAAAATAAATTAATTGCTTCCCAAAAAGTAATTAGTAACTTCACGGACATTAAAAGTATTCTGTTTGGAGAAAGATTTGTAAATCAGTTATGAATCAAACACATATAAAGCTCAAGGGTGTTAAAAGCCATGAACACTCCCTAAACCAGCACAGTATAAATAAAGTAAACTCATTACATCTGTGGAAAGTTCACAGCTTCGACGAGATTAAGCTCGTTACCAATCCCAAACATCCCCCAAAAAAAGAACTAGAATAAACCCAAGGTAGAGACTGTGATTGTGATTGCTTATGAATGTGTTTCATACTTTTTTCAGTTGGCCTCGTAACCAGGGCAGGAGAGGCTGGTAGATATCGGATACCACAAGTTTGAGACCAAGGCGCTTGTTAAGGAAACTGCATCTTGGTTTAGCCTCGCAACACACTGGACACTCCATGGCCCAAATAGTGCAATGGAACACCCATTAGGTGGTAGGGTTGTCGCTCATATCTTCCTTATCCCCAGTCCAATACAGATTCTGTCACATGGTTTTGGTGATGCGGAAGATGCTCTATAGCTCTACATGTAATTTAAAATCTGTAAGTCTCCGAAGTCCGGAGATTGTATATAGTCAAGCTTTGTGCATTACAGTCCTTAAAGAAAACAAAAGAACGTAAATACGAGTCTATGTTGGAACTTTTGAAGTATATGTTACTGTTCAAGTGGTTTGTAACTACAACTGTACTATGGTGTAAATACCAAATTTACTAGCGGCCGGCACCTAAATCTACTATATCACATATTTTTTACTTTTTAAATAGATAACTGTTATTTTATTTGCTCAAAAAAATGCTAAAAGGCCTCAATCTTGAAGTTCATTTCGAGCCCCCAAAATACCAAGAACGACTAGTTTTGTGCGTGTCTCTAGCACATCTCCTTGTGATTATGAAATATTGTCAAAATCACTTTAACATCCATTGAAGGATGCTGGGTGGTCACCATTTTCCTTTTCAAGTACCCATTCGGACTAGCTATTAGAATTTGAAGTTTCATGAAACTCAAAATGTGTAAAAGAAGAAAAAAAAGGCACCTTTCTCTAAGGAGCTAGCAGAGACGAGGGTTGTGATCCAATGAATATTGATCTATTGTATTTTCATTCCACTCCAATTACAAGAGATAAAGATCTCTCATATACAAAGCCTCTCTTTACTTAGCAACCTAACTAACTTTATTCTTCTCACTAATACATCACGATTACACTAATTGAATCTGTTACAGAGGAAACTATCCTCTACGACTACTCCAGCGTACACTCACTAATTTCTGCAAGAAGTCTTTGTTGAGATGGCTTTGTCATTGGGTGAGATTGAATCACAGGAACAATGGGAGTATGTCTAACAGTCCTCAAATTCTTACAAACAAATCATAATTTAGGAAGCAGACAAGGTTTACCATTGTAAATACAACATTACTATAACTCTAAATTAGGTTTAAAATTGGTACCAGAACCTAAAAAAATAGGTAATGTTAGAATTAAGAAAAACCCATAAAACAATACGACCCCTTTTGAGGTCAAAACATACTAACTTTTGGGGATTAACCAAAACCCTACCCCTTTCTTCCACCTTTTAGTTAAAATAATATGAAAAAAACCAAAACTCTGCCTCGTTTTTCTACCTTTTAGTAAAACAATATGGAAAACCCACAACCCTAACCCTTTCTTCCACCGTTTTTGTTAAAATTAATGTGAAAAAACCAAAACCCTACCCCTTTCTTCCACCTTTTAGTACAAAAAATACGGAAAAGCCAAAACCCTACCCCCTCTCTTCCATCTTTTAGTAAAAATTTGACAAAAATTAAGAACAAACAAGTTTTACATTCTATGCCAGTAGATTGAGCCCTATTGCTGTTTGTAATGTTTCCAAACACATTGAGCAGCCCAGATTCACAAATTTGTCCACATGCACAGGAATTGCAACGAGAGAGAGAGAGAAAGAGAGAGAGAGAGAGAGAGAGAGAGAGAGAGAGAGAGACGTACGCTATGCTACAGGCCTACAGTCATGGTCACTTCTCCAAAATCGCACATCACGTTGAGCCCTGATTTCACACCAATAGCCCACCTGCACAGAAATTTCAAGAAGTCGGAGAGAGAGAGAGAGAGAGAGAGAGAGAGAGAAGTATACGTACGCTTTCACCAAAGGGACGTCGATTAGGAGCGGGAGTGGTAAAATGAAGCCAGCAATTGAGATACGTATATATTACCCTAATCCAGAAAGAAACTGAGATTTTCAAAAAAAAAAAAAGAAAAAAGGAAACTTACCTTACCAAAACTACGTAGTTTTGGATAAATATTTCCTACAGTCAATTTTTTTCATGAATGAATTATTTTAAAGCCCCCGCCAAGTATTTTACCAGGAATTTTTTGGCGGAATAATCAAATCTAACGCCAACTAAAAGTAATTAGTCGGTGAAACATATGCTTCAACGACAAAATTTTTGGTTGCCAAATGTATTCCCGCTTTCTAGCGCCTGGCGGAAATTTTCGAGCAAACATTCCCCGACTAAATGGCGACAAAACATATTTTGGTCGGTGAAAGTTAAACATACCCCGACAAAACTATTTTGGTCGGCAATTTGTGACCTTTAGGCGACCAAATTTATTTTGGTCAGGGAATTTGGTCGCCGAATGTGTATTTTCTTGTAGTGAGGGGCCGTGAATGGTGGTTTGGAGAGGAGGAGGATGGGGTGAATGGGGGAGGAGAGAAAACCCCCCGAGGGGGAGAAATCCCTCCCCTCCCGTCACCCACCGGGGGGTAAAACCCTGGGAGGGAGGGGAAGGAGAGAGATGGGGGCGGCGGCTTCTTTAGGGTTAGAGAGAGTGTGTGTGTGTCCATCATTTTCCTTGTTTGCCACGTATGGATTTAAAGCGGTGCCAAACAAATTTTCAACGATTCAATTAACCCGTTGCGAGTTCTTATGGGTCGACTCTTTAACCGTCCCGTTCAAAAATTTAGCAATGGAGTGATTTTGAAATTATATAGGTTAGGTTTATAGTGATTGTGAAATTATATAGAATTGTTTTTCCTCCTGATAGGACTAATAGTTGGAGTGATTTTGAAATTGTTTCTAGTTTCATGTAATTCTTTTATTTGTATTAATGTACCGCTTGGCAAAAGGAAAAAAAAAAAAAACTTGGCCCACATTTTGTGCTTGCTCGTTGCCATGGATGACGTCCTTTATTGATTATATGTCAACTCGAAAATCCGATAAACTTTTCATTATGATTTTTGTGTGTGCGAATTTGATATATTTTTTTGAAAAAGTATCCAATTGATTTATTTATTATCAAGTGCTCACTTTAACACGAATTTTCAATAAGCTTCAAATTCTTCACATCACTTGATTTAATTTTTTTTTTTTTTTAAATCTGCGGTTTTCATTTCACTTCATTCTACCGTCACCACTTACTTTTTTTTCTTTTTTCTTTTTTCTTTTTTATCTCTTCTATTGTGTGGAAGATTTAATTTTGTTTTCTAAGAAAATGTTAAAATAAGAGAGTTCCTCCAAAAGCTTCATCACCATTGATGTCTTTGTCACCTCTCATGGAAAGGCTTTTTGAAACAGCCAAAAGATTTATTAAGGTGTTGCTCTCCTAAGGGCCTTGGGGGCTTTTGGGGTTTTTCTTGTTTTGTTCTTATTTAATTTTTTTTTTGCATTTGTTAGTTTTACGTTAAATTTTTGTAAATTATTGATTCGTCTCAATAAGAGGAATCGGAAAAGAAAAAAAATTATAACTTTTCTCAAAATATTTAAGAAAATATCCAAGAAAAAGTCCAAAAACTCATATTTTCTTGGTTGAGCTTTTCAACAAAGAAAGCCTAATAGAGAGGGAGGGAAGGAAGCAACATTTTGGCCAACCAAACCCAAAACAACCGCAAAGAGAACATGTAATCCTTAGGGAGATTGTGACAATCCATAGCCAGGCTGGGGCAGGGCTTCGGTAAAGAGTTTCGGTAGAAGTCTAGATGCATGAATGCTCATAAGTTCACATGGCTTGGTGAATGCAAAATTCAGTGTTGTATATAAATTAATAGATTATGAGGGCGCAAAATTTTTTTGTGAAACTTTGCAGTTAAGCAAACTCGCCCTACAACAATATTGCAACGATGAGTAATTTCCTGCCGTAGGTAATAGATACATATATATATATATATATATATAGAGAGAGAGAGAGAGAGAGAGAGAGAGAGAGAGAGAGAGAGAGATGTGTGTGCGCATGTGCCTAATTCACTCTAGCAAGCTACACAATCTTACACCCAAACCTAGCAGCCCCCCCCCCCCCATACCATTCAACTCACACCTTTAAACCTTTCAACTTCTCTCTCTAGAATTCTTGAGTTTGTTCTTTGTTCTTCCTTTGTTCTTAGTGTTCTTGAGTTCTTCAAGAAACTCATCCTAGGCCGTCACTAA